>JAPDVR010000023.1:6172320-7372320 GCA_026230005.1 Gila orcuttii | reverse complement strand
CTATTAAATAATCACAGAAATACTGAAACGTATTATTTTGTAAAGTATTTTATTGCACTGACAAACTAAACCACTTTATTGGATAGTGTAATCTGCACTAATATTTTTTATTTATTTATAATGACATACATTAATATTTTAAAGAGGTTAAAGGAGTTTTAGGAAACTCTGCTTTGTTGTGCGCAAAAAATCTGGCGCTGAACAAACATGGAATGTTCTTATGCAACAAACATCCTATTGATTTACTGTAGAAAATGTGACAAACAGTGCAATGCTCTCTTTAATGTTTCTCTTTAGTGCTTGACAATCAGATGAACCGTGATGCAAGAGTTGATTTGGAACAGAGCAGACATGCTAAAACATGCTGTGTTTCAGATTCCTTCACCAGATGTCTGATGAAGCTTCTCTAGGATCCAGTGTATGCCACAGGAGTCGGGGTCAAACTGCCAAAACCCGCCTGGTAACAGCCAATCTCTCGCTCTCTCTTGCTTTCCTTGTGTTCAAACAATCAGACAAAGGGTCACTCACTTCTACACACAAGTTTTTACATCCTGGGGTTCTATTGCATTAAATACGTTGGGAACAACATTTGTAAAGATGGACATTATTTTAGCATTAATGATAACATCAAGTGCATTTCCAGCTAATTAAATGAATCATTAAAAATGAAGAACATGAAGAGGGAATACCTTTGAGAGCACTTGTCGATACATACAGTTTAAATAAGGTTTGCCACCAATTTCTCCAGCAGAGACCTTGTAGCAGATCACACAGTCAATGAGAGGCTGGAGGAATATGGAAATTGAGTCAGTAAGTATAAAAAATGTAATCTGCATTTCATTTTGAGTGCTGTTGTGTAACTAAATATATACTGTATACAGGCATGTAAGTATATTGTCTGTATTAAACCTGGTAACACTGCATGATAGTGTATATTGCATCAATAGCAAAAAATAGCCAGAAACTTACTTTCAGCCATATTTATTTCAGCTACAATATTGCTGAAAAGTTTGGGTTCAGTATTTTTTTTTTTTTTTAAGAAAATTAATACTTTCATGCTGCAAGGATGCATTAAATTGATCAAAAGTGACAGTAAAGACATTTATAATTTTACAAAAGATTTCTATTAGTTCAAATAAATGCTGTTCTTTTTAACTTTATATTCAAATAATCCTGAAAAAAACAATTCCACAAAAATATTAAGTTTTTAATTCCACAAAAATATGAATTGTTTTCAACATTGATAATAATAAATATTCCTTGAGCAGGAAATCATTCTAATATGCTGATTTGCTGCTCAAGAAACAGTTGTGCTGCTTAATATTTTTGTGGAATTTTTTTTTTGGATTCTTTGCAAAGAATCATTGCAGTCATAACAGGAATAAAATATATTTTAAAATATATTAAGATAGAAAAGTTATTTTAAACTGTAATTTATCACAATATTGGTGTTTTTACCCCTTTTAGATAGAATAAATCAACCTTAGTGAGCAAAAGAGACTTTTCAAAAACATCTTACTGATCCCAAACTTTTGAATGGTAGTGTATGTATCTATTATAAATTGGAGATTGAAACATGCAAGAAAATACAGATGGTTCTTTAAAGCACCCCTTATTTAGATCTAATAAGTGTTTGGAAAATGTAATTTACTCTGACATACAAATGAAAAACAGCTGATGTTCATAATATGACCATCTATGGGTTTCTAAAATGCGTATGTGCTTTAAATGAACACAATACAAGTCACACTTACCCGATCGTTCCTGAACTCACACGTGGTTGTATCAGCGTTCTCAGTTCCTCTTCGGCATGTTGTGGCTTTCAGATAAAAGTTATGGTAGATGTAGGTGACACCAAACCCTGCCTACAGAGAGATGATTTATTCATCCACAGTAAATGAACAGACAAGACATTTCCACCAACTCTAATTTTAGCAACTCAATTCTGTCCTCTTTTTTTTTTTGTTGGGTCTCCGGAGATTTTGATATTCGATTTCTGACCTAAAAATGACTTGGCATCAAGAGTGTTTATAATATCTGACCTGCTCCTCAGGATGCGTGACGTACATGCCATTTAATTTGGGTTATAATATAGCTTAAACTACTACCAGATCATGCAGGTAGTTTCAGAACATCTTTTCCCTGAAGAGGATAAAAAGCAGAAAGAGAAGAATGCAGTTACCTCAATTTCCGCCTGATGAATAGCTTTAAAGAAGAGAAAATGGTGTTTGATGGTGTGACGGGCATTGATCTGATGTAAAGCCAGCTCCACTCCTTTCTTGTAGATATCTGGGAGCTGTTGTGCGTCATTCGGTGAGACTCCAGCAGTGAGCAGCACGACCAACAGAAGCAGAGCCATCTTTAACACAGTCTGAACTTCAACTCCTCCTGCAAATGTCTGCTTGCCCAAAAAAAAACAGGTTAAACATTCTCTAAAACAGTCACTGTTCATGTGGAGCCCTGGCATGATGCCTAGAAGTCAGGGACTAAATGATGAGAAGAACATTGGCACAATTATGAATTGCTTTGAAATTCAGCTGTAGTAATGAGGATTTGTTTGTCGTTACCGCACACACTAGAACCAGATTATAAGTCTAATTAATTCAATTCAATTTGCACATTGCTCAACTAGTCATTTTGGGCCATGGCAGAAAAATTAATTGACTCGTATCTGCCAAATGGCTAATGATAGCTGTGTGTATATATATATATATATATATATATAATGTTATTGAGTTTTTAGCTTTTTTGTTGCTCAAATGACATTTCTATAAGCATATTTAAATGTTTTAAAATGTCATTTATTCCTGTGATCAAAGCTCAATTTTCAGCATCATTACTCCAGTCTTCAGTGTCACATGATCCTTCAGAAATCATTCTTATATACTGATTTGCTGCTCAATAAACATTTATTATTACTTTAGATTTTGTGGAAACGGTGATTTTTTTCTTCTTCAGGATTCTCTGATGAATATACAGTTGGAAAGAACAGCATTTATTGGAAATAAAAAATATTTTGTAAGATTAGAAATGTATTTAAGGATTCACTTCTGATCAATTCTAATGCATCCTTGCAGAATGAAATATGAATTTCTTTCAAGAACAAATCTTACTGACCACAAACTTTAGTAAAATTGTTTTCTTTTTTGCAGTACTGTTTGTTTGGTCACTTGCACTTTTTTCCTAAAGTAAAATAAATAGAAAATGTAAACCAAAGCAATTTGAAATGCTGAAATATAAATACAAAAACACACAAAAAATATGAATAGCCAATTTAAATAGAAAAATCAACTTTATTTGCAATATTTGGAATTTACTGTAAATATTGCGTTATGTACAGTGGAACATTCAAAAATCAAATATTCAACAAATAAAAACAAAATGCATTAAAAAAAAGATGTCCACAGATGGTAAATGACCCTCACTTCCCTTTGCCATACTTTTGTAACAAATATCACCAGACTTTAAAATGGCCACAATGTTCCAACATGATCCTTCATGATCAGTCTTCATGAACCCCGTAAAGTGTCCATAATAAATACCATCTACAAACAAGTGCTGCAGAGAATCCACACAGTACAGATCCAGTAGCAGAACAAAACCTGCATTCACACAGAACCTCAAAGTGCTGCTCTACCATCTGACTTCCCAGAGTTCTGCGGGCCTAAACGTGTCTAGACGCAGTCGCTGAACACGGGCAGAGGGAATGTCAAAGATCAACAATGGTGACAAAGTACAACGTGCTGAAGGTCCTGATTCACTAAACAATGACAGACAACATTTTATAAAAATATTCTCAAATCAATCGCATGTACGCTAACCAATTCCTAGTCGAATAAAAATAACCTCTACGCAATTTCATTTTGAGTTTCATTTCAGTCATTAGTTAAACGCATACATAAGCTAATGCAATATAAAACTTACATAATAAGTTCCTATAATTAAAAGATCCTAACATACATCTGATTCTGGAATGTAAATAGCGCTCAAATGAGCTAAAGCACTTGTTTTGTAGCATGTTTAAAGCACAACGGTGTGATCATATCTGGGAATTAAAGAAAGCCAGAACATTCCAAATAAATGTGTACTAAAATAACAAACATAACACATGCTTAACTGAATCATTTAACCGTAACCAAATAATCAAATTTGTTAATTTCATTCCCAATGATATGTGCGCACAAAATACTGTGAAAGTGAAAGTGTACGTGCAGTAGTTGAATCTTATTAGTGCAGTTTCATCATCTAACTGACTGCAGGGATCCAAATAGTGAAGCAGTGTGATATTAGTGAATGATGGGGGGAAATTAGTGATATTATTCAGGAATTCTGTGGCAAAATCCCTCATGAACTGACATAAATAATATGGTTCCCCTGTTAAACGCATAAATAATTAGTAATCAAAATCTATACTGCGTATATGCTGAGAACTGGTGTTGAAAAGAACAGGCTTCTGTTTTAGTGTTAATTTAACGTTATATGTGGAAAGACTTTAAAAATGTGGTAGAAAATTACAATTCATCAGGTGTGCATTTCCGCAAAGCATTGTTAGCCAAATATGGACACAAGTTCAGTTGAAATGTGTTGGTAACGATGGAACTTGCGACTATAAATGGCTTATCAGGTCAACGTTTAGTTCTTACAAATTAATAATCATTATAAACTGAATGCTACAATTTTGGGATCATCTGTAGGGACGCTCCTGTTCTTTTTCTTAAAATGGGTTTTAGGGCCCCAAACTAGGTCACTAGTGAATGCATCTGGGATTCACTAAAACTAATCTGAAAACTGCTAAAGATCACCAAAATTGACACCAAATTCATCCTCTAAAACGGAGTTCACTCGCTCTGATCGCATTTGCTCCATGTAACGGTTAATATAACATATACTACAACTGCACATATAGAGTTTTTGTGAGAGTGTGACTTTCATGCATTATAAAAGAGAAAACAACTGTTTAGAAATAGAAAAAAAAAAGGTGTGAATTGACAGCAACAATGGAAAAAAATACTGTCGGTTGTGATTGTGTTGGGTCATAAATCACAACAATAAAAAAAAGGAGTCAGTTTAACTATTAAAAGCACAGACATACATATTATATAAGATGAAATGGGTCTTGGCAATCTTCCTTGATCATGAATATATACTACAAACTACATAAAATATTGCATGGGCCCTGAATGGTGCTGGGAATGTCCAGTTAACCCCATACGATACATTCGTTTTCCTCATAGGCGACATACGCTTGGTAAAGGCTAAACGATGTGATAGCAGCTCAAACCCTATAATACAAGTGAAATGATTCTCTGGAAATGCAAGATTTCACATAATATTCTCTCCTCTACAGCATGTCAAGACTCACAAGACTGTGCGATTTGGTTTGTCAAAGTTTAAAAAGCAACTGTCCTATTGGCCAATAGCCTGACTGACAGGAAGACATGTGAGAGACGGACAGCTGTGGTCGTGGCTCAGACTGGCATGTGCATCTCTGTGTATTCGTCGTGTCCCTCCTTCTCGTCAAAAGTGGGCTCTGCATCATCAGCGTCCAACTGGAGAGAAGAAAAGTACAAAAAAAATAGACTTTGAAACATGAATTTGAAAATGGCCTACTTTCTTAATGGCTTTTTGTGCACGAATCATCTGTTCACATTATTCCAAAGGGAAAAAATAATACTCCATCTCCAAGACGTCACCGAGTCCTCAAAATTAAAAAAAAAATAATAATAATTTAGGAATTAAAATGGGTTGTGAACACCATTTCAAATGGAGGGTTTTATTAGTGCTGTTCATTGATTCGAGTAATTTTTTTGACATTTGGGTATAAAGTGTTTTAATTCTACAATATATGGTGTAAAAACGTCTGAGTGCTGCCCTCTTCAGGTTGAACGGTGGCTACTGCAGTTGAATTTTCCTATTGGATGTTGTGGTACTGCGTGACGTAAGCAGGCACCAGCTTACAGAGGGTCTTTTTTTTTTTTTTTACAAATATTACTGACCACAAACTTTGAACAATAGTGTATCCCTAAGAAGCAAGCAAAAATGTCTTTGTGTGTGCAAAGATCCTTACACACTGCATTTCCCGGGCGCTAAAGATGCGTGACAGAAGAAACATCTTGACAGGGACAGTCATGATGAGAACGAACGGGAAAGCCAGCGACGCCACGGTGGACATGACCGCCCAGAGGACAGCGAGACACACCACCTGTATCGCTGTGTACAGATGCATACGCAGGGTCCGCACCTGAGGAACAGAGATTTAGTCAAGATATACAGTACAAAAGATTTCTTTACAATATCTGATAACATTACAGCCAGTCCTTTTTTAAGGGAACAATGAACCAAAATCCTCTTTATTAATAACAAAAGCCAGCTTGGGGTCCAGACCTTGCGCACGTAGGTGTGGTCGGGGTGGTATTTTGGGGGCATCAGCAGGAGCAGGATCCGTTCTGTCAGCTGGATGCCATTCAGTGACATCACACCCATGTACAGGAAGATGCCAAACAGCACAGCGATTGGGATTTGACGGAGCAGATCACCGATTACTATTGAGAGACCTACAGCCAACAAAATATGCAGAATGATTACATTTACAGGCCTTTTCTTCATTTAACTCATGTAAATACATACAATAGTCATTTACACGGATTTATTGTGCATGTAATAAAATATTATGCATCTTGAAACAACAAGATACTATGCGTTACCTTGATTGTACCATGGGTAAAGGGTGTTTTTACCAATTTAAATTGTGTTAAAAAAAAAATTCACTGTAATGCTCGGAGTCAGGTTGCATATTGTTTTTCTAAAACGGTGGCAACCGCAATATGATAAAATACACAAATTTCCAATATATAATTACATTTACCTGTTTGATGATGAGAAAAATTCATTTTAAATAAATCAATAAAAATGTATTCAAACTATCCATATCGGTAGCACTTTATTTCGATGGTCCACTTTAGACATTCTACTAACTATAAGTAACTTTGCAACTACATGTCAACTAGCAGTCATTAGAGTATTAGCAGACTGTCTGCTAACACTTTATTTTGATGCAAAGTTACTTCTAGTCAGTAGAATGTCCGTTCAAGTACTGTACATATTCTTCCATTAACTATAACATTAACTATACTTATTCCATTAACCCTAGCCTTAACAGTCTACTACTACTCTAATGTGAGAGTTAGTTAACATTATTTGAAAAGCTACTTACATTATACGAAATAAAGTGTAAGCCCAGTGTAACCCACTTACCACTTTATCTGACAATTCACTATTCATCAAGATTGTATTAATCGTTAATGAGATTGTTTGATTTTATCAGTAGTTTGTGTTAATCAGGTTGCAATAAAATTGATAATGTTTGGAATTGTCATTGTTGAAACACACCTACAAGTATCGCCACCAGTAACCCGGTCACCCTCTGCTCCTTGACCTCCTGGATTCGAGGTTTGTCTCCTGGGGCGACGGCTTTGCTCATCACGGTGAGGGCGTTGGCATGGGTTACGGATCGCACTGTGGCCGCGGCCATCCACGGCAGGCCGAACAGAGCGCTGGTGCCGCCCAGAGTCACAATGATCAACAGGTCCAGATGGAAACCAGAACCCTTGACCAGCATGCGCTCTTTCTTACTGACTATCAGCCTAGAAGAAGAGAGCGTCTTTAATACTGCCATGATTTAAACGTGGAAAAAAACAGCAGCATTGCAGTTACATTACAGCTGCAGCTTTATTACAAATTAAAAACCTATAAATAAATAAAAACATGAAACACCACATTTTGTGATAAAAAAAAAGTGAAAAGATTTTTTTTAGCACAAAAATACATTGCTACAAATATTTTTTGAGCTCTATAAACATAATTATACAAGGCAAGGGACTCACGTGGTGATTTGCGTCTCCATAAAGATGAGGATGAAGACGAGCAGAGCGGGAAGGATACTGGCAAACATCATCCAGATGGGGAACTGCCCATCACTGCCCAGAGGATTGACTATCCAACCACGCTTATCAGGACTCGTCACTGAAAAACCTCGCGGGACACTGAGTTTCTGTAGGGTGGAGCGTTCATAAGGTTATAAATAAATTAATAACAATAAAAAAACTTGATTATTAATTACTTATAATTTACAGAGCCCCTAAAGGAACATAGTGATGGAGAAAAAATTATTTTGTCAAAGCTTTCGGGTTCTCTCCCAAATGTTTTGCGTTCCCCCGAGAACCTTGGTGTTCAGTCGCAGAACCTTTTGAGAGCGAACGCAAAGAATCTCGGGGGAACGCAAAAGCATCGACTTTCCTCCCATCTCATTTTTTTTTTCCACCACCATGGAAACCACTTTAGGGACTCTGTAGTAATTTGTTATTTAGAACATGTAAAAACATAAAATAAATAGAATAATGAATAGAATAATAATGAAAAAAGTATTCATAAAATAATAATAATAATAATAATAATAATAATAATAATAATAGACAATGAAGATAAAAAAATATGGGTGCAGCATTAAAAATGCATATATAAATTAATAATAAAAATAAAATATGAATAATTAAAAAGAATATATATATATATTCTTGTGAGGAACATATATATATATATATGTGTGTGTGTGTGTGTGTGTGTGTGTGTGTATTTGTATTTATTGTTTTTTATTTTACTTTATTTCTATTTGCTTCTTCAGTAGCACAAATAGTGCAAGTTTATGCAACCAAGCTTAATATTTAGGGTCACTAGCCTGAAATGAGCAATAGTAATAGTGTTGCTTGACTTAGCAAGCACTATTAATAACTTCAAATCATCTGCTAATTGCTAACTGTCCATGGTCACCTGTGAGTACGTGTCTTGAATGCTGTAGTCTACCAGAACCATGATGAGGATGGCAATAGGAACTCCAAAATCTCCAATAACTCTTCTCAACTGTAAAAAATGAGACGACTTTTAGACCGAAGATGACAAATTTCAACCACATTTTTCTTTTCAATGTGTTAATCCCTTAACACTGGGTCAGTTGATCAGACGGCATCTTACCCTGCCAGGGAAGAAGGCACTGTTTTTGAACTTGCGCAGGTAGAAGGCGATGAAGAAGGTCCCAGACATGAGCACAAAGGACAGCAGAGCAGTGTTAGGTTCACCGACCACCTTCAGCGTCTCCGGCGTACTGCTGTTCGCCACTAATGGACTTAAAGTGCTGGAGTTGTACATTGAATCATTCACATCAACCACCATAGCAGAACAGCGTCTCAGAGGATGTTCCTGGAATATCTGTGGGATACATCAGCAGTCAAGAGGACTTCATGATTATATATGCAGACAAAACACAATCAAAAGACCATTCAAAATACCTTGATCAGTTTTGAGAAGGTCTCGTAGATGAAGATGAGAGAGATGAGGAATGAGAAGATCTCCTGAGTGAAACGCGAGACAAATCGAACCAGGAAGCTGCCTTCAAATGCCACCATCAACACCACGATGATGATGAGCCAAAAACCGATCCAAACGCGACCTGTCAGGTACTCCATATTATTGCCCTTACAGAACTAGAGAAGACGACGACAGAGTGTTTAGTTTTGGGTGAACTTAAACTGAATTAAATAAACACTGAATAATACTATTATTTTCTGTAGAGCTGCTTTACAGTTGAACTGATTTTGCTTCATAACTAATGAACTTTGCAACATTCACACAAATAGTGCAGGTTTATGCATCAAATTTCATTATTTATGGTCCCTAACCTCAAATATGAACAACAGTAATACTAATGCTAGCTTGACTTGGTTTGAAATCATTTGCTAACTGATCCATTGTCATCTGTGAGTATGTGTGTCTTGACATTTTTTTTTTTAAACGTGACCTTTAACAGCAGGTGTCGTATCTGGTTTAATGAACAGCATTATAAACTCACAGAGAAGAAAGCTTCTTCAAACACCAGGATTGGTCCAGAGAAGCCCACCACCAGAAGAGGCTGGGCTCCGAGCAGACAGAACAACACACCCTGAACACATGTGGCCACTATCAGCTCTGACACGCCAATGAGCCCTTCAGTCTTCTCACCTGTACACATTAAACAGAACAGAGCTCCTGAGTCATGAATTATTGAACATCGATGTCAGACACCTATGCCGACTGGAGTTCAGGGCATCTCATTTAAAATGCTTATCAGAATCAGAGCTACTAGATAGCGTTTATCATGAAGAACCTTTTTTTAAATAACTGGTCTCTTACTGGTTACTTAAATAATTTAAGTCAGTTCTAGATGAAATTTATTAACTAAATAAATTTCCCTAAACAATGTCTGAAACTTCTCATCTTAAAAAAATTCTGCACAACAATAACTGATCACAGACATTTAAAATTATTCTTTTTAATGCATTGAAGATCTTATCGATACGTTTCTCTCAGCAAACGCACAGATGAAATGAAGAACAATAACATAACTGACCCAGAAGGCCTCCAAACGTGATGGCAGGAGAAAGAGCAGCAAAATAGATAAAGATGACAGCAGCCATGCACTGGGGGTTCAGCGCATCCTTGAAGTCACTGATGTACTTTGGGTAACGGCGCTGGGCGTCACGGATCATTCCACCAAATAGACGGCCAGTGCGTCGTAAAGGGTCGTCTTCTGGTTTAAAGGGTGCCAGCAAGGCCTCTGATTTACACAAAGAGAGAAGTTGGGATATTATTAATAAATATAAATTATTTTAAAAGAATTAATTTAAAAAAGTTCTATATAAAATTAAACTAAAACAATGAAAGCACAAAACAAAAAAACAAAACAAGCACAAAAAAGACAGAAAAGCAATAAGGTAAAACACACAAAAAAAGTCTTCCAAATTAAAGACACAATAAAAAAGGCAAAATAAAACCAAACGCACTAATAAAAATCAAACAAATCAAAAAAAGTAAACAAAACAAGTACAAAAGAGAAAATTTAAACAAAACAAACAAACAAAAAACAAAACAAAAGCTCTATATAAAATAAAAAATCTAAACAATGAAAGCACAAAAAAAACAAAAAAAACAAGCCATAAGGTAAAAAACCCCACTGAAAACAAAGTGTCAACATAAAATGGAAAAAACAAAATAATAAATGAAAAAATAATAACAAACACACTAATAAAAAATAAAACAATACAAACAAAAATATAAAAAATTAAATAAAAAAAGCAAAAAACAAAACAATAACACAAATAAAAACAAACACACAGAACAAATGAATAAAAAGACTAAATAAACCAAAACCAAAGCTTAACTGGAACTAGTCAACCCAGACTGAATCTACCCCGGCAGATGCAGACCTTTGTCTTCGAGGCTCTTGGGCTCTTTGGACAGCATGGCCCCCCCCTGCTCCTCTCTCTTGCGGAGCAACTCTCTTTGGAAGTGAGCGACGGAGCGCAGGAGCTCTTCTCCGCCCAGCTCTGATGGAGGGAGCACGATGCTGCAGTCCAGGAAGCCGTTGATGGCGCTGAGCAGGTCCTGGCGATCGTCTGCCAGATATGCAGCTTCATGAAATTGCTGGAGAGACATCAGATCAAGTTAACACTGGAAACAGGCATTATAGCCAGAATTGTTTGCAACAATGCATGTTTATGATCTTGTGGGTTGGTGAGCAGCCATTTTATTATTCGTAGTCAATTGTATGCTAGCCCGAGAACAGTCTTCCTCACCTTGTCGGACATGAGTGTGGAAATGGAACGTCCGATCTGGTGGTAGTCCATGTTGGTGCTGGGAGGACCAAGCAGCACAAAGAGAAACCGAACAGGAACTGATACTTCCAGCACTGAGTCCAGTTCTACAGCCTCTTGCAGTCGAACAAATGCCATGGTGGGCTGCTCGAGGAAGTCCACACTGCCTGAGGGAGCAATACATTTCATTTCCTGACGTTTTGTGAAATAATTTCCTGATTGTGTTAGCTCTATGATAGTCATGTTAGTTCCTGATGCATTTCGTTAATTCGGAATTCATCATTATTAGCAGCCGGTTCAAATGGGATAGACTGAAAATAATATTTTTCCAAATTCCGTATAATCTAGATTCTAAAATGATTTAGGACTGGTTCCAATGTAGAAATCCGACAGGATTCCAATAGGGTTTTTTAACAAGAGAACAATTGCTTACCAACGAGTACGACGGTGGCTTCAGCATTTTCAGGAATTTTCTCCAGAAGCTTAAGTTCATGTTTGGACTTGGATTTGTGCATGCCTATAGGTGGAGCTGAATCTTTCTGCAAATAATGAAACATAAGACGAATCAGAAAGAAACTAATCTTGAAGACCCAAAAAATATTTTATGTTGAGCAGCGACTGAAAAATTCAAAAGAAAATTTCACATTTGATGTCACGGTTCTTTATTTTACAGAACATGCAGTTGCGTGTACTTACCTAAGAAAGTACTGGTTAATATAAGGTAACTACATGGCTTAAGTTTAGGTTTAGGGGTAGGTTCAGGTTAGTACATAGTTATTACCCAGTTATTGCATTTACTATAATAAGTACATAGTACATGGGGAACAGGACTGTAAAATAAAGTGCTACCAACGTCACAAAAACGCATCCAATCGTTAGACAAGAAGCAAAAACATGATTGGTGAAGAAATGTCATTTTTAACCCTTAAACTAATGACTGAATGAATGAATGAATGAATGAATGAATAATGAATGAAAACGAGGCCTAGGAACTTTAAGATAAAAAATTGTGGGCTATTATCGGTCAATAGATACAGGCTGGCCTCCTCTTCAACTAAAAACATTATCTAATTGAGACACTTCAATCCAATTACCTCGTTCTTCTCTATGTCAATATGAAGAGTGCTGTCTTGACTGGCCCTTGAGGAGCCCATGAGTGGCTCTGTGACAGAGGGTTCGGGGACGGACAGGTGGTTATTGCTGCTCTGGTGATGGGTGATCAGGGAGCCCAGGCTGGCAGCCGAGATGTTCCTGGGGAACGGGGAGCTGTGCTCTTTCTCATCGCTCGGGTGACTAAGGGAGGGAGAGCAAGGGAGCCAGCGGGTAAGAGACACTAGAAGAGACTGCGAAGGGTCATGTGTGGATCTATATATGGATGGGTGGTGTTATGGCGAACAGAAACCATTAAATTAAAAAAATCATATGTGGGATAAAAGAAATTAAAATGGAAAACTAACATCCTTCTGTCATTTCTTACACCATGTCTACACCAGATGCTAGCGTGGCAATATGACAAAAGCAAGTAAAACCAATTATAATCAGTGATGGGGTCTACACTGGATGTGGCGCGAGATGACCTAAATCCCAAAGAAGAGACTGCGATATTGCTTATTGTACGAACATCTGAGATCTACCTGTGCTTGAGTAAGAGAGCGCGGAGGACATTGGCTCTGTCCTCAGCTTTGATCTGGTCTGAGATGATCATCTGTTCCACCACCTGATGGGAGATACCAGGTAGTGTCTTCTGGTCCAAGTCCAAAAGCACAGCTCCTAATGGGAGGAAACAAAAATAAGGCCATTTTATTTTCATGACCAAATCAAGGCAATATATATAATTTTTTTTTGAATACACACACATATAAATTTAAATATATACACACATTAAGGACAAACGCATATATATATATTTATATATAACATATTACTCACATAAATCATATATACTGTATATATATATATATATATACACATATACACTATTTACTTTCACACACAAACATATAAATTTAAATATTATATATATATATACAAATGTATATATATATACACACACTGTATGTATGCATGTATGTATATATATATATATATATATATATATATATATATATGTGTGTGTGTTTGTGTGTGTGTGTTAATGTTTTTACTATAATATATAGTATAATATATAATATTTTAGTATACACATACATGAGCAATTATTAATCTACATTCATGTTTATGAATATACAGCTAACTTTTTTTGTTCACAATACATTACAATACATATGACAATTAACATTGTACTTAGGTAGTAGATACATAATATGCATGTTTTATTTCTTTTTTAATATTACAATTGTATATATAATAATGTATAAGCGATGTGTAGATTTCAGATTTTGGGACTAAATTATATTTGATCCATAATCCACATTATTGCTCACTTTTCTGAAGTACATTTAAATGGTAAAATTCATTTTTAACAGAAATATTTCTAGAAGTCTCACTTAGTAAAGTAATTATATATAAAAAAAGTTAGTTTAAAACCATAGTATACTGTAGCAAATCACACTGTAAGATTGGTTATGTAATCAATTTTGATATTACAATATAAAATGTACCAGCTAACCTGACATTTGCTATACAGAGTTTTCTGGAGGTCTGAGCAGGTTCTCACCATGAGAGATGGTTTTCCTCAGCTCCAGCAGACTGCGGAATGACAGCGAGGCGACGTGTGGTTTCCCCCAGCGGTCCGTTTCCTCCTCCACGTCCTCTTCAAACTTGATCCAGCGGGCGGTTTCTCTCCACTGCATCTCCTGGTTTTTATCGATGATCAACTCATTCAGTTCCACAAACACCTGAGGACAAAGAACATGCAATAAATGAGTGGAGATCATGCACCTTCTGAATCTGATGCAAACTCCTAAAACACAAATTCATTAAGGGCTTTTCTTTAGAGGAATTTAAGTAGTTAAAGCAACAGACATCATTAAAACGGTACCAGCTATGCATTTCAACCCAAGAAGCTTGTACTTCAACTCAAGTTAACATTGGTTTGCTCAGCCCAAATGTGATATCACACACCAATCGATGCATCCAGCATGTGCATGTACACCAACACACCATTCCCTGACCTTCTGGTGTTGAGCAAGCCGCCTGGAAAAGTCTAAAAGGACCATGCTGTTTCGTCCAGACAGAATAGCGCCAGAGCACGACTGGGCAACGAGACGTCAGGCAGCGGTGTGAACACTGGTGTTGTTTAGAAGTAAGAGGGTCCATAAGTACACTCATTTACCCTAATGCGTAGCTGGTTTACCTGTCTAGAGGGGAATCTGAGGGCGTTAATAAAACATGACTGACTCTGAAGGCTTGCGGTGTCCAGTTACTCGAGCTGATCTTTTCTTTATTCTTAGGTGTGTGAAAGGGAAGAAGTTCATTCATTTTTAATCAGGTTCTGCCCCCCAAAATCCTCCTTTTATTTGTTGTGAAGGACAGCGGGCTTGTCAGAAATAATTGGAAATGCAGTGAGTGAGTCTCAATCTGGGAAAAAGGGCTAAACGCGCTGAAAGAACTCATCAGGACTTTGTGAAGGCATCTGTAGAGACATCCGAAACCTAGCTAGTCTTGCGCATTACAACAACTTTGTCCTAAAATCGCAGCCAGAGGGAATGTTGTTTTCACAGAACTTTTAGCTTAAGCTTAAACAAGCGTTTATGTCGACTAAATAGAGACCACATTTCAATAGTGACCAGGATTCCCACAGTGTTTGATAAATCAATAACCATGACTTTTCAATGATCCTTCTGGTTGTTCATGATTACTGGATAAGGATTTATTTAATTAATTAAGGAGATTTTTTATATAATACTACTACTACTCCTAATAATAATGGCTGATATATTAAAGCAGATTAATTATGGATTATTTCCTTCAGCTGAGACACTTCAGATGCACACTGTTCGCCATGATGGTTTTGAATTGCTTGAAATATGATTGAAATCATTTAAAAAAAGGAAAATATAGTCAAGCGCAACATGTGCAGCACAAGTCTGTCATATAGGCTACATAAAATTATAATGAGAACATTATAATTGTGTGCCTGGGACATGGCATTTAATGGTGAGACTTTTGTTTTTGTAATCAGGCTCTCAAAAATTATATAAAAATTGGAATTTAGATTTATCGGTTATCAGCTTTCAAATATAAATAATTATCGATGCATCCCTATTGTTATTATCTAAAAATAAAACAATATTTTTCTAAATAAATTTTAAATAATTCATTTAAATAATTCTTTTCTTTTACTTTAAAACATATTTTATAATTTTGCAAAGCAGAAGCAGAAAGATGGACGTTAACTATAGAAATTTCCATGACTTTCCAAATTTGTATTAATAGACTTTTTAATCATTTTAATTTCCATGACCATGGGAACCTTGGGTTCAGATTAGGTTAATACACTAGCTTCAAGCAAACGTCTCACATCAGCTAGTCAAACTCAGAATGTAGCACGAGTCTCACCTCATGTGGAGTTCGGTCTAGTTTGCGAGTGCGTGTGCTGGGTTCTTTGTGATCTTTGCTAATGTGCACCACTTGACCCTTTGTGCTTTTCCTGACCAGGTGTCGACGCACTCCAGGAACATCTTCAAAACGATGGCCTGGAAGAATTAAACAAAAACATTTATTATTTGTTAACATTGGTTAATGCGTTAACTAACATGAACTAACAATGACAAATATATTCTTATAACATTTATTAACCTCTATGTTAATGTTAGGGAATACAAATGTCCATGTTCATGTTAGTTCACAGAGCCTTAACTAATGATAACAGATACAACTTTTGATCTTAAACATTTATTAGTAAATGTTGAGATTAACATTATGATTAAATGCTCTAGAAGTATTGTTCCTTGTCAGTTCATTTTAACTACTTTAGCTAACTAATGTTAACAAATAAAACCTTATTTTGAAGTGTTTCTCAAATAATTGAGGAACATGTTCCAAAGTTTTGCTGCCAATCTAAAGTTTAGGGCTGGTGAGATTTTTTTTTCCTTAATGCTTATGAAAGAAGTCTCTTATGCTCACCAATGCTGCATTTATTTAATCAAAAACATTAAATATTACATTTTAAAATGTAATTTATTCCTGTGATCAAAGCATCATTACTCCAGTCTTCAGTCACATGATCCTTCAGAAATCATTCTAATATGCTGATTTGCTGCTCAAGAAACATTTATTGTTATTATAAATGTTGAAAAAAGTTGTGCTGCTTAATACTTTTGTGGAAACGATGATACATTTTTACACAAATTTCCATGGTTTAAGATTTCCCCAATGGTGCATGTATTCCTCTAATCTGTCAAATGACCACACTCACTAGGTAAAATCTTCTTGGCAGAGTTGAGAAGGAGGTCATCGTCTTTGTTCATAACAAGCTCATCAGGGTGAAATTACAGGATGGGCCAGTCGCCAAAGACATTCAGGGTGAAAAGGTCAGGGTGGGACCTGAAGGGGATTTGACTAATTGGGTGATTGTAGGAACAAACTCCAATCAAGAAAAGAGGCCAAAGCCTTTTCTCACACAGCTACTTTGAGCTGCAAGATGAAATTCACTAACATTCTTAAGAAAACGTCTAAAAAAGCGTTCACACCGACAGTGATTTGCAACAACAGATGAGAGCTGACAGCGACTAAAACCCCTGACGATGCAACAAAGTCAAGCAGAGTTTAACATATTATTGTCTGCTGTCAGACATGTATTTGCATGAACTGATATGCCAAAATTGAATAGGTTAAACTAAATGGTTGACAGCAACCGTTTAAGTCCTGTCGTTGAGGATATGCAGCAGATGGGCCTTTTCCCAGACGAATTAGTGGCCAGCATAGGAAGATGGAGAAAGCTGATGGGGTATATTACAGGAACCGCTGATATACAACTGACGTCTGAGAAAGGTTTGTCTCTCTGGGGCACAAAAGACTCTTGCCGTGAAGCATAGCAGGATGCATGGTACAAATCATTTGAGAGACCATGAAACCAGTGAAAACCCTATCTCACAGAAGACCAGATCATGGATTTTAGTTTATAAGCGTCTTTACTGCCACTTTTGACCAATTTAATGCATCCTTGCTGAATAAAAGTATTAATTTCTTTTAAATAAAAATTCTTGCTGACCCCAATCTTTTACGTTCCTACAATCACCCAATTAGTCAAATTACAATTACAGAACTGTACTCTATATTCCAGCATTATATTTAGCATTAGCTTTTTATGCAAAGGAATGTCAAAAGGATTTTAAAAGTCAATCATCCACAAAATGCATGAAAGCAAAGTCATTGTTTATATTACTGGTGATAGCTTCATTATAAAATGTATTGAGTTACTGAGATTTCAGACCCAGATTCTTCACATTAAATCCCATTAGCTGGTGGGCAGGTCTTCATGGAAAGTTACAACAGGATAAAACCAAAGGGATAACAGCATTATTTCCCTCTGATTCATTTCTTCAGTAAACTAGCATGTTTGGAATCAATTAAAGGCAGGGTAGGTGATTTGTTCCAGAAGCATTTTGTGTTATGCTGGTTGAAAGTCTCTTTACATCCGGAGAGCAATCAATAAGTTAAGTGATCTAAATGTATTTATATGTATATATATCGTCTGTGGAAGGTGTAAGACCATAAAATGTCCGTCCAATCATTGCCCTTGTTCCGTTCCATCAGTCACTGAGCAACACAACCGAAACAGCAGCCGCCTTTCACAGTTCCTCCTGAACCAAAACAACAAGCTTATGCTACATTCACGCCATAACTACTGTAATTTGGAAGAGACGGAATCACGTGACTGTTTGTGACTCAAATTTATGCGTTTCAATGGCAACACTATCAACGCCGTAATGAATCTGCAGCAGTCAGGTGGTACAGGTCAGGGCTCTTGAAGTTGTTGTTATGTTAATTATTATTGTAATATTATGTGCTTTGAGACATGCGGTAGTTTAACGCGTCTCTTGTGATGCTTTTGTTTGCTCCCTGCTGTGTGTGTTCGTGTGTTTTGAAGGAGGCGTGGAACACTCTGAAGTGAGGGTGGGATCTTATGCTTTCAAAGCTAGCTCGCCATTGCTAGCCTCTCTGAAAATTGTCTACCCTACCTTAAAGTGAAATAGAAATCATTCTTTATGCATTTATTGTTAGTTTGGGCTTATACATACCTCAAGATTTCCTATTATAACTGAGCAGTTATTCACCAAACCTGCAAAAGCAAGGTGGAGATGTGCATTAAAAACTCACTTTTAATGCCATCCAGGTCGGCCGAGGCCAGGGTCTGAGCCTCAAACTCATCAGTGGGGATCCGCTGGTATTTGGCCTGCTCGGTCCCCGTCATGTTGCCCGTGCGACGTCTCTCCTGAAGGTCGTAGCTGCGACTCGACACACGGGGCAGAGAGCTGGGCTCAGTGGCGCTAGGGGTCGGAGGAGCAGGTTCAGTTCTACAAGAGACAAAATGAGACTGTTTTCATCAATCCATTAATACAAACAGTTTTTTTAGGTTTTCAATTTAGTTTTATTAATATTTTGAATTGGCTTTTATTTTTATATTTTTAGTTAAAGCTGGAGTCCGTAGTTTTTCTTCTTTGTCGCCATCTCTGTTTGAAATCTGCAATTGCAGTTATTCGTGGAATTATCAACTTTACGTGGGTTGTGCCTCGGCACGGCACAGCGCGGATGAATCCAATGTTTTGAGGAGAATGTGCGGCTGTCAGTCGCCGCGCCGGTGTGGATACTGGCATTCGGAATCAGAGGTTCTACTTTTTGGAAGTATGACCAACATAAAACTTTTCACCGGAAAATGTCATCTGTACAAGTAACATCCACTATTGTTCTGACCAATAAGGGAAATAAAGCATTCTTATCATATCACGTGAAATCGTGCAAATTATACTTTGTTCTCAAATTGTTACTGTTAACAACATCAGCATTGCGTGACTACATTTAATGCCCTTCCGATATTTATCCTTGTTTTCGCATGGGCCGGTTGCAGTCTCTTTTTTCCTGTACCCACTCCGAAGTCCGAAGTATTTTGCATTTTACAACGGGTGAATGTCCAGTTCCGTTCTAATTCCAATTTTTGTTTAGTTTAAGGTTTCCAGCTAATATTTATATTTTAGCTTTCTTTCCATTAACTAATGTTTTAATAGTTTTAGTTAATGATAATAACCCTGATTATAAACATGCAAATCTTTTTGAAAAGTCAACAAAAGGAGTAGAAACTGCTTTGTGCTCACAATTTTTAAAAAGTGCTAGTGTTTTACTATGATAAATATCTTTTGGTAGCTTTTTATTACTTAATTAGCTCAATAACATGCAGAAACAAATATAGCATATTCCACAACAAAAATAAGATGCATGTCACTAAATTGCTTGAAGAAATACAACATAACTTAGCCATGAATACTCAATCATAACTTAAGTAGCTCACTATAGAGTATGCACTAATTTTCTTTTTGCATAAAATCTTAACAGATTTACAGATTAATTGAAAAGAATTTTGCACTCAATTTTGCAACAAATACAAAATCTTCTTGAGCACTTACCTTTCGTTTAAAATGAACCGTTTTTTAAAGCTTATTAGACCAAAAACATCAAGGACAAAATCCCTGACATTGTTAATGTTACTAAAGAACAGAAGAAAACAACCTGCTGAAATTATATTGACAATGAATCCTGTTGTTTGTAAAGACACTCCTGCATTTAAAAGATGAGAAAGCAGAAAGGAAAAGTGGAGAGCGCTTTATAAAAGCAAAGTGCGGTTGCTAGTAGCAACGGGTGAATGATGTAGACAGCGGTGATGGAGGTCTGGAGAGAGGCTGATACCCTGCTGGTCTCTGAAATATCTCGTCCTAGGTAACGAACAGGGTGTGCTGTGCACTGGCATCTAATGATTCAATTTACAGTAAACCAAGAACAGAGAGGCGGACACAAGCTGGAAGTGCATACTTTATAGCTCGTGCTACGCAACCTGCAATGTCCACCACTTCAACTGAGCAAATAACAAAACTGAAGACACTGAGAACTTCCCTTAAAAATATGGTGACATAGTTTCCACCAAAATACCACAATTACACAAAACCTTTTCAAGGTCACATTTTACAACAAAATGAATGAAACTAAATTGCATGAAGTCATTAAGATTTTTTGCCTAATTTTCATGCTCACCCAAAAATTTTAATTTTAAATTTTCATTTACGCACCTTGTTCCAAACCTGTATGAATTTATCAGCAAATTGTTGCATATGAAAGCTAAAGCAGGCGGACTCACTCAGTGGATGTGCTGTCCTGGGGCTCCGAACACACCGCGGACGAGGGGACGATCAGGATTCCTCGTGCAGGGAGAGGATCTGAAGTCTCAGGGGTGGACACATGAGGGTCATCGTCGGACACGAAGAACTGGACAAAAGATAAAATTATAGAAATAATGATAAATCTATTATATTGAGTAATGAACCTGAATATGTGTTTGTGTTCTGAAGATGAATGAAAGACTTTTTTGGAATGGCATGAAGGCGAGTAAATGATTTTCATTTTTGAGTGAATTATCCCTTTACGTGTTCAGAGTATCTATTAACACCAAGTGCAAATAGCCCGCCTTGTTGGCAGAGGCTATTTACACTAACTCCGCCCATATTTGTCTGGTTGGGCCATAAAAAAGTCCAAAAAAATGTAGCAGCAATGGCGCAGGCGCATTACAGATACTCTTTGACGCCTTTTGCCGAACTTGTTCTTCTCCCTTTTCCCATCGCGTGTCAGATTGGAAAGGCATTTATTTTCAATAAATATTAAAAATATGTGAAAAGGGGAATTAAAGTGCCTAAAGGTTATTTAATAATAAAGTGTTTATCAGGTAGGGTTAGGTTTAGGAAGGACAGCATTCATTTCATTTACACATTGTTTCAAACAATGAGGTGCAAATAGTATCTAACTATGCTACTATTTACACTAATTGCAAAGAAAATACTGCTATTTTTACATAGTGTAAATAGAATCTATCATTATTTGCACTTAGTGCCTTACGTTTCTGACAGTATTTCAGTATGCGGTTTACATTCTTATTTATTGTCTTGGATAAAGTTCATTAGATGGAAGAGCTTTCACTAAATTAATAAGACATTCATACATTTAATCATACATATAGGATATAAATCTGGTTACCTGAACACTGTCTTTCCTCTCAGCGTCTGTTGTGGGAGTTGGGGTGGCGCTCTGGTCTTCTGTAGCTTCTTCCTCTTCCTCCTCCTCCTCATCCTCACCCTCCTCGATGGCCAAAGCACCGCTGGGGCTTGAACACGCTCTGTGCTCTTTACTGCTGCTCCTCCTCCTCTTCCTTCCACTCTTCTTCCTCCTTCCATCTCCCGGGAGTTTGGACAGAGGATGGTGGATGTGATGGGAGGAGTGACGGTGATCTGAGAATGATTACAGACGAGTTTCAGTTCTGTATTTTCACATTTATGGCTTCCAAAATATTTTCAGAGATGTAAAATTGGAATATTGTATTTCGAAATAAGGTGAAACAAGATTGAAACATCGTGTGAGATGTGCTCCTGTGACAATGTTGTTATACTATTACTAATATTATTGTATATTACAACTGTACTATTGCTGGCTCCATCATAAATTATATGTATAAATGTAATAAAAAAATAGAACAATAATATATATATATATATATTTTTTTTTATATATATATATATATATATATATATATATATACATTTATACATATATTTTTTGGTAGAGCCAGCAATAGTACAGTTGTAATATATATATATATATATATATTACAACTGTAGATAGATGTAGATAGATATAGCAACACTCAAAAGGATCGAAAAAATAACACATTTTTCTAATAAAATTAAATAAAATAAAAGGGATGTGAAAGGATGAACTTACACTCAAAATCTTCCTCACTGTAGGTGCGGTGCTGCTCGCCGGGAACTTTGGGAGTGGGGCTCAGAATCTGCTGGAAGCGCTGAACACCTAATGCTTTGTTCAGGTCACCATCCTCCTCTTCCTCTCTCTGTGGCACTCGGACAGATGAGGTCGATGACTCGGGCTGGAGGACGACACATGGAAAAATGAATTCAAAACAAGTAAAAAATAAAAAAGCCAAGTAAAATAAAATAAATGTATATATTTATAGTATGTTTTTACAGTTCCCGGTGGTGCAGTAACAGTATGAATCCTGCTATTAAGAAGTGATAAATCACTGCACTGCTAACAGCGTCCTTAAACGATCACTAGAGGGAGTCATGGTCAAAAGCATTAACCGTCACAGAATACCACGCAGAGTTAAATGAACCCTGTCAGAGTTCCCAGTGATCCAGATTCAGTAGTAAATCTCCTTCTAAATTAAACAGGAATCATGATAAAATGTCAAACAAATGCAAACACTAGAGGCTTTACAGCTCATTGGTGCGCTTATTGCAATAACATGAGCAAATATCCTCAAGTCAAAAACAAACGATCTTATTAGCTACACCTCAATGGAGCATTCTCATTTGCTCAATAATCACCCAAACACACACATGGAAAGAGACAGGTAATAATTTACAGTGAATTAGTTTTATTCCTGCAATATCTTTCATTTTGCAAATTCACAAAATCTGTTTCCTACATGCAATAAAATGACCAAAAATATCTGACACAACAAACCTTTTCCATTCAAAATTCCTTATAAAATTAAAACAAATTTGACTAAGATCTCATCTAAACCTGTTCTTGTACATCCACAACAGGAGATGTTTGCGTCCTCTTCTCATGTGCCCACTCACACGGTACATTACACAAGGAGAATTTCTGCCATTCAGTAGTGCTAGATAATGCATTTATATGACGTATGCATGCATGCATTCCACGGTGCACAAAGACTTTTTTGTTTGTGAAATATCCTTCAGTGACTATCCTTCAGTAACTTGTCATCAGTAGTGGAAAGAGATTTTCTTTTTTTTATATAAATGTTATTTTATTTTCTGTGCAGATGCATTCCCCAACAAAATTTTCTCCAAATTTAACTATTCAAGTCATCTTCAGAAAATTGCTGCATTTATCATAATGCTGAAAAAAATATTGCAATGTCAGTTTTTTCTTTTACTGATAAAAAAAAAAAAAAATGTGATTGAAATTTAAAGTGTGATAAAAAAAAGTTTGCTGTACTTGTTTGTAGGGCTGCACAATTTGGCAAATATTTTGGGATTATATATCAATAAATATATATATATAAAATACTAATATAAAAAAACAAAATACTACTACCCATACTACTACTGCTAATAATAATAATAATAATAATATCATAATTATACTTAAATGGATCATACAATATTACTATTTTACGGTTAAAAAAAAGTATTTTTCTTAAAAGTATTTATTATTAGTAACAAAATTATTTTACATTGCAACTGTAAATTAACAATACTAATAGTTAATGATGGGATTTTTTTTTTTCAATAGTTAAATGATGTAAAATGTAATTTTGACCGAAAACCACTGGGGGCCTTTAAAGAATAGAATAGAGTAGAATAGAATAGAACAGAATTAAAAAATAGAATAACATTTTATTAAATAAAATTGACATTAAAATCAAATAAAAAATGAAGTAAGTAAATTACACAAAAATAAATAAATAAACTAAGTCATATGATTTTGGTATTAGCTATAGTCTGACTAGTGGTTGATCAAATGGTGCTGGATAACAGCAATGACCCAAGTCACTCAAATAATTGAAACTTTTTTTCAATTAAACAAAACAAAAGAGAACAGAGTCTGCACATGCCAACTAGAGTCCACCAATGTAAAGCTTACCATAGTTGCTAGAGCTGGCGAAAGAGTCAGTCAGTGCTCACAAAAACTCATGAGAAAGCCGTTCTTCCCGTATGTCCTCAAGAACAACAAAGTAAGAGAAAACTCTGTGTTCTCGCTGTCATCGGAGGGCTGTTAGTCTTTCTCCGCAGGGTGATTAAAAACAAACACGATTTGGAAGAAAGGCGCATGGTTTCGATTGTTCAGAACAATATAATCTCCTCAGCCACACTTCAACATTTTCCACAGGCAAATATTGACACTCCAGAAAACATTTGTCATATTGTGGTTACCTTGCGCTGCTGAGGCTTCAAATCTGCTTTAATTCATTCTGAGACTTTACGCGGGCGCCTTAAATGCTGTTATTGGCATGTGGGAACAACAGATTGACCAGTCTCAACCAAATCTTCTGAACAAAACCAGTTACATTTGGTTTTATACAGTTATTCCGACTTTCCCCAATTACACAAAGGCGATTTGCACTTTGTAACATCACAGGACAAAGATTAAACACTTGAAAGTCCCATTAATAGTCATTGGTGCTTTGGCTCATTATGAAGCAGGGTTACTATAGTTAACTCTTAAACCATAAAATCTGACTCATTTCAAATATTGTGGGTAAATCCCCTAAAATAACATTGCTTACATGTTTACTATGTATCCTTAAACACTACTGTATTTACAAATTTTTTTTTATGCATTTTTTTTTTACATGTTTATGTAACACTAACCACATGTCTGTACTCTCAACTTGATATACAGTACTAAAATAAAATATACTATATTTAAAAGAAAAACTAATAAAATGACAAACGCAGAACAAAAGCACTAAAAATTTAACTAAATTAAACTGAAATCAAAATATAAAATCAAAATATTAATAAAAACTATAGTCTCAATGATACTAAAAAAAATTATTTTATTTCAGATTGTTTCCAATATAACATCATTTTCATTCAGTTTAACTTGATATACTAAAATAATTAAAAGTAAAATAAAATAAATTATATTACATTTTAAAAAGCTAATAAAAATGTCAAACAGAACAAAATCAGAAAAAAATTAATTAAAATTAAAACATTTAAAATATGAATAAAAACTGTTATAGTGTCTCAATGATACTAAAAAACAATTTATTATTTTATTATTTTATGCATTTAATTTTTAAATTTATACTTCATCACGTCTGTACTCTCAATGCTGATTATTCTAAAAATACAATAAAAATATTTTATTTTACATTATTTTATTTCAAATAACAATTGTTTTTGTTTTATTTAATTAATTTATTTTATTTCAGCTAGTTACCAAAATAACATTTATCATTTTAATTTAGTTTAACATGATATACAGTACTGAAATAAAATTAATAATTATATAGACATGATAAAAAAAGACAAACACAGAACAAAATGACAAAAAAATACAATTAAAATGAAAACGTAAAATAAAAACAAATATAAAATATTAATAAAAACTATAATAGTGTCTCAATGATACTAAAACTTAACACTGTTATAACTCATATTATCCTGTTATGACTCCACTGTTAAACAAACTTGTTAGTAGATGAAAAGTGACAAATCAAAGTTTTCCACAAAAGACTTGTGGTCAATATGAACCCACAAGAAATACATTTTCTCTACAGTGAAATCACACTGCATGAGGTTTGGCTCTTCGCCCAGTAATGGACGCGCAAATACAACGTGATTCAATGCTCACAGACCCACAATGCTCAGGCCAACAAGACAGCGAGCTGAACCCAAAGCAAACCGTTTAACGTCCCACAAGCCCCCACTACAGACCAGCAGAATTCTTTGAGGAGAAGCAGTGGCTGAGCCATGCAGCATTAGAGTCAGTTCACACAAAGAGCCAGTGGCCAAAGCAAAGTCTCCTTCATGTGAGCACATGGCAAGCGAGAGATTAGCCGCACAGATCTGTGGTGTCTGAAATCCCACTGACTCAGCGAGACACGCAGGAGGGAGCGTTATGGAGAGCTGTCCTTACAGAGCTGCAAATCTTGTTTTTACATGCATCTAATAATCTTAATAGTACTATCTATTTATATGGGTCCCACTTTATATTAAGTGGCTTAACTACTATGTACTAACATTGAAATGAATAATTTGATACAATGGACTTAGTGTACATACATGTTTTTACATTGTACTTATTTTTCGAAAATACCTGCATGTAATTACAGCTGTAATTCATTTATGTAATTACATTTGTAATTACACAGTTGACCCTTCCCTTACACCTTAACCCACCCTTAAACCTACTCATACCACCACACCTGTCCCTAACCTTACCCGTATCACATCTTAATAGCAGCTAAAGTGTTTTACAATACAACATGAACACGATAAGTACATTGTACTTGCATCGAAAAATAAGTACATAGTACTTAAAGCCACTTAATTTAAAGTGGGACCATAATATGAATCCCTATATGCTGACTTTGAACAAAATGCAATCCTGTATAAAATAATCTAAACACTTAAGATAGCAATATTACTTTTGCATGATATGAATCACATCTGTGAACCTTGATAACTTGTAGAAAAACCTCCTTTTAATATTTACTCAAAACGATGAGGCGAGATCCACCAGCCCTCAGCCTTCCAAAAATTACCCTTCTCTCAAACTTTGTTTGCCAAGTATTGATTTACAAGAACTGACCACGAAATATTGCAAAAAATGCATCAATAACGGCTCATATCAGAGGGCCATAGACTATTATGCAACATACCACTACGAGGATGTACTGTATGGTCGCCCTCAACAGGTAATGCATTTAATACTATAGCTAATTTAGGAAGTGACTGACCTTAAACGTGTACAGGAAGTCCATTGGTCATCTATCACGTCTAAACACAGGTGTCCCACAGAGCGAGAAAAATAATAAATTTTTCAAAGCAAATCTAAAAGATGAGCAAACAGTAGCTGTACGCTCCTCCGCAACCCGTCGTCACGTGACCGCAGCAGGAAGAGGATATGGAAAAACCCACTTTCGCAATACCAGGTCTCGTTCGAACTCCAATCGCTGATAGTTTAGTCTTCCCCCAAACACACCCCCACATCAACACACACCCAAAACCAGCAGTCGTGTCGTTGGGTTGATCATTAACCTTATGGGTCAACAGTTGCCTGCCATCAAGAGGCCAGCCAATGTCAGTTAACCAGTTATGCTCTGTACTTCTATTGAATTACACTAACTAGCAATGAGAAATTCATACTTATTGGGATATGAAATATATGGATGCACCTAAATTTCGGCCGCCGAAAATCATCTACTGTTCACTGATCCGCTACGCTCTATTCACATGCTCTGATAATAATAGCTTTGTAGGACTATACATTATTTAGATAATTGATCAAAAAATAAATCTGTTAATCTGATTCTGTTGCTGAATAAAGAATAAATAACTGAATAAAGAATAACATATTGATGTTTAATATTAATATATTTTCTGTCCAATTTTAGTGTTACTTTCGATAAAATTGTGGTTATTTTATTTTATTGACTTGTATTTTTTAAATTCAGTATCATTAAAACAATTAAATTTCACTAAAAAGTCTAATATTAATACAATACAATACAATACAATACAAAAAAAGCTCATTTAAAATAAGAAATAAATCATTTTTAAAAAAGCATTTCCAGTTTTGGCCAAGTAAATCCAGAATTTTCTGTTTTGGCCCAGAATTTTTATTTCCGTGCATCCCTAATAATAACAGACACAGCCAAAATAATAATGCAAATTATTAAGGTGATTTACCTAGGTTTGTGCTAGTAAACTTACTGATATTTGCACCATTTACCAGCCAAAAAAAGCATGTCTTAAACCAGATCCTAAACTCCGCTAGAAATGATCTGGCTTTGTTTGTGTCAGTAGATGTATGTCGTCAGTAGATCATGCGCAGAACTTTCCACTTCCATCTGTGCTTTTATGGGTTTTGTAAATCTGGCCCCTTGAGTTTTAAAATATCTGTTTTTTAACAATATCTGTTTGCAAATTGGTTTCGAAGGTAAATGATATAAAATAAATCCTTATGCGTCAATAAAAATGGTTATGGGAAGGATCAAGCACACCGACAACTATTTGAACTGCAGGCCCAACATAGTGAAGCAGAACTAGACTGAAGAGACTAGATTTGAGTTGGAAGGGAGCTGGCTCTTTAACAGCAAAAGCAAAACCCTGGGAACGCTGACTCAGCAGAGTGTGGGTTTGGAGAGGATGCAAATCAAGTCGCACAAAGTTGCTGCATATCACTGCAAACAGCTGCAGGAGGAAAAAAAAACAACAAAAAAAAAACAAACACAAAAAAAAAAAGTCAATTTTGCGGGTGAGAAGGTCTTTGAGTTTCCTTCGAGTTGCCTGAGTGAGTTTTATAGTATCTGTTAGTGATACTGGGCCATTAAAGACAGACCGCACAGATAATTACAATGCAGATGTTTGTTTAGGAAGTCTGCCTGGATCTTAAATGCTGCACTCTTTCAAAGAATAAAAAACATGCAAGATCTTTCTCTCGTAAAAGATGAGCACAAAAAGTAAGTGAATGAATGAGGCCATTACAGATGGAAATCTAGGAAAAAAATATTAACAAATGTGTTCATATAACTTACAAGATTTTTTGGACATGGTACTATGGTTATACCATTAAATACCAATAAATTTCACAATATTTATTGGCATCTGTTTATAAAGTATTATCATTATCAAAGTTGAAAACAAATGTAAGGGTAAAGAGGAAGCCAAGAAGTGTTTCTTGAGCAGAAAATCAGCATATTATGATTTGTGAAGGATCATGTGACACTGAAGACTGGAGTATTGATGCTGAAAATTCAGCTTTGATCACAGGAATAAAAACAATATTCCTGTTTTTACTGTAGCATAAAAAAACAAAAAAAATCCAAGTAAAAAAAAAAACTTTGACCTGTAGTGTATATAATTCTATTCATAATAATATATTATTATAATAGTATCACCATATGATACCATCCTTATAATGAAAAAAGTAACAATACGTTTTTTTTTTTTTAAAGGATGAATTTTTAGTTTATTCCACCACATAAAACATAACTAGGGAAAAAGTCCTGTACGACTCTTTTGCCCAGTTTCAAAGACAAGGCTTAAACCTCATCCCAGAATAAAATGCATGTTGTTTTAACTAAAAACAACTTGCACTAACACATCTCTGACAAGTCACTGTCATTGTTTTGTCTGAAGATGCACACCAGTAGTGTTTTATTCTAATTTATGTTTACAAAAGCTACTTAAATGTCCTTATTTAACTATAGCATAATCCCGGCTTAATCTAAGCCCTGTCTGTGAAACCGGGCTTCGAACCAATGAAGCACTTGACACTTGACTTACGTTGTGAAGGACTGACGCCACAGCATTGGTGAGTTCATCTGAAGTCACGGGGTCACTCATGGTCGACGTCAGGAGACTGGGGTGATGCTGAACAACACTTAGATTTGCAGAGGCTTTAGCCTTTCTCTTTCTCACTGAGACTCAAGCAGGAGTTTATAGGCAGCATAACCTGTGAACAGTTTGAAATGTTAAATAACTTGTTAGTTGCAAATTGTTATATTTATGTTACAATGGTCAAACTGGGACAAAAGTTTGCAGTGTGTTTAAACAATAATATGCTCCTCCATTTATAGCATAACATAACAGTCCCCTTCATATCCAAGGACTGATAACAACCAGATTAAAAAGCTGCTACTGTAACGACACGCAGATAAGAGACTCATGCTTGAAATAAATAGGCCTAACCATAAAATATTGGATGTGATTGTAATAGTAGATAAAGATTTGTTCAACTATCATTCATTTAACTGAACGCCATACAAAGATTACAACAGTCGTCTCAAGAGCTTGAATAGGAATTCTCTAATAGTCAATTTAGCCTACTAATAATACAGAAATTGAATAATCAAATGTAAAAATCTGTATAGTTTTTACTGTATGAATTAAATATAAACAAGTTACTGAAGTTATTCAGAGAAGAGCAGTGAATGATTCTCGTTTTCTTTTGTTGTTTAGTTAACATTGAATGACAGACAGCAGCAGGTTTATTAGGCTGCTGTCACTTTAAGACCAAATGCACAGATCTAATATACTGACAATAATTCGATTACTTTCCCAACTGTTTATGTTGCTTAAGACATACGCAACTTGGGCAAATACGCACAAAAATATGTAAAAATGTCCTTTTTGGCGAGTTTTCACTTAAAACAAAGTAGCATATACTTGTACCGCCCGGGGAACCGCTGCTCTTTCTCAGCTCTTCTTTCACAGCTCAATGCGCTTTTAACTCTTTTTTTAGTATCGAGCACATCCGGCAGGAGACTGTATATTATGACAGTCATGTAACATGATTTGACTTATTTGGATGTTACGGAGGAAGGGTGACAGCGCACCACTTTAAAGGAAAGGAACGGAATGCGGCATGTTTTCATAGTCGTTGGAAGCCAAAAACAAAACTAAAATTATTTTACATCGCATTCATAGTCAATAAAGCATCTTTGAGAGCAAGGGGACCCATTGGTGGTTCAGGGGCCCTACACAACTTACGTACTTTGCATATGGGGAGGACCAGCACTGGTAGTTAACATGAACAATCCTGAAAAGCAGCATTTATTAATCTAAATTTCAGCATTTACTAATATATTTTTGACATTTGAAGTTATCTTTAACACAGTATTTATTAACAGTTATTGCAACCAACTAATGAACAATGGTCCACTAAAATGAACAAGAAATGTATTTCACTCTGTTATGTTATGTTACCTAATGTATTAACTAATGTTAAAGACCTTAATGTAAATTGTAACCAACAAAATATTTTAACTTTAACACTTCCAATTAATCATCGCTTTTCAATAGAAAGACAACTCTTTTTTTTTTAAAAGCATTCTTTTTAATTGCTAATGTGGACACCTTTTAATTAGTCCTGTGTGGAGGTATCCTTTGCTTTGATGCAGAAGTCTGTGCAAAAATACAATTGTTCAATTGAGTTGAGGTTTGACCACTAACTGGAACTTCAAGGACGTCAGCACTCATTTTTCAAGTCTTGCCTTTGTTGATTCATTTACGTGCTTCCTTTCAAAAGGAGGTTTTGTGGCAAAACTTCTTGATATGTGGAGCAGTTTACCCTTTATCTGTCCTGATTCAGTTCCTGTTAAAAAGAAACATCCTAACAGCATGATGCTGAAGTCAAACATGTAAAAGTTCAGCGACAATCTTATCAGACCATAAGAAATCCTTCCACACGGTTTTTAAAGACAATGTATATTCCAACCAAAAAAGAAATTACACGTTTTTATCATGAGAAAAATTTCAAATTTCATAAATATAATCTGATCAAAAAAAGATTGTTAATAATAAAGTAATCAGAGAATAAGGCAATGTAACCTCAAATAATTTGACCTTGTTTAAAGAGACACATGACCTAGAGAAGGACCAAATATGGTAAAGTTAATGCAGACAATTGACAACAGTCACATTTGTGTTAAATTGTGGGCCGTGCCCAGTTACTCAAGTTCTAAACAAGTTCAATACGCCCTTATAAAAAAAATCTTTCTGGCATATAAATATGTTCTCTGCATTATCTTATATTCTTCTTGCAACACAGTTCTAAGAAACTTGACCATAATATCTTTAAGATTTATCTAAATATAGAGCGCACTATATTGTAATCTTGCAATGTCTCATTAGATGCTAAATTTAGATATAGGCTGTTCCTCAGTACAGTTACATCAACTTTGTCGGAAGGTCAACATTTCCAGCACAGCTTTTCTGGACCAGACGAATTCATATAAACTGCATGATTCAACTGCTCTGAGAGTGGTTTCACAGATTAGATTTAAGCCTACTCTCAGACTAAAATGCATGTTTGATCTGTTTAAAGCAACTTGGACTGACATATCTTAAAATATATCAGTGCCATTGTTTTGCCTCAAGATGCACACCAGTAATATTTTTTTTCTAAAGCATGTTCATAAAAGCTACTTAAGTGCCCTAATTGAACTAAGGCCTAATCTTGGCTTAATCTACGCCCTGTCTGTGAAACCTGGCATTTAATATTTATATTTTACAGAGAAAAAAGATTGTCCTTTGATTCATAAGCAAGGTCACTGCACTGTAAATTATTATATGTTTTTTGTATATGTAATTTAAGTTGAAATGACTTAAACATCCAAGTTGATTGTCCTTAAAAGGTAGCAACTTTTTTTTACAGTGTTGTTTTAGAACTGAAGAAAAATCTGAATCTTCAGTTTAGATCTGAAGAAAAAAAGAAGTTAACGGTGAAGTATGTCGATTTTTCGGCCTCTAGTATTAATGACTGTTTTCAAACTGGTATCCTGAACAAAGTATTTTAACATTTAGAAAATTGCACTAAAGTTTCTTTGTTCCAAAAAGGAAGTGTTTTTAAAACAGAAGTATCAAGTATCTATGATTGCACAATGAAAGATGATAAGAGAATCCATTCTATGATCTTTGGCTCACAGTTTTGATTTTATTGCTAAAAAAACAACATCTAATGCTCAAGTTGGTTCAGCCAGGTGTGCATCTGCACATAGTCTATCAGTCTCTATTAAATGGTGTGCACATCCCACGTTTGCATTGAAAATTACATGGATGTATATTTTCTACAACTAAAAAAAATAGTTAATGACTGAGTAAAGGAATCATGTTGTTTGTTGATTCTATTTCCCTCTCAATTTCTTCGAAAGGTCAACTTTGTAACCACTTCAACAATTGAGAAGCAGATACCCATAAATGTCTTATCCACTTTAACTGGTGCATATTTTTCTTAGCAACGCCAAATGATGTTATCGTCTACTACACTTAACCATGTACCTTGAATGTGAACCCAAAACAGGATTTTATCCTAGTTCTATGCAATTCAATCCACTGTACGAGTAACTTGTAGGTTTTTTAATCTAAAAGTTTTTTAATCTTTTAATCTAAAGTTATCCCACTAACTTCAACTAGAATCCCGGTACGGTTATAAACAGAGACCTTAGGATCATGCATCATTCCCAGTTTGGAAAATCTTTTTGCTTTTGTGAAAGGCAAACAGGCTTACTAGATTATTTTATGGACAAGCATGTCCATAAAATATAATTTCAGACAAAGCAAAGACGGCCAATAAAGATGCCATTCTGCAAATAGATTTTCAATCACAATGTGGAAACCTCACTGTACAAATATAAATGCTCAATGACTGAGTAGTTCAGCAAATATAGAATTTCTAGTTTACTAGTGACCAACGGCTCGTCCACATGAAAGATGTTTGTGAGTTGAATTTAAACCTCATACAGAAAAATGGTGAAAAATTGGTTTGGATCAAGAATTATATGGTGCAGCCTTAAAGATCTGGGCTGGTAACTGAAAGGTTGCAGGTTCAAAGCTTTGACCCATGAGTTACCCATGTTTAAAGGGGTGGTTCAGGATTTTGGACGTCGGACCTCATTTCCAAGTTAGCCTGGGTGTTATTTAGCAGTGGAGACAGGGTAGTTTAAGATCAAAACTAAATCTCAGGTTATTCCAAACAAGTCCCTGTAATAATGTCAAAACAAATCTGTTAAAAATATTAAATAATAATTCCAAAATTGTAAAAATTGATCACAGCAATAAAACAAATAAAAGAAAATGTAAATAAGATGCACTTATAATAGAAGTCTATGGGACTGTTTTATGGATTTTTTAAGTAGTTTTACCAAAGTACAAGTATAAATGATTAACTCAATAAGTCTCACAAATTCAATCAGATGTTTTAATTGTGCACTGATTTGCAATTTTTAAATCTTTTTCGTTTATTAATTTACAAGGTATGTTCAAAACTACATATTGAGGCATATTTTTTTAGGAGATGATTAATAAAAATGCTTTGTTGCGTTCGAAAACAGCTAAACGAAACGTACATACCGTGCTTCATACCTATACATGACAAACTGCTCTCTCTGGATCAACGGCAGCGCCAACACAGATATGAATGGTTCGTTGTGATTTTATACAAGGTTTAATAGACATGACCAAATCGTTGTCATTTAGGAATGAGATCGTGTAGGTGTTCGAATTGAGATTGCGACCTTTTAACGATAAATCATGCAGCTCTAATAACAACTATTCAACTGTTGGACAATTCAGTCAATTCGACCTATATGTGATTTTCAGGGCCGATGCCGATACCGATTATTACAGATCAAGTAGACCGATAACCGATATTTTGAACCGATATAGCCTATGTCTGGTGTAAAAATGTAAGTTAAAGTCAAAATTAAGAATAACAAAGGGTTTTTACAAAAACTTTCTTTAAATTATTTTAATCATATTTTTAAATCTGAGAACTGTTAATAATAACATAATTAATAACATTATTAATAATAATAACAATAAAAAAATTCAGGGAGCACCCAGCAGCATTCTGTAAACATTTTGTAAAACTTAAAGACTATTTTAATGGTAAAATTAAATTTTACTAATAAAAAAGCATTTCTAATAAATTGAAATTATCAAACAATTCAATTTATTTACAGTTTAACACAAATTACATTTTTAGGGCCCTATGAAAAACCGAACTTTTATTTTGACGGGTTGCCGTTGAGATCTTTGAGTTTCTGTGTGTTTATGATATGACCCTATGGATATGACGATAACTTTTCTCAGTTGAAGCTTTAAAAAGCTCATGAAGTGACTAAGCGGCTCTGGAGATGATGTTTATGCAATCATGTCCTCATATAATGATGCGGCTGAGGCTGAAAACAGCGCAAGCGTCACGCGTGCTTCTGTGTGTGTGTGTGGTAATGATCACGCGTCTGCGCCATTCATTTAGAGACACGCAGGATTCATATTTAAATAACGGTTTGCGGTTTGACATCCGATTTGATTTGTACTGACCTGTTCTTTTATTAATTCATCAAGAAGTTGACAAATTCCGTGACGATCCGCTTTATACATTAAATTCCGTTTTTATGACTGGATTCCGCGATTCCTTCCGTGTTTTCTGCATCGCGGAAATCACAGGACCCTGTTATATTGAGGTGTTTTGCAACTTCAGTGTAGTAAAGTATTGCTACTTTAGCAAAGTCTGCTGCTGTCTTAACTTTGAGAGACTGATGCGTGATCAGTGAAGCAGCTCCAGTCAGCGAGTGCTCTCGGTGTGAGAGTGCAACACTTTCAGTGCCTCAGCTTTCGCGCTGATTGGCCGGACTCGTGACTCCCAACAAATCAGATGTGCGGGACATTGGTCTAGTCTACAGAGTGGTGAGTTCCGACAGAGATGCCTGCGTTAGAGCCAAATATAGCGCATTTCAAAATAAAATTATTTTATCGGCAAATCGGTTTTGAAAATGGCCGATACCGATAACCATAAAAATGCTCAATATCGGCGCCGATAATCGGTCGACCCCTAATTCGACCATTGCGACCCACCACAATGATTTACAATTATTCCAATAACAAAAGGTTTTACAAAAGCAACTTGATAATACAGATAGTGGAACTGTCTCAATATCAATTAAGTACTATCATCTACAAAACCATACTTTTGGACAACAATCATAAAAGCTCTATTTCATTTTGTATTACGAAACTTATTAAACACACTATGTTGCTGATCACTAGAGATGATTATTGCGGTCATGTTTAATGACTTTATCAAACTCACAAGACACGCCACACAGCCTCTGGGCTGTAAGCACACAGACCATTTCTCTAGATCATTAACCAATTAGATTCAAAAGTTACTTAAGTGGAAAAATAAAAGTACACACTCTATGATGACTAGGCAATATCAGCAAAACAGTGGACTTTTCACTGTTGACTTAGCAATGTCTTGTGATCCGTTATGATATGCTGACTTTTGAATTTCACTTCTAGATGCCAAGTTATAAATTAATTAATCTGGTATGTTAAATCTAAACAGTTAATTTTTAAAAGTTTTATTAATAAAAAAAATAAATAAAAAGGCATCGAACATTACGTATACTACTCACCATTTAAAAAAGTGATAAAAAAGTAATACAATTTGAAGGTAAACTAGTATATACCAAACCACATCCATTTCTAGATATTCTTAGAAAACATTATATGCAAAAACATCTCAAACAAAATTCTGTTTGATCAATTAAAATTATAGAATGACCACCAACTGTTAAAATAGCAACTTAAGTTAACTACACAAAAATAGTCAGTACTGAAACTTGGATATATTTTAGAGTAGTCAATCTGCTGCTTGTATAGCACTAGCAGTATATATTTACTGTCCTCTGAAAATAACTCAACACACAGCCATTATCGTCAAAATAGCTGGCAACAAAAGTGAGTACACCCTTAATGATAATAGGTGTATGTCGTTTAACCATGCAAAGCCACATGTCCTATTCATCATGTTCATGTTTTTGTCTGCTTGACAGGACCATACAAATTTGTGTATCTTGTTTTAGAGCAGTTAAAATTTGGTGCTCCGAGTACAATTCTCTCATACTGACCACTGGATGTTCAACATGGCACCTCAAGAACTCTCTAAGGATTTGAGAATTAGAATAGTTGTTCTCCACAAAGTTGACCTAGGCTATAAGAAGATTGGTAACACCCTGAAACTCAGTTACAGTACAGGCCAGGGTCATACAGAGGTTTTCCAAGACGGGTTCCACTTGGAACAGGCCTCGCATGGGTCAATCACAGAAGTTGAGTCCTCGTGCTGTGCGTCAGGTGCAGAAGCTTGCTTCAATAAGCATGAGTGCTGCCAGCATTGCTTTAGAGGTTGCAGAAGCGGGAGGTCAGCTTGTCAGTGCTCAGACCATACGCCACACACTGCAACAAGTTTGCATGGCCGTCGTTCCAGAAGGAAGCCTCTTCTGAAGATGGCTCACAAGAAAGCCTGCAAAAAGTTTGCTGAAAGCAACTTGTCCAAGAGCATGAATTACTGGAACCATGTCCTGATGAAACTAAGATGACCTTGTTTGGCTCAGATGGTGTCCAGCATGTGTGGCGATGCCCTGGTAAGGAGTACCAAGAAAATTGTGTCTTGCTTACAGTCGAGCATGGTGGTGGTAGCATCATGGTCAGGGGCTGCATGAGTGCTGGTACTGGGGAGCTGAGCTTCATTGAGGGAAATATGGATTCCAACATGTACTGTGACATTCTGAAGCAGAACATGATGCCGCCCCTTCAGAAACTGGGCCGTACGACATGATAACGACCCCAAACACACCGCCAAGATGACAACTGCCTTGCTGAGGAAGCTGAAGGTGATGGGGTGGCCAAGTATGTCTCCAGAACTGAACCCTATTGAGCACCTGTGGTGATCCTCAAGCGGAAGGTGGAGAACCGCCATGTGTCTAACATCCAGCGGCTCCATGATGTCATTATGGAGGAGTGGAAGAGGATCCGAGCAACAACCTGTGCAGCTCTGGTGAGCTCCATGCCCAGGGGGATTAAGGGAGTGCTAGATAACAACGGTGCTCACACAAAATATTGACACTTTGGACACAGTTTTGACATGTTCACTTAGGGTGTACTCACTTTTGTTGCCAGCTATTTTGACGATAATGGCTGTATGTTGAGTTATTTTCAGAGGACAGTAAATATATACTGCCATACAAGCAGCACATTGACTACTCTAAAATATATCCAAGTTTCATTTCTATAGTATTGTCCCTTAAGAATTGAGGGACAATACTATAGAATACTATGGTGGTGATGGCGCAGTGGATAAGACACATGCCTTTGGTGTGAGAGACCCGGGTTCGAATCCACTGTGAGACACCAATGTGTCCCTGAGCAAGACACTTAACCCCTAGTTGCTCCAGAGGCGTGCGACCTCTGACATATATATAGCAATTGTAAGTCGCTTTGGATAAAAGCGTCAGCTAAATGAATAAATGTAAATGTAAGAAGAAACACTAAAATGTTTGCTGAAACGTGAGGGGTGTACTGAGATACTGTACACACACACACACTTACACTTACGTTAGATGCTACAGCCCTGATTTATTATTATTATTAGCCTATTGCCCTATTCTCATTAGTGTTGCTAAAAACATTGAGCCAGTAAGTAGCATTAACTATTGAACTAAAAAAATAGGGATACACTGATATAAAAATTCTGGCTAATATGCCAAATATTTGTAAAAATAATTTATTTATTTTAATTAAAATAAAAATCAATCATTTTCAATCAGGCAGGGCATGCCTAATCTCAGACAGACCACTGAAAAACCAGCAGTGGCAATCTGATTGGATGGCTGCTGTACTTTCCAGGATTTTATCGGTCCACAGGGAGTCTGTTTACAAGTTCCCAGGCCGCTACAATTAGCACCTCCGAGCAATTACTAGCCACTGGATGTGGCAAACTTTGTGAGGTTTGTGGTTACTGTGAAAAATACTGATGAATGGGACAATATAAAAAGAAAGCAAGTGTTATATGATATATTCATGGCTTTAGTATTTAAATAAAATAAGCTAATTCCATGATAAAATATGCTAATTAAAATATGCTAATTCCATCACATGCATTGGATACTTAGGCCAATTCTGCTTGAGACACTTTACTAGCAAGCAGCAAACATGATACCTTTATGCACACCAGTGTGTGAGGTTCAGTTAGGTTGGGATAGACATCTATGATGCCAAACGGTCATTTTATGACTTCTTTAGATTTTCAAGTTTGGTCTTGACTTGCATGTCTGGGCTGCACGTTACATAATTTCCTAACAACAATCTACCTGACACATCAATCTTTAGTCAACACATTTAATGCTCTGGTAGTAACAACAAGCCCACGATTCAGCAAGAAAAAGTGAGTAAAAACCTGCTGAAAACAGCACATCCTTCATGGTTTTCCTGTCACATTAACTTTTCATTGTCAGCAACTGCTCTGGTCATGATAAACAGGGAAGTAAGTTCAAGCAAATGCAGGAGAGTGTCAAAACATTGGGAAATGAAGAGAAGTTATTGCCTAACCAGGCAGCGGCATGCATAATGCAAGATTGCAGCGGCAAAACATGATCACATCAAAATGCAATGCCTCTCGAATCGTGATTTCACGAAGAGTGACGACAACATCCATAACTCTAGATAACGGAAGAATATTACTGCATTTCTCAAAGCTGGTTATTAAACAATATATTAAAACAAATCAAGGGAGTTCACTCCTACAGTCCAATGCCAGTCACGGTTTGCAGTGCTCCGTAACCAGATTTCACAGTGACCTGGTACTTGGCTAGACTTGTCTTTGGCACAACAGTGTAAAGTTCTACATTGGGAATGTTTGAGAAACATCTCCATAGCCACAAACCGACAAACCACTAACACTGGGAAAGTGGATTAAAATGTAACAACAAAGAGATTATGGAAAATGCATGAATTCAACTGGGTTTCGCTACTTGAGATAACCTAGAAATAGACTCGCGCTCAATGAGCTATAGCAAAAACAACGACTTGAAGCCACTGTTTTGGCATAAACACTTTGTAAACTTTCAACAGATTTTACAGCGTGTGGCGGATCGTGACCCAGCCATAATCAAAGCCTCACAAACATCTGGGTTAGATGTTCTGTGAGTAGTTATGTTTCCTAAGCTGTTTCCTGAGGGTTCTGTTTTCAATTGTGTGGAACATGAGATTTAAATTGTGTAATTCCTCAAAATTAGCCTTATCATTAGTTTAAAGGCCCACCGAAGTGGAAACACACCTTGAAACACGCAGCCTTATTCAATGTGTTGACGTAATTTCCACTGAAACAGGAAGATGGGGCGGGACATATCAAACAGCTCCTCCCCGATAAATAGCCAATAGCGTTTCGTTTCCATCACAGCTCGGCCAGAGCCATTGAGTAAAGCTGAAAAGTTTCCTCCTAATCTCGAACCGTTTCTCCTCCTAATCTCCTTGTGTCGCTTACAAATATAGCATTCCTTGCAGAATTCAAATAGGCTCGGTATGTTTTCTGGTCTGCACCGACTCGCGCATCTGATCCTCTCTATGCATTCGCATTTGCCCAATTTGTCATGTCTCTGGCAGCATCCCCCTCTTCTGATGTTTGGGAAAGAAAATAAGTGCTGCCACCCCCTGTAAAGGAGTGTCGTTCTCACTTAACTTACTGCTGCTAAGTGATAGAGATTGCAGAAAATCGTTGAAACTTGTGTGTGGGCTTGTTAAAATGTTAAGAGGCGCATGGATTGACGCCGGTATTTCAGTTTTACTCAGCCAAAAAAGACAGATAAGGATGAAGAAGGGACAGCCAAAGAAAAGCAGACCGCCACAAAGCGAAAGAGTTAATAAAATCTGACTATGAGTCGAAAAGAAAGCACCGCTTTTTGGTTTCATGGACAAAGGAATTTCCGTGGCTGGAACATGACGAGATAAACGACACAATATTCTGTTGGGCGTGTCGTCAATTCCCCACAATTTCTCACTCGATGAGTGCTTTAGTCACTGGAACAGTACTAGTAATTTGTTCCATTGTTCATACAATTTCAGTTAGAACCAAATGCATATTGTATTGATGATTGTAATTTGATTATTTTATATACGATCGTTGATATTTGTGTTTTGAAAATGTTTTTGATTGATGTTTTGACTCCAACCCAATTTTCTACTTAAAACAAATTTGTTTTAAATCAGGTTAGTTCAATTCATTTCGGGCTACCAAAATCTGAAGAGTGCCTGAAGGGCTCTCAGGGATTTGGACATTTTGTGAGCCCTGCAAATGACAAAAACACAACAGAGTAGTAGTGAAGTCTGAAGTGTCTGAAGCAATGTCTTTATGAACAAATCATTTTTTACTTTTATCTAAATCAGTGAATTGGTTGATCCAGTAGAAAAAAAAAAAAAATCTGAATCATGCAATCATGAATCCGACTGATCAGGTTCAACTTACTAACTCAACCCAGTTGAAGAGGCTAACACCTTGCCGGAAGAAAATATTATTAATGAAAATTACTTATTTTTTGCCTGTTCATCACAAAAAGCTATATTTTCATGATGCTTTCATTACATTTTTTAATCTTGTAGGCACGCGTCAGTGACGTTCATTGTAATTTAATACAAAACAGCATGGAAATCAGTCAACACATGTTCTTCTTTTGTGTTTCATGGAAGAAAAAAACATGAGAGTGAGTAAAGGATGACAAAATTTACATTTTTAGGTGAACAATTCCTTTAGCACAGTTCAGAGTTTGGCAACAGACTTTTTCCCCGCCATTGATGGAATTTCACACCATTTAGGACACACCGCATCCCCACCATTGACGGAAATTTCCAGCAATCCATGTTTTCACAGGCGCTATTATGCATCTTCTCAGACATTAAACAGCATATAAGGGTGTGTTCACACTTGGCATGTTTGGTTCGATTAAAACGAACCCAGGTGCGATTGCTCTGTTAGTGCGGTTCAGTTGAATTAGTGTGAATTCTGCCATCTGAACCCTGGTGCGGTCATGATGTCACAAGATGCGACCCTAAAATGGACAGAATTCTCAAGCATACATGCTTTGTCTCGTCATATTTGCGATGTTGCCCATCACAGTTCAGCATCAGAACCTCGTCTCCTCACAGCAGATCTTGCTCTGTGTGACGGAGAGATTCCTGCCGCTGATTTGACTCCTTTATACATTTTATAAGCGCTTCACAAGTTCTCAGCTGGTCAAAATATCATCATATGTAGGCTACGCACATACAGTACAACCAGCGCATTTAGCCCAGCACACAGCATTGTTTTGGATGTACTGTAAGTTTTGTTGTGAAATATACGTAATAAAAGCCGATCAATCAGGTTGTGAACATATCCCTATGCCTTTAGGTTCGGTGTTAAAATTCCACTGTAAAGGCTAAGCGGACCAGGACTAAATGTTTTTTTTTTGTTCCGGACCAAACAAACCAAGCGAATCGAACTACAAGTGTGAACGCACCCTAAATCTAAACCAAAGCCTTCATTTCTTGAAGGAAAGCCTGCAACCTGAGCCGAAAAAAGCGTAACGCCTGCTAATGCTGCAGTAGGCCTTTTTTTAATGGATGTCAATGGAAGAGAGGCTTCACTACGCTGAATAAACCATTTTTGTGAGGAAATAGTTTATTCAATGAATTGACAGCACATCAGCTAATTTTGTAAAACAGGTTTGCTCTTAAATATTCGTTTTGGATTGATCTATTTTTAAAAATTCTGTTTTATAAGAGAAGTCACGGACAATTGCGTGACAGGTATGATTCAGTTTACAGCACTTCTCATTCATTTCTATGGCATCTGCAAATAGTGATTGACTGTCACACAACTCAACAAGATTAAATGACCATTAGTTATCAATGCACATGTGATCCAAGTTAGCCGTTACACTTTTTCCAATGAGCCACGGAACCTTGTATCTCCCAACAATAAGACCATCTCTGTCTGAAATGTCGACCCAGGACGAGCTATAGGACTGTAAAGCTTTGAAGGACGGAACGCGATCTATTCCATCTGTGTTTTGATTATCGTTCTGAATCCGATCCACACACAGTCTTTGTTGCTTTTTTTTTTTTTTTTTAATGAAACTTACCTACATTCAAGTATTGAAAAAAAGACTGCATGAAGCAAAACATTTTTTAAAAGCAGAGGGTCTGTTCTTTATTTTGATTTATCGTATGTTCAGATTTTCATATAACAAAATATTCTAGGGGCCATGATAATCAAATTATCAAAAATGCTGGTGCTGGCAACCTTTTTTTAAATGCTGGTGGGGAAAGAGTTAATAATCGATTATTACTTTTGGTAACACTTAAGTTTAGGGTCCAATTCTCACTATTAAATAGTTGCTTATTAGCATGCATATTACTAGGATATTGGCTGTTTATTAAAGCCCATATTAATGCCTTATTTTTATTAATACACTTAATCCTACCCAATACCTAAACTTAACAACTACCTTATTTTATTGAAGTAAAATAAAAGAGTTTATTGAAAGACAAGTCAAAGCAAATAGTTAGTTAATAGTGAGAATTGGACCCTAAACTAAAGTGTGACCTTCCTTTCAGCCCTACATGATTTTACAGCTTCATAAAACAGATGGAAGTGCTGCGCTACAAAAAACGTGTTTGTGAATGATTCCTGATGTGCAAGACAGAAACTACAGGAGCACAGGTGATATTCAAACAGCGGTGCGCTAAGCTCATTTAATTATCACTTCAAGACTAAACAGCCCTGGGACAACTTTTTAAAGGGTAAAGGCGTTTTCTCTGCACACCGTCAGCAGGGGTTTCACAGACTCAGGTTACCAACACACAAAAGCTCCGTCTGAGTTTCTCACACTCTTTGTGTTTAACTTGGAGCAGACAATCACATCTTTGTAATATGACAGCAGAGAACAAACCCAACAAAGCAAGTTCTGACCAGAGGAACACTGTCATTCATACCTTCAGTCACACCAAAACCAACAATCACAATGAAATATCGAACCAGCTCACGACAATGCGAGTACAAAAACACATATCCTGGGAAACACAGTACAGTAAAAACCATATAGGAGCCCCTGGTCAAGTGTTAGGTCAGGCTACCTGAGGAGGACATAGAGCCATGTCAGATTTGGTCTACGTGAGAACAACGGTCTTAAAAATGTTTTTCAGCTGATTAGCGTCGCCAGCTGGGCACACAATTACAAAAACACAATGCAGAACTTTAGAAAATAACCTTGACCCTGCAGAAAAATAGCAGCCTATGTGTTTTTTTTTTTTTTATGTAATCTAGAAGGGCTAAAGAAACTAGTTTCCAGCTGATCCCCTCTGGAATGCTAGCAGGAATAAAGCTCATTTCATTTTATCATTACTAGTATTTTTTACTTATTAGAGTCTAGAGTTTGTAAAACCAACCAGCATTTCAGATGAAAAACAGATTTAATAAAGAAAGAATTGCATCTTCCTCTAATAATGTTTACCTGTTTAAAGAAAAGAAAATGAACGAATAAACAAATTAGCGGTTCAAAATTTACAGATGATATTCCATCCTTACTGCATTGCGGATTTTGAAATATTGTTCATGCTCTGGTAAGCACAGACAAAGAAAGTAGTACAAAGATAGGGCTTGGCGGTATGACAATATATATAGTTTCCACCACGATGTAAAATGTCTATCGTTGGAGAATTTCACAATATCATGAAATAAAATTTCTCATATTGAGAAATAAGAATTTGGTTATATCGCCCACCCCTATACAAAGATATTTCTTTCTTCGCTCTGCGCTGCTGTAATCTGCACCGATTTACTGGCCTCTGGCATTATGCCTTAATCACACTGCAAAAACAAAGGAAAAGTTGCACATTTAAAGCTTGCAAATACTGGTTCGACCAAGTCATTGCTTTGTTCCTCTAAGAAATCTGACTCCTTGTTGGCTTTACAACACTGATCTGACCCAAATCCAGCTGACCCACGCTAACAAGCACAAACCAACCACAGCAGCTTAAAGCTTTTAAGGTTTATAAACAATTGATTGTGCCATTCTTCTGACTACAATTAGACTACAATTTTTTTACCTATTGCCTAAATGAATTTGTTCATGAATTTCTTTTATAGGAGTGTCAAAACAGAATATATATATACACATATCAAAACAGTAGGCTACATCTAAAAAAAGATGACAAAGTTGAACTAGTTTATAGTTTTACAGTTTTCAGCGTAGTCATCATAGATATAAATTTCCAGACTATATATAAACTGTGTCTGAACTCAAATACTATATTTAAATGTGAAGTCACTGGACGACTTTCTTGTTCCGTTTCAGTGGTGTTTCAGTAACTGAATATTTTCCCCGTGGATGTCACGTGGCAGTGTGGGTTTTCATGCGTATGTCTGTTCACTCGCGTTTGACAGCAGTCCAGCGACCACGACTCACAGAAACGAGCACACGATACGGAAGCAGACGGGTTGGTCATTACAGGACACCGTTTTCTTAGCCCATGTTCATTTAAGATTTCCTGGTTTAAAGTTATTTTACATGAGAGCTAGCGCAAGCTAACCGTTCACCCGCGCCGAATCGCGTGCACGCGAACCGGTCAGAAAATAACTTTTCATGCGCCCAGACACTTTAAACGTGGGAAATGTGAGCGGAATCCCTGATGTTACTCACAGTCTGCTCATATATAAGTGTATAAAACACTAAAGATGTCTGAAATGTGTCTTACCTCAACCGATCTCCCCTTAGCGTTCACGGATGAACCGCATCTCATCTGATGCGCGCGCGCGCCTGCGTGTCGTACATATTTCGGGATCTCCTTCCCTTTTCACAAAAAAAAAAAAAACACTTCACACAGGCTTTTATTTACGTTTTATGCATGCCTGCACAAGTCAAATGATAGATACAGGTGTCAAATGAATAAACCTAACCCAATTTCTTGGAAATTACTAAAGCCAACCTTTTACTCATGCAACCAACCTTATATCTGGTAAATTACTAAATTGAAAATGACAAAAATTAATAAGACGTATGATGCTTAAATATTACAGCATGTGAAATAAATGCATGGTCCAAGCTATTGTAAAATAAATTGAACAAACAACTATTTTCCTTAAATTTATGGGAACTTAAAGTGTTTCAAAAACTTAAAACCATTATAACATTTTGGTGCAGAATCATACAAATGTCTACACTGTATTTTGACGTAGCCCACATTTTAGTAAAATTGTTGCAAACCCAATAGAAATGAACGGAACTATAAAATGGGCCTGGCTCATATAAAATTAAGTTTGGCAGTTTACATTTTCTAAATTGAAAGCACATCGATCCTTTGACTGAACATCTGTTCAAAAAGAAAATAAATTACTTTTTACATTATATTATATTATATTATAATTTACTTATCATTTTATAAAAAAAAATTCCCCAAGATGGCCTTGTTGACCAAATATGACATCTGCCGGACACTAATACTTATTGCATGTCAGAAATAAAATAAACCTCATAGCAAAATGGAAATTAGTTGCTTTAGTAGACAGACTATAACTGTGTTCCGTTAACTGAGCGTGTGAATGGTAAATGTTTGTGAACTTCACTCTAGAGACGCGCCTGCTCCTTTAACACATTCAGGCGAGCTGTGATTGACAGGTAACGCTACAGTGGGGGCGGTCCTTAAGAGGCGTTTCCGAATGTCAGTCATCCAATCAGCGTCGAGCGTACAGTCAGGACGGAAAAAACCCCGTGACGTAGGCGGTCACCATTCTACTGTGCGGACAATCAGTAAACATCGTCTGCAAAGTGACAACAAACCGCAATATCGAGTATTTTTGAGGATATTGAATACAATTATGGATTCCACATCGGTAAGCGGAAACTATGGTTAATGAGAATCGGCAATGTTTTTGTAAAGCTTATTGCATTGCTATATTAGCTTGTCCGACATGGATAAAACATGTTAAACTGTGATAAGTACATTAGTTTCAATAGAACAGCATCAAGTACAACCTTTTATTATAGTCTCGTTAAGCTTTTAGTTATATAGTCATTGTTACTGTAACTCTATAAGATTACAAGGAAATGAAAAGTAGGCCTAAGGTCTGCGAGGAAAGCCTCTTGAGACCTTTATTGAAAACATTGAAAACAATATGCATGCATGTGCATGGCCTTCTCAAATATATAGATGCACAAATGGACAAATGCAATCAAATAATATAAACACTTCTCATTTTTAAGTGTTCTTCAAGTAGCTAAAACTAAGTCGACACACACAATGGACTATTTAAATGCACGATAACTAACGTTATTCTATTAAGCGTTGCGTACTGTGATAATTTGTTATGAAGAAAGCTTTTTCTTTCAGAGTACAGTAGCTTAATAAATCAATCGTATATAAATAGCGTTTTACGTTGCCTCAAACTGTGTCATGATATCAAACATATCAAATAAAAAAGTGATATCAAATAAAAAAAGTCCACTGTGATATCTGTGGTGACAGCATTAGTGCCGTGTGCATGATCAATGCTATGAGAATATGAAGTGTTCGTGTTTGGTCTCAGCATGAATAAAGTATACCTTTGCAATGGAGTTCATAATGTTTTCTTGTTATCTAGACCATAGGGGGGTTCATCAGCACTCTCACTGAGATGGGCTTCAGTGAGGACCAGATACAGGCAGCGATGCAGGCAGGATTCTTCTCTGTATCAGAAGCGGCTGAATGGTAAATGTTTGTCAGGATGTCAAACATTTTATATTCCTGAATAGTGAAATATGTCTAATTGGTTATTGTATCCCTAGAAAAGAATGTGGTTAGTTATATAAAAACTTTCTTTTAATATGTAGTAGTAGTCATAGGTTAAATACTCACCTGTCTGGTTATATTCAGTGGCTTTAAGGAATATTGGAATTGTTATTAGACAGCATTGTGTTTGGTTATTAAGCAAAATCTTCACCAGCCCTCTCATTTATTCTCACATTTGCTCTGAAGGCTTTTGCAAGGTGGGAGTCCACGGCATAAACTAGTCAAGCAGCCTGCAGGACCTCTAGAAACAGCGTTTTCTGCGTTCAACCCTCCCAAAGATGCTCTTTGCTACAACAACAACTCACAGTCTGAAGCAACAGGTAAAAAAAAACAGAAGTTTGTTCGTTTACTCATTTGTATGACAATGTGACTTCTTTCACAAGAGGGTTAACATTCTGCTGGGAAGGAAAATGTGATTTACTGTGTAAATAAACTGTGACTCACAGGTCATGTGATTTTGTGCATAGTGCGCTGCAGATCATTAGCAGACGTTAATGCAGGTTTCTGAAATGTTATGCAGTGCAGAGGAATGCTTTAACAGCTTTTTTCTGCTTTTAGGTCCTTCTTTAGTCTTGGCACCTCCTTCCGCAAACACTCCCGGAGCAAAAGAGCATCCACCCCTGGAAACACGGATCAAGCAGGATAAGAGTAATTTCCACGAGCAGCAGAGGCAACGAGTGGCCCAAGAGGCACAGCTAGAGAAGAGACAAAAGAAGCAGGTGAATCAGTGAAAGGTTTCATATTTTTACATAAGCAAGGGTTAGTTCACCCAAAAATGTATATAAATAATTATATATATGTTTTAATATAGATATAATACCATAAAGAAGTCACCATAGGAAAACAAACTCAAGCAACCAAGAACATCTGAGTTTTTAAACATCTTAGTGCTATCTGTATTTTTGCTCCATCTGCTCTCACATTTTCTTGCTCTACGAGGTCATTTTTGGTTCCCAGTGCAGTAACAGTTTGTCCTCTGATCAGGAGCGTGAGTTGGTATTGAAGAGGATAGCAGAGGACCGGCGCAGTCAGCAGGAAAAAGCCCAAACTGAAGCCACAGCTGAGACCTCTCCATCCAGTGGACAGGGACAGAGACTGGGTGGACGTGTGGAGACGAGCGTGGACAACCACTGCATCCTCATGGTGCGAGATTACTTGTGTTTTCCCTCGGCTTTCTAACAACTGCTGTTAGCGGTATTTAGTATGAATTATTTTTTTTTATTTTTTTTAATCTGTCTGAAATGTTTGTTCTTGTTTTGTGTTATAGATCCGTCTCCCTTCTGGGGAATCAATGCGTGAGCGTTTCCCTGCAGACACTCCCTTAAGTCACGTCATTGAGTACATTACCGGTCGCCACCCATCACTACCGGCCTTCTCCCTCCTGCAAGGGTTCCCTCGCAAGCGCTTCGGTGAAACTGAGCTAACCTGCTCCCTCCGGTCTCTGGGACTGACCCCCAACGCTGCACTTTGCATACAGACCACGCCACCTGAGACGCCTCAGGACCCGCCCAGTCCAGCGTCCGGATTGGCTGTTGTAGGACAGCCGGAGGTGGAGCCACAGGAAGAGCCGGTGGCACCGCTCAATGAGCCACCCCAAGTGGAGGCCGAAGCTTTAGAGGAACTGGATGTTCCCCGACCACTGCCCCATCAGCTGTGGGAGGAAGCAGTGGGGTATGCTGGGATTCCTGGCGTCGAACCTCCACTGTCAGGACCATCTCACTTCTGGGGTAAGATTTACTTTACTTGAACTCATTTGTGAATGCACCATGCAGTGTTATTTTAGTATTATTTATATACTGTTCAAATTCTCATTAAAATATTTTTATATTTTCAGTTTTTGTGTTAATTTTAGTTTAATATTTAGTAATTTTATGTCTTTTTGTCATTTTTATTATTATTTTTTAATTCATTTTTATTTTAATATTTATAAACAGAAATCAACAACAATGTTTTTAATAGTTTTAGTTTTACAATCAAAACACTCACTGCTCTCTCCCAGCTAATTAGCTTGAACCTACTAAAATTATTTGTGCAGACATTTTTTGCATTTGAATAGTTTTTATTGATAATAATAACCCTGCTCTACACAAATATTCTGTAATTAGACATTTTCATCCGACAGGACGAGGCCAGAAACTGGTGCAAGGTGATGCAGAAGATGAGGAACATTTAGAAAATGATGAGCAACCAGAAGAAGAAGTTGTACCTCCATTTCATCTCAACGGTATATAATGGTTGTTCTGGGTGGTTTATGGATGGTTTTGCCCTGGTAAAAAAGAGTCCAAAGTCTCTATGACATACTGGTCTTTAGGTATGGTTTGAGTTTCCCTGTAAATCTATGAGATTTTTACAACTTTTATATTGTTTGATTGCTTAGAATAAATCTGATCGCTTAGAAAAGTTATAGTCGCATTTTGAGGTACTATTTATGTTTGTAGCACGTTGGAGGATGAGTTAGGTGCCGAAGTTAAATACTTATGGTTTGGTGTTTGTTCAAGTTTGAGAATTAATAATAATAATGACGCTTGCATTGTGAGTAGTTAATAAAACATGTGAAAAGCCGTTTCCCAATAATTGAGTCATTACAATTAGCATTGGCTCAACTCTGCTTTGGATGAAACTCCACAAACCATCAAAGATAAAACAAGCACTTTAAGCCACAATCAAAGGGAATTCCTTATGAGGCCGTAAACCAAAGATGTTGATATTAACGAGCTAAAAAGCCATGTACGCTGCTTTTTGGACTCCAATGAATCAGAAAAGGCCATAATCTCTCAACAGAAACAGAAGGAGAACAGGAATGGTAATGAATGGACTCCAAAACATCCAAAGAACTGGCTTTATCAGCTCTCATTGAAGGTCACCGTTCATTATTCTGTAAAAACTTAGTTGATGAAATAAATGGAAGTAGATGCCTGACTAAAAATACTATTTTAGCTGTTTTTTTTTTTCATCATATAGACACGCTCTCAGTCCAGCTTTGCTTCCCAGAATGTTCCGAGAATGTTAGTTTTTGGTTGTTTAAATATAAAACCTTAAAAGGACATTCCTTGAATATTAATTCTTACGTTAGGAGAATGTTCTGTGTTTTCTGGGATGAAACGGATCATATAATGTGTATTATTGATCTGAAACAATCACAGTATTGCTGCATTTGGACTGCTGTGCTCAGTTCAGTCTGAATCACAGATCTTTGTTCAGTAACCCTGCGTTGGGGTTTTAGTCAGTGACCAAAGTGTGAGAAACACTGGGAAGTCCATATTGGGTAAGAGTTGAATGCCCTTGTCTTAGTTTAGACCCAGTTATAAGTAAAAACCCATTCACCTGAGATGCTGTGAAGTCGACAGGAGATCATGTGTTAATTTGTACACTAGAGACACACAGGAATTAATTACAGCTGGATTGGTTTAGCGGGCCGGCCTGTGAACATGCTAATATACGGTAATTAGCTTAATATGCGGTTCCTTCCAGTGCAACTCTTGTGATATTGAGGCTTTGTAATTGAATGCTTGCTTAATTTGGTAGTAACAAGGTGCAATTTAAATTTAATTTGTTTTCTTGATGTGCTTATGGTCGTACAAGTAAGGAATTGTAAATAGTTTTTAAAAGATACATTAACATAGTCATGAAAAACATAGAAATATTAGTTTGTTTGTTTTTTATTGTGATTTCCATGCTTGGAATAGTTATTGAAATTAATACAATCCTTAAAAGTAATGGATTTTTAAAAATATAATTTATGTAATCTTAAAAAGATATGTAAATGTTTGTTCATATATAACAAACATTTATAATATACTATATATATTATACTATACATGTACTGTATATCCTCATGATCCTTCAGAAATTAATTTGATGCTCAAGAAACATTTATTATGATTATCATTTCTTATTCTATAATTTATATTTCTGTGGCAACCCTGATACATTTTTTTCCAGTATTTTTTGATTGAATAGAAAGGTCAAAAGAACTGCATTTTTTAAATATATATTTTTTAACAATTTAAAAGTATTTACTGCTACTTGATATTCTGTTATTCAGCGCCAAAATATTTGTATATCTGATATATTATATCTAAAATATCTGCTTTTTTTTTTAGCTCTTTTATAAAAATATTTTTCAAAATTCCTATCAATTAATCATGAAATATTGAAAAAGGTGTGGGAAACCTGTTTTCTTGTTCTAATAGGGAAAAATGCTATTCAAACTTAAAGCTTTTGTGGGGTTTTAACCATAAGCTAAATAAAAATAAATGTATAAAACTCAAAATACTTGATACAAATTGTAAATGTTCTCCTCGCTCTGGCAGGAATGCCACAGTTGCCCTTCTTCCTGGAGAACAGGGCAAGAGGAGGACTGGAGCCGAGACATCACTGGCCGGAGCAGGGCAACAGACTCAGGTAGGACATGTGATAAATAAGAGCTTCATAAAAAGACCACAATTCAGTATGCAAAAAAATGTAAGAAAAAAAATCTTTTTGCAATTCTACATGTAAGATGTCTCTCTCTTTCATCATTACGACTGTCAGTTGCTCAATTTGTTTCCCAGCCAAAATGTTAGATACTGTACATCCGCTTTAGCATTTGGAAAACTTGAGCAGTGTGCTTTGTCCTTAAAATAGATGAAGTTTGTGATTCAGTGTAATTGGTTGTGTGTTGAAGGGAGGCGGAGCCTGAAGTCCCGGCAGACACTGAGGAAGCCCGTGCGTTGCGTGGAGCTGCGGGTCAAGCAGCGGTAGAGCGTTTACAGAGAGCCCATCACGAAGAGCAGCAGTCGCCACACGGGCAGCCCTCACCCCCCAAAAAAGCCTTCAAGACCCCCCGTGTGCCCTCTCTCTGCTCGATGGCCACCAGGGCCACCGTTTCCCTCATGACAGGTCAGAAAGACACCAACTAGTGTTGTTTACTAATCACATGAGTTCTTAAGACAAGCCATTAATCTTGCTCTCTCTCAGCTCCCAGCATGCAGTACAGCAGTAGCCTGGCGTGTCTGACCCCAGAGCTGGCCGAACTGTTGTTGGCTCATATGGCACGTGAGCGTTCACTCCGACCACGTACACTGGAGCTGTTCTTTGGCTGCCCGCTGCAGAGGTTTGTCCTAAACTGCTACCCGTACACCACCAACGAGCTTCTGCGGCAACTGAGGGCGTTTTCCTGTCTCAAGCATCTCAGCTTTGTCAACTCTCCACTTATCACAGGTGTGTGAGAATCTCACTAAAAAAAAATGGCCAGACCCTAAAAATCTAAAGAAAGAAAAATAATGTTTATTATTATTGTTTTGCTATTTTTATTTCATTAAGATTTTTAACATTATGTTGAATGGTAGTGTATATGTGTGTGTGTGTGTGTGTATATATATATATATACACACACAAATATTTATTAGGGCTGGGCAAGTTAACGCGTTATTATCGCGTTAACGCATTTATTAATTAATGCCGACAATTTTTTTATCGCACGTTAACGCAGTTTTTTTATTATTATTTTGAAAGTCCGTTGCTCACTGGCTCTGAATAAACATAGGCCTACAGTCAAACCATGATCACAGGAGGGGTGGGATGTTGGTCAGCCAGCAAATAACCCACCCAAACAAGCAGTGGAGAGAGGCAGGTTCTCTCTGGTGAACAGTTAAAGGGTTGCGCTCCGCGAGTGAATGACAGGCGCTCTATGGATACCTATAAAACCTATAGATAATAACTATTTAGATTCTGGAAACTCACTAACAGCGAGCCGAGGATCAGTCTCACTTCTAATGATTTGTGCTGCGCGTCCTTTATAAAAAGTTATAGACAATTCAATTTCGGCAACGAGCGGGCGCGGGCGCGTGCGTGAGGCGAGCATGACCGCAACAGTTTCACAGGAACGCACCCACTTGTCGCTGCACCTTGTGCTCGACCACTTCACCTCACTCTTGGCTGATTTATACTTCTGCGTCGGACTTACGCCGAAGACTATACGCTATAGACTACGCGTTGGTTTTCATTTATATCTCTGCGTCGTTGTCCGCGTTGACGCGCAATTACACATGCACAGGGAGCATGTGAAACCCGGGGAGCGGCGCTAGCAATCACAGCGCTTGCGGTACGCGTAGAATTGACGTTACATTTTTGGACAGGTGCACGTCAGGGTACGCCGAAGTGTACGCGCGCTACACAGCCACGGCGTGAGTATAAAGTATAAATGTTTTTTTTACTCTGTTTAATGTAATCTTACGTGGGAAACCATGGCATGACCAAACCTAAGCTACTATAAGTAACGTTGGTCGACTTATATCTGTAGTAGTGATCATGACCTCTGACTACTACATAGACTGTTTCTGCTGCTCCCTGATAAAAGATACCTGTTGATACCTGTTCAGAAAAAAAACAAGAAAACTGGACTCTAAATTTAAATATTTGATTACATTAATGTTTAAGTTGAGATTTGAGATTACTGTGTAAAGGGAATACTGCTGGTATAAAAGCATCTTATTTGTTTAAAGTTATTGCACTTTTGTGTATATAGCAGTACATTTAAATCAAAAGTGTGCAATACACTACTTTAGAAGTCATTATTCAATTTTGCACATAACAATGCGATTAATCGCGATTAATCGCAAGAAAATCATGCGATTAATCGCGATTAAAATTTTTAATCGTTGCCCAGCACTAATATTTATATAATTTTTAAAGATAGATTATCAAAGATATATCATTAAAATATCTTTATAACATAATACAATAATAAATACTACATTAATGTGAATAAATATGTATTAGTAATAATACTAATAATAATTCTAATGCTAATCTAATACAAATACTATTCTAATTTTTTTTTTACTAATTTACCATGTTGTTATTGGTAAATAATAATTATTTTTAATAACTTGTAATATGAATAAAGCACAATTCATATTAAATTCTTCTACAGTAATCGTATTTTTGTAAAGAAATGTCTGAACAAGATGATATTCATGACAATAAACATATGTGACTTTCTGTAACAAAGTCATGAGATTTTTTTTTTGCATTATGTAATGAGAATTTAGGGGTTAATGTGCTTAATTGTCAGAACCATAATAAAAACAATCTTTAATGATTCTAAAGTAGGCTTCATTTTCTTTAACCAAAATCGAGGGGGTGAAATATGACCAAATATTACATTTCTTTCTTAGAAAAGTTCTATATGACACATTTCAGTGTATTGAATTGCTTGTAAAAAATCCTCTTTTCCTTTTTCATATTGCAGATGCCGGTCTTTCTGTTTTGTCCAACCTCTCAAAACTGCAGCATCTCAACCTGTCGTCCTGTAGCAAACTAACAGACAGCTGCATGCAGCATATCACAGGTGAGACGGTGTGTCGGAAACCACATAAACCCTGCTCCAAACGGAGCCCTAAGCCCTCACGTTATTACACACTCTTGTGACGTAATGCCGTTTTGACTGAGCACCCTTCTGAAACCTAAAATGACAAATGGGACACCCTACTGTCTTGTGGACTTATCAGACACAGGCATACGCCGGCCATTGTATGTCCACAAGCCCAAGTGCACATGAAGTGTGGTGTCTTTACTGTAGCATCTATAAGAGATTATCATGTAGAAATGCGTGCTCTCGTTCTGTCTGATCTCAGGACTCCGCAGTCTGACGTTCCTGGCTCTGGACCAGACCAAAGTAAGCGATGCAGGTCTGCTGATGTATCTGCAGTCAGGTTCCTCTGCGCTGTGTCAGCTCAGCCTGAATCAGACGGCCATCACGGAGAGCACACTGAGAGCGCTGCCCTCATGCGTGCCACAACTACGAATGCTCAGTATTAAACACACCAAGGTGATCTACACAGATCTATTTCATAATATTTTATAAAAATGTTTATAGATAATTTTTTTAAATAAAGAGGTTGCAGTTTTAATCTTAGAGTTTGTTTTACGTGCCATTTCTGGATGGGATTATCTAAAATAGACTATATCACACAATAATAGACTAACAGAAAAAATAGCCTAATCCAAATAATGCTGCCACAGTCACTGTGAAAAGTATGCAAAAAAAGAAAAAATAGTTCCCATTCCCAATGTGTATATACTAGGATTTTCAAAAGTATAGATTATTTTACAAGAAATAAGTGACATATTTCATATTTATCTGATATGCTAATAATCTGCTAAAATATATACCATCCCTTTCACATAAATAAACTTTTGATGTTAATGGATATTTTATTTACACGCCCACTACCTTTAGAAGTTTGGGGTCGGTAAGATTTTTTTTTATTTTTTGGAAAGTAGTCTCTTATCCTCACCAAGGCTTCATTTATTTGATCAAAAATACAGTTAAAACAGTAATATTGTGAGATAATATTACAATTTAATATTCCTGTGATCAAAGCTGAATTTTCAGAATCTTCAGTGTCACATGATCCTTCAGAAATCATTCTAATATCCTGATTTGCTGCTCAAGAAACATGTATTATTATCTTGAATGTCGAAAACAGTTGAGCTGATTCATATTTTTGTGGGAACCTTAATACATTTTTTAGGGTTCTTTGATGAATAGAAAGTTTAAAAGAACAGCATTTATTTGAGATTTTTTGTAACAAGGTTAAACTTTCACTTTTGATCAATTTAATGCATGCTTACTAAATAAAAAATCTTACTGACCCCAAACATTTGAACTATAGTGTAAATATATACACGGTATACTGTTTTTGTTTCTCCAAACAAGCCTAAATTAGCTTGCACAATCTCAAAGTCATAAAGCCGTTACAGGGTTTGTTTTTAAGGTTTATTTTGGACCTCACTATATGTTTACCCTATATTTGGCTTTTGTCTCTTTTTACCTTTAGGTGAGTGATGTGTCTGCACTCGCAGAGCTCCGAAACCTGCAGACGCTTCACCTGGACGGCACAGGTGTACGGGAAAATTCTCTCCAGTGCCTAGCAACCCACCCTAGCCTATCAGCTCTCAGCCTGGCTGGCATACCTGTCACAGATGGAAACCACACGCTGGAGATCATTTCAGGTGCAGACAAATGAAATTTTTATTTCAGTCCAGAATGCAAGTTGTTTAGTCCTGTATGGGGCTTTAGTGTCTATATTGTTTGATTCCTCTGTGCAGGCCTGAGGCTCACCCAGCTCACCCTTCCTGGCAGACACTGTGTGACAGACACTGGACTGTCATTTCTCTCCAGACAGACTTTGCTCTTAGAGCTCGACCTGACCGACTACACTCAGCTCACCGACCATGGCATTATGCAGCTTGCCAACATGAACAGGTAGAGCTTTAAGCAAAGCCATGAGTCCAAAGATGTCTAAGTAGGAGATCAAAAGACGAAAGCAGCCCTTGTTCTGGTTTAATTTGGTGTAATGCAAACTTGCAAATCTGGTAACGCTGAAATGAATGTGCAAATTAGCCCCGCCTCCACTCACTCACAGCAGCTCAGAAATCCACTCGTTGACCTGATTGGTTACAAGGTAGTTTGTGATGTCAGAAACACCAGCGATTTCAAACCGAGTTTTTGAGACTGTCTTTGGTTCACTGCAGTTTTAAGGAGAAAATACCCAGCAATGGTGTTGACTTATGAATTTGTACATGGTTTGTCTTAAACCACATTAAAAACACCATATAGACATATAAACAACATTAAAATCTTGATTTTCTCCACAGGGGGACTTTAAAGGGATAGTTCATCCAAAAAATTTAATTCTGTCATCACTTACTCACCCACATGTTGTTCCAAACCTGTATGAGTTTCTTTCTTCTGTAGAACACAAAAGATATTTTGAAGAATGTTGGTAACCAGAGAGTTGTTGGACCCCATTGACTTCCAAAGCATTTTTTATCCTACTATGGAAGTCAATAGCTACCGTCAAATGTTTGATTACCAACATTCTTGAAAATATCTTCTTTTATGTTCAACAGAAGAAACAAACTCATACAGTTTTGGAACAACTCGAGGTTGAGTAAATTATTTTTGGGTGAACCAGCTATCGGTAGGTGTGGCAAAAAGTTAGTTTTAGGCCCTGGTTGTAGTCCATTTCATAAGGGTCCTGAAAGTCCTGGAAATATTAGAACATTTAAAAAGTGTGATTTCCAGGCATGAAATGGTCATGGAAATAAATCTAATCTAATTGTGATTGGCTCTTTCTTCAGCTAGAATTTACAAAATCCTTTGATCATTCTTTACAAACAGCTGGAAAAGGCATGGAAAATCATGGAAATTCTTTGTTCAGAAATTGTGGAAACCCTGATTTATGTGTAACAATCTATTCAAACCAAGAGCAAATATGTGCCACAAAACAATTACAACGACAAACAATCCATTCTTAAGAAGCTATTCACACTATGTATTCATTTTTGTCTGACAGCAAATATATATATATTTTTATTTTTTTGAGTTTGGAGATCAAACTCAGACCAATTTAAAATAAAAATTGCCATTCTGAGCAAAAACAAATGATTATACTACAATATATTGTGAAATTTATAAGTGAAATTTGTACCGTCCAACAGATTGTATCCTGTAGTAAAACAATGACTAGTGCTTTTTTGTTTCGCTGTTGGTATAAATAGACCTTTTATTTGCAACTAATGTCGCTATTTGAAAGATGGTAATAAAAACTACGCCCCTTTTTACCTGATTACCTGATAGGCTGAAGAAGCTGTCTCTTAGCAACACTCAAGTGAGTGACAGTGGGCTGCAAGGACTGATCAGTCTTAAAGAACTCCAGGAACTGTGTCTCGACCGCACTGCTGTCACTAGCAGGGGCGTTTCAGCCTTGATCACACACTTACCACATCTGCAGGTACAGTATTTAAATATAAAAAGAAAATTATAAACACATAATATGTTGTTATGTATTTAGAAATTCAACTTCCATGTTGTTTTTGTAGGTGATGGGTTTGGCCAGTACACAGGTTGGCGATACAGTAATCAGACAAGGTCTAGTATACTGTCCGCAGCTGCTGAAACTCAACCTCAGCAGAACCAGAATCACAGATCACGGTACATTGCATATTGGAATCCCCTCCAAAATCATGTTCTAGTAGTATAAAGAAAACATCTGTAACATCATGTGTTTTATATCTCAGGTCTGAAGTTCCTGTGTCGTATGCATTTGAGTCAAGTGAACCTGGACGGCACAGGCGTGACTCTCGTTGGCATTGCCAACCTGATCTCCGCCTGCCCTCACCTGACCAGCGTACGAGCCAGCCAAACCCGCGCCATACCTCCAGACCAACAGTCTGACGACGACGATTACGATAATGGCAGCAACACCACACGATCCTAGTTTTATGTTTGTTAGTACCCTTCAGCTGTTTCTCGAAGGAAAGAGTATTCAGAGCTTCCTTTTTCCATAAAGTAGCACTAGTACAATCTCACCTGGGTTCGACAATCAAGTTGAATTGTTTTTTTGTTTTTTTAATGTGGTTACACAACTTGTTAGTGTTATGAACAAAAAGTTCATATTTAATCTGCGTTTTGTCTGTAAAAGGAACTTTAAATGTGCCATGATATGCACACTTCAAATTTCTATTTTCTGTGGACATTTTGCATTTTTTGTAAAATAAAGTGAATGAAATATCATTAAAAAATATTGACCACTTGTAATACAGTGCAAAAAGGCATTATGAGGTATACGGCGGTATTATAATTTAGTAACGATGATGCTCAAATATTGATAATCAACATTATGCATGACAAATGTAGAAGTATCCTAATCTTTTACATTGAGGATTCATGCATGACCACAATACTATTTTTATTTTTTAAAAATTAATGACACTTAGATTTTATGTGAATATATGTTGGATAAGTGAATTGAAGTGGAAAGTCATTTTAGACTTGGTTGCAATGAAAGTGCAGTCAGCGATTTCTGAGAAATGCTGTTGATATTTAAAAATCACCAAAACAAACACACCCCTATCTTGATAGCCCCGCCCCCAAATTCACGACACGCTATGCAACACAGGCACCTCCCCCCGAATGAATGGACACGCCCCTTACTGCTGACTGGCTAATAGTGTTTCGGTGCTCAGTCCGATCCTCTCTCTACAGTTTCTCAGAAATCGCTTACTGTACCTTTAAGTGTTTTTTTTTTATTTAGTTAAGAAATTACATGCCAAAGTCTGTCATTTTACTGGCATGTTACTGAATCTAGCAGAAGTTTCATTCCGGATCTTACATGCATATTCATGTTGGACTTATTAGTTTATTAGCATATCTTTAAAATATAAAAACAAAATATTTATTAGTGGCATTAACTGGATCCAGGTTTACACTAACATACTGTACATCTGTCTTTAACTTGCACAGTTTTGAAATGATACTGATACAATTATAAATTGAATAGTGAAAAACAAAACAAATGAAGAGCATCATCACAGGCGTATCGAAGCATTGGCGTTTGACTGTTTCTGTGTGCATTTGTGTTGTACCTTTATGCGTTTGAATGCAATAACATTTGAAAAGGTGAAAACAAAGATCTCAACTATATCTGGAGGTCTAAAAGGTCTATGTATTAAAGAAACACTGTCAAGTTCTAAATTATAAACATACCTTTAATGCTTGATGCTGTTCTGTCTTGACATGATGCGAGGGTTTGTTTGTCGAAAACCGTCAAAAGCATTCTTGTTTATAACAGTTTTCTAATCTGAATTGAAATGGAAATAGACATAAACCCTGGTTTTTACGTTCAGAACTCAGGAGCCAGTCAATGGTGCATCATAAACATAGTAGCGTCTTTTTCATGTTTATTTAAAATCCCATGAATTTTCAACATATATGTTCCTGCCGTGTTGTCAGTTTTTCACTAACATTAACGCAGTGAATGCTGTTTGATGTTTTAGAAAAAGTTTGTTCTGTACGTCCTCTATAGGTAACGTAGTGGTGTGCAAGTATACAAACATTTCACAACAATCCATTAGGGAAGCAACTAACGAATTTGCAGAATACCACCGCTTATGTGGGGATATTCAAATTAATTAACCAATCATACCATTGATCAGCTCTACCAAACTTGGATGTCTTTTTTCCAGTAATAAACAAACATTGTTAAGTTGTTTTGATTGATACTGTGAAGCAGCTTTGATACAATCTGTATTGTGAAAAGCGCTATATAAATATATTTGACTTGACTTGACTTGACTGGTACGACAGATCGTGTGACGCTTGTACAGGTCATGCATTCATTCTGCTCCACATAGTTTGAAGTCTTCTATCTATATTACATGTGCTTGTACAGTTTATTTTACAGGCAACTAGGATGGTTCACAGCATTAATAAAAAATACATTTTGAAATGGTTTATTTAACCTTTTCATTTCATTTTATGGCAACCCTATACAGGTCCTTCTCAAAAAATTAGCATATTGTGATAAAGTTAATTATTTTCCATAATGACATGATAAAAATTTAACTTTCATATATTTTAGATTCATTGCACACCAACTGAAATATTTCAGGTCTTTTATTGTTTTAATACTGATGATTTTGGCATACAGCTCATGAAAACCCAAAATTCCTGTCTCAAAAAATTAGCATATTTCATCCGACCAATAAAAGTGTTTTTAATAAAAAAAAATTTAAAAAAGTCAACCTTCAAATAATTATGTTCAGTTATGCACTCAATACTTGGTCGGGAATCCTTTTGCAGAAATGACTGCTTCAATGCGGCGTGGCATGGAGGCAATCAGCCTGTGGCACTGCTGAGGTGTTATGGAGGCCCAGGATGCTTCGATAGCGGCCTTAAGCTCATCCAGAGTGTTGGGTTTTGCGACTCTCAACTTTCTCTTCACAATATCCCACAGATTCTCTATGGGGTTCAGGTCAGGAGAGTTGGCAGGCCAATTGAGCACAGTAATACCATGGTCAGTAAACCATTTACCAGTGGTTTTGGGACTGTGAGCAGGTGCCAGGTCGTGCTGAAAAACGAAATCTTCATCTCCATAAAGCTTTTCAGCAGATGGAAGCATGAAGTGCTCCAAAATCTCCTGATAGCTAGCTGCATTGACCCTGCCCTTGATAAAACACAGTGGACCAACACCAGCAGCTGACATGGCACCCCAGACCATCACTGACTGTGGGTACTTGACACTGGACTTCAGGCATTTTGGCATTTCCTTCTCCCCAGTCTTCCTCCAGACTCTGGCACCTTGATTTCCGAATGACATGCAAAACTGAGCAACAGTCCAGTGCTGCTTCTCTGTAGCCCAGGTCAGGCGCTTCTGCCGCTGTTTCTGGTTCAAAAGTGGCTTGACCTGGGGAATGCGGCACCTGTAGCCCATTTCCTGCACACGCCTGTGCACGGTGGCTCTGGATGTTTCTACTCCAGACTCAGTCCACTGCTTCCGCAGGTCCCCCAAGGTCTGGAATCGGTCCTTCTCCACAATCTTCCCCAGGGTCCGGTCACCTCTTCTCATTGTGCAGGGTTTTTTGCCACACTTTTTCCTTCCCACAGACTTCCCACTGAGGTGCCTTGATACAGCACTCTGGGAACAGCCTATTTGTTCAGAAATTTCTTTCTGTGTCTTACCCTCTTGCTTGAGGGTGTCAATGATGGCCTTCTGGACAGCAGTCAGGTCGGCAGTCTTACCCATGATTGCGGTTTTGAGTAATGAAACAGGCTGGGAGTTTTTAAAAGCCTCAGGAATCTTTTGCAGGTGTTTAGAGTTAATTAGTTGATTCAGATGATTAGGTTAATAGCTCGTTTAGAGAACCTTTTCATAATATGCTAATTTTTTGAGACAGGAATTTTGGGTTTTCATGAGCTGTATGCCAAAATCATCAGTATTAAAACAATAAAAGACCTGAAATATTTCAGTTGGTGTGCAATGAATATAAAATATATGAAAGTTTAATTTTTATCATTACATTATGGAAAATAATGAACTTTATCACAATATGCTAATTTTTGGAGAAGGACCTGTATATATATAAAACTCACTTTTATTTTGTATAATTTAACATTAACAAATATTTTGATTATTAATATATTTGATTTTTATTAGTGTTACACAGCTACCCTGTAATAAGCAACATATAGGCCTTCTTAAATGTAATTATTTTGTAAAGTTACTTATATAATGCAAAATGTTTAAAAAATTTAATTATCTTTAAATCAGACCAAGGAGATTTTGGTGGACCACATAAATACTTTAAAAATGAGTTAGTGAGTTACGGTGTCATGAATTGAGAAATCAAAATTTCCTTCTTCTTTTGACATATAAGAGGCCATTGTACTATAAAAGCAACCTGTAATTTTCAGAACTTCCTCGTTATTGAATTGAAACTAAGCTGCCAGAACGACTCGACTACATTACATTAATGTCATATTATTACGTCGTAGTGCGATGAAAGATCAACGCCTACTCATACATCAATGTTTAGTTTAAGTTAAGTTGAGCTTAATACAGTATTTTTGTTCATAGCATAATTTCATTTTGTTCACAAACATAATAATTGGGAGACCCCTGTTAAAGTCCCTTGGTTTAAAGTATGCATTTTTTTACATTCACAAAACTATAATGACGGCTAAAAACTACAAGAATAGTACAAATAGTGATTATCTATGCTGTGTTTTTACAGACTGTCAAAGGACAAGGGTGTGAACTTGTTGCCGGATCCCTCGTAAAACTTGTTCTGAAATTCAACCCTGAAAACAAACACATAAAAAAGTCACTTTAACTACATTCATATCACTGTGCCATTTTGTATAATATTTAAAAATGCTTTATAAACAGATCTTTTATTATTGTTAGTAACAGTACACTGAACTTCACACTATTAATGCGAAATTTGGACACACTTCAAGTACAGAGACATTAGACCTTTGGGCCAGATATACTGTATGTAAACTTTAATAGATTAAAAATAGACAAGTCAAAGGTCATGAACAAGTCAAATAGCTTGACTAACATGCAACTCACAAGTTCAAGGTGCAAGCTTGTCATATGTATTATAAAGTACAGAGGGTGAGACTAGGTGAAGTCTTGTTGCTTATGAATAATGTGTTGTTCTTACCAATGCAGTCGTAAAGCATGCAGAAAGGCAGACAGGCCCTCCATAATCAGAAGAATAGTCACGGTGAGAACAGCAAAAGCAGCAAACTGCAGAACCAGCATGAGTGAACCCACACCAGAGGAGATCTTCAGCCCCACCTGGAGAACCATCCGCCAAAGCACCTCCGACAGCTCTGCAGAACACACACACACACACACGCCTCTGATTCAACTCATTTACAGGAAGAATTCACACAAAAACGATCACATCATTTACTCACCCTCAAGCCATCCTAGGTGTATATGACTTTCTTCTTTCAGCCAAACACAATCGGAGTTATATAATAAAATATCCTGGCTCTTTCAATGCATTTTTGTAAGGAAAATATCCATATTTAAAACTTTCCATAATTACTGGTTTCTGGCAACGGCCATAGGTGCATTCACAAAGAGAGTTGTGTGGTTTTCGAGAGAGTTTTTCTACTCTCATCTGAGCTCACGGTACACATACGGCAAGCCTCGGGTCAGAGGTCACTCTCCCGCTGGAACTAGACTCGCATACAGCCATTGCTGGAAGCCAATGATTAGAGTTTATAAACTTATAAATATGGATATTTTTCTTACAAAAACCCAGAAGGCATTATTTATTAAAGGGATAGTTCACCCAAAAATGAAAATTATGTCAGTATTTACTCACCCTCATGTTGTTCCAACCCCGTAAGACCTTCGTTCATCTTCGGAACACGAATTAAGATATTTTTGATGAAATCTGAGAGCTGGATCACTCCTCCATAGGCTTCTTCAGGGATTGAACTTGCAGGCCCCGAAAAGTTATTAAAGATATCGTTAAAATAGTCCAAGTGACTACAGTGGCTCAATCTTAAGTTTATCAAGCGACGAGAATACTTTTTGTGCGCAAAAAACACACAAAAATAACGACTTTATTTCAACTATTCATTTCCTTCTCTGTGGGCCTCGAGTCAATTCACTAGTTTAACAGCGTAAGCTTCTGTTGTTGTACGTCACACGCATCACACACATGACCAGCGTCAGCCAATAGTGAGCCTACGTGTGACGTAGCTCTACGCAATCACACTAGTTTAACTGACTAGAGGCCAACAGAGAGGGAAATGAATAGTTGAAATAAAGTCGTTATTTTTGTTTGTTTTTGCGCACAAAAAGTATTCTCGTCACTTGATAAACTTAAGATTGAGCCATTGTAGTCATTTGGACTATTTTAACGATGTCTTTAATAACTTTTCAGGGCCTGCAAGTTCAATCCCTGAAGAAGCCTATGGAGGAGTGATCCAGCTCTCAGATTTCATCAAAAATATCTTAATTCGTGTTCCGAAGATGAACGAAGGTCTTACGGGGTTGGAACAACATGAGGGTGAGTAAATACTGACATAATTTTCATTTTTGGGTGAACTATCCCTTTAACCCACTGGAACTGTATGGATTACTTTTATGATGGATGGATGCATTTTATGGAGTTTCAAAAACTCCAGGATAGCCAGTATCTTTTTAATATAACTCCGATTGTGTTTTTTCTGAAAGTGGAAAGTCATATACTCCTAGGATGGGCTTGAGGGTGAGTAAATTATGGGATCATTTTCCCTTTTGAACAATTCCTTTAAAGTTTAACTTCACTGATTCTCAACCCGTGTTAGTATATGTAAATGAGCGATGATGTTTACTCCTTCTCTGTGTTACCTGGACTGAGAAAAATTTATGATTATTTGTCAGCAAAAACTACAAATTATAATTAAGATTTTTTTTAATGTTTTTGAAAAAAAAGTCTCTTATGCTCACCAAAGCTGCATTTATTTGATTTAAAAAAAAATAGTAATATTGTGACATAATATTACTTAGTAAATTACCATTTAATCTATTTTAAAATATAATTTATTCCAGTGAAAGCTAATTTTCAGCAGCCATTACTCCAGTCTTCGGTGTCTCTTCAGAATTAAATTCTGTAGGCCTATTCTTTTAAATTGAGATGTAGAGTTATAATGCTAAAAATACCACATAGGGAAAGTAAAAGTAAAAGTTTAAAATATGCTCTAGTCTGGTGTTGTTGAGCTTTGTACAGTAGGTGTTCCTCATAAACTGCACACCTTCATTTTCTCATAAATCATTTCACTGTTGATTCAATCAGTCACTGAGAAACGAATAAAAAAAAAAGAACGGTATTATTCTCTAACTGATGATAGATTTATTTTTATTGCTGTGCCTGAATTGCTCCAGGACAAACCTGCGTGAGCCAGACTGAGCGCCCAGAGCCGAAGGTACGAGGCCGTGTTGGAGATGCAGCCCAGGCAGTACTCGATCGTGTGGATGGCCTGATTCACAAACACGTCTCCTGTGCTCACCTGATGAAAAACACAGATGACACCATCTGCCCTCATTGCCTGTACAGCATACTTCATGTAAAGACATTTGAGCATTTTGTATTTCAAATGTTTATAACATTTAAAGACTTTCTATACAACACGAACTTACCATCTCATCTTTCTGATGTGAGGAGAAACCCGTATCTGTTCCATGCTGATCATTGTTTCCAAACACCTGCATAGAGACCTTGTTAGTCACAATCACTTAAAGAAATATATTATTATACACACAAAATATATATACCGTAATATATTATTTTTATATGCATTTCAAATTAGAAATATACCAAAATGTGGCAAATTGAAAATGTAAAATAAATAAAAAGCAGTAGTAAAAAGTAAAAAAAAAAAAAAATTGTAGCATTGAGATATATCATTTAAAAATAAATTAAAACCACTAATAAATCTAAACACTGTAAAAAAAAAATCAACAAGTTATACAAGATTCAACTCATTTTATTAAAGTCAGTTTGATGTAGTCTAAGTTGAATGACTTAAACATTTAAGTTGATTGTACTTAAAAATTTAAGGCAGCAATTTAAGTGTTAAATCTAAATATTAAAATTGAAAGAAAATGTTATAGACTACTGAACTTAATTACTATTTATGTACTTTAATTATACTGAATATTTTTAAATATTTATATATGTTATGCACATGCAGATGCAGTATATGCTGTAATTGCATTTATTTTAGATCATTTTAAATTTAATTATAAATAATCTATCTAAACAGAATTTTGTTATCAATGTTTCCTAAATCGAGGGCCACACGTTAATATTTGTTATGTATGTAAGGATTTAATTTGCATTTAAATTTAGTTTAATACATAACAGAATTTAATTAATAATACAATAAAGTTGAAAACAGTGTTTTTTAGTATCATTGAGATATTATTATAGATGATATTAAAGACATTTTTATTCATATTTATATTTACATTTTAATTTTGGTTAGTTTTAGTAATTTTGTTGTGCATTTTGTCTTTTTTTTTTACTTCAGCTTTAGTTTTAGTTATTTTACAACATTAAGCCTTGTCAACTATAGCTTTAAAGGTTTTAGCCTTCGTTTTTACTATAATAACCCTGGTTGAAAGAAGCATTAGCTGATCTTGGGCCAGGGTTGCTCTGTTCTGCTCACCCACCTGGTGTCTGGCTTTCATTCGGGTCCTGTAGATGAGGAGGGGTTTGGCCAAGAGCAGCACAGGAACCATGAGCACAGCCGTCACAACCAAGAAGATCTGAACAGCTTTCTGTAGAGGATTACAGCATCGCTCATAATCTGTCATACTGAGTACTTTGGCTATGTGAAGCCAGGAGTAAAGAGCTGCTTTTAGAGGAACAATGAATCCAAACCTGTCCTCTGTAAAGAAACTTGTGTTCCGGCTGGTAATCAAACATCATCATGTTTATGAAGAGCAGCAGGATGCTGGGAGCCATTTCAGAGCGCAGGGTGATGCACCATTTGTAGAGGATGAGGAAGATCAGGTATCCAAAGAGAGAGAGCATGAAGATCAGCTGTGGAACAAACTGAAGTAAAATGTCCTGGAATTTCCCCAAATGTCTGTTAAAAGGAAATGAGGAAAACCAAACAAGATTTCTGACTTTCTGATCTGGAATTTGAAAAAGACAGTACTTTTAAAAACCATCAAATACTGTACGACTACCTTTTTAATAATAACTACTTAGATTTATATACAAGTAACTACAGGTATCTTCTCGCTTTTCTTCATTAGACAAAATAAACAAAGCTACATTTTCATATAATAAAATTTAGGTTCATATGAAAAATTTATATTTTGCATTTGACATTCTAATTATGTAACTTTGCCTTAGTTTATATGAGATAATCAAATACTCACACAAAGTTGATCAAACTCAGGGTCACTCCAAGGAGCATATGACTGACTCCCAATATGACCGACATCTTCATCTTGAAGGAGTTTAGAAAGGATAGCTTATTTGATGCAATATTCCAAACCTAAAACAAAAATGAATTTAACATAGGCTTGTCATGACGTGAATGTAAGTTATCAGGTTTACACAGACTTGATGAATATTAAAGCATAAATTAACATCCCAGCCAGACAGTTGACGGCACCCATTGACTTCTATAGTATTTTTTTCCTACTGTGGAAGTCAATGGGTGCCGTCAACTGTCTGATTTCCGACATTCTTCAAAATAACTTATTTTGTGTTTAATAGAAGAAAGAAATTCATATAGGTTTGGAACAACTTAAGGGTGAGTTAGTATATGATGGCAAAATTAAAATACAAAAATAAAACTATCTCTTTAATGTACAGCATCAGAACAGCTAAATCCCACCACCTAGTGGATGAAGCACAGTAAGACAACCAAATTCAATTCTGTTCCATCTCTAATTTCATTGTAAAAACACACCAGTATTAAATGTAGTATGTAAAAAAAAAAAACATAAAATGCTAAACTTAAATGTATATATCTAAATACAAAGTGATCATGGAAAGAAATCCTGTACGTAATGTAGATTTTATATGCACTGACCGGGTCAATTCCAAACACGTACGGGCGACCAGAATAAACTCCGGGCACAGTTGGGTTCAGCTGAAGATGGTGATTATCATGCAGTGTTTTGTTTCTGAGATAAAGCAAAAAATTATCAAAATGGAAAACGACAAAGTAACTTTAAAGCCTGCAAGCGTCCAGCGTACGTACTGCCAAGGCCCGTGAGGATAGAACATGGGTCGCACACGCCAGGAAGAGCCAAAAATGTTGAAGGACTTGGAGAAGCAGTCATTGTAAATCAGTCCAGTATATATGGAGAACATTCCCATGAGCAAGATAATGTAGCGTCCACCGACCAGGACATCTGTAATCTGGGAGGAAAATCAAAGCTTAAAAGACTCTAACCAGGGTTAAAATTGATGTTATTATGCAAACAAAAACTACGAGACATTGACATTTCATGCCATTCAATACCTCGTTTTTCATCTTTCGTAAGCATTCGGCCTGTGTAATGAGCCAGACTGCGAACAGTGTCATCACCAGTCCATGACCACAGTCTCCAAACATCATCGCAAACAGGAAGGGGAAGGTTACAATAGTGTATGGAGCTGAGAAAATAAATGAGGCAAAAAAATGATAGATGGATAGATGGATGGATGGATGGATGGATGGATGGATGGATCAGAAATGATATAAAAGATTAGCAAGAGTAACAGCCAATCACCTGGATTGATCTCCTGATAGGTACCGACTCCATAGGCGTCAACAATGGCCTGGAATCCTTCAGTAAATGTGTTGGTTCTGTTGAAGGTTGGTGGAGTTTGCTGGGTTTGGATGCGGTTCAGGACTGGGGTCACACTGGAACCACTCTGCTCCTAAAAAAACACATGTGAAAATCACACATATATGAGAAACTTGCACGACTTGAGGAATAATTCATGTCTGCAGTACAAACAGTTTGAGTGGAGTTAAGAGTATGAAACTACTTGCAAAGGGTAAAATTTACAGTATTAATATATTTACAAATATTCCATTCAAGTAAAGTACATAATTTGTAATTAAGATCAGTTTAACTTTAACATTTATATTCAATATGTACATATACATTTTACAACATTATTTTCCTGTTATCTCTGTAAAGCTGCTTTGAAACAATCTGCATTGTAAAAAGCGCTATATTAATAAAGATGACTTGACATTTACATATAAGATTTAGAATTTATTTTACATTTCATATTTTACAATATTTAGGATAACTGTTTTGTTTTACTTTTTTATTTCTATCTTTTAAACCACTTGCAAAGGGGCAAAATTGCTCAAACTAACATTAACTTTAACATGTACTTTGCAGACTACTAAATAGTTTTGAATTATTAGTGATGCTGGTCTGCAGAAAATTTCTTCAAGGCAGTATATAAACATACATACTGATCCCATAATCAGGGCGTTTTGAACTAAAGTGAGATCTGACACGGGACACCAGATCTCTGCTACGATCAACTTCTGCGTGATGTCTATGTTGCAGAGATTCAGTGTGTAGTAGATGGCCTTCATCTTCTTCACTTTACTGCCCCACTCCTGGACGTGGTCGGCTGCTCTGGTCAAGACACCACCGCGATATTCTTCAGTTCTTCTCAGGATCTTTAGAAAAAAAACATGGACATAGCCATTCCCTATGTTTATTTTTGAATATCGATAATTGGTGGAAAAACACACTTGAAAAGACACCTGGCAAATAAAAATAATCAGTCATTTGACTCACCATTCGAAGATCTTCCATTCGTGACTTTACACTGTTGCTCATCTTCTTGCGCTCATACAAAGTTTTGGGGCACGAGTACAAGCTGGCATGAAACCTTTAAGGATTGTAGGAATCATTTTGATGAGATCATTTCACAGAATTCAAAACAAATCAAGCAAATGCAAATAAGGCCATCAGATAAAATTAGTCATTCATATTTAAATATGCATTGATTGTTTTGACCAAGTTAAACTGCTACTGTCATTCTCTAAATGTGGTGACAAACATATCATTAAAAAAATAAAAGTAGTCAAGAAACTGACACACTGATTGTCTGACATGTTGAAAAAGTTCTACATTTTTTTTGTTCATTTACAGATGTAATTTGTGTTAATATTCGTGAGAATTTTTTTTTTGTTATTTAAAAAAATATATTTACATTGATTCATTTTATTTTCACTGGTGTTATTGTTAGTGATATTACAACTCTTTTTTCATTTGTAAAATAAAATGAAATATTAAAATAAAAACTTCTAATAAGAAAAATGATTGAACAGAATTTTCTAAGTCAACATTTTTTTTTTTAGAATTTTCTAAGTTTTTAAAGAATATTTCTACTGCTGGTCTATAATGTGTGTGGAAATACCATGTCTCTCACCCTTCACAGACTTTTCTGATCTTTTCTCGCACATGTTCTCCCTGGACAAATATGATGAACACGTCCTTCTTCACAGCTCCTCTCTGCTTAAAAGAAACATACTTACTGATCACTGAAGATAAACTGAACACAGACAAATAGACTGTGCTTTAGTTTATTCATCATAAATAGAGAAATATATTTCACATATAAGTAAAAGCCTATAGCCACACGTGTGGTGTGTACTGATAATCTGAGAGCAAGCTTGTTATGAGTAGTGAGCACATATTGATAGACATAGATAATGGATTCTGGTGTTGGAGAATATAGAACGGCAATATAGCTGTGCGCTTATGTTGCAAAAGTGTTAAGCGTTGACAGTCCATGTTTTGAGTGTAAAAAAATATCATAAAAATAACAATAGCCTACCTTAAAGTCCCCCTACAGTCAATAATTTTATCCCTTAAAACTCATCTTTAATAATCAAAATAACAAACGTTTTCCCCTCTAAAAATAATTTATTCATGCCTTAAAATAGCTTGAATGTAACAACACCCCTGCTTTATTTAGTAATATGGCAATATGCAAATCATCGAAATAATCGGTGTAATAATAGTTAAAAAATTATACATGATCGCCCTCTCAAGTCGTACCACTGGGAAGCTCGGGGATAATTTTGATACCCAAGTTCCCAAGTTGGGCGGGCCACAAACTTAAAACATGGCGGATTTGACCAAAACTCCAGAATCGTCAGCAAGCTATCTAGCGCGATGAATGTTTTCCGGTATATGGTTTTCAATGAATGGGAAGCTAAAAAATTTTTTGGCTTTAATAAGATTTTCCCCAAAAATAGGCAAGAATAAACCTGGTGACATCCATTATTCCTGTTCTTTCCAACAACAAAGCACTGTGACGAGCTTGGAATCATGATTTCAGAAGTGGGAAGTAGGAAATTTCCAATATCACGTGAAGGCAGCATTAGTCCCCGCCGCCGCTCAATCACACCAGCTCGGACTAGTGTTACCTGATCCACTCAAGTGAAAATATTGGTTTAATTCAGCCATAGGCTATATGTTTGAACCAGAAACTGATTCAGAACTAGAGGAAGAGTGAATTATACACGATTGTCTGTCAATGTATCAGAATGGTAATGCGTTATCGCTCTCTACAACGTCGGACATATAATGGTATATAATTAGCCTTTGGGTTGACTATGTTATCAAATAGGTAATGATGTGTTGCTAATGTTACACAAACCATGTTGTCATTCGCCATCTCAGAGTCAGACAGCTGCTGCACGTTGATGGGATTGGTTACATGTTTGTGACGTTTTTGAGACTGGCAGCATCCGAAATCGCATACTTCCTTACTATATATAGTAGGCAAAAAACAGTATGTGACAAAAGAAGTATTCACAGTACTCATAAGAGTAGGCAAAATGTACCCGAATGACCGACTACTCCGAATGACCTAGTACTCGTCTCCGACGAGTTTCTGGACGCTTTACTATCCCATGAGGTCACGGGAGATGATTTATGAATGGCAGTGAAGTGACACAACTGATAATGACAACATGGCAAATGTAGTTCATCTGGATTACATTCATACTACACACATTCATAAATATAGAATGTACTTTTTTAGCGGTCGTGAAGTAATTACTTATTCAGAATCAGTCCTGTCTTCCTACATCCTGTCTTTGGTAAACTGCCATTTTAAGGGGAAAATACTCAGGTGTTGACTGATGAATTCACACATGGTTTGTCTTAAAGCATATTAAAAACATCACATAGACATATAAACAACATTAAAACTTGATTTTCACCACAGGGGGTCTTTAAAATACCCATTAAAAATATGATAGTCTCACCACCACTTGGAGTTCCTCTGTGGTCTGTATCTCTGCGTGCCGAAGAACGAAATTTCCATGAAAAAGGCGCCAAAGAACCTTTTCAAAAGCAGGAAACCTGTCTTGTTTGATAACACCTGCAACAAAACTTAAAATGCGTACAGATAATTAGGTCAGGCTGTAAAAAAAATTTGTAAAAAAAATGGAATCTTTATTTTAAAGCGTGTATGTATCAGTTGGACAAAATCTTTTAAATGTACCCTAGATTTAGAGGTCCGGAGGTGCTGGAACTGCTGTATCTGCGGAAGGTTATGTAGGACGAGACAGTCATAGACACTGAGTCTTCAGAAGGAGGCTCAGAGCATAGCAGTGACTCGGCCTGCACACAAGCAATTGTCAACACAACTTAAGTACATCAGGCTGTCCATGGTAACCTTTCGCTTTCATTGCATGGAAATGAGTATAATGAACAACTCCTTTCAATCCCACGCAAGTTTGGAACAACATGAAGGCTAGTAAATGATGAAAGAATTTGCATTTTTTAGGTTAACTATCACCTCAAGCATTTGAAATAATGTTAAAAATTGTCCATTTGACTTTTAGATTTCGTGAAGGTGAAAGATCAAGCTTAAATAAACCAAATTGATACATTTAGTTGACTAAATATGCAAATGCTTGAATATTAAGTAGGAACTGAGGCCTTAAATTCAGCATGAAACTTTTCTTCACTATTGTGATGTATATTCGAGTAAAACAGAATACTAGAAAATTATTATTTATAAATCATTTTAAGCTGAAGTACTAAAAATACTGAAACTAAAACTGAAATAAAAAATACATTTAATCTATTTCAAAATATTAAAAAGAAACTAATAGAAATTACAAAAGCACAAAAACAACCTAAAACTGAAATGAAAATAAAAAAAATAGCATTTCAAAATTGTAGTAGGCCTATATAAATATATAGAGTAACACTGATTTAGGATTAAATGGTTCTGGATCTCAAGATCTTCACCTCCTCAAAGAAGTCTTCAGTCATCCTCAGCAGAGAGTCGATGTCCATCAGCTCAATGAGGTTCTGTCTGAGTGTGTCATGGTTACAGTTGATTTCTCGCAGTTCCTGCTCCAGCTTCTCAAATGTGGACTAAAGGTTTGAAGACAATCATTATGCCACAGTAACTTTCTGAATTTCTGTTTGTGTGTCAAATTGTTATAGAGAGTAAGAGAGAAGGGGTTTATTTGGTCAATGCCGTGATTGACCAATCAGAATCAAGTATTCCAAATAAAAATAGCAGCATAATAACAAAATGACAAGTGTTGTTTTCACCTCCAGCTCCAGAACATCTCTGGGACAGGGAACCATCTCCTTCTCCTTTGTTGCAGCAATTACGATGTTAGATTTCACCATCTCCTTCTCAAGATATCCTAAATAATGTACAATTTCAAGAGAAAGCAACATGACTATCTTTGAAGTAAGATAAATATGTCCAAAAGGTTTCAAATTAATCTAGGGAACAGTGTTGGGGAAAGTTACGTTTAAAAGTAACGCGTTACAATATTGTGATACTCCCTAAAAAAGTAACTAAATGAGTTACTTAGTTACTTTTTCTGGAAAGTAATGCATTACGTTACTTTTGCGTTATTTTTCTCACCTGGGCTGGGCTCACTTGCTTGTTTTTTTTAATAACAAAATAAAACAAAAGTTATTTTTTGACAATTGTAAAGGCCCTTTTCACACCAGGAGCCTAAGGCTGAAGGAAGTGCAAATGCACGCCTGTACAGTAGAGAGCGCAGCTCAAACAAAGCTTTCGGCTCTGCTGCCATTCAGGAGAAGAAAGTTCAACACTTCAGCAATAAAAAATAAATTAATTAAACACAAACGTGATGTTTAAGTAAAGTTATTTTTGCTTATTAGTATGGTTGAATTGGATCATCAAAATAACTTGCGTTATTTGAAAAAGAAAGTCAGAAATTTTGTTGTAAATTTAAAAGTAATGCGTTACTTGAGAAAAGTACATGTAACTCACGTACTACCTTGGAATATGATTCAAGTGTAAATCAAAGTTTTATTGTTCAAATCTGCACAATATGTAAAACAGAAGATATAGCCTACATTTTTGCAATATTAAAATGGCTTAAAAATGAATGAAATTTACAGCACAAATGTTTATTCGTGAGATAAGAATTAGGACTATCATAAGTGTTCAGTATATCAATAAATACAATAAACCAGCTTGTTATAATAAAGTATACATTCTTACTCAGAATTCTCTCCATTTCTTCACATTTCTTCACTTCCTTCACAAAGTGCCTCTGATATGCTGTTACACCAGGATTTAGCTAAAAGATCATTAAAAAAAATACACATATGAATTCTAACATGGTTTTGGTTTATTTTAGATGTCTTAGGCCATATTAGAAATGATTCCCTTATTTAGGATTTACCGACATAATGTACACAACCAGTTTTTCTTGCTCTGCAGTGTTATGCATTGATCGATTCAGCTAATGGTGAGAAATCAAATTCTGTGACAATACAAGCTCAATATAAACTGAAGAATGATGTAGTGAGTATGCACTAGAAAGTGTGCATGCTGCTAAAAGCAGCACACATTTAGAAATCAATAGATCATGCCATTGAGGTTTTTTGATAATCTGACAAATGAATCTTCCATCATAACATTTAAACTACAAAATAACTTAAAGAGCATTTAGCAGCTCATGGCCTGATGCTCAAACAATGTAATTTCAGTTCAACAACACAGACTTTGTGGTCACTAGACATTCGAAAGAAGTTGCTTACACACTCACACAAACGCATCAAGGTTACTTACATCTTTAAACTGAACCAAGCCTAGATGACCAAGTTCATTGATGCAATTGTGGGCCGATTCCGTTTGAAAGAACAGCTGCACGAGGCACATCTCCTCACTGCGAAATAAAGAACCCATTCTGAAATGCTTCGGAGAGCTGGAGATTGTTCAGAATAGTTTGGAGGAATATAATCTGCTCACATATGGTTGAGCGGCAGTGATTGTCTGGTTTTTGTGACTCAGTCTATTAAATGTCTGTCTGTGAGATCAATAGTGTACTTGTGTGGCCTCAGGATCAATATCGACACCACATGTGCAGCTGGAGCATCCAGACCAAATTATGATTAACAACCCTGCAGCAAAGCACACATTTAAAAATATTGCATGTATGATGTATAGTGCAAATGACCTCAGAGGACTTTAGTATTACTCTAATGTTGTAGCAATATTTGTTGCTGTGCCGATTGTTATGAATATGAATTGCAAAATAAACCCGGACTGGGTATTCAATAAACTGTACAGTATATGGCTAAGAAAACATTTCTATTTTATTGGATTTCGTCTTCTGTGACATTAAGATTAAGGCCTGGTTTCACAAACATAGGCTTAGATTAAGCCAGGATTAGGTCTTAGGTCAATTAGGACATGGTTTTTAAAAACGTGCCTTAGAAAAAAAAAGCATTACTGGTGTGCATCTTGAGACAAAACAATGGCACTGATATATTTTAAGATATGTCAGTGAAAGTTGCTTTCAGTTAAAACAGATCAAACATGCCTTTTAGTCTGAGACTAGGCTGGGTGAGGAGTATTACTAACTCACCTTCAAGTTGTTCCAACCCTGTATGAATGTCTTTCCTCTGCTGAACACATAAGAAGATATTTTGAAGAATATGGGTAACCAAACAGTTTCTGGTCCCCATTGACTTCCATTGTATTTTTTTTCTACTATGAAAGTCAATGGTGCTCCACAACAGTTTGGTAACCCATATTCTTCAAAATATCTTCTTTTGTGTTCAACAAAGTTAAGAAACTGAAACAGGTTGGGAAGAACTTGAGGGTGAGTAAATGATGACAGAAATTTCCCAAAGGTTCTGTAGATTATTAGAATGTTCTTCACACTATAAGAAACAAAATATTATTTTAAGAACTGATCACTGAAAGGTTCTTTGGGATACCAAAAATGTTTCTTTATGGCATCATTCACTCCGTTTTTGAAACCTTTATTTTTTAGGAGTTCAATACTGTTTCTGTACAGCATCTTTTTTGTGTGTGTTTATCAATGTTAATAACTATACTATTCTCTCATCTATGGATCAGAAGGGGCTGCTAAACGTATATTGTCTGTTAGGACGACTAGTTTGCAGAGGGAGACTCGACTGAATCAGGTAGACGTATGCAGCAGCACGTTAGGTAAGCCATCCATAGTCTCTCGAAGAACCATTTTCTCCTCTTGCCACTTGTATGTTTTTCTAAAGTGAGGAAAGAGAAAAAAAAAATTAAACAAAAATAACATGCATTATTCTGTTAGATGTATTTGTATTGTTTTAAATTCACCCAAAGATGGCTCTTCAGTAACAGGCACTTCATTTGGCAGTGTAGGCCTACATACACTCTGGGAAGCCGTATGATTGGATAAGTTCTCATTACCCCATAAATCTTGTCTGTAAATTTGAATAATTTCCAGAGAGTTTGTTCTATTAGCCTGCTTGCCTTCTTTCTCATCTATGCTGTCCTCAGAGAGGAATGAAGAGGCTTTGGATATGTTGTCTGGTGTAGAGCTGATAGAGATGGACTGGAAACCTGAGGAATGATGATGATGATGAATATGATAGATGAGGAACGATGGATCGGGACACACACACACACACTATAGCCTTAGCCTACAAATAAGTCAAGTATATACTTTATACAATAGCCTACAGTATACACAATTTTCTGGGTGTTGTGGGACTCCCTTATCACGGGGCCCTGGTCAATATCTCGAATTGAATCTCAATCTCACCTGCTGAGCTATTCTCCTCTAGAGAAACCTTCATGCTACCCATAAGGGTGTTATTATGTCTGGCGTAAAGCTGTCAAATATGAACACTCGCTTTCTCTCTCTCACTAATATGAAACTAGATTGACATTCGGATCTCTCCCGCGCGCACCCTCTGTAGATTCGCGTCTTTCACTCAGATGAATATAGATTATCTGATCAACTGAGAGTTTGCCGGTGTGCGCTTTAAAATTATTAAACTATTAAAGTTGACGCTGTCGTGTGATACGTCCATGAAACGAGGAGCAGGGTGCATTTTTTAAAAGGTGAGCCGTTGAATTTGCTTAGCCTACATAAAAAGATACCAAATAAATATGGTTGTACTGTATGATAAAACGGCCAAACTAGGATTACGGCTCTGGCCACCTATAAACAAATACATGAAACTTTGAAATAAAAAAAAAGCGTATTATTTTGTCTTATAAGTTTTACACAGAGCAATTCAATTTACATATGACGTCACGTGGCCGCTTGATCATCACATGACTGCCTCACGCTAAACGGACGCGGAAGTGGAAACAGTAGCTGAAGTAAAAACCAAAAACACAACGCTGCGGATTACAGGACTCTTTATTAAACGATATGAGTGACGAATATTATCTAGAGCTCAGTGAAAACCCCGTGCAGTTTGAGAACGCGTCGAGCGTCAACAATGTGTTTTTTGACGAGGCGAATAAACAGGTGAGTAACGTTACACGTTTAATAATTTAAAGTGTTGCCTAATAATTACAAGACAATATAAAGAGATATCAATGCTGTGTCGATAGGTTGCATTTCTATGTTCTCTTACGAGAGTATCTCTCGTACTGCGTAATATCTTACGCTACGGGGAAAACCTCTTTTACACATAGCCTAAGTGTATGTTAGTTATCTGTCATGATGAGTTATGCTTTATGAGTATAATAGTGCATGTTTGATGTGATGTAGGTATTTGCTGTACGGTCTGGTGGGGCCACAGGTGTTGTGGTTAAAGGACCAGATGACAAGAGCTCAGTGGCTTTCAGGTAAGTCAACTAGACTATTTTTCTATATTCTCATTTGCATGATGTAAAGTGTGTGTTTAAAAAAAAAAAACTATTATTAAGTATATACTATAATAGTAATTGTTAATATTTGAATTAGCTGTTATTTTTATTTAGTTTAATTTTAATATTACTTTAATTTTTATTATTTCTATATAGCTTTAATTAATTTTATTTCAGTTTTAATAATTGAATGCTTAAACTGAAATTTATTTCAGTTAGTTGTCAAAGCAGCATTTCTTACTTTCGTTTAAGTTTTTCCTCTAATATTTATATTTTATTTTATATCAGCTTTATGTTAGTTACTGAAAACTATTTTTTAATAGTTTTAGTTAACTATAACAACACTAGAAATGATCCTTAAATTGTGTTTTGTTTGACAGAATGGATGACAAAGGAGAGGTGAAGTGTATCAAGTTCTCATTGGGGAACAAAATCTTAGCTGTGCAGCGCACTACAAAGTCAGTTGTAAGTATCATTCTTTGGTGGTTGCTGTCACAATAAATGCATCTATTGTTTGCAAGTTCCATTTAACAGAATTTCTTTCTTTCTTTCCTTTTTTTTAGGATTTCATCAACTTTATTCCTGACTATCCACACTTGGAATTCTCCCATGAGTGCAAGGTATATATCCCTAAACAAACAAAGATTGACATTAACACCCTTCAAGTCAAGTGCTGTTTTCATTTGCTTTCTTTATTTATATATATCTATTTATTTATGTATATACAGTACCCTTCAAAAGTTTGGGATTATTGTTTTTTCTTTTGTTTTAAGAAATTAATACTTTTAATCAGCAAGGATGCATTAAATTGATTAAAAGTGACATTTTTAATGTTACAAAATATTTATATTTAAAAAAGATACTGTTCTTTTGAACTTTCTATTAATCAAAGAATCCTGAAAAAAAGTATCATGATTTCAGCAAAAATATTAAGCAGCACATTGTTTTCAACGTTGATAGTAATATGAAATGTTTCTTGAGCTCCAAATCAGCATATTGGAATGATTTCTGAAGGATCATAATTCAACTTGGCATCACAGCAATTAATTACATTTTAAAAGCTATTTAAAAAATTAATTGAATAATTGTGTTAATTATTTTATTATTAAATAATAGAATTTAATAATGTTAAATTGTTAAAATATTTCACAAAATAATTATTTTTACTGTTGTTTTGATCAAATAAATGCAGCATTGGTAAAACTTCTTTCAAAAACGTTTAAAAATCTAACCGGCACCGACCAGACATTTTGAATACACAATAAATATTTTTGCTATTTTCATTTACCATCCTCAGACAAAGAATGCCAGTATTCTCGGGTTTTGTTGGACCAACTGGAATGAGATTGTATTCGTCACTGACCAGGGAATAGAATTCTATCAGGTGAGGTGACGCCTTACATCAAATCAGTAAATGAACGGAAGTAGTTTTTTTCAACAAAATAAGTCATACAGAATCCCTGTTTTTCCTCTGTCCAGGTGCTGCCTGATAAACGAACCCTGAAGCTCTTAAAGAGCCAGAGCATCAATGTGAACTGGTACATGTATTGCCCAGAGACGGCCGTTCTTCTCCTTTCCACCACCGTACAGGGCAATGTGCTGCAGCCATTTGCTTTCAAGGTGAGATTGGTGTTTTTGTTTATTGTTATTTTCAGGCATGCAAGAGTTTTGCGTCTGCAGATTTGAACCACAAGAGGGCAACAGTAGAACAGATTGACTTCAGTTGTACCCAAAGTAAAGTGTTTCTCAGTAACTTTTGGGCTTTCACACTTGAAAGAGTTAACCCTGGGTCATTCTTTGGGTTATCTTTCACGTTTCACTTGTTTGTAATTTACCGTCGGTTAACAATTAATCCTGGATATTCATAAGTTGCTGTTTCACACTATACACTGCTAAAGCTTGGGTTAACGTTCTTTTATTTGCAGTGTCAGTGTCATTGATTGGATGAACACAGCACACAACCTGTTTATATAAAGGCTCTGCGCATCCTCATATTATATATTGCTGACTACTATCATGTTTAGGACTTTTCGGACTATAAAGGTAATAAAATGTTACCTTCTTCCTTCCATTTGTTGAGTTTTCTGTCACTATTTAAACTTTTCCCCCTCGAACGCTGAAACGACTGTTTACATACAACATCATTCATTCATGTTTCCAAGCATGTGTATATGAGGCATGCGATTGGTTGGCTGTTGCAAAGCATCTAGCAAACTATCTAAAACCACATCGTTTTACACTCTACAATTTTGCCAATGCAATGCGGGGGCAGCAGTGCAAAAATAGTGCTAACCTCACTCCAAAGCAGGGTTTCATAATCCTGGGTAAAAAAGCGATGCTAACCCTGCTTTTAAATTACAAGTGTGAAATGTTCCTTTACCTGGGGTTAAAAGCAGGGTTTAGAATGGAGATGACCTGGGGTTAAACGCAGTGCGAAAAAGCCCTTTGAGTTTCTGATACTGGATTGTTACATCTTAAAACTTGCTTCTCTAATCTTGACATGATTTTCTTTAGAGTGCGACCATGTCAAAGATGTCCAAGTTTGAGATTGAGCTGCCAGCCGTTCCCAAACCAGCCAAGCTCAGCCTCTCTGAACGTGACATCGCTGTGGCCACAATGTGTGTATGAGCACTTGAGCCAACAAATGACATGTTGGATTATGAAATAAAATGCAATAATGCATGAAAAAGCAACTGTGCAGCCCAGTAGTCACACTCTTTCTCTCAACTGTAGTTATGATCAGCTGTATGTGATGTACCTGAAGCATCACTCCAGAACCACTAACAGTCCTGGAGCAGAGGTGGTCCTCTATCATCTGCCCAGGTCACAATGAGCTAAACAATATTAATGGCCATACAATTCTTTATTTTATTCGATGTTCAGATCTGTATTTAAGCATTTTGTTTTTTCTAACCTGTTCCTGCTTTGTTTTAATTGTAGAGAAGGCACCTGTAAAAAGACTCATGTGCTCAAACTAAACACCACGGGCAAGTTTGCACTGAACGTGGTGGATAATCTAGTTGTGGTGCACCATCAGAGCTCACAGGTGAGTTTGACAAGTGCTCAAACTTTAATCGGATGATATTAAAGTGCCCCATTATGCTTTTTCTGACATTACCTTTCATGCAGTGTGTAATAAAGCTGTTTGTGAATGTAAAAGGTCGGCAAAATTTCACAGATCAAAGTGCAGATAAATGGAGTTATTGTCTCCCAAAGGAAAGAACCAATTCTGAACTGCCTGAAACGAATCGTCAGTAATTCCAGTCTTACTTCCTCCACAAACCTATGTAGGTTTGTAACAAATTTGCATAATGCCTAGCTCTGGTATTCATTGGCTGCCCGCGAACGTCTTCTTTGATCCTCAAACACTGTAGTTGTAGCTGAGACTAGAAGAGTTTAGTTCGTGTTATCAACATGTCAAGAAGACACCGTATTCAGTGCTGTGAAAGCAAATCCACTTTGCTGCACTTCCAAAGGATGAGGACTCGGGCTTGAATTGAAACTGTAAAACCGACGCCATCGTTACTGTTCATATCACTGTGTATCAAGCGCTGAGGGAGATCCAGAGCTGAAATTCAGATATGCTAATAGGCGTTTAGTTTACGACACACGCTATAAGCGGTCAACCAATCACAACAGACTGAGCCATCTGACCAATCAGAGCAGAGTAGGCTCTGGAGGGGTTTAGAGAGAATGTAGACACTGAGAAAAGCGGTAATGCTGCAGTGTATATTATGAGAAAATTAAAGTGTATTTTTACTTTGGATGCATGTTGTAGGAGACTTCAAAACAAAATTAGGAACCTTTAAAAAAAACATAATAATTGGGGCACTTTAACCCATTTTACTGTGTACATAATGAACTTGTCACTAACAATGCTTTTCTTTGCTAGTCCGCTGGTATTCACATTATATTCCTAGCATTTTATATTTCTAAAAAAATTAGGGTTGCACTGATAAAAAAATCTGGTCAATATCAATAAAACAATATTGGCATTTTAAATTAATACATTTAAATAATTAAATCTTTAAATTATCCAAGTGAATTTATGGATATTGGAAATGGGTACTCATTTTAAGATTATCTGAAGGATACATTTAACAGTGCTAATAAATTATTAGTGTTTTTGAATATTAACTTTAAGCGAGTGTTCGATGAGCTTGCAGAATTAAATATCTTATATCAACCAATACAAATAAGTAAAAAAGGTAATGATGTATTGTGTTTCCCTAATAAATATGTAAAAATACTACATAACCTTATCAGCAAACCTGCATAAAATAAAGGTCTGATCTGATCTGCTCTGTACCTTGTTTTTAATGCTTGTTTTTTTTGCATTTCAGACTTCACTCATTTATGATATAAAATTAAGGGAATTAGATGGTAATGTAAATGTGCATCAGCCTGTGCTTCCTGCGCGATCCATCAACCTCTTCAAGATCCCTCTCACAGGTGAGGAGAGTTTCAGCAAGACACTTCATTCATTTTCAAAGCGACACCTCACTTTCAGTGATTAACTAACTATATCACTATTTCAAGCTTTACCTATTTGGTTTCTTCTCTGAAAGTGTAAAGAAGTTCATTTTTCTTTCCACACCCTTACAGGACCTGCGGCCGCTCCAAGTCAGGCCCCTGTGCCCTGCGAACTTTGTATCCTTGCGGACAAACTGTAAACTAAAACTGAAATGCACAGTGCCATATTGACCTTCTCAAATTTTTCCTTAACATTCAAGATTCATCTTCCTGGAGTGTTTTTCAACCAGATATCATCATCAGTGCTAGCGAAGGTACTTTACTAAACAATGCACAAAAATCAAAACTATGTTGCGATTGAGAGTAATGATATGTTCTCTATGCATCAGGATATCTGTGGTACCTCCAGGTGAAGCTCCAGCCCACGCTGAATCTTCTGCAGGATAAAGGCAAACTCATGGACTTCCTGTTGCGCAGGCGAGACTGCAAAATGGTCATCTTGTCTGTATGCTCACAGAGTAAGCATCAGACCACTGTAGTAAAAATACCTTATGATAGTTATTTTAGAATCAATTGTTTTAAAGTTCCCTTATTATGCTGTTTTAAAGGTTCCTCATTTTGATTTGGAGGTCTCATAATAGGAATAATTATTTTTTCATAATATACATTGCAGCATCACCTCTTTGCTCAGTGTCTGAAACGGTCCGATAAAGGATTCAGTCTCTCTAAACCCCTCCTTTCCATTAGCCTACTCTGCTCTGATTGGTCAGATGGCCCAGTCTGTTGTGATTGGTCGACCGCTTATAGTACGTGTCAGAAACTAAATGCCCATTACTATATCTGAATTTCAGCTCTGGATCTTCCTCAGCACTTGATACACAGTGATAAGAACATGGTGTTTGTTTTTACCATATACGTCTCATTCTTTGGAAGTGCAGCAAAGTGGATTTCACAGAGCAGAAAACAGCGTCTTCTCGACATGGTGACAACACGAACCAAACTCTTCCAGGCCTCAGCTACAACTACAGTGTTTGAGGGCGTGTCTTTGTTAGCGGGCAGCCAATGAAAAATCAGCTGTCATTATGCAAATTTGCTACAAACCTAAGTTGGTTTTACAGGAAGTAAGACTGACGGCTCATTTCAGGCAGTTCAGAATCGGTTCTTTAAACTCCTTTTATTGTGCATTTTGAAACTTTGCAGACCTTTACATTCACAAGCAGCTAAATTACACACTGCATGAAAGGTAATATCCGAAAAGGCATAATAGGGGCACTTTAACCAACTTTTAATCTATTATAACAAAATTAGCAGATATTTTGGTTTTGAACGTAATATGCATCTTAAAGACCAATGCATAGCAAGAGTGATTACGGTTAAAGCGTGTAAAGCAGTAAAAAATGTGATAGAAATCTAAACTGCATAATTGTTGCAGTTATCTCAGATAATTGCTGTTAGATCGAATAAGCAATAATCGCGACAGGGCACGCCCAGTGACAGTATATGTTAGATAATATTTAATAAATGCATGTCTTGGTCTTCAGTGCTTATATGTGGCGATAAAGGGAACCTTTCTGTGGTGGCTACAGTGCTTGATAAACTCAACCAAGTGTACAAAAAATACCTGGACGCAGAGCAAGCCTACACTGCGGTCAGTATATTCCATATATGTATGTGTGACAGTGGTGTTCATAGAAAATTTTACTTTTGTAAAACTGGCCTGTTTTTTCTCTCTCCTCAGGCTATGGAATCGGGGCCCAGCCGCTCCAGCACTTCTTATAAAAGGCCCGTCCGGACACAGGCAGTGATAGACCAGTCAGACATGTACACACACGTGCTGTCGGACTTCACCGAGAAGAAGGTAAACGAGGATTGTATTTCGTTTCAGAAGGCAATTGTGTGCACTTCTTCCTTAGTTCTGTAGGTCTCAAAAATCTCAGTCTAAAGGAAAGCTTATGTTGTGATATTTCTTGTTCTAATGCTCTAAATTGTCTTCTTTGAACAGGACGTGACGCATAAATTCATCATCGCCGTTCTCATGGAGTACATTCGCTCCCTTAACCAGTTTCAAATCCCCGTTCAGGTATAAACAACACAATGAGGTCTTTAAGAAATCACTTTTTTACCTAGTAATATCTCTTATTACTAGTATATACCTACAAACCAATTCAGAGTACAAGCTATGAATCTTGAATAGATCTGTTACATGTAAACATTGCTAAACATTAATCGTAGCTAGTAGTTTCATACAGTAAGTTAGTATATCCCTCGGAACCATTCATTTCATTTATAAGCTCTGGTATAACTGTTGTATCTCCGGTTCACCTTAAACTGACCCTGAGGTGTTTGTTGGATGTTTTGCTAGGCGTTGCAGTTGCTTAGACACATTCTGCCTTGAGCTTCTTCAGTAACTGATCATAAGTTACTGTGCTGTGCTGTACATAATCTGTGCTGTGGCCTCCAGCGTTACGCTTAACCCTTCAACATCTTTTATATGGGGGGCGTTCCATAAATAAACTATGCCTTTGAACAAAATATGTACAACTATTACTGTCATTTGGAGAAACTTCACGTTTAGAGTCTGACACAAACCGCAGGTTCAGCCCCATTGGAACAAATTGGGTTTCGGTGCAATAATTGAACATAGCTTTAGGCTTTAATCTTTTTTTATGAGCATTTTAGACTTTATTTGTAGGACAGTGGAGGGAGAAAAAAAGTTGTGGGAGAGAAGTATTAGATGAAAAACTTGCATGAACATTAGAAAAGTATCAACTAAATAAAACAAGTTTAAGTACTAAAATTACTTAAACTAAAATAAATAAAAAACTAAATAGAAATTTAACTTAAAAATGACAAAAACACATTATTAAAACTTAACTTAAAATTTAAAGTGATAATGTAAAAATAAAAGCTAATACAAAATAAATACTAGTAGTATATAAATTATACTCAAATAAACACTGTTCACTTTCCTTAATGCATTACATGTGAGCAATTATATTTTGACCATTAATATTGTTTTTAATTTAAAATAATATATTATAATAAGAATTCATATATAAATCCATATAAATCCCACTTTTAAAATTACTAAGCTTGATTTCTTTTTATCTATTTGGGTTGGATATGTTTGTCAAATCAAACTGAATCTGTTCAACTTGAGTCAAATTGCCTTGTTGTCACAGCAAGATTTGTGTGTGTCGTGTGTGTAATATACAGTGACTCTTTCATTTCCAGCACTATCTGTATGAGCTGGTTATCAAAACTCTGGTCCAGCACAATCTTTTCTACATGCTGCACCAGTTTCTCCAGTATCACGTCCTGAGCGACTCCAAACCACTGGTGAGGTTTCCATGTTCCAAACTCAATGTCTTAAATTAGTACATTATACTCTATAAGTCTACTGTATATGCTTCAATAATGGCTCCTTATTGATGTTTCTGGCTCATGTTTTCTGCTTTTCTAGGCCTGTCTGCTGCTGTCTCTGGAGAGCACGTATCCTCCTGCTCACCAGCTTTCTCTGGACATGCTCAAGGTACGGAAACCGCTTTATACTCGAGTGCATGTTCAGTTTAGATGAATCAAAGTGTAAGTTCGCTGAACTGGTTCCGGAACAGCAGTTTCTTTTAGTTTTCTCTCCTCTGTTTGGCCTAAAACACTGTTCGCAGTCATCCAGTTTGAAATAGAGACTACGAACATGAAGGTTTTCCAGATTTCCGTCACAGTGTACTCTCCATATTTATGATTCTTTGCAGTCTTTAGCCACTGCCATCCTACGGAGCCCCTAAAAGGATGTGGTAAAAAGAAAAAAATGTAGAAAAGAAGAAAATTTATTTAGCAATGCTTTTGCGTTCTCTTGCAAATGTTTTGCTTTGCCATAAGAAACTTTGCGTTCGCTCGCAAAATGTTTGCGTTCCCTTGAGAGAGTTTGGGAGAGTTTTACATTGTTTTACAGTTTAGACAGTTGACATTATTTTTACTCTGTCATATTTTTTTCCACCAGCATGTCCCTTTAGGGGCTCTGTAGGATCCTTCACTGGAAACCAAAAGTAACTCACTCCCGCTAAACGTTTACTCTTTAAATTCTTGCACCCGGGATTCCCACTGCATTATGGGTGTTGAAATTTTCATCTATTTGGCAAAAGGCAAGACAACAGCCCGTTTTCTGTTTTCTAGTAGCACTGATTTCAATTTTGTTCCACCTTTCTACTGCATAGACAGCCAAGTTTTATTGAAAGCCTATTTCGCCAGCAGTGAATCAAGCTTAATTTTGCCTTTCTCTGAGTGATTGACGTGTGTTTTTGTGTGTATCACAGAGGCTGTCCACGGCTAATGATGAGATTGTGGAAGTTCTTCTGTCCAAGCAGCAGGTTTTAGCCGCTCTGCGCTTCATTCGAAGCGTTGGTGGCCATGACAACGTCTCCGCTCGGAAGTTTCTGGACGCTGCACGGCAAACAAACAACACAATGTTGTTCTACACCATCTTCCGCTTCTTCGAGCAGAGGAATATGCGATTACGTGGTAATCCTGGTTTTAACCAAGGTAGGTTGGTTTTGATGAATGATTGATGCGTGCTCACGAAATGGGGCTAAACATCGAAATCCTTTATTCACATGATTAGAGCAGAAATATCAGCACATGATTGGCAGTTCATTTGACATCATCTTCCTGTTCCAGGAGAGCACTGTGAGGAGCACGTTGTCTTCTTTAAGGAAACGTTTGGGGAGAACGCTTTGATGAAACAAGCCACGGCGTGAAGGACCACGGTAACGGCTAAAACGATGGTTTAACCAGAAGGAATCTGTATTCCATTGAGTAGCAAAATGAAAACCAAACATATGAAGCTCATACAAACACTAGAGTGAGTCTAGTGTTAAAGGAGACTTTAAAAAAAGAGACGCTTAACTGTCTTTTCTATGCATGTTTGCCATGAAGTACAGAAGGGTTTAGGAGGATAACGCAGTAACAGATTGGTTTCAATGGAGAATTACTAAAACCGCCATGTTGCAAGAGTCAACCTAATGATCTGTATGTGAAGCTTGATCATGTATATATTTGAAAAAGAAATGTCTAGCTTTTACAGTATATATAATAAATATATGTTAATAGTGACTTTGTTCATTTTATTTGCTTTGTGAGATTTTACTGGTCAATCGATTGTTTTAGGTTTAACATTTTTGCCATGATGATAATCTACGGAAATTATTCAACCCTACCACCGACAGATCTTTGGGATTTGTAATTAGTATCTTATCTGCCCTATTCTGTCTACACAGACTTCCTCTGGCAATTATTTATTATTATTAGTGTTTTAATGCACTTATAATAACTGAATTGAGCCCACACCACAAGACTTCATTATCACATTTCAACACAATTTAATAACACTGCAATGTAACAAAAAGTGTCCATACAGATTTAAACCACATGTTGATGTTGCTAAATTTCTAAAACAACTGACATTCACAGGTGCATAATGCAGTAGATCTCATGAAGATAGTGTTACATGAAGTATGTTTACATATAAAATGATGCAGATGTTTTTGTGGGATCTCGCGGTAAATGCAGGTTTGAAGTTGAATCGGTTTCACAGTCAAAGTTGCATTAAGACTTCGTTTTCGATGGTCCACTTTAGACATTCTACTAACTATAAGTAACTTTGCAACTACATGTCAACTTACTCTACTAACCCTAAAAGTCTCCTACTCTAATTAGAGTTAGTTGCAAAGTTACTTCTAGTTAGTAGTAGAATGTTTTAAGTGGACTATCAAAATAAAGTGTAACAAAAAATGTTTTTGAATTTATTCAGCGTTTTCTGAACATTTCCTGCCATTTAAAATGTAGTGGGTGTTTCCAACAAATTGTAAGTAAAGCTTAATTCAATATTGATGGGACCCTGCAGGGTTAAAATATAATGGCCTGTTTTTTCCCCGAAATGTAAAAGTAGATGGTCTGATAAGTGCACACTTGTGAGAATGTGTCACAGGGGACAGAAAACAAGCAGTCTGATTTGTTAACGCGGCCGTTTAAAGCAGAATGAAAAACATCAAAAAGCCTTTTAGCCCTTCAGCATTTCTTTCAATTAATATAAAGTGTTTTTCTCTAAGGCCCAGTTGTTAAATTATTAAAACCAAATGTAGATGGTCAGTTGAAAAATTAATTTGAGAGTCCATTAAGTACAGTCCAGGGTTCAAGGGTCCTTAATTGAGAGGGTAGCATTTATGTACATATGCACATTGTGTCTGTGAATTTTACTTGTAGACATAATTAAATATTTCTTAACGGTTCAAAGCGCATGTTATATTTACAAGCTCTTCTGTTGTTACTCAGACAGTTATGGTACATCAGAGGGATTTTCACACTGTGCTTAAATATTTCAAAGAATTATGAATATTTGTATTGTTTCAGAAGTCAACATGATGGCCAAATTGATGTTCATTCCTCACATTATTGTGCACAAATCATTTGTGCAGTTTATTCTAAATTAAAACATGCCTGTTTTTGTAATCTTTCATCAAAATTTGACCAAATTTGCTCTGCCTCTAAAACAACTTTCCTTTTCAGCCGACATCTGACAAAACTTTTCCTTTCCAGTCATCCAGAGATCGTCCTTTCCAACCTTCGGACTCAATTCTAATATGTAACGCCCACTTTTCACAATTAATGACAGATATGAGTTTCTGCCCCACATTTTTGCTTGTTTAATATCCTGTTTTATTCAAGATTTACACTACCATTCAAAAGTTTGGAGTTGGTAAGATTTTTTTTTTCACTTCTGCTCACCAAGGTTGCATTTATCTGATCAAAAATACAGTAAAAATAGTAATATTGTGAAATATGATTACAATTTAAAATAACTTTTCAATTTATATATATTAAAACATTTCATTTTTAAACTCCAGTCTTCAGTGTCACATGAAATCATGCTAATATGCTGATTTGCTGCTTAAGAAACATTTATTATTATCTTCAATGTTGAAAACAGTTGTGCTGCTTAATATTGTTGCGGAAACTGATACATTTGCTTAAGATTCTTTAAAGAATTTGAAGGTTTAAAAAAAACAGCATTTACTTAAAAGGAAATCTTTTGTAACATACATTTGCATTTGATCAATTTAATGTTTTAAATGATCTTAAAAATAATTTCTTAAAAAATAATCGTACTGACCCCACACTTTTGAACGATAGTGTATATCTCGGAAGTAAAATGAGGGGTTGTGAGCACCATTTCACGTCGATTTTTTTTTTAAGTGACAGCAATTAAAACCGGTCGTGTGCTTTTCACATTCTCAACTTGTCCAAACCATGTTCTTTAGCTAGAAAATATGCACTTAATAATGTTTACAAATACTACCCAGGGTTAATAACTAAATCACATTAAAAATGACAACAGTTTAACAATACGAAGTGTTAAAAGCTGATTTGGGTTCAATAAATTAAGTTATGCTACATCAGACGACAATATTCATCAAAAGCATCTCATATTCCAGAGAAATACTGAAATGTGCTCTAGCTTGACATTCAACACATTACTCACAGCTTATTGTCTCATACATACTTCCTTTCAAGAAGAAGTTCATTACGGCAGTCGCCTTCAAGCATTTCCGGACGTCCTCACAGCGACGTGACTCGCTGATGTACTTAAAGTAGCTGCAATACTAACACATATTGTGTGTGACTCCAAGAAGTTCAAGCAGTGCAATTCATATTTTGGTCCCGTTTATCTAACGTACGTGAGACTGCATGGCTTTGCTAAGTCCCAGATAGTGTAGGTTCTCCGTTGCAGGAAGGAAATGGACGTCGCTGGTGGAAGAGGGTAGGAAGTTCTGCTGGTAGTCGGGGTTCTCGAGACTGGCACACGGGGATCGTGGTAGAGTAGAGCAGGACGTGTTCAGGTACTCCGGACCTTCGGGTTTACAGCCGTACGTGTCTATATATCCGTTTTCTGTCTGTCCACGGGCCGGACCCTCATAGTTTGGGTTGATCATATTGCCTTCTGTAGTCACGTCCTGGTTCATGTACTCTGTGGGAAAGAGAAGATAAAATGTGCCGATGAAGCAACAATATTAATTGCATATAAAGGCAAAAATTACATTTTAAAATGAGTACTTTAATTGCCTAATATATGGGACGTTGACATAAACAATATTTGGTAAGTTGGCATGGAGTGTAACCATCTATACATCTAAGTATTCTTATTGTAAACAAAAATTAAGCTACAACTATTACATTTGTTGTCGGGAACTGAAAGTATAAAAAATAAAAATTAGGGATTTTTTTTAATTTAACTGAAAATTAGAAATATTGCCTGGGCATCAACTGAAAAGTTGTAGCAATAAAATTACTAAAACGTAATTTTATTATATATTATATATAACTTAAAAAAAAAGAAAACTAAGCCCAAAATTACTAACTTAAATAAAAACTTAAAATATAATTCAAAATATTAATAAATACTATAATAGAATTTATATATAAAACTAATACAACACTATATTCCCTCAAATAACATAAGAGTAATTCAACATAATACCTGGCAGCATAAGGTCTTTATGCGTGGGGTCCGTAATGTAGCGTAACATCACACCATTCGTATAGATGTCCTTAAAACAATACACAAAATATGTATGAATCATCTTGCATCATGTCTAATGAATAGTAATTCCCTTATATAGAAAATGATGCATTGTCCAGGTGTGAGACGGAGATACTGACGGCTGTATTGTGATAGTCAGACACTAGTTGTTGTGACTGGTTGAAGAATCTTTTGTTGGGCAGCAAGTATTCCTCTGCATCTACCACACCATCCATATCCTCTGTACTGATCCACGACCTGTAGAACTTGGAGTCCGTCGGGCTGGGCTGGTATGTGGGATCATCTCCCTGTGTGAAATGTCAAATTATAATAGCAACAAAAACTGGTTAATGATCAAACTTCTAATGTGAATACATTTTTTTAATATTTAAACTTTTAAAATCGAGTTAAAACTTATTTTAAATATAAAAATATAAATGATTAAGAAAAAATAATAATTGTCAAAAACTGGTTCATGATAAAACTGTTTATTATGTGAATTCTTTTTTTAAATATTTAAACTTAAAATTCAGTTAAAATGTATTTTAAATATAAAAAATATAAATGATTGAAAAAACAATAATTGGCAAACACTGCTTAATAAAACGTTCTTATTTGAATACATTTTAATATATTTAAACATATAATTAAGTTAGAAATTTAAATTTGTTTTCAAAATATAAAACAAATAGTTTAAATAAATAATCGTAATTATTGAAAAAAATAATTGGCAAAAATTGGTTAATGATAAGACTTTTATGCGAATTCATTTAATATATATTTAAACTTCAAAAATATCATACATATTTTAAATCATTCATCATAATTATTGAAAATATAATAATCATAAAGTCAAGAAAATATGTATTGCTTTTTTTTCATAAACTGTATATTACTGTTCACAATACATTAAATAAATAGTAGAAGACTTATTAAATAAATTTTATTTTAATATAATTTTCTTGCATTCTTATTTTTTGTACGTTTTGTGCCTTTATTAAATTGCAAAAATAGTCAGTTAAATATGATTTTATTTTTATTTTTCATTCCCAGGAGGAAAGCACAGATATGTTTGTGAAAACTACCTGAACGACAAGATAGCGAGACGGATCTCGGGCCATTTTTGAAAACTCTGCCACAAGTTCGCGGAAAGGAGGTCTGCTTTCAGCGTCAATCATCCAACCTAGATGTAGATATAAATGTATGTTCTTTCATGTCAACTGACCTTCAAATGCTATGCAATTATGTTACATACAATTCATGTTCATCTGAAATGTTTATACTTGTGTCAATTTCAATAGTCCACTTTCAACATTACACTAACTATAAGTAACTTTGCAACTACATGTCAACTTGTTAGTAGAATAAGTCGACATGTAGTTGCAAAGTTACTTATAGTTAGTGTAATTTCTAAAGTGGACCATCAAAATAAGGTGAATGTCTATGACAGGATTTTTCAATTCTTGTATACTTGTATTTATAGCCACATTATAGCTTCCACATGACATTTTGAAGGATGATTTTCTGTTCCTCTCAGTTGCAACATTAGCACTTACATTTGACCATGATCATATACACGTCTATAGTGCAGATGGATGGCTGCAGTAAACGCTCTCCCTTCTCCAGAATATCTGCAATCTCTCTGGCTGGGATTCCATTGTACGGTTTGGATCCAAATGTCATTAACTCCCAGACAGTAACCCCTGAAGAGAACAGGTAAATATATCAATAAACACTTTACAATATAGTTGAATTTGTTAATGCATTTGATATTAATGTTTTTAACAATGTTTATTAATCTAGGTTAACGCTACTTTATAACTATACTATGTTTATTGCTAATTCATGTTCATTTATAATACACTAACTACTGAATTGTTCGTCTATACAATGTGCATTATGTAGTAATTAACATTTACAGTATCTATAACTCTTTAACGAAGTGTAGTTCATGATAGCTAATGCATTAGCTATTTGCAAAGTGTTACCAAAAACACCACCGTTTTAGTGGCTATCGGATAAAAACTAAATTAGCATTAATATTTGAATTGTGGAACCCCTGTATGTTGACTTTTGCATTGATTTATACCATTTTGCCCATGACATATGGAAGCTTGTTTCTGCCACAGAATGAAAAAAGATAATTGCGACTTTTTATCTCACAATTCTGACTTGAGAATAATAATGAATGCAGTTCGTATTGTATAATATGTAGTGATAAGCACGTACCGTAACTCCAAACATCACTTTGATGAGTGTAAGTCCATTGACGAATCGACTCAAGAGCCATCCACTTTATAGGCACCTAAAACATTTAGCAAAGGCAGCTAAATTAATACTTTCTTGTAAATATCAACAAATATATACACATGGAAATGCATTTCAGTTTATATTTTTTCCAGTTGATGATTTTGAATCAGTATTGTTTTCCCGCTGTGAATCAGTGGATTGTTCATGCATGACCTACTTTCCCTCTGTCAGCGAGGTATTCCTTCTCGTCTGAACCCAGGAGTCTGGCCAGGCCAAAATCAGTGATCTTCACATGGTTAGGAGTCTTCACCAGCACATTCCTGGCCGCTAAATCACGATGGACCAGGTGACGTTCCTCCAAGTAGGTCATTCCCTGTTGAGAAGGGTCAAAATGTTTTTGAAATTCCAAAGATGTCAGTCAATGCTGTGTGCGTCCAATCAGCTGATTCCCAGACACTCAGCACTTTCAGAATCACTAGTTTGCTGTTTTCAAGAGGAAATGCAGTGAATTTATTTATGAGAGTGTTGTGAGCGCGGGACCTTTTAGTTTATTTATTTATACATAATTTTCAACACATAAATATTTATTTGTGCACTTGGTATATGTACGAGGTTTATGCAAGATTTATACACTATTGTTTTTGTTTGAGGTCAGTAAAACATTTTTTTAAAAAGATATTAACATTTTTATTCAGCAAGGATGCATTAAATGAGCAAAAGTGACGGTAAAGAGATTTATCGTGTAAATAGAGATTTCTATTTCACACAATTGCTGTTATTTATACTCAAAGAATCCTGAAAAAGTATCACAGTTTCTACCAAATTATTGAGCAGCACAACTGTTTGCAACATTGATAGTAATCAGAAATGTTTCTTGAGCAGCAAATCATCATATTAAATGATATTAAAAACATCATATTAAAAAGCTGAAAATTCAGCTTTGCATCACAAGAATAAATTATAATAATATTTCAAAATATAAATGTTTTTACTATAGTTTTGATCAAATAAATGCAGTATTGGTGCAGCATAAGAGACTTCTTTCAAAAACAGTAAAACTTTTGAAAACTTTTAAAACACCCTAAAATAACAGTATATGTAACGGTAATGTGCCTAGAATACAAATATATTAATATACAGAGCGAACAGATTCATGCATCTTAGAATTTTTATTTGGAGTTACTTTCTAGACTTTAAATAACTATTTCACACATGTATTTCACACAAATATGTTTCTATCCTGGTTAAATTGAATAGTTGTTACACTAACAATTGCAGTCACATATTTTTGTAAATTGAGAATAAACAGCTGACATACAGTAGGACACACACAACTTTAAACTCACCTTGGCGATCTGCACGCACCAGTTTAACAGAGTTTGTGAGCCGATATTATTCTTATTCTCCCGTACGTAATCCAGCAGGCACCCGAAAGGCATAATCTGGGTTATGAGCTGGACGTTGGACGTGAGGCATATTCCCAACAGACGACACACATGAGGATGATCAACACCAGCCATCACATATGCCTCCTGAAACATCAAAACACAAGTTTTAAATGCAAGGTTATTAGGGACAATTGTTAATCATTAGTAAACATGGCACGATACCCACATCCAAGATCTCTTTGTTGGCTTTGGGAGATGCGACCTCTTTCAAAACTTTGATAGCAACAGGAATTTTCACACCCTCACCCTCTGGAATCCACAATCCCTAGGAGGAAAAACATGTAAGACTTTGGAAATATTTCTTAGAACTTCCGTGTTGACTGAGCATTTTTTAAGTTCTCAACTTCTGTCATTTAAAACAGGAAATTCAGGAGAAAATATAGTGTGTTTGTGAATATGGACCATTTTGATTTCCTGTTGACTTTAAATGTTTAATACATCAAAGCTTTATTAGGCCTAATGATATTAGGCCATATCATTTTTTATTCATAAATGTACCTTAAAGACTGTGCCAAATGCTCCAGACCCGAGGACTTTTACTTTCTTCAGTTCTGTTTCCTTTAGGATGCGAAGGAGAGCTTGGTTGGGAGCTTCGCCACTGGGAGTCAGTGGTTCCACCAACTGCAGAATCATGTAAATATGGTTAGATGGGTTTCATTCAAGTCGTTTAATCTGTTATACACTTTTGCGGCTTGCCTCTCTCTCCTGAAGGAGGCGCCGTAGAGTTCTCTTTCGTCGGATGTGCCGTCGGCGGAAGATGACGAAGATGAAAAGGATGAGGACCATAATCATCAGCATGACTCCGACAATGCCAGCCGCCACTACAGGCATGTGAGAGCTAGAGAGAGCATATCAGATCATTTACCTTCATAAACACCTTTAAAATGAATCCTCTGAACTTAAAGTCAGCAAATGAAACTGCATTTGCGACCCATTTTACTTCCATATTTTTGAGTGAAACTGATATTCAACAGGTAAAAACTTAATTTTACTCTTACTTTCAAATATTTAGCATTTTATATAATGACTTATGTAGTCTAGTAACAACAACCCATAAACTACTGTACGTACCCTTTTGGTTCACAACCTTTCAGTCCTGGTCCACTGCATCTATAATAACATAAACATTTTAAAATTAGCCCCCATAATTGTATTGTATTTCTGCTTGTTTAAACCAACTGGATTCTGTTAACCATAAACCAAAATATAAATAACAATACAAATAATTAATAATATTTAAATAATAATACTTATAATAATATTTTAATTCAACTTACTTTAATAATAATAATTATTATTAATCAGAATTATTTACTTTGTAATGTAATAAAAATCTCAATGTTTGTGGAAACACTGGAATAATTATAATATACCAGTTGTGTAAAAATAATAATAATAATTGTTACTAAATAACTATAATCATTATTATCCAATAAGGATTAACTTGTTCCTACCCTTGCGTGCAGTTAGGATGGCATGGCTGACACTGTCTGGTTTTGTCTGGGTACGTCCACACAAGTTGGTTATTAAGGGCTAGCACACCTTGAGCACACTGTGCGACGCAGTGCGACCCATCTTTGAAGTGAGCACATTCAGTGCACTGATCGGCTCCCTAGAAAGAGAGAAACAGAAAACAACATTCACATTGCAACCCTTTCATAGGTCTGACTTCTTACCATTATTAGTTTACACACAGATTTGGTTATTTTCTAAGGAAAATGTGAGTGATGATTTTTTTGCCAGGCTGAAATTGCAAGTGTGATTGATCAGAACAGTAACAGCACACCTCCCCTCAACAAGCCGTGTGATTTTAGGTGTCACTGATGATTTACACCATCAAGTTAGGGTTAGGGGTTTGCTCAGATCCCTAGTTTAGATCCCTAGCTATTGTGAGCAAGCATCATTAATAATACAGTTTGTATTATTAATACAAACTGCACTCGTTGTCTTTTGTCTTCCGGTCTGTATTTTCACAGCGATCCTGCGTATTTATGAATGAACGGCTCGTTTTAAAATCTTCCCGGTCTACTGACATTTGTTAAGACATCTGCTTTAAACATTACAATCCTCATGATAACGTTCATTAACTTTAAATTAAGGTAAATCCACTTTAAAAGCTAATTACTCCTGGACAGCAATGCCATAGAAATATACAGAGCGACCACAAAAACGAAAGTTCAAAGACAATATTCTAAAGATGGCTGCGCCCTCATTTCTCTGGCGCATAAGGTCTGGGCATTGAAAGATACATACGACATACCGGCCCAGAGCAGCTTGATGTCCCGTTCAGAATCTTGCATTTAGGGTCACATTCCAAACACACGTTCTCTGAGATGAACTCTCGGGGGTCTCTGTAGAAACATTGCCAGTAAGTAAAAAAACAATACAAATTGATTTTTAACAATAACTCATAAGCCTTTAAAGACAGACCTTTCACAAGTTCACAGTTCCATATAATCAGATAAAGTAAAGGTTATGAATATTTGGCGTGCTGACGAGGGGAGGGCTCCGAGCCCGGAATTTGGCCCGAACCCAGAGTTTTTCCCCCCTATCCCAGGTTGGGACAGGAATGGTAAACTTTGTTAATAAAACATCATACTGTGAGCTATGAGATTGTCAATGGTATATGCTTTTGCTAAAGCCATTATTTCAACTTATTTTTAAATAATGATTAACAGCTGAACTTGTGGTGAAAAACTATATTACCCATGATGCTGCACAAAAAATTCCACCGATCAGAGAGTTGTAGCAAGCAAATAGCACCAAAAGAGCTTGCAGAAAATGGGAACTCCCATGAACCGCAGAAAAGTACATAATTGTACATAATAATTGTCTTGGTTCATGTTCTTATAATGCTTTAACAAAGACTTTTATCAAATCCCTATGGAAAAATAGAAATGAAAAAATATCAATGCTGCTGAAAAAGTTGGCGAGCACTAATGCACTATTAAAGCTCCAGTAGGTAGCTTTTGTAAACAAATATTTGTTAAAACTGTCATTATGTCCTCACAGTAGAATATGAGACAGATAATCTGTGGAAAAAATCGAGCTCCTCTGGCTCCTCCCTGTGGTCCTATTGCCATTTGCAGAAATACACCGCTCCCGGTCAGAAACAACCAATCAGAGCCAGGAGGACTGTCTTAGCAGTGTCAATCACGCTCGTGTACGCGCTGATCACCCCTCTCTTGCACAGCGCGAGCGCGTACCGTCGTTCGTGACTCTCCTGTTCGAACGCGTTCATCCAAATGAACGAATCTTTTTTCCGAGTCATTTCGTTCATTCAACGAACGAAATGACTCGCAAAAAGATTCGTTCATTTCGAACGAGTCTTTTTTGGAGTCATTTCGTTCATTCAACGAACGAAATGATTCGAAAAAGATTTGTTCATTTTGATGAACGAGTTCAAACAGGAGAGTCACGAACGTGCATCACAGAACAGAGCAAGGCGAGCATTTGTGCTTATAAAACTTAAAGTTTTTTATTTATTTTTGAAATGACCGATCGTTTCGCTAGATAAGACCCTTATTCATCGTCTGGTATCGTTTAAAGCCCTTTGAAGCTGCACTGAAACTGTCATTTGGTCCTTGAAACGTTTGTGTCCTATTGAAGTCCATTATATGGAGAAAAAGCCTGGAATGTTTTCATCAAAAACCTTAATTTCTTTTCGATTGAAGAAAGAAAGACATGGACATCTTGGATGACATGGGGGTGAGTAAATTATCAGCAAAAGTTTTTTTTAAAAGTGAACTAATCCTTTAACGTTATCTCACTAGCTATTTATAACTTATAGAAAGAGTGCAACGTTATAAAGTTACATGTATTGCAAAATACATAATGATTTGAGGACCAAGTTTGTAGTCAAAGTATGGGCAGGCCATAGTCAATGTAAAGCATATCGTTGATGTTTCGTCCCTATTAGTGAATGTTCCATAACTGTTTATAATCTGCCGTCATCGGTGGTCCTGTTTACTAGTCTGCGCGTTCACGGCAGGCTCCGCTGTGGGGGAGGAGCTGTGGAGGGAGGGCTGTAGCGCAGCAGAGAGCAAGGGGGTTGGACCTGGAAGTTGTGCTTGTTCAAATTTTCAGGCTAAGTCAACATTTTCTCAAAACTCCCTACTGCAACTTTAACCCACGAAGGAACATGCAAACCCATACATCTGATATTATGCATATTCAGTTTAATTTAACAATGAATAGACTTTCTACTTTTTTTTTAATCATAAGAAAACAACTTATCAATTGTTAACAATTAAAATAACTTTCTACTTTTTTTAATCATAAGAAAACAACTTATCAATAGTCAATATTTAATTCATAAATGAGCAGCATTTGTGCAAAAAACCTTAGGGAGATGTTAAATGGGCTAAATGTTGGACACTTACCCATCCAGCAGGTTGCAGTGACTGACACAGCGCTCCCTACGGCTCACATGCTGACAGGAGACACACATGGACGGCCCCGGACCCCAACAGCCTTCCTCTCCGCACATACTGTCACAGGTATTGTTCTGCTGCTCTGAAGAGCAAACAAGAGATTCTGTGACCTGACATGACTGAACCCAAAACTGCTTGCCAACAAATGAGTTGTGTAAAATTGAAATACAAAATATGTGAATAGAGTCCCACACCACAGGTGTGCATTGCTGCGTTGTTTCCAGTTCGTATGCGTTGTTTCTCAGATCTGAACAGCTTTGGCCAGTAGCTGCCATCAACGTAACAGAGTTGGCGGTTGTATTTGACCACCACGTCGCCATCACTGATCTCCTTTAATGAACGCAGGCCAAGATGTTCCAGGTGTGTAATGTTTATGGCGGCAAAACTGACGGTGTTGCTGCATTTGTGGGAGGTGTAAAGAGAGGAACACTGGTTAAAGGTGAAGTGTGTCATTGTTATTATATAAACAGGTTTGATATGCAGAGAACATTAGTTATTTGTAAGTTGACATGATTGAACTCACTGTTTTGTTCTTCCTCTGATGATCTCAAGGTTCTCAAAGGGACTGAGGGATTTGAGGTGTTTAGGCCAGTCTTGGATTAACAGAAACCCTGAGAAAAATTAAATAAATAAGTTAGCTAAATTGATAAATAAGGTTTTATCTACCTTTCCTCAAAGACATATTCAAATTGTGTGTGTGTGTGTGTGTGTATGTATATGTCAGTGTGTGTATATAGACAGACATGTACACACACACACACACACATATATACAATATATACAATAATAAGTATACACAACTATATAAATTCTATATATACATAATACATATTATATATATATATAAAATTTAAAAATGTTTATTTGTATAATTATGTATACATTATATATAATATGCAAACATATATATGTGTGTGTATATAGTTGTGTAGTCTACCTGATATTTCTTTGACTGTTTTGAAATAGTCGAGTTTCACAGGGTCCATGCTTGGAGTATTTGTAAAAACATCCCTTTAAAAACATTTGTTAAAAAAGGCATTAGATTCATTAATGCAATACATTCAGAGTTTGGTTGATTTTGTCTGTAGTCCATAAAATCTCACCCTTGAAAAGTCGTCTTCATTATTGTAATGTGCCCATTTATTTTGGTGCAGTTGATAAATGAATCAATGTTGGTCGCGTTGACTGCGATGGTGTTAACAAGCGCCCCCGTTCCGAGACCATTACAGACTAAACCAAAACACACAGGGTCAACTCATTTCACATTTCATGTAAATACTGTATTTCAGAAATGACAAGAAAATCACTATTATTAGGTGTTCAAGCACTTTAGTGCTGAAAACCTATTGTAATTGCTATTTGAAAAAAATAAAAAAAAAATAAATCCCCTAAAACGCATCGTGCAGCCCAAACCGTAAGGCCCAGAGACTTGGAACTCGGCCAGATGGTAGGCCTCAATTTGGGGACAACCTATCAGAGTATGACCCCGATTGGCCCATAGGTGGCGCTACAGCAACCAAAAGTACTAAATTGCGCATAACTCCTCGACCGTTTGACTTAGAATCAAGGTCTTTACACCACTGTGATCCTTGGCTCAAGACGGACAAGATGTGAGCATATGTGACATAACATCATTAACAAGCATGCAAAGTTTTATGGAGATCGGACCATTGGTGGCGCTATAACTGTTACAAAGCTTTAAAACCATTTATGTCCTATGGTAAATTGCCTGTATTGTCTGTAAACGGTCTTTTCCATCTATGATCATATAATTTTCATATCATAATGTTTAAAACCAGTGCAGTACAATTCTCTGGACTCTCTATCAATAATTATCAGAAAAGGTAAAACTTCTTCATTTGGATGGCTATAACTTAATAGGGTGTAAGTTGGATGGCTATAACAGCCAATAAGTGGTATTTTACTGCCCCCTGCTGTCATTTCATCATACTACTCCCTAATATTGTTCTATATAATTCATATTTAGACTTTATAAAATCATTATTTTAACATTTACAATCACATTTTGTCAAAATGTATCTATTGGAGTTGACTATTGACAATTGTGAAAATGAAAGTAAAATGTAAAATAACAAAATGTGTTTAAGCATTTTTATTAGAGTTAATATGAAAAATGTGCCATTAAAAAATACATGGAATCAAACCAAGTCATAGAGAACAAAACTGTATTTTATTGCCGGAATAATACAATGTTTTTTTAAAACAATGCATATGAAAATAAGTAACATGAAATAGTGAGAGAAAATCAATCAATTAATTTATTCAAGTTCAATTGTTTGCATATTGAAGAATGTCTCTGTGGTATCATTTCATTCATTTCAATTTTTTGCAGATATGAAAGAAGAAAAGTATTTGCATTAATATATGTTCAAAACTATATTGCATATTGCTCTTGATCGAAATCTATCGTCGCAGGGCTCAGTTTCATTTTGACAGACTTGATTTTCACCACTATACTGCACATAAAGCAAACCTGTTTTTCCATGTTAACTATTATAAGACAATCATATTTTTGTCAGTTTATCACTTCAATGCTATTGACACTTCACATTAATGCTAGCAATGTGGTAAATCATGGTAAATCACGATAGAAACATGGTAAATCATAGTAAATAATACTATTACATGGTGTATCATGGCAAATCATGCTAGCAATGTGACGAATCATGGTAAATCATGCTACAATCCTGGTAAATCATTCTAGAATGTGGTATATCATGATAAATCATCCTATAACATGGTAAATCATGGTAAACTGGTAAATCATGCTAGAATCATATTAAATCATACTACAATGTGTTCAATTGTGGTAAACCATGCTAGAAGAGGGTAAATCATAGGGAATCATACTAGAACTTGGTATATCATGGTAAACTATGGTAAATCATGCTAGATTCATGGTAAATCATACTGGAACATGATAAATCATGAAAAATCACACTAAAATGTGGTATATCATGGTAAATCATGCTAAAACATGGTCCATCTATGATGTCAGTGGTTAAATGCTTGCTACATAAAACTTAATGTCTTTTGATGCTTGTGTGGTTAAAAATCTTAAATGCCTTAACTGCTTGAACACCACTAAATGCTGCTTGCAGCTTTAATTTATTAATGATGTTGCTGACCTTTTGGGCACAAGCCGTCACATTGTTTGCACTTCCTTATTCCGTTCTCCTCCACTTCATGCATGTTACTGCTGCAGGTTCGAACGCAGGCATCGTGATCAGTCACCACAAAGTTGTCTGGAGCAGAGAGAGGAGTTTGCAGTCATGTTTTAGTTAAATATCAATACTGCTCCTACTTAAATAAAACAAACAAAATAAAACAGACACAAATTAGACAATTGGCATACAGTAAGACCTGTAAAATGAACATGGATAGTATAGTTTAGATCATTTGGTCTTGAGAGAATTTGAGGAGAAATAAGTTTGAATTGAGATTGCTGAATTTTGAATGCAGACTTTGATATGAAAGACAGTTTAAGATGATATCTGTTTCCATCCACCTATTTTTATGCACATTTTGGGATACTGCATTAAAAAAAAACTCTGAATAAATTCTAAAAGTGCACATAAGCTTATGTGCCCAATTGAGGCAGATACATTTTTTTATCTGATAAGAAGACATGCACATAAATTACGATGGAAACATTTACCAAATAAATCCCTCGATGTGCGACAAAAAAACTCACATGATTTTGCCTCAACAGTGGATGTGATTGGATAATTATTGCACAGCATCTCAAATTTTGGTTTTATCATTCTGAAATGAAAGCTAAAGTCTGTCATTAAAATGATTTGGTATAATGACCTCCCAGTAGGGTCTCACATAATTTCATTCACAAGCACCAAGCATCCGAAAATAACATGACAGCGTTTATTGCGTTGAAGTCATTTATAATGTAGAATAAAAGAGCCACAGTGGCTTCCCCGATTGCAACAACTTCCATTTTATTACAGATATTTTGTGCCAATTTCCCAGGAAGTAACAATTTTATTGTCTTGAACACATGGGATGGAAATGCTTCTTTATTCCCAAATGTTTTATGCAATTTTCCAATTTTTCACAGAAGTTAAATTTGCAACTTTGAATGAATACAAGGTGTTGACATCTCTTCTAAAATTACAGAGGAGACACATGAGATGACTGTGGTCTTTTGCAATATGTTTTATTTATACATTATATTTATTAATAGCTACACAATTAATTTTAGGTCTACAGCTGTTTTCTAAAGTGTTTCCCTTAAATAAACCTTGACTTACAGAGAACTTACAGTACTTCTTTGTTTACATGGTGAATAACCTCTGGGTGTGTCTTTGCTTATATTTGCAAACATAACTGATTAAAGACTAGTGTTATGTTTTGCCTCTGGATAATGCTGATGGTTGTTATACACAATAGCAATGAGCCAGTATACCTCCATGACTTTTGGGGCTCTTATATTTACAAACTGAAGGTTTTAATGGAAAGAATTATATCCTCTTGTTAAAGTGATCTTAATGATCCCAGGCGTATGAAAAACAAACTTACAGGGGCACTTCTTCACACAGGTGGCACCAAAGTTGTACTTCCCGTTGGGATTGGGAACAAGTTGGTGATTGTTGGGGTCATACAGCATTAGACGTGGACAAGCATCCTTGCACGTCCCGTCATCCTGAAAGTCTCTGCAGGCCTGCAGAACACAGTAAACATACACAAAATATGACAAGGTACTGAAAAACTTTAAATTGATTTTAAAAATGAAATTAAAAAAGTTGGTGATTAGAATTGATAATTAGAATTTGGCAGAAATAAGTGTGAATTCCCAAAATATTAAGAATAATACAAATAAAATAAATATTTAAACTGTTAAATAAGTAAATATAATAATAATAATAACAAAATACATAAAATGATATCATACAACAAAAGTTTTGTATATTTTAAATAATTTAAAATAAAGTAAAAAACATATTTTCTTTGTAGGTTTAACCCAATCAGCAGGTATAAGATTGGTAAATATGCACCCAGTATGTTTATTTGTCACGTATCTTGTGTTAAACTCATTTAAAATGTTAGACCTTTATCTTTTATGATAGTAAGACATGTTTCACCACTCACCAGACAGTCTGTGGCTCGGGGTCCGGTGCAGCCCGCAGCGCAGTGTTCACTGCAGCAGTCAGAGGGTTTGGGACCCCTGCACCTCCGCGAGCACTGCTCAGCACACTTCAACCGAGTCACTGACAAAGACCAAAGAACCTTAGTTAGGACATTGTTCACTCACACACATGCCTTTGGAGAATTACATATAAAACTGAATTTACAGGTCTGGCAGTTCTCTGGTCCTGGAGCCCAACACGATCCATTAAAGCACGCTGAGTCACATCGTATGCCTGAGGTAATGAAGAAAGTGTTTGTTTTATTATTTTATTTTGTGTTACATTTAATATACATTTAACATTAACAAGTCTTTTATGCTCACCAAGGCTGCATTTATTTGATCAAAAATACAGTAAAAACTGAATTATTCTGAAATATTACAAATTAAAATAACTGTTTTATATTGTAATATTTTTTAAATGTAATTTATTCCTGTAATCAAAGCTGAATTTTTAGCATCATTACTCCAGTCTTCAGTGTCACATGATCTTTCAGAAATCATTCTAATATGCTGATTTGCTGCTCATGAAACATTTCTTATTATTATCAATATTGAAAATAGTTGTGCTGCTCAAGATCGTTGTGGAAATTGTGATAGTCTTTCAGGATTCTTTCATGAATAGAAATATCTAAAAAAAAACAGCATTTATTTGAAATATACATCTTTTGTAACAAAACAAACGTCTTTACTGATTTATTTAATGCATCCTTGCTAAAAGTATTCATTTTCAAAAAACGTAAGGAACCCAAACTTTTGAATATATATATATACAGTATACAGGTCCTTCTTAAAAAATTAGCATATTGTGATAAAGTTCATTATTTTCCATAATGTAATGATAAAAATTAAACTTTCATATATTTTAGATTCATTGCACACCAACTGAAATATTTCAGGTCTTTTATTGTTTTAATACTGATGATTTTGGCATACAGCTCATGAAAACCCAAAATTCCTATCTCAAAAAATTAGCATATTTCATCCGACCAATAAAAGAAGTGTTTTTAATACAAAAAAAGTCAACCTTCAAATAATTATGTTCAGTTATGCACTCAATACTTGGTCGGGAATCCTATTGCAGAAATGACTGCTTCAATGCGGCGTGGCATGGAGGCAATCAGCCTGTGGCACTGCTGAGGTGTTATGGAGGCCCAGGATGCTTCGATAGCGGCCTTAAGCTCATCCAGAGTGTTGGGTCTTGCGTCTCTCAACTTTCTCTTCACAATATCCCACAGATTCTCTATGGGGTTCAGGTCAGGAGAGTTGGCAGGCCAATTGAGCACAGTAATACCATGGTCAGTAAACCATTTACCAGTGGTTTTGGCACTGTGAGCAGGTGCCAGGTTGTGCTGAAAAATGAAATCTTCATCTCCATAAAGCTTTTCAGCAGATGGAAAGTGCTCCAAAATCTCCTGATAGCTAGCTGCATTGACCCTGCCCTTGATAAAACACAGTGCACCAACACCAGCAGCTGACATGGCACCCCAGACCATCACTGACTGTGGGTACTTGACACTGGACTTCAGGCATTTTGGCATTTCCTTCTCCCCAGTCTTCCTCCAGACTCTGGCACCTTGATTTCCGAATAACATGCAAAACTGAGCAACAGTCCAGTGCTGCTTCTCTGTAGCCCAGGTCAGGCGCTTCTGCCGCTGTTTCTGATTCAAAAGTGGCTTGGCCTGGGGAATGCGGCACCTGTAGCCCATTTCCTGCACACGCCTGTGCACGGTGGCTCTGGATGTTTCTACTCCAGACTCAGTCCACTGCTTCCGCAGGTCCCCCAAGGTCTGGAATCGGTCCTTCTCCACAATCTTCCTCAGGGTCCGGTCACCTCTTCTCGTTGTGCAGCGTTTTTTGCCACACTTTTTCCTTCCCACAGACTTCCCACTGAGGTGCCTTGATACAGCACTCTGGGAACAGCCTATTTGTTCAGAAATTTCTTTCTGTCTTACCCTCTTGCTTGAGGGTGTCAATGATGGCCTTCTGGACAGCAGTCAGGTCGGCAGTCTTACCCATGATTGCGGTTTTGAGTAATGAAACAGGCTGGGAGTTTTTAAAAACCTCAGGAATCTTTTGCAGGTGTTTAGAGTTAATTAGTTGATTCAGATGATTAGGTAAATAGCTCGTTTAGAGAACCTTTTCATGATATGCTAATTTTTTGAGATAGGAATTTTGGGTTTTCATGAGCTGTATGCCAAAATCATCAGTATTAAAACAATAAAAGACCTGAAATATTTCAGTTGGTGTGCAATGAATCTAAAATATATGAAAGTTTAATTTTTATCATTACATTATGGAAAATAATGAACTTTATCACAATATGCTAATTTTTTGAGAAGGACCTGTATATATGTTTCTGTTTTTAAAACTTTAATTACTTACACTGAGGGTCAGTCCCTCCCGATACATTCACATCACTGTCGTCCTGCACAATGTCCAACCACTGTATGGTATCCACATTGCAAAGCAAAGGATTGTAAGATATTTTAACCCCACCTTTAAGAATTTCTGCCAGATAAAGAAAGAAAAACAGTTCTTTGTAAATAGAAAATGTAACCTTACATACATCTCTAGGGCAGAAACAGCAACGAGCCTATGTGCTGCATGCTGTTTACAACACATTGTGGTACTTATCGATGCGTAAATGTGCTTTTCATTTGTACTGTAAGTCAATTCTGATAAAAGCATCTGATAAAATAGTAAATAAAAAGTGCTTCTACCTGTGAGGCTTCTCAAGCGTAGCTCTCTGAGGCCGTTGATGCTGCTGTTCTCTAAAGACTCATTCCTGTGGAAGTTTGCCAGCACAGCAAGGGCGTACTTGCCATCAAAGAGAGAATGTCCTCGAATGAGGCGTAGGTTTCCCAATGGTATCACATCCACGTAGTTTATTCCTATTAGAACGTAGCCACCAACTTCTTCAATACTCTGTTGGTATGAAACAGAAAGAATATTGTAGTCAGACCCCCTAAATCCCATTTAAAAAGTCTCAGATTTGTTTGTTCTACCTTCAGACTGTAAGGAAACCTATAATGCCCTTTTTCAAAGCCTTGATTTGGTTTTAGGGTCTACTAGAATGGGTTTTCAAGCTTGATTTTTCCACATATTTTACATTATTGCAGCACCTCTCTTCACTGTCTGTCAGTAACGCTCTGGGCTGCGTTTCTGCGCTCGTAGAGAGCATTGGTGGAAATTGTTCTTCGATCAACTTAGGTTTACGATGCTTTTGGGAAACGCAGCCCTGTTTATTTCCGGTCTCTATAAAGCCCCTCCGTCCAAAAAGCAAAGTTTGCTCTGATTGGTCGGCTGGACCAGGTGTGTTGAGATTGGCCAACCGATTCAAGTGTGTTTTGGTAATGTCACACCTCTTACCATAACCGTGAGTTTCAACACACTACTACCTAACTCAAACAGGCCTCATCCCTTTATTTTTTATATGCCTTAGGCAGGAATTATTTAAATGAGTAATATTGTGACGTGTTCATTCCCGGAAGATAACTCAAGACTACAATTGCGGTGAGATCAGTAATCATACGAATAGTGATATTAAACACATTTTTGGCTTAACATTAGGAAATGTGCATTGTGCAATAATGAAGTACTCCAAATAAAGTTTAATTATAATATTTATATCAGTAAGTTGGCATTTGTTTGTTTTTTCACTAGGGGACCCTTTTAATCAATAATTAGATCTTATTTAACATAAAAAGCAGCCTTGTTCTTTTAACCAATTAGCAGTCTATAACCAATTAGTAGTCAATGATCTAGTCTCATAATTGTATATTTAGGTTGCTATTTTATTATACCGGCATGTGATGTCACTCACCATGAGAAAAGAGAGGTCGTGGTACTCCTGAATGTTGGTTATCTCCAGGTTCTCCAGCACTATTGTGCAGTTACTATACATCCGCACCATGGCCCTGTAGTGGTCGTCTGGCTGTGCCAGCTGAGTCAGCTTATTATTGGTTCCCTGACATACTGGAGAATAAAGCAGAGGTGAAATCAATCAATACTCAGGTAGTGAAGGTGATATGACAGAAAACACACAAAATAAGCAAAAAATTGTAATCCTTCAATTTCAATTCAATTTTATTTGTTTAGGGCTTTTCACAATGCATATCGTTTCGAAGCAGCTTTACAGAAAATGCATGCGTCTAAATTACAAGAGTGATCTGTTATCAGATCTGTGTCCAATAATGTATTTCAGAAATGTACTGTACATATATAAATCACACAGTTAGCTAACAGCATGTATTAATTTTTTAGGCAGAAAGTGTCGCTCATTGAAATAATGATTACAAGTTGTGAACATAATGATAGAAACAGTATAGAAAAATTTGCATTGCTGCATGTTGATTCAGATATGATCCTTCATATATCCACTTTCATCCATTGCTATGTTAATCTTGGTAATTGAATGCATGTGTCTGTGACTAAATCATTTCCGATAAGGTGTAACATTTCAGGAAATATAGAAAATTCAAAGTCCACTAAAATAGAGGTTGATGTAAATGCTAAAATGATTCCTCTCCATTTTTTTAATGAGCTAAAATAGATGTTACAAACCGTAATTGGTTTACTACTATTTGTAAAATATACTAAATCAAATCATTATGGTTTTCTAATTTTTCTCATGTTAAATTAATCAAAAATGTCTTCTTTGTCTAGATTCCACCTCTGCTTGTTCTCTAAACCAACTTCATGAGGTGCATCCTGGGATGCTGTTTAAGTGCCACTGGAGTTTACAGGTATATGCTGCACATTTGATGACACTTTTCATTTACTATCTGGTCCAAGTCACTTATTATAAATGCTTTAATTAGAATTTTAGTTTAAGTATACATAGGCACAAATTACAATTTATATTTGTCAAGAAAACTAAATTCAAGCATTTGAGCAGAAGCCTTCAAAAAGAGAAACATAAATAAATACCAAACAAAAGTGTGTCCAAACTTTGGACTGGTAGTGGAGTATAGCAATCTTTTTGGAAGGAATCATATCAGTCATCAGCCGATATAGAATTTAAAAAAAAAACTTATCAATATCAATAAATGACTGATATTTTATATTTATATTTAATATTTTCAGGCCTTCTCACTTAGGTCTCACCAGCGCTAGAAAGCTTTCTTAATATTACCGTGGGTCCTAAAGCTTTTGCCTGATTACAACCAGTGATATTCCTCTGACCTGTTCTCTTTTGTAATGTCTCTCGGCCATCTCTCTTTTTACAGTCTTTCTTCAAATCTTTCACTCTCTCTCTCCTCCCCCATCACGAGTGGACACGCCCCCTACTGCTGATTGGCTACAAGCGTGTTTTGATGTGCGGTCAGATCCATATTTACAGCTTTTTTCTTTTCTTTTTTTAGAAATCGCTGATCCTTTAAAGTGAGCGTATGTTTCACAGAACCGAGATATGCTATTGTTGTAATGTTAGCTGAAGAAACAGGACAGTTTTGAGTGTCATTGTTTGTCTGGAGCTCCGTGTGCTGCTGGCGACTAACAACCAACTCTGGCTTGTGTACCGTATGTTCATTATTTTGTTCTTCCTTGTCGTTCGTTTGGCATCTTCACTTTTTTTCTAAGAAGCATTATTTTGCTTTGCTTCAGCTATGATAAAGAAACATCCACTCTTGCATTGCGTGTTCGTGCATTTTGGGGGCGGAGCAATGAAGGGTGGGGTGTGTTTGTTTGGGTTAATTTCAAACATAAAACATGATTCTCAGAAATTGCTTGCTGTTAATCTCAAAATGAATATCCATGTTTTCCATCATTCAACAAGATATGTATGTTTAAAATGTAAATGAATGAAAAGCATCAGTTAATGTGTCAATATTTGTAGAACCGCTTTGAGTCATGACACATTACCCACTTACCCAAGAACTAATCACTTGCAACACCGTGAACCTCTAATTGTAATATCAGACTATTTTATGTGTCAAAATATCTTTGTTTTGTGTTCCACAAAAAGATAGTCATACTGTACAAGTTTGAACAGACATGAGGGTGATTTTTCATATGTTGAACTACACCTTTAAGACACGGCCTAAAGCTGTTCCACTTTAGAGCCCTTGTCATTGTTCACAGTAACATGAGCTCATCTCATGCACTGAACACACTAAACCTAAACATTTCAATGATCGCTTTTAAGCTATTTCCACAGGGTTTCCTAAACATAAAAGTTCATATTACCCTGTTTGCATATTTTACATTGTGTGATCGTTTTATGAAAATATGGTACTTTCCAAAACTCATTGTGCATCATAGTGGAAAACAAGTGTTTGTTTTGTCTCTGCTGTCTCTCTCATGTCATACAGGTGTTGAATTCCTGCAGTCATCGTTAGGTGTCTCATCTCCAGTGGAAGAGCAAATTCTGTGGGCGGGAACTGCGTGATCAAGAATGTGGTTCACAGAGGGTGAGACTCAAATATTGCACACAAGTGTTGCTCAACATAAGAACCGGTTGAATTCTTGCCTGCCACGTGCAAGAGACATGGATTATATTCCCAGTCAGTCCAGGTAACAACTCAATTATCAGCTATTTTCCCTCAGAGATTGATAACGTTTCTAAAGTGAGGCCAGGGAACTAATAAAAAGGAAATGCTCAGATTTTGGCAGATTTGTTTTAGACACAAGTTTCCAAAAACTAGTGTGCATCCTACCTATATAGCACTTGACGTAATCGGAGGCATGCTTCTGACAGGAAGACTGTTCCAAAAAATAGCCGCATAATTATGTTGTGTTCTAATAATGCCTTCACGGCATGACACAATTATGTTTTCCGTTCACTTCTTTGTCGTTTCCCTAATAACAAGTCTCTGATTTGATCGTCATGATGTCATGTATAAAGAACCATAATGGCAGCAGCCGCTACACATATTTTTAAAGCAAAATGTAAATTTTATTACAGTATACTCGTGTTACCTGGTGCACATTTTTGTTCTTAAACAATTTGCAAGAGCATATAGAGGTAAATCTGTTTTATAATTATTTTACAATGTTTATTTGTACTTTTTAAATATATAACAAAATTCATTAGCATATGCAGAAATTAACATTCAAAAGTTTGGGGTCTGTAAGATTTTTTTAAATGTTTTTGATCTTCTGCTCACCAAGGCTATATTTATTTGATCAAAAACAGTAATATTGCGAACTATTATTACAATTTAAAAATAACTGTTTTTTCCATATTAAATACATTTTAAAATGTAATTTATTTCTTTTTTTTAATAAAAAAAATGTACAGACCCCAAACCTCTGACCATGTAGTATATATACATGTTGTTAGTTTGATAACATGCAAATGTGAAACTCTATTGGAATCAATAGTAAGTCCAGTCTCACATGCTCAAGGAGTGTAATTTTTGAGTTGCCGCCAATAGTGTGTTCCAATTTAATCATCTACGAGGCTCTGTTTCAATGTGGTCTTCGAAGACATCTGCCTATGTAGACAGACAGGCAGCTCACTGGGTTTTGGAACAGAGCTAGAGTGTAGTAAAAAGTCACTTTGAAATGGAGTTGAAGTTTTCATTCTGTCTTAAAACTGAGATTGTTGAAAGCTTGTTCACAAAATAACAATGAAGCTGTACAAATAATATTATAATGAAAGTGTAAACATGGTGGTTTTTTTTATTCTTCCTTATATAATGGCGCACATGAAGGGTATTTCCACTTTTGCACAATTAGCATTTTTGACATCAGTCAACACTTTGGCAACATATTCTGTGGACATAGTCCTACCTGTTTTGTGAGATGTGGGATGGTCAGGACCAACAAACATGTTCAACTGCATAAATTACCTTCTGAAGATCCAGCTTGCCTAAATTCATCAGTGTTGTGGCATTAGTTAGTTGTCAAAAAACAAAGAAAGAATCAGGCCCTAGTGCATCCAGATATCTGCTCTAGGGTAGATTTCAACTAAAGATTAAGGTCAGGCATGAAGTAGATTTAGGTTTTTAGCCCTTAACGGTCCCATCACAAGCCCCTAAAATGTGAGATTGTTAACAGATTGCAAAACGTGCAGCTGTTTTCTACGGGCGGCTGTTTAGCAGCGGTGCCTCAGGCTTTAGCCCGAACCAAGGGATGTGACTGAACAGGTTGCTCCTTGAAAAAAATATTCATGAAGGAACATCTTAACTCCCTCATTACGTCACATCAAACCATCAGGAACAACAGAACAACATTCTGATGATTATAAACTCAAGTTTCAAGTTTGGTTCAAGTCAGGTTTGATTTATTTATATAGCACCATTACAACAGCAGCAGGTGACCAATGTGCTTTACACCTCAAGTGTTTTATCTTTTGCAACTGATAATGATGGTTATCAAGACTCCATCAGTGCAAAGAAACACAATACTTGAGAAGTCCAGTAATGCAAAGTAATAAATCAACCTGTCATTTCCTGACGGAAACAAAACCGCCTTTCATATTTTAGCCACAAAATATACACTATACTGTTAAAAAGATTTTTAAAAAAGAAACTAATACTTTAATTGAGCATGGATGCATAAAAGTTACAGTCAACACCTTTATAAAGTTAAAAGATTTTTATTTCAAATGAATGCTGTTCTTTTGCACTTTCTATTCATCAAAGACTCCTGAAAAAAAAAAAGTATCAAGTTTTAAATAAAAATCTGAAGCAGCACAAATGATTTCAGAAACTTCTCTCACGCATGGCTAATCTACATAAGTACAGGGATGCACAGGGTAGAAATAATGATGATAGATTAATTATGAGATAACCTGGGATCATCTCAAGGCTGTCAACGCACATCATTTATTTTTACAAGGCCAAGCAGTTGTTCCCATGCTTTCCCATCCTTACTTTATTACCTACGGCTTTCTTTGCTCTACTTTTCTTTTTCTTATGCCTCATTTTCTCACTGTTTATAATTGTATATGCTTTGGGTGACAGGACTTTGGATGACTATACCATGTAACTAGTTTTAAGGTAAAACATTGAGATGATGTATTTCCTTTGTTACCTTTTGAAACCACAGTTATTAAATAGATGCTGCTAGCGCTACTGTTTTACAAAAATAAAATCTGATGCTTCCGATATATAGCACACTTAATCACGTTGGAAGTATTAACTTGATTAAAAAAACATTTCATGTCTTTATATTCTCTTCTTCTTTTCCTCCTCAGGGTACAATGCATAATGCACTAATTTATTGGGCAGAATCTACCAGATTTTTGTGTCAGTGAGTGGTAGTTTCGTGTATCTGGATGTCCTTTCGATAACTAAGTTTGATTGTGGGCAGACAACTGGATCAACTGTTTGTAGAGTAAGTTTGCACTGTTGCAAAAAGTATCGATCTATATGAGCACAAAAAGTCAACGGCATTTGTCATGACGCATCCTGTTTTCCATCTGATAGTCTTTCCAGGAAAACACCTAAAGGGAAATCTTATTTCTGTGTTGGTACATGTGCTCTGCTTTTAATGGAAATATTCAAATGTGTTAGCCTGGAAACCCAAATTTTCACATATCTTGAACTTTATATATAACCTCATAATGGGTAATTTAATGTTTTTCAATGGGTTGATCAGAAGTTTGCGACAAAAGTTATTTTGAATCTTCAAAAAAATACTCAGAAAAACATATTTTCCCCAAGTTGAGGCTACAGTGTTTCACGCTTGTGTTTTACCGATTTTAAGACACAAGATCTGATGCAATGACATAATCATAATAGTGGTATTTACAAAATTAATGTTTAAATATTCTTGAAAAGCAGTATAAATGGTTATCGATTTGAGAGTAGCAATTTCACATGATTGTGCTTCTTACATCTTCTGTTTTTCTTTACCGTGCAATAGTGCGTGACAGTTCACTGTTGTCACCCTAAATGAGAGACATGTGGATAAAATACCTTATAACTGAATTGTAGTAAATACAATTTACAGAGTGAAACAAAGACGTCTCACTTCATGGCTGTGTGCTTTTTATACAAACAACCGTCTGTCCAAATCAAATAAGTAACATATTGCCTATTTGTGACCTATCCATCAAAATTCAATATGATGAATTCAGCTCTTTGTCTATGGGGCAATTTGCTGACTGCAAAAGTAAAAACATGGCATGACCATTGCATTTGGTAAACAACATGAGACATGCATTTTAGTAAATTAAAATATTTTGATGAAGAAGACACAAATGAATGAAATGTAGGTAGTCACTTTATTTAAATATTCCACTTTAGACATTCTACTAACTATAATTAACTTTGCAACTACATGTAACTAGCAGTCATTAGAGTATTATAGACTGTCTGCTTAATATCTGCTAACACTTTATTTTGATGCTTCCCAAAAGACATTCTACTGACTATAGGTAACTTTGCAACTTCTGGTATTTACACGACAACGATGTACTAAAAATGGAAAAGTTTTTCCTATGTGTTTTTTTTTTTTTTTGCATACATACGACAACGTTGTCAAAATGATCCATGTTCACACGTATCCGCAAAAACTACTAAAAATGCTTTATTATACATGCCAGGTCAGTAGTTGGTGACGTCACTTTGTAAAGAAACTACGCACCTATAGACTGAACGCGTAATTCACATGCGCATGATGTCACTGGATTCACAAATTCGTTTTTTTCTAGTTTACACTCAGATGATAACGGAATTGGTTTCAAAAACTTGTAAAACTCGCTTTCAAAAGTTTGCATTTTCAGGCCCCCAAAACACCTTTGTTGTGTAAATGAAAGGCCAGTTTTTATTTTCCAACAGGCAAAAAATGCAAATTTGAATGCTCAGCCAAGTAACAGCATACCTCTCCTCAACAAGTCTCATGATTTAAGCTGGATCTTCATGAGCTGCTATTTTCAAAATAAACACGCTTGCGTAAATCCTCAAGGCTATCGTGGTCTGTAAATTATAACATCTCATAATCCGACAGTTCTTGCAGTTTAAAGTCTTTAAAATTGGAACACACATTAATGGCCAGTAGGCACTACCATTCAATAGTTTGGGGTTTGGTTTTGAATGAAGTCTCTTCTGCTCACTAAAGCTGCATTTATTTGATCAAAATTACAGTAAAAACAGTAATATTGTGAAACGTTATTATAATTTAAAACATCATTTATTCTTGTGATGGAAAAGCTGAATTTTCAGCATCATTACTCCAGTTTTAAATCTCACATGATCCTTCAGAAATCATTCTAATATGCTGATTTGCTGCTCAGTATTTTTGTGGAAACCGTGATACATTTTTTCAGGGTTATTTGATGAATAGAAATTTAAAAAGAACACCATTTATTGAAAATAGAACAATGTAAAATTCTTAAGTGTGACTTTTAATGCATCCTTCCTGAATAAAAGTATTGTTTTCTTTACAAAAAAAATGTAAACAGTAGTGTATGTATTCATATATAAAATGAATATCTAAAATAATTTCCCTGCTTTTCTGAACAGTGTTCATTCATTCTTTTTAAAAACAAATAACGTAGGCCAGAGATAACCTCTACCTAAGACACACATTATTGACTAAATATACTGGCATCTCACAGACTATAATTGATTTTGCCCACATATTTTAAACGAGAATCAATTAAACATTTCATACCACTTAGCAGATCAATGAAATATGAGTTTTAAATGGATGACAAAAACTATTTTGAGATTTTGAACAATAACAGATTGCAGTTATGTGTTCATACATTGATTACTTTACTTTCCATTCAATTTCCCCTTGTAGCTGGTGGTCAGAGAGTGTGATGCAGGAGAACAGGAGTTCTAGTCTTTAGTAAATAACAGCGGTCGTAGTGACCCTGGATATTTACGAGTTTGCTAAAGAGTTTCAAGACAATTAGATTTAGAACAAATAGTGATGTCTAGACCAAATTACAGCACAGAACACTGGGTAGAAGGAGGACATGAATATCTTTAGTGATTTAGATACCGTGTATTTACCAGCTCACACTGTATGTGTCAGATGCATAATGACTGGATATTTCTGAATGTCTAATTGTTGTTTTGTATCCATTCCTTTAAAACAAACTACATGAGAATATTAAATGGATAGTTCACCCAAAAATGAAAATACTGTCATCATTTACTCACCCTCAAGTTGCTCCAAACATGTATGGATTTCTTTCTTCTGCTGAAGATATTTTAAAGTATATGGTTAACCAAACATTTGATGGACCCCATTGACTTCGATAGTATGTAAAACAAACAAAATAAAAACACTCTGAAGTCAATGTGGTCCATCAACTATTTGTTTTCAGACATTCTTCAAAACATCATCTTTTATGTTCCGCAGAAGAAAGAAATTCATACAGGTTTGAAACAACTTGAGGGTGAGTAAATGATGACAGCATTTTCATTTTTTGGTGAACTATCCCTTTAAGTACAAAAATATTATTCACAATTGAGATTAATCATGATTATTTTGGGTGATTACATTTTCCTTAAAGGAAACTTCCTTTTGTTTCTCAATGGAACCAGTTTTATGTTAGTCATCACATGTTCAGTATGAAATAAACATCTTACAGGTATTTGTTCTTGACCAAAGTTATCTGATATCTAGTGTCGAGTATGTTTCTGGCCTAATGGTCTGCAGAAAACATTGCCAAATAAATGTTGTGACATAATTTGTCAAACTCTGGGCCTGACTCTGCATGCCACAGATTGTGAATGATGAAATCCTCTGTGCACAAATGAAAGATCAGATAGTGAAAGAGTAACCCTATCACAATATCTACCTTTGTTGCATGTACATTTAAAAGGAAGTCTTCAGATTAATCTTAAGAGAGTAATCCACACCTACGCAAACCCACATTCATGATTCACATGAATGGATGCTGTTCCATTCCTGTTAATGCTTCAAATACATGTATCTACATTCCAATAAGCAATAACCCTGTGGGAATGAAACAAAGTCTGAGATGCCGCTGAGACGGTTCTGACTGGCAGGTTTTGCTGACACACGCATACCAAAGGTCCATCGCCAGAAGGCTTTCCACACCTAAATTGACAGGTCATTAAAGGCGAAGTGTGTAATTTAACCAAAAAGACTTGCAAGAAATAATAACTGTTTTCTCAAACACTGCCATTGGTCACAAAACCAATAGTCCCGCCTCAAACTCACACCATTGGTGGAGCCAATGTTGCTGTGTATAGGGCTGATTGGGATGCTTAAACAAATAGGGCAATGTTTTGATAGAGTGACAGTGTTTGTATTTCTCAGGAGAAAGTCTTTGCTGGGACAGGAGAAACTTTTTTAAAGGGATAGTCAATCAAAAGGTGTGAATAGGGCTGTAACGATATGCAATATGAAACCGAAACTGGTGTGAGAAGGCAGAATCGCGACAAAACCTAACCATCTAAAACCCCGCCCCAAAACCTAACCATCACGTGGGTTTAGACAATTCGTACACATTTTTTTCGGCGTGCATGTTAATCAATGAGTGCATTCACACTGGGAGCAGGAGCGCCGCGTGGAATCTATTGTTGCTGCGCTGCTCACACTCAATAAAAATGAAAGCCGCTTTTCATGGACGAAATAAATATGATTTCACACAAAAAGTGCCCAAAACGCACTGAATAAACATATCTAGTGAGTTTTAACAAGAACTGGAGTAGGAAAACAAAAGAAAAAATTAAGACTCACAAATATATATAGAAGATTTACCAGTAGGTTTTTCAAATGTTATTTAATAAAAATATATTTTTTTCTCTCCCCAGACCATAAAAAAAAGAATCGCGGTTTGTATCGAATCGTGGGTCAAAAATCGTGACCGTGGGTTTGTTGTATCGTTACGGCCGGTGTGAATATTCATTATCGTTCTAAAGTTTTTTTGAAAGCAGGACTGTCACATTCATTTGATATGATTGATTATAAAATGTGCATCAACACTTTCTGTGTGAATCTGTCAGAAAAACTGATTTAATTGCAATACTGCTAAAGCCACAATCATGTATTCCCTTTAAAGTATCTTCATTACGTGAATTTTCTAAGCTAATATTGTGAATAATTAGGCCAATTAATAGTTATATCTTGGGATTAATTCAACACTTTAATTGATTGATTTTTCCTAGAAAACAGCATTCTTGTCATTAGGCCATAAATGACATAGGACAAAAGTAAAATGAGTGAAGTTAGTATCTATCTGTAATATTGAAATGCAAGAACAAACATAATAGGAAGTAGAAAAATAAAAAATAAGTAAAAAGTCTTTTCCTCAGACAGTAGCACAAGTCTGCATAATGGTACTGTACAATTCAACAATCCAATGTTGTTAACCTACATTCAGTTATTCAGTTTACCCTGCTGTCTTCAAACTGCTAATAGAAACGCAGATGAAATCTGCATATCAAATTGTATGTCATTGGATTCTCTGCAGAAGGAATGATCAGAATTTCCTGACAACACGCAACCATTCTTTTGTGTATGAAAGGTGTGCTGCTTATCAAATAACAACCGTTTGACATAAGTGTAGGCTATATCCATTAAAAACAGTTTTTTTTTAAAGCCAATAAGCCAATTCTAGAGCCAGATCTGACATTTTATACTTATAAACACAGAATCAAAACCAGTTTTTGCCTGGTCTGCTCTGGGACAGTGTTGGTAGCCCCCATCTGCTGTTAATTTCTCAACTGGCAAGAAACCTCAAACAGCATGTTAAACACAGTCTGTTCGGGTAGAGACTGGACCACAAAGAGGGCCCAGACCCCAGCTGTCTAGCCATACCATCTGCTGGTGTTGAACTCTTGGCCCTCATCCTGTGGTCACCAGTCTCAAAAGTTCATCAAGTATTTTTAAAATATATTTCAGATGTAATTACCTTCATTACACTTTTAGCAACATGAAAGACTCCTGGTCATGGGGTCACTTGTTGGGGTTAAAAGACAATCCTTCCGTTTGTGTTGTACAGATGATTAATAATGTCACCTCAGCTCTCTAATCTTATCTAACTAATGCTTTTCAGATCATTAGATTTTAATAATATTTTATACATATTCATATTTGTACATGAACTACATGAACAATTGATCTATGAAACAATATAATTGTTATATTATTATATTTTACATAATATCTATGTTTGTTTACACTAAAAGTAAAAAATGTGGACACACTTGACTAAAATGATGTAATATATATATATATCTTATTTTCTTCTCATATGTTTTAGAAGACGTTATGTTTGTGTAGATAAGGAAATATAAACCAGTCAAATCTGAGACGTTTGTTAGTGACAGTTAAAAGTTAAAACTTCACTCACCTTTCCTCTCAGAAACGGAGCACCACACCGCACTTATCAGCACAAGACAGACGATTCCCAATTCACGGAACAGAGACGGCTTCGTAAACCTCATGTTCAACAGTGGATTCATTCTAAAGCATTGTTTTTGTTTAGATATTCCCACGAACCGACAATATGTAGCTCGTAACAGAGATAGTTTTCCAGCGGCAGGTCCCGTTCAGCTCTTCAACGTGTCTGAGCGCTTTAGTAGGCTACAGCTGTGACGTGACGCAGGCAGCTCACCTTCACTGCACGCGAGACGTGACGCGACTGAACCACTGTGTGTGTGTGTGTGTGTGTGTGTGTTAACAAATGATCCCACAAGGATAGTAATACCAGGAAATTTTTACTTTTTTGATTTTTGGTCTTCATGAGGAAAACCGCTTAATACGTCACACTGAATGAAGTTTTGAAAATGTAAAGATGCAAAAAGTTTTCTGTGATGGGTAGGATTAGTGTAAGGGGATATAATACATTTTGTACAGTATTGAAATCATTGTGTCAATGGAAAGTCCCCATAAAACATGGAAACCAGTATATGTGTTTATGTGTGTGTTACAGATTGTGTAATTTTTGTTATGTCATGTAGCCTACTTTGCTAATTCCAATGTCAGAAAGGATTTGTAGGTGTTTTTTCAAAATGTCAAAATTATATTTTGTTTTGGAATGAACAATTTAACATGAATTATACACAAATTATGATAATATGAAAAGTTCTGCATACTGAATAAGATAACTGAATAAGATGCTTCCATAGAAACTATAGCCTACAGCAGTGGTCTCCAACATGGTGCCCGCGGGCACCTGGTAGCCCGCATGGAGTCTCTGAGTCGCCCGCCGAGCACGTTATATAAATAGCCTGAATTGTAATCTTTCATTTAGTTTTTTTTTTTTTTTTTTATGATGATGGCATAAAATGAGAAAATAACTAATGGTAACATTTCATATACCATTAAAACATAATAAAATAATTAAAAATATTTAGAATCTGCACGTCGAGCACGTTTAAAAAAAAAAAAAAACGTAACTAACTTCTGTGAGTTGAGGCGGTCGCGGGCAGACGGTACATACATAAGATAAATTGAACTGTAAAGAAGAAAAAAAGATTAATTATGGCTGATGATGCAGGTCATGCAAAAAAGAAGAAGACTTATTATTTTAACGAGGAGTGGGAGACAGAATTCCTCTTCACTAACGTTAAAGATAAAGCTGTATGCCTCATCTGTGGAGCTAGCATTGCGGTTGCCAATGGTCTACAGTATGTGGAGTCTCATGTTTCCGCCATAAAAAATTTTAAAAAAAGTAATTGCGACTTTTTATCTCACAATTCTGACTTTTTCTTTCTCGCAATTGCAAGTTTACATCTCGCAAATCTGACTTTTTATCTCAGCATTACATGATATAAACTCACAATTGCAAGTTATAAAGTCAGAATTGTGAGATATAGGCCTAAACTCGCAATTCTGAGAAAAAAAAGTCAGTCTTTTCTTCCTCAGAATTGGACTATCTGAAAAAAGTCACAATTATCTTTTAAAAAAATTTATTCTGTGGCGGAAACAAGCTTCCATAACTTTCTCTCATCAAATTCATTTTTTGTTTTCTTTTTTGTGATTTTCCTTTTGCCAGAGCCTGTTTATAAAAATGTGTTTAAAAAAATGTGTGCATGTAAAATTGTAACATTGAAAACATATAGCGTTCAAAACCCCTCAAATACCATCAATTTAATAATGTATTATGAAACACGATATTGCATTAACTAAATATTTATTATATTAGTGTGTGTGTTGTTGTTTTTTTTAATTTAGGTAAAATAATAGCCTACATAATTTATACAGTTAACTCTTTTTTTATTTCCGGGTTTCTCAGAAGCAGAAGTCGTCATAGTTGGGTAAACTTCGGTAAATGAGAGAATACATAAAATATTTGTGTGTGTGTGTGCCCATTTGTTTTCACAACTTTTAAAAAGAGGAAAAAATAGAGATTGAAAACGGCAGTCAGAAGAGAGAAAGATGTAATTTTACTGTCACACCGGCATAGCCTAACTTACATACATATGCGTCACACACCCTCAAAGCAGCGTTAAGTAGTTTGTAATTTGATGCAAAGGTAATATAATACAAAGTACAGTGTTATAAATGTACATGCATTTTAGAAAAAAAATGAAAATATGAAAAACTTATTTACGATGCTGGTGACCGTTTAAACGTCCTCAGAGTCTGAGGCTCATGTTGTTTCTATTTGTGCTCCTCTCCTGCATTTGCGTCAGTTACTATAGTAACAATAAACTTTGCCTCAGGCTTTCAGTTTGTTCTCACAGATTTGACGTCCCTTGGGCAAGGTGAGTGCTCTAAATTAGCAGCAAAGTGAAAATAATATGGTGATTTATTCTAAATATGTGTTCAAAGGTAACTTTAAAGTTAATTTGAGTTAATTTATTCCACTAACGTTAATTGTACAAAAATAACTTTTAAAACCTTCTCTAGTTTAACGTTAGTCGTTTGACGCAGCCGAACCGTCTAACGTTAACGTTAGCTAACTTACTAAGGAGCTATTTTGCGACAAAGGAAATAACGTTACTATTTAATGTTTTTCTATAGGATTTATTGATAAAATATGTAATGTCCCCTGTTATGATGGCCTGTCAAAGCTGACGACCAGAAATCCACAAAAGTCCCATAAACGTGCATTTGCAGCTGACCAAGAGCTTTCAAACCACCAACCTTGGCATAGATTTCTAGTTTGACCTGACTAAGTAACGTTTAACGTATCTTACAATTTTCCTAAATTAATTGGAAGTCGTACAGTTTTCGTTTATGGCATGATTCCCAAAGAAGTCCCATTGATTAACACTGAATGTTCGTTATGTCCGTTAAGTCAAACACCAGCTGACAAACGGTTCTAAATTTAAACAAAGAAATTAGGCTAATTGTAACCAGTAAATATGTTTGCTATCCATATGACATCAAATGATTCTATTCTTATTTAAATACTGAAAGTGTCCTTGAATGATGATTCGTTTGAATTTCCTGACTTTTAACTCCTAGGAGGAGAAAACAAACAAAAAATGTCAGAAAATGAAGCATCTGATCCTGGGTCAGATGTACCTGGTGTATCCCAAGAGGAGAAATGCACTATGTCAACTCATGAAAAAGAGAATGATGATATAACAAACCCACTCTCGTCCTCACATCTGGACCTAGAAGTAAAACCACCTCTGACCACCATAAAAAGGGGTATGATTAATTATTTGTGTGTAAGATAAATAGATAGACAGTTTACAATGACTTGTCTTTATATGCAGTGATAAATAGGATTCTTAAGGTGACCATACACAATACTTTTTTTGACCAATGTTGCCAGGCAATGTTGCAGAGCGATGTTGCTTAGGCACTTTCCCATTTCTGTCTAGATACTTTAGATCAGTCATGGGCCCTGTGTCTCACCTGGTTGCCCGTTGACGGCAACATTACCCTGCAACATTGCTCAAAAAGTTTCCCATATTATCACCTTAAGCATTGTTTATATTATTGGTAACATTTTACAATAAGGTTTCACTTGTTAATATCGGTTAACTATATAAGTTAATGATCTAACAATGAAAATAATTTTATTAATCTGAGTTGTTGTTAATTTCAACATACTAAAACATTATTAAAATCAAAAGTTGTAGCCTATCTGTTAATAGTATTTAGTGGACCTAAGCTAACAAGAACAATGTACGGCTGTAGTTTTATTAACTAATGTTGACAGAAATTAATAAATACTGTAACAAATATATTGTTAATTGCAAGTTAATATTAGTAATGCATTAACTAATGTTATCTAATGGGACCTTATTATAAAGAGTTACCATATTATTGTAGGTGGTGGTAGACACAGAAGAATTGGAATTCAAAAGGAAAAAAACATCAATCAAACAACACCAGCTGCTATATCACCCACGGTCAACACTGCTGTGAGTAATTATCTTTATTTTATTTTATTTTATATTTTTGATGGGTTATTTATAGTCTGGCGTTCCACACTTTTGCCTGTCAACAAAACTAGGTTATTATTAATAATTATTTTATTTATTTAGATAAATTTAACTGAACATACTGTGTGCATATCAATTAATAGGGGCTTTCACACCGGGTAGTTAATTATAGGAGCTCAGTTCTATATATATATATGTATATATATATATATATATACTGTGTTATATATATATATATATATATATATATATATATATATATATATATATATATATGTATACTGTATATATACATACATATACATATTGTTCTATATGTTCACACAGCTTTTTGAAAATGGTGGGTGCCACTGTTTCACATGGCATGCGTTCGGCCAATCAATGTACACTTCTGTCACTGGTAGTGTCTATAGTGCTGGGTTAGACCTTACCCTGCACATAAGCTGACTTGACTTGCCCTTCTCTCTCAGGTGTCGGGGAAGCGCTCTGGGTTACTGTTAAATGAAGCCCAGAAGGATAAAGGTAAACAGCTCAAAGCCCTCAAAGATGAGCGCAGAGCAGCTCTTGATGGCCGACACAGGTACCTTATCACAATCATTGCAGAGGTGATTAGCCTGGAGGAAATGGATGTCGAGGAGGCTATCATCTCCGATGATCAGGTGTGTAAGATATGACACTATTAACATGCTCAAAATCACAGAATATTGTGATTGCCACAAATAAATGTGTGTATGTGTATTCTACAGTTCAACATGATTGAGAAATTCTTCTCAGCAAATGGTTCAAAGAGTCTGATGTTCTCCTACAAAGTCAAAGTATCGGTAAAACACAACTTGATAGTGACTGAAATATCCTTTAAGTATCTGCCCACCATGATACTAACAAGCCAATACCTGCCTGTATTTCTCTATAGCCCCCTTCTTTGATTGATTCCTCAAATGTAGCCACTGGACAGAAGAAACTGTTAATCAACACAGGCACTACTGAGGTACAACCACACTTGCACATTGTAGGGCAATTAATCACTGTTGCTTCAAATCACTTGAACTGCAATGTATAGTTATTAATTATTAGCATTTGTATATCAAGGGCTAAGCTAAGCATTGCCATTACTGTTACTCTTTTAACAAAGCCCTAACTCTAGATATACTATCGTAAAAAAGCCTGGGGTCTATAAGATATTTTTAAAGAAATTCATACTTTTATTCAGCAAAGACACATTAAATTAATCTTAAAGTATAATGTAAAGACTTCTACATTGTTACCAAAAAAAATCTATTTCAAATAAATATTTTGAACTTTTTTCAGCAAAGAATCCTGAAAAGAATTATCACAATTTCCACAAAATTTTAAGCAGCACAACATTGATAATAATAGAACAATAAGACCAGATATTAATAATAGAATAATAGAAATATTTCTTGAGCTCCAAATCAGCATATTATAATTTATTAAGGATCATGTAACACTGAAGACTGAAGTAATGATGCCAAAAAAAATTCAACTTTGCCATCACATAAATAAATAACATTTTACAAAGCAGTTTTTACTGTAGTTTTGTTCAAATAAATGCAACCTTGGTGACCATAAGAGACTTAATAAGAGATAAATATATACAGTATATATATATATATATATATATATATATATATATATATACCATTCAAATGTTTGGGATCAGTAAGATTTGTTTATATTTTTTATTATACATGATATACAGTATACAGTATATGTACAGGCACAACAAGTCAGAAAGACAGTCAGAAAGACAAGTTGTTCTTGTGGGACTGTCCCTGCATTTAATGCAGTTTAAGTAGCTTTGGATGGACAGCATGTCCTAAATGGCGAGTGACTAAGTAACTATGTATGCATGTTGCTAAGTAGAAAAACAATGAACTGGGCTACTCTTCACTCACTGATTGCAGGGTCTTACCGGGCAGTGTTTGTTTTTCATGAGAATCACGGACAAGGCCATAACAACTACAAACATATCGCAGGTCAGTGTGGGAGTTTTTTTTTTTTTTTTTTTTCAAGTATAACTTGACCTGTTGGTTATTGTCTATCAGTTGTCTGATTGTCTTATGTCATTCTCTGCAGGAGGTGAATTTTGCAAAACTTGACTGCTCAGAGACAAGTGTCCATCAACGTTTGGATTTCCTTTTTACTCAAGCCATGAACCAAGCCTTTAAGTCGCAAGAGGTATGATATATTATTCCATGAATTTGATGAATGATGCTGGGAAATAGGCCTGTATAGTATTTCTAAATGATTGCTTTCTTTGTTGGACCATAGGCTAATATAAAAAGTAATCCTTTGAATAAATGATTGTTTACATTAATAAATCATTTTTTAAAGCAAGGACAGTTTTAAAGGGTCTATGAAATCACATTGCATCTATATGCTGGAGTACTGGAAAACTTTTTCCAGATTTTCTGGCTTCTGGATTTTTTTGTCTTCTCTTCCTGGAAAATGGAAACATTTTGAAGACAGAGGCCTATACAAACTTTTGTCCAATAAAAGGCTTTCAAGAATGAAAATGTCTTTTTCCCCTTATTCATAAATACCAATTTTCTATTTTAACAGAAAATCTTGTGAAAGGAAAATTAATTTGTGACAATTAAATGTATTTGGTGTATATAGCATTTATATACATAATTAAAGTTACAGAATACTACAGACTGGAACTAGGGAACAATCAGAATCAAAACACATGACATATTAATCCAACCTTTCCTTTAGGACTGGGGAGCTATAAAAGATGGCCAAACGGGCCCAGATGTGCAAGACCTCCTGAGATCTGTGGATAAGTTCACCTGTAACCTCTCTTTAGTGACGAGGAACATGGAGGAAAAGTTTAAGCTTCATAACATCCCATCAGCCCCTGATCTGAGTCACATACAGAAGGCCGAAGACTATAGTAATGCAGGTAAAGGGTCAAATATTGGGAAAAGAGAAATAAATCATAACTATTCTATAATCATAACGACACTTTCTTTGATGTCAAAGTAATAATGTTATTAAAATGCCAAATGATAACACAATTACATAGCAATTCTCCCAAGGCCACATTTTTGGTGCACATAAAATAACATGCTTCCCTTTAAAATACACAATACACTCACAAATATTGGGTAAAGCAGATGGCAAAATCTTTTCCAGACATTTGTGAAAATTACAAGCTAGTCCCAAACATTAATTGTTGTATTCTTCTTCTTTTTTTAATTTTGGGCTCTAAGCTAAAAACTTTGAGCTGGTAGAAGTTCTAGAAACAGTGCTGTTACACTGGGCCAAGCAGATAGAACAAGTGCTTACAGAGAGTGAACGCATTAGGAAAGAATCCGATGATATTGGACCCTCAGCAGAGCTGGCACACTGGAAGCGCAGGATGGTCACCTTCACCAGGTACCATGCCATCCAGCAGTGTCTTTTTCTTCAGTAACAGCATGCAAGATTGTTTTTTAATTTAGTGCTTATCCATCTATATGTATATGTATTAGATTTACTGCGTTTTCATGTTTTTCCAGCCTCATGGATGAAATCAAGGACCCTTATGTGAAGATGGTCATTGGTATATTGCATGCGACCAAGTCCAAGACATTGAGTAAATGGAAAGAACTGGTCAGTTTAGTGGATGTTATGTTCTGCTTTGCTTTTTTATACATTTTAATAAATAGCTATTACTTGAAGAATTTACATATTTTAAAATCAAAAGGAAAAAGTAAGTGCTTGTGTTTTGTATAAAGAAAATGCTGTCTATTTTTAAAGTCATTAACATTTGTTGCATTAAACTTTATTTTCAGATTTTCTTCCAAATTCTGTCTGTACTATAAACAAATCTCACTCTCATTACTGTACTACTGTAATGAAAATTATCCTCTTTGGTTATAATGATTTTTGTTTTTAAATTAATATTAATTAACATAAATTATGATTAAACAATGAATACACGTGACATGCAAGTACTGTACCATTTTTATAATATTTATTTTTCAAGGAGATTTTTTCATATTACTGGAATAAGAATTTTCGAATTGTTGTACATTGTACATTTAATAACTGATTTACATGTTGTTTGTATTATGCTGTTTTCTATCTATAGGATGCAAATATTACGGTTGTGGCCAATGAGGCTAAAAATAATGTGAAATATCTATCTACTCTGGACAAGTTCTTTGAACTTTTGGAAAAAAGCACTCCAGTAAGCTCCAAAATTTTATTTTGTACATTCTTCAGGATAAATGTATATAACCAAGAGAGTCATTTATGGGACACTTTAAGGGTCACAGTTTTAACTTATGCATTAGTTGCAATGGAATATTTCAGTTATACTGTATATATTTTTGCTCTGTTTCAGACTACCATGCTGAAACACATTCCTAAACTGATGAATAGCATATACATGATTCAGAGTGTGTCTCAATATTACAACACCTCAGAACACATGACATCGCTTTTTGTGAAGGTCACTAATCAAATGGTGACAACCAGCAAGGCTTATCTCTGTCAAGGGGTGACAAAAGTCTGGGACTTTGACAGGTCGGATGTAAAATGCTGCTAAAATTCTTTAGAACTGTGTCCCTAAGTTTGAATATAGATAAAATACATTGGTCTGTATTCCCATTTAGAAAGGAACTGCTCAAGAGGATGAAAGAATGTATTCAGTTGAACCAGCAGTACCAGCAATGCTTCCACCAAATGAAAGAAAATATACAGCAGAACCCTCTTGAAAAGAAATTTGAATTGAGGTTAGTAAACCACAGCTTTAAAGTCACCTTGAAATCAAACTGACACTATATTTAGTTTTTTTTTAACTCAGCTTTGCTGTGTCATACCAACAGTGAAAATTATATCTTCGGAAAGTTTGACACATTCTGCAGACGTCTGGAGAAGATAACAGACATGGCCAAAACTCTTGAAGATTTTTCAGCCCTGCAGTTTATGAAAGTTGAAGGTGTCGAGAAAATATACATGCGCTACCAAACGATTGTGTCCACCATCAAATCCAAGACTTACAATGTGCTTGATCACCGCAAATTAGAGGTAAGATCTCTCATTACTGTATATTCTTTGATTTAGTCTTATGTTTTTTTTAGACATGAACCATCTCTCATGACAGTATGTTTCTTTTAGTTTGACAATGACTACACTGAGTTCAGAAATCAAATCCAGGGCCTGTATCAGTCTATAGATGCACTGATTGACACTTGGCTTCAACGACCACTCACTGTAAGGCCATTTTAGTTATATTATTTATTGAACATTTGAATGACTGAACCATTCTTTAGAGCGCAGGACCAATATATTGTGTAAATATATTCCTCCTACATTGAAAGGAAATTTATTGACTGTACCAACAGACTGAGCAGGTCCTTGACCTGTTGTCCAAATTTGAGAATGGTGTGGGCAGACAAATGGACCTCAACCAGAAGTATATGGTAGTTCTGCAACGGTACGAATATGACCTTGAGTTTGTACGCAAATGCTACCAAAGAGAGAAGGACAATCCTAATTATTTCCAGCTGACCCCTGTAAGTTCCCTGTTGAGTGATTAGCAAACTTTTCTGCTCTCATTTATATTTAAATAATTTAATAAACAATAAAAACATGCCCACAACTTATTTTACATTTATGCAGAATATACAACACAAGAAAGCAGTGTTACTGGGACTAAAACGTTAATAGTGTTTTACATTTTCTGTTGCAGCTGGCTAGGAAAATTGCATGGTCACAACATCTGTTTAGAAAAATTGATTTGCCAATGCAAATCCTAAAAGAAAAATTGCACATTATGCAGGTAATTTGCAAAGACAAGATTGTCACGTCTTCATTTTGATGTAGTTTGAGTTTGATGAATTTTAGTTTGTTCCTGAAAAAAAAAATTATAAAATTATTTTGTCTTGACCTTTAGACAGCAGACAGGAGGAAGATTATTCGAGCATACAACAGACTTGCTGCCGTACTCCTGGAGTATGAAATGATACATCACAGAGCTTGGATTGAAGGTGTAGATCTTGTACTATATGGTCTCAATGCTTCATTGCTGACCATCCACCCAAAAACTAAGGTTTGCGTCTACTAAGTTTATCACCTCATGCCAGAATTTCAAAAGACATTATTCTTTGGCAAAAATGTATCAGTACTGTGAATGTATTCAGCTTAATTAAATGTTTTTTGTTTGCTTGTTTGTTTTTGAATGCAATGCAATTAATTAGAAATAAAAAAATGTAACCTGTTATAATGTATAAAACCCAAACAGTACACTTTAATTACTTTTAATTACATTATTTGTGGCTAGGAGTTCTATGTGAATCTTGACCCTCTGGTCCTGGAGGTATTGCAAGAGGCAAATAGCATGTATCAAAGGGGTGCGGATGTACCCGATGTTATCCGCAACATGGCTACCAAACAACCTCAGCTGAAGGAGTACCGTGAGAAGTGAGTGCATTAAAGACATCTAACTTACACTAAAATGAATCACGTTATTAACGCAAAAAATATTGCACAAAGGAGCACTATTTATGTGGCATGTATACTTGCTGCGCACTTTATGAAGAGTTCCACATCAGGTTTGTAAGAGATTCTATGACGGTTAGAATGTATGTTGGCATTAGACAGAGAGGCATCACGTATGGTTTTGGTATAAAGTTACTGTAAAAAAAAATCAACAAACAAGCATAAATTATTGTTCTGAATTAAAATGTAAAGTTAATACTTTTATTAACATGAAGTGGAATTTCACTGTTTCAGATTACAGGGTATGCTGAGAGAATTTAACACAGTAGTCAGGAGGATACCCAGCGTGCTAAAGTCCCCGATGCAGCCCTTTATCAGATCTGTGAAGACTGCCCTCTACCCTGGACTGACCATTCTCTCATGGACTTCCCTCAATATTGACTATTGTAAAACAATTATTACATGAATCAATTACATTAGATCAGTTCAAATTTAGTTTTAGAGTTGTTGCCCTAAAACCTTTCATCATCCATGCTAATTTTAGTATGCAAACTGTTTACAGAGGCCCCAAAAAGTATTTGAACAATTTGAAAAATATTTGAATTTTATTACGTTAGATAACAAAATATCAATATCACTCCCCATAATAATCAAACTTTGCATATATAGAATGAGATTAAGTACACATTGACCCAGAGCGTATTAACCTGCAGTGTGTATGTGCCGGATGAAAAGTCATGCACTAAATGCAGTATACACTGTCTTAAAGTTTAAGTCACTTTTTAGTAATATTATGAGGTTAAAGGCCTGTTCACACCAAGAACGATAACTATAAAGATAATTATATTAGTGTCCACACCAGCGGAAGATATCGTTCTGTTTATTGTAAGGGCGTGCTTGTCTGTCACTTTAATGCTCAAGCTCGTTGCTGCAGGATGGATTCTGATTGGCTGTCAATGTTTTTATCGTTCATCAGCTGGATAAAATCGTTCTGAAAGTGATTCCAACGATATCGTTTCTCTGTACCGCTATTGTTATAGATGTGGTGTGAAGTTCTAAACTCTGCTATTCTTTAATATTGTGGTTGATTTTTAATATAAACCTGTATCTTTATAGTTATCGTCCTTGGTGTGAACGGGTGTTAATTTTATTCAATTTCTAATCCTAACTTATCAAGACTTTTGTATTAAGGCTTATTATCTTATATATGTATTAAGTCTTTTCTCAATGTTTCAGTCATAGGCTGTGTGTACAAGGCACTGCAAGAGCTGGAACAAGTAGTGAAAGTTGCTATGGATATTCTGGAATGTCGAATTGATAGTGTCTTAAAATCCATGTGTTCCACTCATCTGATAACACTGCCCAATGACGAGCCAGTTACACCCGAGACATTCCTTACCAATGCAGAGACCACCATCAGCACAGCGAGAGAAATGCTGAAGATGTGAGTGACACTTTTAACCCCTTAACTGTCACCCCCCCTTTTGATAATTTACATTAAAATGCACTATACAAACTTAAATGGTTGTAATTCAAGAATGCTTTGGAATACAGACCTAAGTTTGGTCTTGTTTTAAAGAAAACAATTAGCAGATTATTACTGAAGTGAAAGCACTTCAATAAATTAAAGTATGAAAATGTTATGAAAGTTATAATTTACAGTAAATCAAATATAATTTTTTAATATATTTTTTTATATAAAATAAATATTTTACAAAATATTTTTACTATAAAATTACTATAAAATGAAAGCTATATATCTAACCAAGTTGTGTTCCAAATTTCAAGTTGATATCACAAAAATTTAAGTTCCCATGAGATTTTGTTTAGGCGTAGTACCAAAAATAGCCACCGGGTGCCATTGCATTCCATTGAATTTAATTGTATGCAATCTGCTGTAACAAATTCATAAATTTCTATCCAAATATCACTTCTGTCACTAAATATGGAACCTTGAGACTCAGACCTTTCTGACAATATGTGTTTTGTCAATATTAGAAAAGGTTTTGATAATAAATTATGAAAGATGATGCCCAAAAGGGGAGGGGCCTAATAAAAAAATACCGTTTCTATGGTAACGCAACATCCAATTTCAAAACGGTTTTCACAGGATGAATTCTGAGTTCGAAAGCTTTCAAATGATACCTAATTTATGATAACTACTAAAATATGTGATATAATAATAATAAAAAAATTATTTATATATATATATATAATATATATTATACTTTTTAGAGGACTTCTTACTTTACTTTTTAAAATATAATTTTATCTTTTTTTATTGACAAATACTAGATTATGTTTTATTATGAACTTTTAGCATTAAAAACCAAAGTTTCAATTATAAAAAGTGTGTGCGTCGACTTTTTGTGACAAAGGTCCGAAACTTCTGTAATGACGTCGATTTTTTGAGGCGCACTCTTGTCATAAATTCATATATTACTGTTCAAACATAATTTGTAAGAAAAAAACAGCACTAAAATATCTATTTAGGAGTCTTAGACCTTTCCAACGATATATAGTTTGTCATAATTAGATTAGGATTTTATAGTAATATAGCGAAGTAAAGTTAGATATCCCGTGTACGGGATCGTGACAGTTAAGGAATCTATTAGTGAAAACAGTCGTATTTAATTTGATGAGGAAACACAGCTGCGAGGGCTATAAATGCAAACAGTTCAAAAGGTTCCTCTGATTTAAGGTCTAGGATTATGTCTTAATTTCACGCATATTCAGTTCAAAAGGTGGTTTTTCAATGTTTCCTCAACTAAGCGACCAGCTAAATAGGCATACAACTCTAAAAGACCTTGAACAGAACATACTTCTATTCCTCAAAGCCCTGCTTTCATGCATGTCTAATTAAATTGGATATCCTGACTGACGTTCATAGTTAAATGTGATTTCAATTAATTTGAGGATTCCTTTGTTTTCATTCAAGTGCAAGCCAGCAGGTGGAGGACTCAATTTTGGAGATGGTTGGGGACCTGAATAGAGTGCTGAAACCTTCAGAAAGAGTCAACTTGGAGGTGCTATAAACATATCAATTATCAACTAATTTATACCATACTATAATACTACCATAGTATTACCATACTAATTTTGGGAGTTTATTATTGTGTATAATTCTAAAATACATTTTAGCACTTGATTAGACAATTTGTTGCTCATTAAGGCCAAATCACATTGCACCGACAGACGACAACAGACACTTTCGGGTCGGGTTTTGAATCTATCGGTGCAGTGTGAATTTGCCTTTATAATGTGTAATATTACAGTTATAAACTCAAATACGACACATACTGTAAGTAGTTTTGTGAGAAAATCTTTACGTGTATGTTCAGAACTGCCAATGTCTGCATCCTGATGCTAAGCAGAGGACACGTTGTCTACACTGTCTGCCATGTACTTTCTACATCATGATAGGACATATGTGTCAGAGGAACACAGACGCTCTGGTCAAAGGTATACATGCATTATGGAATCATGCATCACAGTTTCATCTCAAAAAGAGTCACATATTAATGTTTTTGTGTTCTTCATTTGAAAGCTACCAAACGCTCTCTGGATGCTCTGCGACGTCGGCTGCTTGGTGTGAGATTCACACAACTTTCTTCATCTCAAAGAGAAGCTACCCCTCAGTTTCCTATTTTAAGGGCTTCAGTTGAGTTGGCCATTCCCAAAATCGTCGTCAGACCAAGTTTAGAGCACATACAGGTACTGATGTGAAAACGGCAAGGAGCATATCATCAAAATGTATTGTTACACTTCTGCACAAAAATTTGGGGTCAGTAAGATTTTTATTTATTTTTTATTGAAGGAAGTTAATGCTTTTCTTCAGAATTTAGCAGCATCTTCAGATGCATTAAATTGATTAAAAGTGATGGTAAACACATTTAGGTTTTACATTTCTTTTTAAGATAAATACAGTTATTTTGAATTTTCTATTCATCAGAGAATCCACAGAAATATGAAGCAGCACAACTGTTTTCAACATTTGTAATAATAAGAAATGTTTCTTGAGCACAAATCAGCATATTAAAATGATTTATGAAGGATAATGTGAAACTGAAGAGTAATGAGTAATGATGCTGAAAATTCAGCTTTGCATCACAGGAATAAATGGCATTTTAAAATATATTAGAATAGATTTTTAAATGTTTTTTATTTGAATAATATTTCACAATATTACTCTTTTCACTGTATTTTTGTTAAAAAAATGCAGCCTTCATGAGCATGAGACTAATTTCAAAAACATTAAAAAAATCTTACCGACCCCAAACCTTTGAACCTATAGTGTGTTCATTATATATACATAAAACACAATCATAGAATTATAAGGTGTTGTTGGATTGATACTCTTAGTTAGTGTGTTTTTATAAACTTTCATAAAATGGATATATACATATGAATTTAAATGCAAAGACTTTAGTTTGGATTTATAATTCTTAAACACTCACTTGTCTTTGTTGTGCAGGGTATTCTCAATAAAGCAGTGAACATGGTGCTTTCAATGGCAAAGGATATTCCACTCTGGAAATTTTCCAACGTCCAACAGGAACAATGGGAGGTAACAGAATTAAAGGAATGATCCAGATTCAAAACAAGTTAAACTTATCAATACTGCACATTGCCTCAATGACTTCCATTGTCCATGGAAAGTGCATCACTGTAGACTTGAATTTTGCTTGATTTTTCTCCCAAAATTACCATGTGGTAATCAATAGCATGCCACAGATGATTTATAAACTTTATCAGAGGTTAGTTGACTAGAGGTCTATTGACTCCACAGGCAGAGCAGCTAGCATTGCGGGAGAACGGAGACGAGACTCTGGTGACTAAACCACTCACGCTGAGGTCTCTGGACAGACAGGTGATAGAACATAAGGATGTGAACAAGGCTCTGGCCCAGCTTGTCCCTGTGGTGTCCTCCCTCAAAGTAGATACTGGGGACATCCTGCAAGGGTTGTCTCAATTTTCAGCCCTGTGGAACCAGGTACTTAGAAAAGAAGGTTTGCTGATTTGAGTGATTTGTTGTACCTCCTCATTTTCCTGAAGGTTCACTTTGCTAATTTCTCCGTGTTATTTCCAAGTTTTACAGTCCTAAAACGTATAAAACATGCCACATGTTTGAACTACAAAACCTGTCTAGAGTATGTCCGTGTCATATTTTACCCCAAAAAGAAAAAGTGATTTTTGAATTACAAATATTGAAGCCTGTTTTGAACTCCAGGACCATGAGGATAACTAAATTATCATCACTGTTAATGAATGTTTAATGAGTAATGAGTTTTTCTCATTACATTTTCATTGAGGTTTCATTATAGTATTTTCATTATTTGGTATTTTAATAAAATATTACAGTATTTTATTACATTTTTGTATTAAAATAAGTCAAAATTACAGGCAGCACAATACATGTGATTTCTTGCACCGCACACATACAGAAGATAGAAAAATCTCTGATGCACTTTATTATATGCCATTAACAACTAAATGTTCAGTTTGGTTCCCTACACACTGCATAGAATTTTTGTAAATGCGGATGTCACTATTTGCATTTTTGGAGAGTTATTTCAGTTTTGTCACTACCGTAAATGACTGAACTGTGTGTGTACAGAACAAGAGCATCAGGATATCAAAATATGTGAAATTTCATGATTTCCTCCAAACCAGGACCCAGCAGAACAAGTGAAAGCATTTTTGGCGACCAACCCATTTTTGGCAGAATTCAGTGCCCAACTGTCTCAGTACTCTGTACGTAATTGTTAAATAAGTCTTATAAAGTTTGAAGACCGATGCATTTTAACTGAGAGTGATACTAACTTCCACTACATATATTTGATCAGAAATTTGAGACCCAGATTCAAGAGCTACCTTCCACATGCATTGCGGGCCCCATCCTCTACGAAACTGACTCCCTCAAACAGTCCCTCATTGAAGAGTGTCGCATCTGGAAACGTGCGTTCGGGGCGGCTCTAAACCAGAAGGCCTCTGTGAGCATGGCAGAGATTAGCTCTTTTGTGGATGGGGTGAGCAGGCAGCTTCAGCGGCCCATCTCTGACCTGGATGATGTGAGGGAAACTATGGCTGCCCTGCAGGAGGTACAGCAGGCAGAGATACGGATAGACACACTCATTGGACCGGTGGAGGAGTCGTTCACTCTTCTGAATCGCCATGAGCTGTTCTTTAGTGATGGAAATGCGGAAAAGATTGATGGGGTCATGTACGCTTGGAAGGAACTTCATGTGATGGTGAGGGAAGTGTTTTTTGAGACCCCATGAAATAGTGTTCAAATGAATAGCAGTTTATTTTCCTTAATTTTTCTACTTTACATCATGAAGGAAGTAGAAAATCATCTTTACCTCGTCTTCTTGGGTTTTCATTTTGTAAGCATTTGCTTGTAAATGTACGATGATCTGTTTTTCTCTTAAAGGTAAAAGGAACACAGGATAAGCTCTTGGAAGTTCAGCCTCAAATGAAGGCTGAGCTTGTATCTGGAGTTGAGATCTTCCAGAAATCTGTGCAAGATTACTTTGCTGACTATGACAATAGGTAACTTAATTTCCATATTATCTTTATGTAGTCTCTTATGTACATCTATCAGTGATTAAAGTGTCTTAATAAATCCTCTATGTGTGTTCAGTGGTCCTGGAGTAACAGGTTTGGCTCCACGTGAAGCCAGTGACAGGTTGCAAGTTTATCAGGCTAAGTTTGACGAACTGTGGAGGAAATATGTCACCTTTTCCAGTGGCGAAGAATTGTTTGGCCTCCCTGTTAGAGGTACTTGTTTTTTTTTCTTGATAATATGAGTTTAGGTTCAGAAAGGTCATGGTAGACACCATTTTTTTATGTTTTTGGAAAAAAGTCCATTATGCTCACCAAGGCTGAATTTATTTGATCAGAAATATAGTAGAAACAGTAATATTGTGAAATATTATTACAATTTAATGTAATGTATTCCTGTGATGGCGAAACTTAAGTTTTCATTGTCACATGATCCTTCAGAAATCATTCTAATATGTTGATTTGGTGCTCAAAAAACATGTCTTATTATTATCCATGTTGAAATCAGTTGTGCTGCTTAACATATTTTATGGAAACCATTAAATGTTTTTTCATGATTCTTTGACAGCATTAGATTTTTTGAAAGCAATAGAACAGCATTTATTTGAAATATTTAAAGTCTTTTGTAACATTATAAATGACTTTACTGTCACTTTTGATTAATCAATCCATCCATGCTAAATATAAGCATTAATTCATATTTTTAAACTTACTGATCCCAAACTTTTGAATGGTAGTGTACACTGAGTTGTTAGGACTATTATTTTTTTGTGTTTTTATTCTCTCTATTTTTCTTTCAGAATATCCTGATCTTCACAGAATCAAACGAGAGCTCAATCTTTTGTCCAAGCTGTACACCCTCTACAATTCTGTCACTGACAGCGTTACTGGATATTACGACATATTATGGGCTGACCTCAATATAGAAAAGATAAATACTGAACTGCTGGATTTTCAGAATAGGTGTTTATGATTCTCACTTTCCTAAACTTTAAAAAATATGATATGAACTAAATTTGAGAGCTTATTTTGTAATTCTTTGCAAGGATCCGTAAACTACCTGCGGCCCTGAAAGAGTGGCAAGCTTTCAATGACCTGAAAAAAACGATTGATGACTTCAATGAAACCTGTCCTCTGCTCTACATGATGGCAAATAAGGTGCCGTTTAGCAAGCAGCTGTTCATTGACATCATATTGCATTTATACACAGCAAACAAACACGTAAATCTTGTATTAACATACACATTCACGACTAGGCAATGATGTCCCGACATTGGCAGCGCTTGACTGATATTACCGGCCATAAGTTTGAAGTGGAAGCTGTGAATTTTAGCCTAAGAAATGTCATGGAAGCACCTCTGCTAAAAGCCAAAGAAGATATTGAGGTATTGTGCAGGCTAAATATTCCATTACATCTATGTAAAATACCATGAAACATATCCTTAATGGTTGGAACCAGATTGATTGCATAAAAAAACAAGGCTGTCAGTATCTTAAAAATCTTTTGGGTACCAGGATGTGTGTATCAGCGCAGTGAAGGAGCGAGACATTGAGGCCAAACTTAAAGATGTTGTGACAGAATGGAGCAGCCATCAGTTCACATTTGCATCATTCAGGTTAGAGAAAGAATTGAATTTGTGATTAAATTAATTCATTTGTTATAAAATCGATTAACTTTACAAAAGATAAATAACCCTTTCAGGAATCGCGGAGAGCTGCTGCTAAAGGGATCAGACACTTCAGAGAAGGTGGCGTTAATGGAGGATAGTCTCATGGTGCTTGGGTCTTTAATGAGTAACAGGTATTTTGTTGAATATAGTTATACAATATTTTACATTTTTGTATTATTTTTTCAAATAATTTAGGTATGCTTCTTTGATTTCCAAAAATGTATATTATATATATATATAAAATGTCAATTTAATACTGTATTTCATTACAGTGGAATGTAAATTTGACTAAATTCTTGTTTTAGATACAATGCTCCCTTTAAGCCCTCCATCCAGCAGTGGGTGCAGAAGTTGTCAAACAGTTCAGAGGTGATTGAGAAGTGGCTGACTGTGCAGAATCTGTGGCTGTACCTGGAGGCTGTGTTTGTGGGTGGAGACATTGCCAAACAACTGCCGCAGGTAGCTTGAATCCAAATACATTAACCCTTTTTGGTAGCTTGTAAGTTGTCAATTGTCGACATAGGCAGCTACCTTCTAAGGCAGATTCATCTCTTAAGGCTGTGTGTCCATCAAAGCGTAATTTCCTAATACTCACTCACATACATTGCACAAATACCGCTCCTTATATGAAGTACACAAGAGTGCAACATGATACATCAGTAGTGCACAAATAATAGATGGCTCACCCCCCCAAAATTGTGGAATAGCCAATTTTGTTAATTATATTAAACTATTTTTCATATTTTACGTTTCTGAAAATGTTCTCTCTGCAGGAAGCTAAACGCTTCCAAAACATTGATAAGTCATGGCAGAGAATAATGCAGCGAGCACATGAGATTCCTGGTGTGATTCAGTGCTGTGTTGGGGACGAGACACTACAACAGCTGCTGCCACACCTTCTGGAACAGTTGGAAGTGTGTCAGAAATCTCTGAGTGGATACCTGGAAAAGAAACGTCTCGTCTTCCCACGGTTCTTTTTCGTCTCTGACCCTGTCTTACTGGAGATACTGGGTCAGGCATCTGACTCCCACACCATACAAGTGCGTTTATCTAACTTTGTTATTATTCTATATCTTATTCTATATCTAAATTCTTTAATATAATACAGCAGGTAATAAATTAACCAACTGTGTTTTTTTGTGTGTCTTTCAGGCTCACCTGTTGAACCTATTTGATAATGTGAACAGAGTTGTGTTTCATGAGAAAAACTATGACCAGATACTTAGTTTTCAGTCACAGGAAGGGGAAACAGTGGATCTGAGTGAATCAATAAATGCCCAGGTATAATATTTCTGAGATTACCTTCATATACCTTAAATAGCACCAAAGAAAAACCTCAATCGTAGCATAAAAAATTATACCTCCAACTATGTGGCTTGTTGAAGAGAGGTGTGTTTTTGTTATTGGGTTTACTGGCAAAAAAAATCATAAACTTATAATTATCCACTGATAATGAAGATAGTTACTGATCTCACATCACAGGGTAATGTAGAAGCCTGGCTGGGTCTGTTACTGGATGGAGTCAAGAAGACCATTCACAACATTATACGACAGGCCAACATGGTTATTAGTGACCAGGGCTTTAAACTGGTGGAGTTCCAGTCGATGTTCCCTGCTCAGGTTGGACTGCTCGGCATACAGTTCATCTGGACCAGAGATGCTGAGGAAGCTCTCCAACATAGCAAGTCTGACAAGAAGGTTCAAGCTTTGTCCTTACTTTGGTGTTTCATGTCATATTTAAAATAAAAAATAGTTACAGTTTATTAATGGACAGCTTTCTTCCTTTTCTTCCCCATAAATAAGTTCTATATAAATGTTCTATTACAGTCTGACATTGTTTTGTAAGATGTTTCCCTTATTTGTTGATTATTTTGTCTTTTTTTTTTTTTGAGCAGATAATGCAGACTACTAACCAGAAATTCCTGGATCTTTTGAATGAACTGATTGATATGACTACTCATGATCTGACCAAGATGGACAGAACCAAATATGAGACGCTCATCACCATACATGTTCACCAGAAGGATATTTTCGATGACCTGGTGATTGAGTTTTGGGTTCTTCTGTATAAAACGGTTGCTAAGCATTACTCTCTTAAAACACCTTGACACTTGCAGACCAAACTGAACACAGTCCTTATTCACCATTGGTATTCAAATGGCGGCTCTATCCGGACAGCGCCATTTTACAGTTTCTACAGTTTAAAGTGCTGCACATCAAAACAATGGAGTGGTACACATCACAAGCGGTCAGGGTCGTTTATGGTAATGAATGATCTTTCGGCACTACATCCCCTTATATTTTTATCTAGAGCCAAAGGCACTTCATTCTAGCCTTTTCCACTCCATGCGCGTTGCTTTTCTCTTACTAAAGACGTAAAGCGCCAAGAGCTGCAGATTACACGGTTATTTTTACAACAGTAGCAGAAACACGTTGAGCAGAAAAATAGATATTTCTGCTAAAACACTGCAGAAAATGAGAATGCAGCAAATACAATTATTTTTATCTGTCATACAGATGAAGCAGGTTTGTGACATGTTGGTAAATGTTGGTAAAAACTCTTAAACATCACTGTTTTGTCTCTCGGGCCCAAGATTCTCATCTTTTTTTTTTTTTTTTTACTGTATTTTTATTCTTTTCCTTTTGAAAAAAAAAAAAAATACAAAAAAAAAATACAAAATAAAAATAAATAAAAAAACAGCCACAGCAACATACAATTGTACAGAACAATCGTTTGGTCACTCATACATTCTTGCATAAAACAAAATTAATGAAAGTATGTATGTCAGATTCTCATCTTTGATGACTATTTTGAGTGTTTAGGATTTTTTCTTTTACAAAGTACTACAGATACCCCGATGGAAATGTATATCTATACCAAAGAAGTATTGTCCGGGCCTCCGCTGGGAAGGAAATATAGCGACCAGACCTCTTAAAAACCTTATTTGAATACCCCTGTTATACACTATCGTTCAAAAGTGTGATTTTTTTAAATGTTTTTTGAAAGACTCTTATGGTCTCCAACGCTGCATTTTGACCAAAAATAATGTAAATATCTGATGTTATGAAATATTATTACAATTTAAAATGACTGTTTTGTGTTTGAATATATATTTATTTTTAAAGTAATGTATTCTTGTGATCTACAGTCTTCAGTGTCACATGATCCTTCAGAAATCATTCGAATATGTCGATTTGATGTTCAAAAAACATTTCTTAATATTATCAATGTTGAAAACTTGAGTTCAATAATGCTCAATTCAACACATCCTTGCTAAAAAAAAAACATACTGACCCCAAACTTTGGAACGGTAGTGTGTATTTCTTGAAAGTTCACAATCATATTGATTAAGTAACCTTATAAACTTCACATTGCCTTTGAATCTCCCCCTCAAGGTACGAATGAACATCCGGTCACCTTTAGACTTTGAATGGCAGAAACAGTCACGCTTCTACTTCATAGAGGACACGGACAGATGCATAATCCAAATCACAGACGTGGAGTTTGATTACTGTAATGAGTATCTGGGCTGCACTGATCGTCTGGTTATTACACCTCTAACTGACAGGCGAGTGTAGATACATTGAAGAGGCCAGGTTCAAGAAACTAAGACAGCGTCAGCAAAAATGGCTCTTAATGAGTAGCACCCTTTGTCTGGTGTATTAACCACTTGTTTATTTTGGTTGGTTCCTCGCAGATGTTATATCACATTGTCCCAGGCTTTAGGGATGAGTATGGGAGGGGCCCCTGCTGGCCCTGCTGGCACAGGAAAAACCGAAACCACCAAAGACATGGGCCGCTGCCTGGGAAAATATGTGGTTGTCTTCAATTGCTCTGACCAGATGGACTTCCGTGGACTGGGCCGCATCTATAAAGGTTGAGTGCACCTTAACAATTTACTCAAACTGCTTTCTTCTCTTCCACCTCTAAAATAATCTTAGCAGAGCACCTGTTTGACCCTTAATCAGAATAGTGGATGCATATTACATGCATACAAAAAAGTGTGTGACCTTTTTCGTTGGCACTTCATGTTTATAATGTTTGTCAAACAGGATTAGCCCAGTCTGGCGCATGGGGCTGTTTTGATGAGTTTAACCGCATTGAGCTGCCTGTGCTCTCAGTAGCTGCTCAACAAATCTACATCGTCCTGCAGTGCAAGAAGAACAAAAAAACTCAGTTCATATTCACAGATGGAGATTTGGTGGATATGGATAAAGAGTTTGGCATCTTCCTTACCATGGTAAAGTGATCAATTGTAGCCCACCTCGTCCTTCATGTAATTAATTTACAGTCATCAAAGTAGCCTGCTGGGGAAACACCTAACATGTTTTTGATGAACATGAATTTTCATTAATATTATTTCTTCAATATTTTCCCCTCCATTCATTTGTCATTTTTTTTATCACAGAACCCAGGTTATGCTGGTCGGCAGGAGCTGCCTGAGAACTTGAAAATTCAGTTCCGCACAGTGGCCATGATGGTGCCTGACCGAGCCATCATCATGAGAGTGAAACTTGCCAGCGCAGGTTTTCGTGAAAATCAAGTCCTCAGCCGTAAATTTTATACTCTGTACAAACTGTGTGAGGAACAGCTTTCTAAACAGGTACCCACAATATATTACTAACTAAATCTATTGGCTTTTTAATGTGTCACAAAGCCCTCCCATTTCAGTCAAGTCACACTTATTTATATAGTGCTTTATACAAGCACCTTCACAGTAACAATTAGGGAAATAACAGTGTTAATGCTGCAAACTTCATCAATCAGTTCTCACCACAGTTTTGAAATATTTAAAAGTAATATTTAAGCAGTGAGTGGAAACTGACAAAGACAGTGGAGAAAACTGTGGTCTACTCAGCTTTATTTAACTTAGATGGAGTTATAATTAACTTTATACTTAATATAATTAACTTTGGCAATGTTTTTATTCATAAATTACATTAATGGACTAATTAACATACTTTTTTTAAACTATTATATTATTTTTATTTATTAGTTCTATGTTATTAATTTTAACTATTATTAATTTTGTTATTGTTGTTGTTATTGTTATTTATTTTTGTTTTGTATGTGAAGATCATGTTTTTAAATTATCACTTATTTTAAATTATTATTTTAAATGCATCACTCTTCAGTTTACCATGAATATAACCTTTGATGCTGATATTGTGATATTTAGATAAATAACTAAATAATAAATACATTAGATGTTTTCTTTGTTGATGGTCATGGTATAGATCTTCCTGATACTATTCATAATTTTTTATTGTTTAACAGGTTCATTATGACTTTGGCTTGAGGAACATCTTGTCCGTTTTGAGAACTCTGGGTGCTGTTAAGAGATCCAACCCAAATGAGCCAGAAAAGACTGTGGTCATGAGAGTTCTGCGTGACATGAACCTCTCCAAACTGGTGACTATGATTGATCCAAATCTAAATAAAAACAGCACCTTAAAGCAATAGGATAAATGTGTCAGTGTGTCACAGACATTCTTAGCAACTGACTCTGTTCCTGTCTCTTCCTCCATACAGGTGGATGAAGATGAGCCCCTGTTCATGAGTCTGATAAACGACTTGTTTCCGGGCATCATGCTGGATAAAGCTGGTTATCCTGAGCTGGAAGGGGCTATCACAAAACAAGCTGAAGAAGCCGGACTGATTGCGCACCCACCCTGGATTCTCAAACTTGTGCAACTATATGAGACTCAGAGAGTGAGACATGGTTAGTCTTTCTCCATTTTACTTTTATTAAAGTTATAAGAATGAGATTTTGTCAAATGCCCAGATTGTAGGCATGCACATTTTGTCAACGTGGTCCTTGCACTCAACCATCGATACCTTCTCTGTGCGTAGGTATGATGACCCTTGGCCCCAGTGGAACAGGAAAGACCACATGTATCCACACTCTAATGAAAGCCATGACAGATTGTGGAAATCCACACAAAGAAATGAGGATGAATCCCAAGGCCATTACTGCCTCCCAGATGTTTGGCACATTGGATGTGGCCACAAATGACTGGACAGATGGTATCTTCTCCACACTTTGGAGGAAAACTTTAAAGGCCAAGAAGGTGAGAGAGTTGTGTCACAATCAATTTACGGGATTGTCATGCTTAATCTTTAAATTTGACTCTATTGGCAATAAGCAATGTTCTTTAATTTGTAATTTGTTTGTCATTAGTCACATTTTTATGGGCCCAACCCCAACTGATGAATATGTCTTTGAATGGCAATTAAACAAGTAATTGGAGATTTAAATTAATATAATTTTGATTGCAGTTTGATTGCATTGTCAATAAATTAACTGGTGCTCATGACTTTCACTTTTAAGTAATTCAAAATGTCAATTATATTACTCCATGGTAAAACATTTCACAGGGAGAACACATATGGATTGTTCTTGATGGTCCAGTTGATGCCATCTGGATTGAAAATCTCAACTCCGTCTTAGACGACAACAAAACCCTAACCCTGGCAAATGGAGACAGAATACCAATGGCTCCCAACTGCAAGGTGGTATTTGAGCCACACAACATCGACAATGCATCTCCTGCCACTGTGTCCCGCAATGGAATGGTCTTCATGAGCTCCTCTGTTCTTGACTGGCAACCCATACTGCAGGCCTGGCTGCAAAAGATCCCAGCAACACAAGCTGAAATGCTACTGGCCTCCTTCAACTCTATCTATCAGGTGACAGCTAGACATTAGGGCAGTATTTTGCATACTCTCTGATACGTAGGTTATTGGAGTACAGCTTAACTAATACAATAAGAATATCTAGCTCCATTTTGACAGGGTATCTAGAGATAAAAGATATAAACATCAATATAAAAAAGATCAATACAATGCTTTGTTACCATTAAGCTTCTAAGCCATTTAGGGGTTTATGAATGAAAAGTTCTATTGATTCTTTGACATTGCCTGGGGAAAGGTCAGAGAATTTTGTACACAGTTTTGAAGAGCTCTCACAGACTATTGATCCTATGAAACTGTGAGATATCTAAAACTAATTGCATTATTAATTTACACACCTTTCCCTGCTAACTTATACATTTTTCACAGGATTTGATGAATTTTGTCTTCACTGCGGTTTCCCCCAAAATGCAGCTGCTTGAATGTATGTACATCAAGCAGACCATTGATTTGTTAAAGGTAAACTGTGATGCACAGACACAATTATTTTCAGGAATCATTAAATAAAGTAACAAGCCAAATGAAGCTGTAAAGCTTGTGTAGCGTGTTACATTAATATACACTAACAATGTATATATGTATGCATCAGATCTTAAAAATATAAGGATCGTGAGCTATAATCTTGAAATTCAAGTAAAAGATCGTTTATTTATTTAACACAGGGCCTATTGCCAGAGGTTGAAGAGAAGCACCTAACAGAGGCATACATCAACCGTCTCTTCCTGTTTGCTGTGATGTGGTCTGTTGGTGCTTTGCTGGAATTGGAAGATCGAGTCAAGATGGAGGTGTTCCTCAAAAAGCACAATGCCAGGTTGGACCTGCCCAACACAGAGGGGGACCAGACCATCTTTGAATTTGTTGTCAGTGTGACTGGAGAGTGGGATCTCTGGTCTACAAGGGTAAGATCATTAAAAGGTTAGTTCACCCAAAAATGAAAATTCTGTCATTAATTACTCGCCCTTTCCGATTTCATCAAAAATATCTTAATTTGTGTTCCGACGATCCTACGAAGGTCCTACGGGTTTGGAATGACATAAGTAATTAATGACATAATTTTTCTATAATGTTTAATGTTAAGTATAGATTAAAACCCATTAGTGATCTTTAATTATAGTCAGTTACATGCCACAAATTCATGAATTAGCTTGCCTAATTTTCCTTAGTTTTCTTTTTTTGCCAAACCTCCTGTTTATCTTTTTATTCAGAGCATAAATGGTTTGTCATACCTTTTTCATGATTTGTCATAATACCCTTTAATTGCAATGTCATCATTAGGTGCCAGAGTATAACTACCCCAAAGACACGGTTCCTGACTATGCCTCCATTCTCGTACCTAATGTCGACAATATACGGACAGACTTTCTCATGCAAACCATTATGAAGCAAGGCAAAGCTGTTCTGCTCATTGGTGAACAGGGAACAGCCAAGACAGTCATGATCAAGGTGCATGTCTGTTTCAGTTAATCCATGCTATTATGAGCAGCATAACACAATTGCTTGTAAAATATGTACTATGAATGTATTACGAATAATTTAAAACTATTATAATTATTTTAAATTGTAATAATATTTCAAAATATTACCATCTTTACTGTATTTTTGATCGAATCAATGCAGCCTTGGTGTATAAAAAAAATTGTACCAACCCTAAACTTTTGAACTTTAGTATATAACTGAACTTAATTAAAGGTAAATAGAATTTAATCTATTTTAAGCCAAAAATCTGCATTAGAAAACAAGGCATCTGAGTTCTGCAAGTCATGCTATCCAAACCTTTCCACAGGGCTACACCAGCAAGTATGACCCAGAAACACAAATGAGCAAAAGCCTAAACTTCTCTTCGGCTACCCTGCCTGGCATGTTTCAGCAGACCATCGAAAGCTATATAGACAAACGCATGGGCACCACCTACGGACCTCCCGGAGGGAAGAAGATGACCGTCTTCATTGACGACATCAACATGCCAGTTATCAATGAGTGGGGCGATCAGGTAAGGAGTCACATGCTCCTTTTGTCAATTTCTGTAAGCACAATGTATATTATATTGATAGCCTCAACAGACATGGACTCTAATTTTGGATTTTAATTTTGTGGGGTCTGTCAAATAACAAACATTCTAAAGTTCAACTACAATCCCAGAAAAATGTACATTGAATTAAGCTACCATCTTATCATGGCATAATAAATCTATTAAAAGGGCCAACATTTTATTAAGTAAACAATAATAGCATCCTATTTCTTATTCTCTTTGACTGAGCCTCTAGTGTTTTTGTTCACCACTCAGATCACTAATGAGATTGTTCGTCAGCTGATGGTGCAAGGAGGTTTCTACAGCCTGGAACGGCCTGGGGAATTCGTCAGCGTAGTCGACTTGCAGCTGGCGGCTGCCATGATCCACCCTGGAGGTGGCCGCAATGATATCCCCCAGCGACTCAAACGCCAGTTCTGTGTGTTTAACTGCACTCTCCCATCCAACTCCTCTATAGATAAAATCTTCCACACACTGGCCAGTGGGTATTTTTGCTCAGAAAGAGGCTTCACGGAAGAGGTGTGCTCACTGGCTGCCGCCTTGGTTCCTACCACCAGGAGAGTGTGGCAAGCGGTCAAAGCTAAGGTACTGCTTTGGTATTTTTATCAAAAGAGTTATTACTTGCTGTACATGAAACGTAGGGGTGGGACTCTGTATTGTAGGCTCCTCAAAATTTGGTTTCAATTCAAGAAATCATTACATTTTTTATCGTTTTTAAACATGCATGCTTTTTGTCACAGCACAAGGTGATCCAAATTATTAGAGTATGGTGTCCTCTTGTGGTCAGTATGCTTCAATGTAAGCTGTAAACTTGATTCTGTAGCAGTTGATCAACATGAACGACATTTATCTTTTGGGCCTATATAGACAATAGAACATTATATTCTTATCCTGTAAATTATTTATGGGAAAATTATAATATTATGGTAGCTATGCAATATATTTGATATACTTTAATGTTAAAAAGTTTGAGGTCAGTAAGAATTTTTTTTTTTAATTATTACTTTTATTTAGCAAGGATGCATTAATGACATTTATAATGTTAAAAATATTTCCATTAAAAAAAATATATATATATATATATATATATATATATATATATATACACATATATATATATATATATATTTTTTATCTTTCATTCAATTCATAAAAGAATCCTAAAAAATGTATCATGGTTTCCACAAAAATATTAAGCAGCCCAATTGTTTTGAACATTGGACAATAATAAATTGTTTCTTGAGGAACAAATCAACATCATAGAATGATTTCTGAAGGATCATGTGACACTGACTACTGGAGTAATGATGCTGAAAATTACAAAAATTGTAATTTCACAATGTAATAATGTTTCACAATATTACAGTTTTTACTGTATTTTTACTATAGCATAAGAGACTTTTTTCAAAAACATAAAAAAAAATCTTACCAACCCCAAACTTTTAAACGGTTGCATATATTAATAATATAATAATTTTAATTTAATGTTGTTTTCAGATGCTGCCTTCCCCAGCTAAGTTCCACTACATTTTTAATCTGCGTGATCTGAGCAGGATATGGCAGGGAATTCTCACTGTGGGATCAGAAGTGTGTAAGACGCCTCAACTGATGGCATCTCTTTTCCGCCACGAGTGCTCACGGGTCATCGCCGACCGCTTCATTGATCAGAAAGACAGAGAGACATTCGATGCGATTTTGGAGAGGGTGTGTCTAATTAAATCCTTACAGGCTTCATGATCTGTTGCACAGGATGTTTACTTATATTGAAGCAAATTTTGTTTTTGATTCTATTTATTGGGTTTAGTAAAAGAATCATAGATGTTATGCAATTAATATGCATTTCTTTACATGTATATCATCTGTTTTCTTTACTTTTCTATGCTCTGTAGATCACAGTACAGGATCATGGTCCTAGTCTTTTGGAGCAGGGGCCATGGGAAGGGTACTTTGTGGACTTCCTGCGGGACGCTCCAGAGATGACAGGAGATGAACCTGAAGAGACAGAGGTTGAGATACCAAAGATCTATGAGCCCATTCCTTCCTTCAAGGCCCTATCAGAGCGCCTGTCTGTGTTTCAACAACAGTATAATGAAACTGTTAGAGGAGCAGCCATGGATCTGGTCTTCTTTGAGGTTAGTGGAACAAAAGTGCTAATGTTAACATGTTGCCAAAAGTGGACAGTGCTCCGAAATATGGCACAGCTGCTCCCCTGGCATCCCAAGTTAGAGTCCCGACTAGAGTCATTTACCGATCATGTTACCCTCATACCCTCACCCTCGTGGCTCCCCCGTCACCTCATAGCAAGAAGGTCCTCGGTTCGAGCCATGGCTGAACCAGGAGTCCTTTCTGTGTGGAGTTTGCATGTTCTCCCTGTGTCAGTGTGGCTTTCCCCCACACAGTCCAAAGACGTGTGTGTGTGTGAGTCCCAAGCCATGTAATGGGGAGGGTTGGGGAAAGACCTTGCAAACTACCTCGGAAAAAACATTGCCAAGAAAATTCATGGACAGTCTCTCGCGTATGTTGATACTTCTGAAATGGTAATATAGATAGATAGATAGATAGATAGATAGATAGATAGATAGATAGATATACATTTTTAATTCATCTCGCATTGACCTCTATACACTCTTACAGGATGCCATGATCCATTTGATGAAAATCTCGCGGATAATCCGGACAGCTCGTGGTAATGCCCTATTGGTTGGAGTCGGCGGTTCTGGGAAACAGAGTCTCACCCGACTTTCATCCTTTATTGCTGGATACCAGAGCTTTCAAATCACAATGACAAGGTGAGAATATTATAATTCTTCTCAAATTTGATGGTTTGATTTCACAATGTTGTCATTAGGGCTTTTCACAGTTTAAATAGTTAAATAGTGCCCTGGGTCATTTTAAACCCACTGTAAACTTTCTATCAAATGTGTGTAAATTTACTTTGGTGGATATTTATGTCCTTTTTAATTGTTTAGAGTCTACACAAAGTCAAATGTGAATATATTTTCTTTAACAAGATTTAACACAATTTCTCCCCTTACAGAACATACAATGTGAGTAATCTAATTGAGGACCTGAAAGCCCTGTACAGAATTGCAGGTTTGGAAGGGAAGGGCGTGACCTTCATCTTCACAGATAATGACATCAAGGATGAAGCTTTTCTGGAGTACATGAACAACGTTCTGGCGTCTGGAGAAGTCTCAAACCTGTTTGCTCGAGATGAGGTGGATGAGATCACCCAAAGTCTTATTCCCGTCATGAAGAAGGATCTCCCACGCTGCCCACCCACCATCGACAACCTCTACAACTACTTCCTGTCCAGGGTGCGCAGTAACCTCCATGTGGCTCTTTGCTTCTCACCAGTTGGTGAGAAACTGCGTTCCCGTGCCCTAAAGTTCCCCGGCCTCATCTCAGGCTGCACTGTGGACTGGTTCCAGCGATGGCCACGGGATGCTTTAGTAGCCGTGGCTCAGCACTTCCTCTCTAACTATTCACTGCGTTGTTCAGACGAGGTGAAGAAGAGCGTGGTGGAAACAATGGGAATGTTCCAAGACATGGTGGCTGAGATCTGCACCGAGTACTTCCAGCGCTTCAGGCGTCAGACCTATGTGACGCCCAAATCCTACTTGGCATTTATTAAGGGATACCAGACAATTTACTCAGAAAAAATTGAACATGTGGGGGTGCTTGCAGAGCGAATGAACACAGGTTTGCAATTACATTTGTTTTTGATTCAGAATTTTAGATTTGTTGCTGTTCTTTACATTTGGATTAAACAAAAGTGAAAATGCTCTCAGCCTGGTATTTAGCATTACCATGGTCAGTATTTAGTCTATAGAGGTAAATGTATGATCATTTAAAAAAAAAAAGTCACTTTACACCCATAGGATAAAAATGTATTTAAAAATAAATAAATGCATACTAAAAGTCAAATTTATGTTCAACAAAGGGTCAGTGAAAGAAACCTTCAGAAAAAAATTAAAACCCTGATTATGTGATTTTTTTTTATGTTCTTGCAATAAACATTTGATGAAACTGAAAAATTTAACATTAAAGGACATATTAAAGGAAGCGCTTCAACATGGAAAACATTTTTGGATGTTAAAATGTGTATATATATATTTTCTTTTTAAAAAAAATCATGTTTTCAATTATTTTGGTGATAGTTGGTTTAACTGATCTAATCATTTCTCTAAGTAACCAAAAGCAGCAGCAAAGCATCTGTTTATACTCTAAACTATTTAATCTCATCTGCAGGTCTCGAGCGCCTCATGGAGGCCGAGCAGTCTGTTAATGAGCTTCGTGGGGAGCTGAAAGAGAAGGAGAAGGTGTTGGAGGTGGCTAAACTGAAAGCAGGTGAAGTTCTGCGGGAGGTCACTGCCAAGGCACAAGCTGCCGAAAAGGTGAAGGCTCAGGTACAGAAGGTGAAAGATAAGGCCCAGGCGATTGTGGATGAGATAGAGCAGGAAAAAAAGGTGGCTGAGTCCAAACTTGAGGCAGCCAAACCAGCATTAGAGGCAGCTGAGGGTGCACTAAAGGTAGATGTCCGGAGCACGCCAATTCACCACTATAACATGATTGAATTAAATGCTTTGTGAACAGTATTTCATGTTTGCACTTAAAGACCTTACCTGAATTTAGTTAACTTAAAGCTTTATACCATTTGGGGTTTCTAGACCATAAAGCCTGCCGATATCGCGGCAGTTCGTAAACTGGGAAAGCCTCCACATCTGATCATGCGGATCATGGACTGTGTACTGCTGCTGTTCCAGCGACGGGTGGATTTGGTCACACAGGACCCCGAAAGACTCTGTGTGACACCTTCATGGCCTGAAGCTCTTAAATTGATGAACAATTCTGCATTCCTCGGCACGCTGCTGAACTTTAACAAGGTCAGGCAACACATTGTAATACTGATAAATAGTGTAATATCTTCATTTTAGGTCTTTATTAAAGTGATAGGTCTGGCTCTGAAATCTTATTGGATGAGCCATGTTATTGTAAAGTAACTGATGCACACACCTTTGACTACACATCACTTGATTTCGATCTTAACTCTCTAAAACCTACTGTATTATTTTGATATGCAAATTTCTACGGCCTCTAAATTATCAACATGATAAAAACTTTGTTAAAAACATGATGTGCCTTTTGTTTTCATTTTGATTTTTATAAAGTAAACGTAAGAGGAGGGTTAATACTGTATTATATTCAGGATGGACATGATTTTAAAAGAACACTAATTGTGAAATCTTCCACAACAATTTTACTCATGTAACACTAGTAGTAAATCTCTCCATCTCTCCAAGTTATTAATGCCATCTATATGAAATTCCCATCAATGTTTTGTGTTCTGCCATTTGAACTCTTCATAGCTGTTCAAGTGGAAACCCCCATATACATATATTCCCTGCATATGATTAATATAGACTTTCTGCCATTCATTCTATTACTGATGGAGTGCCCTTTGGGATGTGGGTCGTTGGTTGCTGGAACATGCATCTGTTCAGGCTATGTAAACAGGAATATAGTGTCCCAGTAATGATCCAAGTTTAGAGCAGCCTGAGGCCAATATAAGTCAAATAGTTAGCATAGTCACAGTGGAATCAACACTAGGACAGAAATAAAGCAAAGATTAAACATATGAATTTCTATCTGACCTTATTTGACCCTTCTCTTTGGGTCAAAGTGATTAGATGCATTAAAGTCATTAATAGATCATGGTTACTAATGAAATTCTGAGTTTTGTATATAATATATATATATATATATATATATATATATATATATATATATATATATAATTTATTTATTTGTATATGTTTTCACAGTGCAACAGCATCACATTTTCTTTGACATTTTTATTATTCTTTAAAGGACACTATTACAGAGGAGATGGTCGAACTACTTACTCCATATCTGGCAATGGAAGACTATAACCTAGAAACAGCTAAGAGGACCTGTGGTAGTGTAGCAGGGCTCTGTTCCTGGACTCAAGCAATGGTGGAGTTCTTTGGCATAAATAAGGAAGTTCTGCCCCTAAAGGTGACACAATATTCCACAGACTCATTCATCATTGGGTATATAGTAAAGAATTACTCCACTGTACAAAAGTTTGGGGTCAGTATTTTTTTTTTTTTTTATGTTACAATTAATTAAATGTTGTAAATAGGTCTCTTATGCTAACCTAGTCTGCATTTATTTGATCAAAAATACAGTAAAAACAGTAGTATTGTAAAATATTATTACAATTTAAAATAACTTTTTTTTTAAATAACTATTTTAATATATTTATAAATGTAATTTATCCCTGATGCAAAGCTGAATTTTTTAGCATCATTTTAGTAATGATGAAAAATTAGTAACAATGTGTTCAGTGTCACATATTCCTTCAGAAATCATTCGAATATGCTGATTTAGAGCTGAAGAAACATTTCTCATTGTTATTAGTGTTGAAAACAGTTGTGCTACTTACTTATATCTCATTCTAAACCTCTTTTTTTTCTTAAATGGAACAGAAAAGAAGATTTTAAGCAGAATATCTTACATATGTTTCTAGCTTTTTGAACAGAATTAATGTATTCATTTCCTGTATATGTGTGGATCGCAGGCCAACTTAAAGCTTCAAGAGGCTCGTTTGACTGTGGCACAGGATGAACTATCAAATGCTCAGGAACAACTGGACTCGAAGCAGAGAGAGCTGGATGAGGCTCAGGTGTGGTATATATTTTTAAGGCTGGGAACCAATTAGGCCTACAGTTTTTTTTTTTTTTTTTAAGTAAATTATCTTCATGACTCGATTACATTAACAGTTCTCAAATGTGCATTCATCTGCAGATACGGGCAAAACACCATTTTAAATTCTCTGAAAAATTAATGAAATATTTTAGCAGTTCTTAAATATTTATATTTAATATATAGTTAACACCAATGTTTGTATTTGCATTCAGAATTTTGAAAAATTTCTTCAACTGAAGTTCAAGTTTCTATGAATTTCCAGAGGTTTAATATCTCGGATGTTTATGCACATTTTTACACAGGCAATGTATGACGCCGCCATGAAGGAGAAGCAAGACCTGCTGGATGATGCTGAGGCATGCAAGAAGAAAATGTCCAATGCCGTGGCTCTTATAGATGGTCTTGGTGGAGAAAAGGTTTGTGGAGAAAAATTCCATGCAGAATTTAGATCATTAAGTTATAGAGTAGAATCAATGAGAGCTACACTCAGGCTCTAAAATGAACACTCGTGTGTAAAAAATCGTGTGTGCGACTATATGAAGCGGTGTCAATCGCCAGTTGGCCGGTAACATTTTTATGAATTCTAACAATACAATGTGTGAACGTAAACGAAGCTTGGGACAGTCGAGGGTCAAGTCCTGCATCATCAATAAAGTTTAAACCTTGCCAATTTAAATATTTAACTGCTAGAAAGACAACTCACTTCATTACTAATGCGCAGTGTGAAAAGTTTTCTGTGCGTAGAATATCCGAAGCATGTGCCCAGAAAGCTGCTTCTCATACAGTGCTCGGATACTGAATTGAGCTCTCTTTCACGTCTTCTTGCACTTGAACTGACAAATTCAAAGAAAAGTATGTAAAAAATGCTCGTCTCAGTGAGTATCCTAGTAAACATTGTCAGTTATGTCTTAAGTGACCATAAACAGTTGTGTACAAAAAAATGCACATGTACAGAATTGGTGTTGAATTGGTATGCACGTCTTAAAGTGACAGCAGCCTAATAAACCTGCTGCCATCTGTTTTTAATGTTAATCAAACAAAGGACAAAGAGAAAATCATTTACTGCTATTGTCTGAATAAGATTTGCACCTTTAATTAGTCTTCACTGTATAAATTAAAATGAGATTAATCCTATGCAGTGTACCCAGGGGGCAAAGGGGGTTTAGCAGACATGGGCTGCTGTAAAAGGTTGTCATATAAAAATGAAATCTATGATGTCTGAGGATCACAACCTGGGTGGACAACCCAGTAAACAAGTGCTGGAAACTTGTAATCAGGGCCAAAACAATGCTACCTCAAATTCTGCTCCCCGGAATCACCTAATAGTCCAGTCATTTCATGAAAAAAGGTTGAACAAATTGCAACTGAAGCAAACTCAACTGATTTTGTATCCACAATATGTCCTGAGTAAGGGAAAAAAAGCCCTGAAGAATCCCATTAGGGGAAGTTTAGAAAAAGACCCAAATATAGTCTATTCATTCGCCTATTCATTTTTTTCTCACGTGAATAGGATAAAAATTTTAACCTTTAAATATCACCATGAAAATTACTGAGTTGATTACTTACATCAAGACAAACAAAAAATGTATTACAAGTTTTTTTAAATTGTTTGTTAACATGGACAAACGGTGCATAATCTAATTACTTATGTGCCAATTTGCATAAATACCACAACAAATCTAAACATTGGGTATAGCAGGTGAAAATGTCTTGTTGAATCTTGTTGACATATAACAGTAAAAGACTTAATGTTAAGGTCTGAATGGAACACATTTAGGCTACCCATGAACATTAATACATAGAGGCAGGAAGAAGTACTTTAGAAATCAGCCTTTATTAATTATTATTGCAGAGATGGGGTTTGGGCATTGAGTGCATTGTGTACGTAACTAGATTTTTTGATCCAGACACTTTTTATTTTACCTATCTTTTGTATTCTGCATTCTCCGAGTCCTTATCCATGTCTCCTGTTCTTCCCTCAGATTTATCCCCCAGAAACAGTCCCACTGACCCAGCCCCAAACCCCATCTAAGAATAATTCATAAAGGCTGGTTTCTAAAGTAATTCTTCCTGCCTCTATGTATTAATGTTCATGGGTAGCCTAAATATGTTCCATTCAGACCTTAACATTAAGTCTTTTACTGTTATATGTCAACAAGATTCAACAAGACGTTTTCACCTGCTATACCCAATGTTTAGATTTGTTGTGGTATTTATGCAAATTGGCACATATGTAATTAGATTATGCACCGTTTGTCCATGTTAACAAACAATTTAAAAAAACTTGTAATACATTTTTTGTTTGTCTTGATGTAAGTAATCAACTCAGTAATTTTCATGGTGATATTTAAAGGTTAAAATTTTTACCCTATTCACGTGAGAAAAATAATGAATAGGCGAATGAATAGACTATATTCGGGTCTTTTTCGAAACTTTCCCCTAATGGGATTCTTCGGGGCTTTTTTTTCCTTACTCAGGACATATTGTGGATACAAAATCAGTTGAGTTTGCTTCAGTTGCAATTTGTTCAACCTTTTTTCATAAAATGACTGTGGACTATTGGGTGATTCCGGGGAGCAGAATTTGAGGTAGCATTGTTTTGACCCTAATTACAAGTTTCCAGCAGCTTGTTGACCGGGTTGTCCACCCAGGTTGTGATCCTCAGACATCATAGATTTCATTTTTATATGACAACCTTTTACAGCAGCCCATGTCTGATTTCCTAAAAAACAGGTATTTTGCCCCCTGGGTAGTGATTATTTTACATCTGATTACTTTATTAAATTTCTGCGCCTGAAAACCTGCATGAAAAATCTACCTGAAAAGCACTGTTTATTTAATTTGTATCTTTGTTCTATGGTATTTATTTGTGCTATTGCTTGCTATTTGATTATTTGTTCTTATTTTATTACTGGCTGTTAATTTGTCTTTAATCATGTTTTAAATGTATATAGTTAGGCTTGTAGTTTTAGCTGTGGTATCAAAATTGAAATAGAGAATTGTGAACTTTCATTGGTATCTACATTTTTGGTGTCATAACTTTCATGGCCGGAAAAAAAAAATGTATGGCCATTACATTTTCTTAAGGCACCGGCCATAGGTGTGGCAAAAAGTTCGTTTTAGGCCCTGGCTACACTACAGATGTTTGACTATGAGCCATGAAATGACACAAATATCCAAACAGTAGAACTGTGTATGTGCACGTTTTATGTTTGTCTTAGGTTCGCTGGACAGAGAGCAGTGCTCAGTTCGAGAAGCAAATCAAAGATTTGGTGGGGGATGTGTTACTAGCCACTGGATTTCTGTCCTACTCTGGGCCTTTTAACCAGGAGTATCGCAGCCTTCTCATGCAACAGTGGAAGAAAGAGATGAATATCCGCCACATCCCTTACAGTGAGGTATGTAGTCTTTTGTGTGTAAGAGTTCAATAACAACGAAAATATATTATTCCTTTAAGCTTTTTTGTTTGAGATACAGTTTATATATATATATATATATATATATATTTTTTTTTTTTTACAGTTTATCAATCTTATAAAATTGTTTTCCTGCACAGAACCTGAATTTGATCAATATGTTGGTGGATAATGCAACTATAGGAGAGTGGAACCTGCAGGGGCTCCCCAATGATGACCTGTCCATTCAAAACGGCATCATCGTAACAAAGGCTTCTCGTTATCCTCTGCTCATTGACCCACAGGGTCAAGGCAAGATCTGGATCAAGAACCGTGAAAACAATAATGACCTACAGGTACTGATGTGATACCAGTTTTAATCTTAATTCTGTAAGATGTATTTTTGTTGCATTATCGTATTATCTTTACTATAAGTATAATGTAATTATGTAAATCAATGTAATTAAATCATTAAATGTAGCTACTTTGAACAAAAGTGTTGGATTTGGGCTTTACCTGTCAATTGAGCAAAGATAGATCAGCTTTTCTTTTTCTTTTCTTTTTTTGCCACCAGGTTACATCTCTAAACCACAAATATTTCCGAACTCATCTGGAAGACTGCCTGTCCCAGGGTAAACCTTTGCTCTTAGAGGATGTTGGGGAAGAGCTTGATCCAGTGCTGGATAACATTCTGGAGAAGAACTTCATTAAGTCTGGAAAAACTTCTAAAGTAAGTCGTGACTTTTAAGAATATTTTTTTTCTTTTTAACATTTCTAAACTTTATATAATCAGTCTAAAACTTCTTAGGGATTTAGTAGACCAAGCTAAGAACTTTTCTCTTGTGTTAGGTTAAAGTCGGGGACAAAGAAGTGGATGTAATGAAGACATTTACTTTGTACATTACAACGAAACTAGCCAACCCCGCATACAGTCCAGAGATCAACGCTAAAACAGCAGTGGTGGATTTTACTGTCACTATGAAGGGTTTGGAAGACCAATTACTCGGCAGAGTCATTCTCATAGAGAAAAAGGCAAGTAGAGAGTGTGTTATTTTAGTATCATTAATATATATAGCCTTATAGTTTTTATTCATATTTTGAATATATTTTTATAATTTCCATTATCACTTGAATTTTTGTCAATTTTGTCTTTATTTATATATATATATATATATATATATATATATATATATATTTTTTTTTTTTTTTTTTTTTTTTTTTTTTTTCAGTCCAGTCTTAGTAATTTTAGTACTTTATTTTTTCTTTTCTTTTTTTTAATTTTTTTAGTTTTAGTTAACAATAATAACCTTTTTCTAAGACTTTTTAAATTTTGTATTCTGTGCAAAATATAATATAGCTTTCAGATCAAATGTCAATTTAATAATTAACTTTCCAATTAAGGAAATGGAGGCTGAACGTGTAAAGCTCTTGGAGGAAGTGACATCAAACAAGAGGAAGATGCAGGAGTTGGAGAGCAATCTTCTGTACAAGTTAACCAGCATTCAGGGCTCTCTAGTAGAGGATGAGTCTCTTATCGAGGTGCTCAAAGTCACCAAGATTATAGCACAAGAGGTACTTTCTTCATTTATAGTCATGTGATTTTATGCTGAATCATAAAACTGACAATGATGCTTACACAACCTTATTGTTTTCCTCTGAAATTAAATTGTGTTTTGATAGCTGAAATCTTCTGCCATCACCTAGGTGAGTCAAAAGCTTACAGTTGCTGCAGAGACAGAAATTAACATCAACCTCACTCGAGAGGAGTACCGTCCAGTGGCCACCAGGGGGAGTATCCTCTATTTCCTGATTGTGGAGATGAGCCTGGTCAACATGATGTACCAAACCTCACTTCGTCAGTTCTTGGGCATCTTTGACATGTCGATGGACAAGTCGCCAAAGTCCCCGATTACAGCTAAAAGACTAGACAACATCATGGAGTACCTCACTTTCGAAGTGTTTCGCTACACCGCTCGAGGACTCTATGAAGATCACAAATTTATTTTTACCCTGCTTCTGACTTTAAAAATAGATCTACAAGCTAAAAACATTTCCCACAGCGATTTTCAGACCTTCATCAAAGGTTTGAACCATATTGTTTTGAAAATAACATGCTGTCCACTTTTAGTTTTAGTCTAATTTTAAGAGTAGTTATACTCAATAAGTTTAAAGTAGAACTATGTCTTGAAATCTCCCACAATTCCATGTAGTAAAGCACTTTGGAATCCCTTTATGAACTTATTTGAGGCCAAATTATTTATGTTCTTCAATCTTTACCCTCTTTCAGGCGGAGCATCTCTGGACCTAAACTCTGTTGAGCCCAAGCCGAGGCGCTGGATCCTGGACACAACGTGGCTAAACCTGGTGCAACTGTCCACCCTGCCCCAATTCACTGCTCTCCTAACCCAGGTGGCCCGCAATGACCGTGCCTGGAAGAGCTGGTTTGATGAAGCCACTCCAGAGGAGACTCCTCTTCCTGATGGTTATGAGAGTCAACTGGATGCATTCCGCAAACTGCTGCTGATACGAAGCTGGTGTCCTGACCGTACCATTGCACAGGTGCAGGAAAACCTATTTTCTGGCATAAAATACTTCCTCCTGTCTTAGTTTAATATGCAGAGCAGCGTTATTTTAGTATCATTACTATGATATCTTAGTATTTATGAATGTTTTTTGAAATATTAGTGTTTTATTTTTATATTTCACATTTTCATTTTAGTTTTAGTCATTTTTATTTGTTTTTCTTGTTAAGTACCTGGTGGTAAAATAATTTGTTACACAGAACTTTATTATACTAAATATTAATCAAAAAGGATTCACACCTTCACAAAATCCACACATTTAACACCCTATACAAAAATCACACCTCATTCAAATTTCTTTATCCCTACAAAATCCATAGCCATACCAAAAATCTTCACATCTACACTGGTCAGACTGTTCAGCTCTGTTTCAGACTGATACCTCCGGTTCAGGCTGGTCATCATCCTTAACACGTGTTTGCTAAGGGTCAGGTGGGGACTCCAACATTAACACACTGACAACATTGTATTCAGAATATAAAATATATTTTATAGCACTTTTAAGTGTGTGATTGTGTAAAGGTGTTCACGAGATACCACCAACCTTTTGTGAACTTGTGAATTTCGCCAGCCGTCTTCTCTGCACCAAATAGGCCAAGCTTCCACGCTTCCGGGGATGATCTCGTTTTCATGGAGACAGACACGGAGGGGAGGGCCTGTGTGTGTGTGTGTGTGTGTGTGTGTGTGTGAGTGAGAGAGAGAGAGACGCGTGAGTGACAGAGAGACGGAGGGAGAGCAGGAAAAGGAAATGCAGCTGAACGAATATGCTGTGTTTTAAATAGTGTAAAAAAAAAGAATAACAAAACGCAATATGTGGCGGCCGGTGTTGATTCCACGAATTAGTCTATGTGTGGGAAACACTGACTTTCGTTTCGCATAAAGAGACACTGACAATTGTAGATTCAACCACTTTGCTCCTAAAATTAGGGTTATACACATGCTGTAGATTTCCCAGTACACCTGTTCACCCTCCGTCACTCACTGGGTTATATGTGAGATACTATTTTAACAACAGCACTCGCATGTTGTACTGTAGTGTAATAACAATTTGACGAAGATTTCCTTTTGCATTTAAATACAAGATTAAGAAATAGAGGGTATGCGCATGACGTCACCGTCGGCCGGAGTGAATGCAGTCACGCCCACAAGTGGCAAAAAGACTGAGCGGCAGCATTTGTGTTCAGCGTGAATGCTGTGAAAAACACACAAAACACATCTAAAACGGGAAAGAGCTTTGCGATTGACTGTACAACTAGATTTGACCAGAAATCTGAGGTACTGTATATTTTTACAGACTGCAAAAAGCTACAGAACAGACTATATTCTGCATAATTTGATGTTTTTAAATAAACACTGAAAAAAAACTATACAAGTTTTAGGGCTGAACGATATGATGATATACAGTATAACATTAATGTAAGTGATCACTCGGATTTAGACCTATCTATATTGTATTTATATAAAACGTTTACAGGCAAATTTTCTTAATTTATTTCCCCGGCGTCGAAATCAGGCACATATAAATGTCAGGAAACACGATTCCTGGCTGCATGTCAATATCCATGGATCACTGGATCTTTGATAAGTTGTAAGGAACACTACATCGAGTCCAACTTTTAGTTTAAACTGATAATAGTTTGTTTTACTCGCGTTTTCGCAGTTTCCCCTATTAACTCCAGCCACGCAGCAGCTCTTTTGCCACTCAGTCCGGCTGAGGGGGGCGTGTTCCGGCGGGAAAGTGACGTTAATGCATTCCCTCTATTGAATCTTAGTGCAGTACGATTCTTCATTTGCAAACACTGTCCAACTATTGGCAGTCTAAACATCAGCTTTGAATATTATGTGATTTCACCACCAAATAAAAATGTATATATATAAAATTAATTTACCAAATTAATTTATATATATATATATATATATATATATATAGCATTACAGCTGCTGAGCAAATTCAAAGCAGTGACAAGAAATCACTGACCTCTGACCGTGTGTGGGTGTGTGTTATTGACAACACTATATATATTTATATAACATTATTTAGGGAGATTATGTTAGGATGTCTAAATTATAATTTCTATAAACTTCCATTTGAGCTGATTGATAATTGAACAGATTCTCTGAAGTATTTAAAATGACAAAATGTAAAATGGCCATTTTTGTCATATTTTGTTGAATTTGAATATAAGCAAATTTTATCATTTGCTCCTTGTTGTTCGGTGTTAGGCACGTAAATACATAGCTGAATCAATGGGGGTGAAGTATGCAGAAGGAGTGATTCTGGATATGGAGGCCATGTGTTCAGAAGCTGAGAAGAGGGTACCTCTAGTCTGCTTCCTCTCTATGGGTTCTGATCCCACGGAGAACATAGAGAGACTTGCCAAGTCGAAGGTATGAATAATTATTGTTAATTATTACTTGCTTTTCTGTAATACTTGATTCTTATTGGTCAGTTGAGGCAGTCTGAAGTCAAATATTTGTATATTTGACTGTTGCCCCAGTCAAACAATTTCTACAGACTGTTACCACCTTCGTATCACCCCACATTTAAACTATAATATAGCTTGATGTGAAGCTTTGATGACTTCTGAGTTCCGAACATTTCTTAACAGTTTTCTTGTTATTTTGCAGGGTGTTCCTTGCCGGCCAATCTCCATGGGACAGGGACAGGAAGTTCATGCAAGAAGGCTTCTGGCCCAGAGCATGTCTGATGGGGGCTGGTTACTTCTGCAGAACTGCCATCTTGGGCTGGAATTCCTGGATGAAGGTCTAGAGACAGTCACCACAGCAGAAAACATCCAAGACAGTTTCAGGTTTTGGGTGACTACAGAGGCGCACCCCAAGTTCCCCATTAACTTCTTGCAGTCTGCGATTAAATTCACCAATGAGCCTCCGCAAGGTAGAGAAGGGGAAAATTCTGTTTTTGTTCATTCTATTATTACTAGAAGTTAATTTTTACATTTTGCTGTTGTTACTTCCTTTTTTGCTAGATTTATCATTATCGTTATCAAAATAGTTTTGTGAATTTTCAAGTCAACTTCATTAAAAACAAAGAAATAAAACGGGAAATAAAATGCTAAGCATACAGATGACAGTTGATGTGCGGTTAACGATCTGTGATGATGCAGGGGTGAAGGCCGGACTCAAGCGGACATACAGTAGTGTGACTCAAGAACAGCTGGACATCACCAACATGCCCCAATGGAGACCTCTGTTCTATGCTGTGGCCTTCCTCCACACCACAGTCCAGGTCAGGACAGCTGTTAGTTAAACCATGTCGCTCTCTGCCCGCAGGTCCTGAGTCCTGACATGCTTTAAAGTTAATTTGTTCATAGACATGTTTAATATTGTATTAGAGCTAAAATGCAGGCCAAATGTCAGTTCTTTATTAAATATTAGTTCACAAATGACCAAAAGCATTTGTAATTAAAATAGCAACATTTGTCAGATGCATAAGGATTGTTTTTTTATTACTCTATATGCAGTCATTCCCAAATTTGTTTGTCAGCCAAACTTCTTAGTTGTGAAATATTTACTTGAAATACCTCTTGAGATTTTAAGTTAGTATTTAAAAAATGTAAATACACATTCATGTTCATAGTTCTCTGATGTTGGTTACTGGTCATATGACATGCAAGTGAACAGATACAAATTTAATCTTTTTTTTTTTTGACTTTGCATTGACTTTGTAGGTAGACTTTAAAGCGGACTCAAATCTCTTTTAGTTGTGATAATTACCCAGTCCATATTACATTCACACTTGTGTTTTAGTGAAAACACTATAAGCTGCTTACATGTAAATGAACACAGTGCCGTGCTTCACTCTGAAACGTGCATCGCAATGGACTATATGTACTTATTTAAATCTCAGCCCCATTTCATTAATTATTAGCTTTTCATAAACTTACAAACTCCCTGCAGTTGCCTCACTAACATGTATGATTTTAGTTCATAGCCATTTTGTTGTTGTCCTCACTGTCATTTTCCCACTAAAGGAGAGACGCAAATTTGGTCCACTTGGCTGGAATATTCCCTATGAGTTCAACCAGGCTGATTTCACATCCAGTGTCCAGTTTGTGCAGAACCACCTGGATGATATGGACATCAAGAGAGGAGTGAACTGGAATTGCCTGCGGTACATGCTGGGAGAGGTACAATATTAGCATGCCACTGTGTTTTTGTACCTCTTTTATTTGACACATCCAAACTTTTGGCAACATATTTTTTACTATCCGCTCTGTAGGTGCAGTATGGTGGGCGTGTCACGGATGATATGGACAAACGCCTGCTCAATACGTTCGCCCGTATCTGGTTTAGTGAGACCATGTTTGGGGACAAGTTCTGCTTCTATAAGGGATATACTATACCACAGGCCAGGATGCTACAGGATTACCATGCGCATATTGATACTCTGCCATTGGGTGATACACCTGAGGTGATACAGATAGATTTTTATTATTTTTCTGTGGGGTTTGATGGGACAGCTGGGTGGTCACATATGCTATAACCTATTGTAATCTAATGTTATTGTCCTGCATTTGTTTCTGTGACTTGAGCCTTGTCTTAAGCATTTCAATGCCCTGTTTACCAGTGTAAGCTGAGCAAATGACAAATAAACTACTTGAGCTTGAACTATTGATTCTAATTCTAATAGGTATTTGGCCTCCACGCCAATGCTGACATCACTTATCAGACCAACATGGCTAATGAAACCCTGAGTACCATCCTCAACATCCAGCCCAAAGACAGCAGCAGCGGGGAAGGCGAGACCAGGGAGGAGTCTGTCCAGAAAATGGCCAATGAGATGTTAGAAAAACTTCCTGCTAACTATGTGCCACATGAGGTGAAGATTAAGTTATTGGGCCACCTTTTTATTAGGGTGTTCTCACACTAGGTGATCTGAACTGTGCCCAAGCACATTTGACCCCCAAAGTCCAGTTTGTTTGACTAGTGTGATCGCTCCCTAATGTTCGTGCATGGTTCGGTTGGACTCAGATGCGGTCTGGTTCTCACCTTATTGAGGAACAGGATTTGTAGTTTGCGAGTAACTAGGCTGGAATACACTACACAACTTTTGCTCAGATTTTTGCCCCGATTTGCAGTCTGGACGAGTCGACAATAGCAGATTTTGGGCAGTCGGAGTTGACAGATTTCACAGAAAGTCTTGTAGTGTATGATGGGAACAGACTCCCATTTTTTAGCTTCAGACTATGATTCCATTCAGTTGGAGGATATCAATCCCTGCTTGATACTATGAGCCGATTGTGTTGTGTATAACGCATAACTACAAACTGAAGCTGTCCTCTATCTGCCAGTGTTGCAATAAAATACAATACAAAAACAATAACAATGCAAAATAAATTAACAGAAAACACTTAACAAATTAGCCTCAATATTTGACTCATCAGCATAGATAAAAGAAACAACTGACTACGCCACTCACCTCTAACTCCTGTTGTAATCTGTAGAGTCCATACTGACCGCGTCTACCCACCCAGTACCGCATCCAAATGTGCTTGGCTCGTTTTTTCTTTTGTAATGCAGCACAAAGTCGCTACAACAACTACTGCAGTCATATCCTGCACATCCATGATTGTTTCATCTTTTTGCAGGTGAGGAGTTGTCTACAAAAAATGGGTGCGTTCCAGCCCATGACTATATTCCTTCGTCAAGAGCTTGACAGAATGCAACGCGTCATTGGTCGTGTGCGCAGTACCCTCACCGACCTTAAACTTGCCATTGATGGTGAGCTTCAGAAACTTTCACCCACAGTACAGAAAACACATTCATATTTTATTATCAAGATAAACATCAACAATATCATCAGAAAAAGACTCTTATTTTGCTTTTGTATTGTAATACAATGATTTTGTAATCCCAAAGGGACTATAATAATGTCAGAGGATCTCCGCGACGCTCTGGATAGCATGTATGATGCTCGTGTTCCAAATACATGGCAAAAGATCTCTTGGGATGCTGCGTCTCTTGGTTTCTGGTTCACTGAACTCCTTGAGAGGAACCAGCAGTTTCACACTTGGACGTTTAATGGTCGACCTCATCAGTTTTGGCTCACAGGGTTTTTCAATCCACAGGTGGGGCAAAAGATTTGAGGACCTCATCTTGTTTCATTTGACTCTTTAATTTCATGCAAATGATCAGGTTTCTCCAGTAACATACTTATTTAGTGACTGTTCTTCATTAAAGGGGTTCTTAACAGCAATGCGTCAAGAGACCACTCGAGTGAATCTGTCTAAAGGCTGGGCCCTAGACACAGTCGTCCTACTCAACGACGTCACTCGTATGATGAAGGAAGATGTTACAGGCCCCCCTCCAGGAGACGTGGGCGGCGTCTACATCTACGGTCTCTTTCTGGATGGTGCTGGATGGGACAGGCGAAATGCAAAACTGACAGAATCATCACCAAAGGTATTCAGGGGAAGGATTTATTATAAGACAATACATGGCCAAAAGTATGTGGATAACAGATTTAGTTGTTTCAACTACAAACATTGCACAGACCCATATAGTCTTCTCAGTCAGACAGACTTCCTGTGAGCCCTTTTCTGTTTCAGCATGAAAATGCTCCTGTGCACCAAGCGAGTTTCATATAGAAATGGTTTTCTGAGCCTGGTGTGCACATGTTTTTGACCATGTAGTTTAGCTGTCAATGAAATGGCTTAATTGCATAAGACCACAACAGTGACCGCCCATTTTCTCAGCAGTCTTAATTTCTGTAGAATTGTTCCCATTCGATCCCATATGGGATATATGTATAACGTCTTTTATGAACTGGATAGCCCATGAAGCACTGCAAATGACGTAATCTTTAATCATACAATACATTATATTGTATATACATTATATAAGTTATTAATTGCAAAATAGATACAATTAATTTGACTATTCTACCCATAAAAAAAAAACATTTCTACAGAAGCATATACCATCGCAGTATTATGATCTTGCGAACCCAAAGTGAACTAATCTGTCATGTATGACTGTCTTCATTTGCAAAGCCATGATATACAGTGTGTATGTGTATAATCTTGTTTGATAGGTTCTCTTCACACCGTTGCCAGTTGCGCATGTGTATGCTGTGAGCAGCACCACAGAAACCAAGAAGCCGCCCATGAATCTGTACTCCTGCCCAGTGTACAAGAAACCAAGACGAACTGATCTGACATACATCTTTTCCCTGTTGCTCCGGAGCAGCCAGAACCCGGACCATTGGACACTGAGGGGAGTCGCTTTGCTTTGTGACTGTAAATAAATCCATAATTTGCTCCTAAAGTCCAAAGCTATTTTGACACATAAAGTTAGTTAGAAAAAAAAATGCAAATCAATAAATAAAACCAGAATATTGATTCGTGGAGTTTGTGAGAATTTATGCAAAATGTATTATTATTAATAATATGACTATTCTTGTCATTGATTTTACATTTGAATTTTATATCTAATGGCAATTATTTTGTCATTTTGTACGACTCGCACATGAATTTCTTATTGAGATGCCAAGGATTTTACTGTGATTTTTTTTTTTTTTATTGTTTGAAAGCAGCAATAAAAAAGTACGCAATTCTTTTGCACAAACATGCAATAGAATGTATCTCTGTTTTTCTTAAACTATTCAGAAATGGCCCTTATAGTGGTATACTACATGGGATTGTTACTTTTGCAGTGCATTGATATTGATGGATTATAGCAGTGGTGTCCGAACTATGCGTATATATGACTTAAAACAATGTATTGAAGAAACATAATTGTTCCATTACAACTAGTTTTCTTGAGTGACGTTCTTTATTCACACATGAACATTTCATATAAAGCTCAAAGTGTGATTAAAACAAACAGGAAAGACAATCTCATGGTAGCAGTCTAGCCTTTTTATCATCATTACAACTATGTGGCCTCTGACTTTTTTTTTCTCCATTTGGCCAGAATAAAAAATTTGGACACCTGCATGATAGGAAATAACATGCCATACAGCAGCATTTGTTTTTTACTACTGAGATCTTTAAACAACAGACTGATTGCAAATCTTGATACACAATATGCATTTTCTTCCACAAACTCTTCAGAAACCAGCTGATTGAGTTAACATGTTTATTTAAAAATACTACAACTGAATAGTGATGGTTCATCACCAAAATTTTTTTTTTTTTTTTAGAGTTTACATGAACAACACAGAAAGGCACAGAAAAATATTGTTATAAATGACTTGTCTGCACAGTTAATGTTATATTCCAAAAGCAACAACAACATCTCAATTGAAAAATGTAATTCTAAACTCATTCATTGTTGACATGCTGGATGTCAGTCAACACCATAATATATTTATAGTTCTCCAGATAAAGTCCAAAATGCACTTCTGTTATCCATCTTAGTACATTTTTTTTAATTCAGCTATTTAAAGTAATTTTACACACGCCTAACAAATAAAATGCTAATTAAATATGTAATTCTTAAAAGGTGCACTCAGTAATTTTCCTCAAAAACATTTGACCCCTTAAGTCAAGTCAAGTCACCTTTATTTATATAGCGCTTTTTACAATACATATTGTGTCAAAGCAGCTTTACAGAGATAACAGGAAAATAATGTTGTAATAATATTGTTAAATATAAAATTAAATGTCCCCAACTAAGCAAGCCAAAAGCCAATGGTGACAAAGGCAAAGAAAGGTGAAAAAGGCGACATAAAGAATAGCGAGAGACAAAAAGCGTCTTACAAAAAGATGTTTCCCATCATGGGGGGCGCCATATTGGGATCACATGACCAGCTGACCACTGCTCACTATAGGAGTGTATGACATCAAAGATCCGCTAGTGCGATTCAAAAGCATATGGCGGTACTTTGATGTCATAGACTGATCGGTCTGCGCAGCACCGCTTCAAGTCAAACACGCCTTATATCTATTAGTAGTGTTGTAGGACACATCTGTGTGGGTGAAGTATTTGTTTCCAAAAACCTTCTATTTTGCATGATGTGTCACCCATAGGTTGCAGAATGAAGACCAAAAAAAAAAAAAAACAGTGAGTGCACGCTAATTTTAGCTGATTTTAAATTAAAACCATAGCCTAGTCACCTCAGTACATTGGTTGAACATTCATAACCCTTCATACTGTAGTCCGTAACATGTAAACAACAAAATCAAAAGAAAAAAAATTCTACGTATATTGTTTGTAGTGTACAACTTCCTCAATTCGCTCATTCAGTTGTCGTAAACACAATCCGCTGATCCATATGCTCAGAAGCAAGATCTCTGATCTTCCCAATCTTTCCACCTTCAAGTTCTCCATAATCTAATTCATATCTGTACGTTAGTCTTTCCCAAATGTGATTGTCAGACTCGCCTTTTAAGAAAGCTGCTTCATATCATACATCGGCACTTCCGATTCCTCGCCCTTGCCCTCCTCTGGACCTTCTTGTTTCTCCGTCGGCTCAGTGTAGGCCACGTCAGGGCTGGCCTTGCGACCCTTGGGTGGTGGGACAGGTGCCGTTCCTTCCGTGGTCCCTTCTGCTCCTTCCTGACCTTCAGCCACCGTCCTTTCCTTCTTCAGGTTCAGCTTTGCTGGCACGGTTTTCGTGATGGTTTCCTTGAAACGTTCCCCAGACTGTTTCAGCCGTTCCCCGGACTGGCGGATTCTCTCACGTCGATCGGCCGATACTATGCGCTGACCCAGGTTGTTGACCTTGGTGCCCAGGTTCTCTTTGGTCTTAGTCATGTTCTCACGCGAGAAGGTCTGCTTCAGGCTTTCGATACGCTTCAGGCCGGTCTTCTTTAGTTTGGCAGCAGTAGATGAGTCGGCCTCCTCAACGACCATGTATTCCTCATCTGAGTCTGGGAGCGGGGCCTCCGGTGCATCTGGGTCTGTGGGAGCGTCTCCGCCCGTTGCTCCCTTCAGAGAGGCTTTGGAGCCAGCTACAGCTGGGACCTCATTATCTCCCTGTGGAAAGACAATACATTTACCATAAACAGCATACCATATATAGCAGATCTAAACCTTTAATCAAATGGTTTTAGGCTACAAAGAAAAAGTAGGCCTACATTCTGAACAAACCCCTTCCATGTTTGCTCAGTTTATAGTTATCTATAGATTGTTAAAATGTTTTACTTTGAAGAATATATTGCCATCAACATATTTGGATTATTGTATTATTTTTGTGATTGTGTTTTACAAATATGTTTCATTATAGTTCTATACAAAACAATTATAATTACTATTTTAAGAGTCTTGGTTCTAAGTGGTCACAAATTCCCCAAAAAATTGTCGCATAAAAAAGCCATAATCGATATAGCCTAATCATCATGCATAATTATGATAGCAAAAGAAAGTGAATGATAATGTGACCAACCAGTTTCACAAGATACGTGAAATTATTGTATGTTCACTTAAAGCTCTGAGGTAATTCTCACAATGGCTAACTGATACATACGCGGAATGATACGAGAGACGTGAAAGAACCGCGGTCGTCAGTTACCCGCTGAATTCGCGACTGACCAATCAGAATCAAGTATACCAGAAAGCCGTTTAATAATTAACCGACTTTTAAATGTAGGAATAAAAGTGTTCTTGACAGGCTATATTATTTATTTTTTTAATTTTATTATTAATTTCTTTCGATATCGAATTTAATGTAATGTAAAATCTGGGTTTACAACTAAACCAGTTGATCACAGCCGAATTAATTTAGCGTTGTTAGTCTACTACTTCTTCTGGCCGCAAATAAAGATCAGGTGTTTTTTGTAATTTTTTTCAGACGGGATGTGCTGTTGCATAACTATACTCGCACATAACATTCACCCACAGTATCATACCCAGTAGGCTAAGCCAAATCGCTATGAAGCATACAATAAGTGAAAGTTACATGTTTAACTATCAGTTGTCATGGGCTATTAGCCAGTTAAGGTTGAACCCTGCTTTGCGTGTCCACACTTCTGATAACGAGTCGCAAAACAAAATGCGCATTCTTATAGCCTAAGAAAAACACTATTGATAACAAACTGCCATTTTTCAATCGTTATAAATCCCTCTGTCGGCAGCTTTTTTAACCATCACTGTCAGAGGCGAAAACACTATATTAGGACATGAAGCTTCAGTGCAGCTCTCAGAATAACCCTGAACAAATCTGTCAGCTGTTCTGCTCATGGTACAAGAGACGATGGGCAGGAGCCTAATTAAAAGTATTGTTCAGAAGGAAAATATGAGTTAATTTATGTACATGGGCAGCCTTTCTGTTTTCCAGAAAATTCTCTATATGGCAAATGGAGAAAATTTCCTTGTGACCAAATTACATAATGGTCCCATAAGTATGACTCTGGTTTATAAAAATAGACAGGCTAAGTCAAATTTTGTTTGATTGATGCAGTACCTTGCTTTTGTACACAGTAATTAATTCGTCCATATACAAGCTACGCCAAAAGATTCTCAAGCTATAAGTGTAACATCTATTGCAGATGAAACAATATTTCCAGATTTAGCAACGAAACATTCCTCTATGATGTCATAATTTCTGTAATCGATCTTAATCTCATTTCAGACCTCTAGCCTCATTTACATCCACATCAATATTCCAAATAAGGCTTCATAGTTCAGTCTCTAAAACATTCAAGAGTGAATATTAATTCATTTTTACTCTTTCATGGATCACATTACATGGATTATTTGCTTAATACTCCAGACATCCTGCCACATATCAGGTAAAATGGCTGCCAACCTACAGTAATCCTCTATGCTCAGTGGGGCCTGGCAGAACATTCCTACTGTATTGCTTTTGGCTGTAGGCCACATGACCTTCTAGTGTATCGTGATTTATCTTGGATCATGCAAGACCATGTATCTCGTTATAATCTGTCTTTGATGGGCCCGTTCCATAAGTTTGAAATGTTGTAGGACAAGGTCAGAGTTAAAAATATATATTTTTTAAATCGATGCATGGTGTTTCAACCATGATCACAGAAAAAAACGGTCCACTATTCTAAGGTTGTACGTTTCCAAAATTAGACCTGCCTTAGGAATCCAAACTCCAAATGGAACCCATAAAAACCCAGTCCGAAGAAAACATGCCACAAAAAGCAACAAGATCATTTCGTCTTACCTGGTAGATGACGACACGGAACTTGTTCTTGTTCAGCAGCTCGACTTGGGTTTCCTCCACCTTCTTGACACGTACGTTCTGCTTCTCCACCCGCACACGCACATCCTTGATGTGGCAGCTGACCTTGCGCGTTTTCTCCAGAAGTTTCTCCACAGTGCCACTCGTTGCGGTGTGCTCCTTCGTCAGCTTCACCACATCTGTCTGGATGGTTTTCACAGTGTTCTCCAGCTCCAGCTGCCTCTCCTCCATGCGCTGCTGGCACGCCTGCACATTGTCTATGATCCCGGATACCCTCTCCAGCAGAGAGAAGATGTTCAGGGCGCTGGGCTCGTCCGCCACACCTGCCAGTCCCAGTTTGTCAGCCATGCTTGTCCTTGTAACACAGTGAGGACCCTAGACTAGAACTGCCGAAGGTCTCAGGTCCTGCTTTGCTGTATTTTCTGTTGGTGCACAGGAGGGTGTTGGGTTATCGTTTGGGACGCTGGATCGTGGGGCCGTGGTGGGCCCTGGAAGACTCTCGGATGAGACGGACTCGCCCTCTGACTGGAGCTTCATTAACGTTCTGGAGAATATAGAAGCTCCTCCCTTCTTGTATATAGGGAACACAAGGTTCAAAGGCCAGACACAACTGGAAAAGAGCGCAGAGGGATTGGAAGGGGGCATCAAACCAACTCACCATGGATTTCAGCGTTATAAATATCCACAGTAAGCTGACACCTCGTCATTTTTAGAAGATGCGTGTACAGCTGAGATAATGGAAACCCCCTTGATGCTTAACCACACCATTTTTTTACATGGAGATGAGTTTCCTCAAAGAAAAACTAATGATACAATCACATTTTGTTAAAAAGAATAGCACAAACAATACGTTCTACCAACAATAGGCAGCTGATTGTCCTACTTTGGACAAAAGGTTCCAGCTTTACAATTAACAAATTTGAGAAATTTCACAACTCAGGGTCAGTTTAGCTTACAACCAAATCTACAATGCTTTAAGTTTGGCCTCAAGCATGACTTGACTGTCATGTTGCAACCTGGGGAAGATGATCCACCTTAAGATGGGACTGTACAAACTTGTGAAATGATGCCACCAGCTGCAGTCTATTCTTAAACCCTGAGCCACCTAGAATTACTCATTACTCATATCGTAGCTGACCAAGGCTGACTTAATTCTCCAGAACTCTTCATTCAGCTCATACGTGACACCGCTTTCTTACACACAAAATCTCACGTGAGCAAAGTCAAACTTTTGCGATCAGATCTTTTTTTTCTTCAAATAGTTGCTTCTCAATGCAATCTGTTAATTTAATAATTCGATAACCCAAGATGTCACTCTTAAAGGGATAGTTCACCCAAAAATCATTTACTCATGTTGTTCTGAACCTGTATGACTTTCTTTCTTCTGTTGAACACGTTTTTTTCCATACAATGGACAAAACAAATATTTTCATGTTTCACAGAAGAACTCAAGTCACTACAGGTTTGGAACCACATGAAATTATTAAATGATTTTGGGCAAACTATCCCTTTAAGACATTTTGTAAAGTTGTAAAGATGATGCTAATGATTTTAGCTGGTCAAATTACATGAAATGCATTCCTATAATTAGATTACTCTGAGAGATCGTATTACTTAGGACAAGCCACATCCGAATGACTCAAGGTTTACCAATGAACTTTACACTGTGTGTAAGTGTACAGGTAACACAAATATCTGTAAGACTGAGAATTAAATTTTATTAAATCTACAGCACTGGACACAGTTTCACAGGTCATGCGATATGCAGTTCATAGAATTAAATTAATGCCAATAATGTTCATTTCAACATTAACAACACCGATAACATTAGAACATAAAAACTACAAACATTTCAACATTGATAAGATTAGCTAGTCAAACACATTGCATTTCATTCTCTGGAATTCCCTTCAAAAGAAACTGTAAACGTCATCACTTCGTCGGCGTACTTGTTCATGTCCAATTAAATTTGGTGTTCAGCTATGTTGGATTTGAGGAAATAAAAATCAAATCAAAGGGGGCAGTTAAAGACAGTTAATATTTTCAGTAAAGAAGAACATTCCATGAAAACTGAAGACGTCCGTTTTTTTGTGGTACAGTTTGTGTGCCGAGAGTTACATTTAACAATATGTAAAAAAAAAACAATAAAAACTGGCACCACAACCTAAAGGAAAAATAAAAACAAAACCAAAAAAAAAACTTGACAAAAAAAGAGCTGGCTTTTATCATTCATCTGACAGTGTTGGCCACTGACATCAAGTACCTAAAATGTCCTGAAAACAAAAAAACAATAAGGCACCATCCAAGAAAATAATGAAATAAAATAAAAAATAACCTTATTGTCCAGAGTTAAGAAAGCAAAAAACAAAAAAGCACATTAAAACTGTAATCCACTTGGTACAAAAAGTATAAAAAAATAAAATAAAAACAAGCTACATCATCCTTGAAGCGGTGTTTGATGAAAAGTTCTGCTTTTGCCGTCTTCCACGATTATTCTTAGGGCATTTCCTGTAAAAAACAAAATGATATTATGATATGAGCATTATTTGGGGTAAATCGAACTTTGTGCAATAATGCAAGCTTTTGGAAGATGCTGAAATTTTGATTTTTATCTACTAAATGCTATTGCAGCCCCTTGTTTGTTTCTTCCAGCACTCACCTGGTAATACACATGACCACTGCCACAATAATGGCGATCTGCACGGCTCCAATGATAGCAGCTATAAGCACATAATGAAGTTTCTGGCCACTGGGTACCACATACAGGATGTTAAAGTCGGCGATCTCCTCACACTGTGTCCCCGTGTAACCCGAATCACACCTGTGGAAATACAAGAAACCATCTGAAACTCATTTTCCAACAAATGTCATTTTTAATGAACACCTGATAGGATGTACTCAGTTCTGTGCAAACAAACACCAGACGCTCACCGGCAGGAGGCTATGCCGTAATTGAATTCACACTGGCCATGGACGCAGAAGTTGGCGTAGTCGTCTGTGCAGGGAACGGGCATCCAGCCGTATCCTTTTCCATCACCGGCTTTTGCTGGGTCTAAAATAGAACAATCTACTTACTTCTCTATTGCTGAAAGTAGCACATTTAACTCCCAGATTTAGCTTTGTTTAAACTCAATTATACAGAACTATATAGTTGAGCAGTGCAATTTATGAAGGGTATGTGACAGTTTGAGGCATTTTACTTTGCAGCACAGTTAAAAAGCTACATTATTACAAACAGCCATGATTCTAGATTAAAGGCAACACAATGAACATGCATTTAACATTACAAGTCCAAAATTCACAGTAAAGCTTTTGCAGTGAGTTTTTATTAAGTGAATTTTGATCAACTGAACTGACTCAAAATATGTTGACTACATAACTGCAATAACAACATGAATCTGATCGTTTTTGGTCAAAATTGGTCTTATTGGGAACAACTCACGGGTATACCATTTAAAAGTTTAGGGTCAGTATGCTTTTTTTTCCAGCAAGGACACATTAATGTTATGAAAAATAAATAAATGCTGTTCTTTTGAACTTTCTATTCATCAAAGAATCCTGAAAAAAGCTCCTGAAATAAAGCAGCACAACTGTTTTCAACATAGATAATAATCAGAATGATTTCTGAAGGATCATGTGACACTGAAGACTGGAGTAATGATGCTGAAAATTCAGCTTTTATCACAGGAATAAATGGCATTTTAAGACATGTTCAAACAGAAACAGTTATTTAAAATGGTAATAATCTACTGTGTTACTGTATTTTTGATCAAATAAATGCATCCTTGGTGAGCATAAGAGACTTCTTTTAAAAAATATACAATAATACCCCTCCAACCACATGTCATATAGAGACACATTTCACTATCCAATCAATACAAAATGGATAAAGACATGTTTTTTTTTTCTCATTAGATATTCTTCACAATGCAATATTTCACATTATGGAAGTAAAATTGTGAACACCATTTCACGGTTAGATTAGATTAAAGATTAGAAATGCACTGACCGGTAAATTCAGGCTTGTAGGGAAGTCCAGCTTCAGTTTTCTTAGCTTTGTCTTTATCTGAGTGATGAAAAAACAAACACGGATTGGCTCTGGTAGACAAACTATCATTCAATATTTCACACAAAGCAAATAAAGGAACTATGGATAAAATAGTGAGTTATCTGAGATGTATAAACTGCAGTACTGTTACTATGACGGGATCTGACCTGGGCATCTCCCTAAATGTTTCACATCGATCTGTTCCTGCTTCATACAGGACGCCTCTCGCACCAGGCAGGGGTTGTGGTAGGAGTTTCCGTCTGTGCCACACACTGGATTCTCATTGTGTCCACTGCAGTCGATTTTACACGAGCAGCTGCAACAACAGGCCGTGAGTCTCATTTGTGCTATGAATTATTCAAAGGCATAAACAAACATTTTGCTGGAACAAAAAGAACTTCACCAGTAACAAATGCTTTTGATAAAGCACTGAATGTCATCTATCAGGGTTATTTTCATTAACTAAATCCATTTTCATTACTTGAAATAAAATACATTTTAGTCTGGAAAAAAAAATGTCAGCTAGTTGCCAAGACAACAAGCTTTAACTAATGAGAACTAAAACTTAATTAAAACATATAGACATATTTATAAAAAATTCCTAAATCTTTAACTGAACAGAAAATATAAAAATAAAATATAATACAAAATGTTAACAAAAACTATAACATTATATCAATGGCTATGTTTCCATCCACCTATTTGTATTGTGCATTTTGGGATATCGCATAAAAAACATTGAATGGAAACGCCAAGATGCGCATAAATTCTAAAAATGAGTTTTAAGTAAAGGAAGAGCTCAGTTGAGGTGGATAAATTGTTTATAAGATAAGAAGATGTGCGTAAACTACGATGGATACACATTTATCCAATAAATCCTCAATGCGCAAGGAAGAATGAATGATGTCGGTAACCAAACTGTTGATGGACCCCATTGACTTCCATAGTAGGAAAAAAAAATACTATGGGGTCCATCAACTGTTTGGTTACTGACATTCTTTAAAATATCTTCTTTTGTGTTCAGCAGAAGAAAGAAACTCATACAGTTTTGAAACAACTTGAGGGTGAGTAAATGATAGAATTTGAATTTTTAAGTGAACTATTCCTTTAAATTTGCAACTTTGAATGGAAACATAGCTAATGATATTATATAAAAAACACGGATACCAATATGTTTTCATGCCTGTTAAATTTGGTCACTAATAAGATCACTCAGAGTTGCAGTTGTGCTCTATTGAGCAGTTGTAAATGTGTAAATCAATCCTGAAACACGCTTAGACGTGTCCTGTGTGTAATGGTCTCCCTCTGCTGGTTCATGAAATGTAACTGAGTAGTTGTGAGGGTTTGAGAGCTGACACAGGAAGATTTTTCCCTAGCCTCCCTGAATCTCATGTGGCTCCTGGAGTGAGTCCACACGGTTCATTAGCGCTTGGCATGAAAATGCAAAAAGTAAAACGAACCAGGAAGAAAAAAGTTTGATCCAAAAAAAGTTTTGCAATGGTTCCCTGTCTCATGGGAGTAATGTTATTTCCTCGGCTTTGATAGAGCTGAATTCTTTCCAACTTCATGCTTTTATATTATACACAATGGCAGTTGTTTCCAATATTGAAAAAAAAAATAAAGAAATAAAATAACACTTCATACATTCATTACTTTAAAGTGCTGGCATGAAGTAGCATAGGACTCTTTAATTACCAACTCCTGGGTACTCTGCTAAATTTGTCCAGAAAACATAAGCAGAAATCATAGAGAAATGAATGCAGCACGTACGAGTCCTCATCCTCTGCGTCTTCGTCACATTCAGCGCCGTACTTGCAGTTGCTGCATTTTGTGACTTTCTTGCCCGAATCTGTGCCTGATCCCTCATATTCTGTAAGAGTGATAACACAAATTAAATTACAATTATATACAATATAGCTAGCTTTAGAAGAGAAACTGTGAAACAGTTCAGAATGTCTTTTGTTGCCTTGTTAACATTATATATTATTCCTGTACTTTAAAGATATAACTGCTTTTTTACCGTTTCCCCCCTATTTGTCCTTAACAGCAGAACTATTATCATTAACTAAAACTATCAAAAACATTTCTGTGAATTGAAATAAAATATAAATATTAGTTGAAAAACTTAAACTAAATGAAAATTAGAAATGGCAATAAACTGAAATAAGTTGAATCACTACAATTGTTAACTGGACATAAATAAAAACTAAAACTATTACTTAAAAATAAATTAGACCTAATTAACAATATTAAAAAAAAAAACTAGTAAAATGGCAAAAGCACATAACAAAATGACTAAAAAAATAAAATTAACATGAAAGCAATAAGAAGCTAATTCAAAATATAAATAAAACTAAAATAACACTGCTTCAAAGCTGTCCACATGATTATTAATCATCATATTTAGCTGACTCTTTAATCAACAGCACTTTTGATTACTTGAAATCTTTAAAAAATAAACTTGAAAATATGAAAGAAGCATTTGGAAAGTGTTTTTACATGCTAGGTATGATGATAATTTCATGCTTTTTGTTATACAAAATAACAAATTGCACAAAGAAAGTCCTTAAGTTCTTAAAAAAGTTCAAAGTAGAAATTCCCTGATTTTAACAATATCAATTTATTTACTTTATATTTTTATTTTTATTGTTTTAAAAATATTATTATTATTATAAATACAGATTTTAAAAAAAACTATTCATAAACACTATAAAAGTCTGTAGGGGACAAGCTCAAATAGAGAAATTTTGGCAACTGAAAAAAGAAAAGAGACTACTATAATCTACACTTTAAAGAAGACTGATTGTTTTTGCTTTTTTCAAAGTAAAAGAATGATTAAAAATACTCAGCGGCATAACATGCATTTCAGAAGTGTCCGCTGAGCGAGAACATACTCAACAGCACTCAGAGTTGCGTTCCTGCAGCGGTCTGTAATTTGCAGTAATGACAGCTCTAGAGCGGCCCGATCACACAAGCCTTCATCTTTAAACCCAGCACAGCGCGGGGTCACTCTTTTATCACAACAGTAACTGGCAACTTCAGCTTGAGGAGGATAAAAATAACCTCAGATGGCGTGTTTTGGCTGATCTACAGAGCTCTTGAGTGCTGGAAGTGAACCATTTCTGCCATCATTTGAAGTCTGTGGGTCAAAATCCTAGAAATGACCAGGTTTCAATTTCCTTGATATTACTGTGGCTGCTTTTGTGGTCAAAAAATAAATATTAAGAAAAGAAAACAAACCTCCATCTCCAGATCCTGAGCTGCTATCTGGAACACACACACACAAGTAAAAAAAAAAATAGGGAGAACTTATTATAACTATATATACATCATAAAACATTTGTCATGTCAAGTGTTCATACAGTGGGAGCAGCAGTGTATTATCATGGTCCTTGTATAATGCATTATTAACACGCATATCAAATTTTTATGAGCCATGGCATGTAATTTGTGGATGAAAAGAAATCATGAGATTAATTAGAGCTAAAAATAAAGGTTGTCATGTATCAAATCACACTGCTCATTAGAGTCTGTAATATAAGCCTCTTCATATAAACAGGGTGTTAAAATAGATTTAGCAAAAACAGTACTTCTATTGTCCCTTGAAGGCAATTTAAAAGATCATTTCAAAATTGGTCTAATTGGGAACAACTCACAGGTATACCATTTCATAGTTTGGGGTTAGTATGCTTTTTTTCTAGAAAGGACGAATTAAATTGATCAAAAGTGACAGTAAAGACCGTTTTGACTTTTTTCTCACAATTACAAGTTTATATCTTGCAATTCTGACTTTTTTCTCAGAATTGCGAGTTTATATCTGCCAATTCTGACTTTATAACGCGCAAATGTGAGAAAAAAATTAGAATACTGTTGTTTTTTTCAGCGGCGGAAACAAACTTCCATAGAAATGCTCCTGAAATTCATAATGTTGGGACAAAAAAAAAGCCCCTGTATGAGTTCCTCTGTTTTATTATTATTATTCAATTTTATGGGTAAGAGGTAATCAATTCTCAATCTGATTATTGAGAATTTGTGTTAATAACTTGATTATACTTAAAATATTTGACATAAAAGGATGCATGGAAATGGCAAAGGTTGCTGACATCCCAAATTCTCCTCTATTAGGGCTGGGTAAAAAAATATCGATTTCTCAATATCAATCGATTCTCAATTTTACGAACCAATATCGATTCTTAAATCTCAAGGATCGATTAGTCATCCTGTTTTTATTTGATGAATGAATGTAACATTGTAGCGCGCATCCCATCCAATATATCGCAATAATCTTTGTGCTTTGTTACTATTGATATGAAATAAAGTCTCAAATTACGTCCATTTTATTACGAAATTCAAAAACATAAATACCGTTTTGGCGCTGTGGCGTGAGATCGCTCTGGCGCAGCTCAATAGAAGCAGCAGCGCGAGCACACATGATCTTCTCTTCCGCCTTAATAATACCAGTTACAGCGCGAAATAAATGAATGAGCATCTAAAAGTGAGTTAAAAGACAGAGAACAACTTATCGAAATCCGTATCATGTCACATGAAATCGCTCAATCAGTTTTCAACCGTGGAAAGACGTCAGTTAAACAACTTGTAAACAATGTCATGTAACGTCACATTTACCTCAGAAAAAACATGTGACCATAAACTCGTTAGTCAGCTAGAAAAATTAACTCTAGAGAGGAGAATATATTCATTAAAATTTTTATAATTATATTTTTATAATTATATTATTATAATTCTATTAATTATAATTTTTAATGTTCTTCAATATGTTTGAATAAATCATGACAGCCACCATTAAAATGTTTATAATTCATATTACTTTCTTATTATACAAATAAATAAAAGTGTAATTTAAGTGTTTGTATAGCTACAAATCAGTTCATTTCTACCTTAAATATTATAGTAGGCTAATGAACTGACTCCATAGTTTACAGCATTAGTTAAAGAGATTTGTTTTCCTTGAGAAAATTTGCCATGTATTGCACCTGATATCCAAAACAATCAATATTGAATCGAATCGAATCGGAATCAAAATCGAATCGAATTGCAAGCCTGTGAATCGAATTGTGAAATGTGTCAATACCCAGCCCTAATATATATATATATATATATATATATATATATATATATATATATATATATATATATATATATATATCCCTCACAGACCAACACCAATTGTTGCAGCATCTAAAAAAAAAAGCAAAAAAAGCTTGTGACTTGTGTTCTACTAAAATGAGCAGTCAGTGTAATGTGACCTAAGGCAGAAGATGTCAGGTTTTCATTTCAGGAAGTGGAGGAGACAGTGTGGACTCACCAGGATAGCAGGGGCCCTCAGAGGCCAGAAAGATGGGTCTCTGCTGGGTACAGGCTGCTTGTTTCAGATAGCACTCGTTCTGATAGGTGTCTCCGTTTGTACCGCACACGGGGACGTAGCTCTTAGAGCACTGTGGCAAACACAATACATGAGAGGCTTCACAGATACAAGACATTTGAGGCTTTTGAAGAGCTGGATGCACTATTGAGTTGAGTTGCGCCACTTCTGACGTGATTTTTCACATTAATATGCTTTAGATGGCTCACTGATCAATGAGGGGGAAAATGAATGCAGGTAAATGCTAAACCATCGATTCAGCCTTATAATTTGAGAGATTTTCTGAAGATGAAGAACAAATCACATAAAAAATTCTCAAATGTTCAACGATTTTTCTCAGAGGACCAGAAGCCATTAAACCAGCAATAAGTCCACAATAGGAGAGCGATGACTATAATCATAAAAGTTTTTAAAAAATCAATGTATCTCTAAAGGTCTGTTCACAGCAGGGACAATAACTATAGGCTAAGGATAGAGAGATATAGTTTAAAAAAATTTCTAAATATAAAAGAATAGCAGAGTTCAAAGCACAACTACAACGATATCGGCACACAGAAATTATTTCACTTGAATCACTTTCAGAACAATTTTTCCAGCAGATGAACAATAAAAACAACGACAGCCAATAAGAATCCATCCTGCTTTAAAGAGCTTGAGCGTTTAAATCTGCAGACGACAAAAGTTTAGTTATGGTTGCTGATCAAAGGCTTCATATGCGATTATTAAAATCAGAATTTAGAATCGGAACGTTCTCATAAAAACAAAAAACAGTGTTACGAAGTAATAAATAATAGAAGTAAAAAGTGTACCTGAAACTGGCATACGCATTTGATGTCAGCGCCATTGTTTTGGCAGGTCCCGCTGTAACGACATGTGGTGGCGTCGCATACACGCAGGTCACTCTTCTTCTCTGACAAATCTGAAGAGACACAACAGACGCGGATTAAACCCCAAACACTGACAAACCTGTTGGTCAATCATTTTGCAAGGTATAAAAACATTTTACTAGTAGGCATGCTTGTTTCTTTTCAACCTTCTCAGAGCAAAAACCTGCACTTTTATATTCAGCGAAAAAATGCATGATTATCACATTAAGTGCAGTTCAGGTAGGAATTTCATGCTAAACAAAAAGTGTACCACTAACCTATTCTGTCTTATACTTAAAGACAAACATGTTTTTCTTTCCTTTGATTATGTTTTATCTTGCCTAGTCAGGACTGGAATGTTTTCACCACAGAATAAAAAATTAAAAAGGTAATGGCAAAGTGTTTTCTCACAACTCTGCCTTTTTTCTCGCAAATGTCTTTATAATTGGGAGTTATAAACTCAAAATAGCTAGTTATAAAGTCGGAATTGTACGAAATAAACTAGACTTTTCAAGCAAAAAAGTCTGGATTGTGAGATAAGAAGTCGCAAAGCTTTTTATATTGCGAGTTTATATCTCACAATTCTGACTTTATTTCTTGCAATTGGGAGTTTATAAGTCACAGTTCTGACATTTTTCTCAAAATTTTGAGATGTCAACTCACAATTGAGAGTTATAAAGCAAAATGATGGGATATAAACTCGCAATTGCGAGAAAAAAGTCAGATTGTGAGTGTTTTAATTTTTTATTCCATGGCAGAAACAAGCTTCCATAGAACTCAGGTGGCTAACAAATGTCTGTGTTTAATGAGCCTGAATGTGGTTATACTGTGTTAATGAGGGTCTATATGAATGTTCATCCATATACCATAAAGGAAGTTATTTTAAAGTTCTTGCCCAGGATCAGCTTCATCCACCCATTAACAAAGATGTGAAACATACTGATCTGAAATCAGACTGCTGGAAGAAAGCAGCTGTAAAAAGCATGTGCCCAACAGCTGTCAACTGTCATTCATATTTCAGACCACTAGCTGCGTGTATGAAGCCTATTAACAGAAATTAAGAAAGGCCAGATCCTCCATCTGACACACAGCTGGGACTGACAAAGCTTTTGAGACCGGGCTAAAGAAACCGTTCACACAGAAATTTACTCTCCCTCATTCCAATCCTGTATGAGTTTCTTTCTTCTGTGGAACATAAAAGAATATTTTTTGAAGAATGCCTCAGACAGTCTTTGTTTGTCTATACAATATAAGTCGAGAAGGTCCAGGATTGTTTTGGACCCCATTGAGTTTCATTATTTGGCCAAAAACTGCACAAATATCTTCTTTTGTGCTCCACAGAAAAAAGAAAGTCATTCAGGTTTGGAACAACATATTACCACTAAACCTGGACAACCAAACCACCTACAATAACACTATATCAAAATATATTCAGTTTTTGAAAAAATTGTTATAGTTAATGGATGTGACAACCGGTTTGTATTATAAGTGTTGCAAATATTAGACTTCGAATGGATGTTCAGAATCTTTTTAAATAGCTCTATAAAAACAAAGCTCTTCAAAGCAAGCTAGATTGCCCATAATAATAATGCCCAATATGGCTGAAGATTTCATTTAAATAAGAGCAAAGCAGGTCACTGGCCATGCAAATGAAGGGCACTGGGCAGCCGTAACCCTTGTGTAAATTCAGGCAGATGAGACGAGGCGTAAGACACTGTTAATGAGGAGCAGACACTTAAAGCCACTACAGACGCTTGCTGGCATGTGGCCGAGCCGCGCATGCAATTGGAAAATGGCACAAATGCTGCGGCCACAGAAACCCAGCCAAGAGGCTATGGAGAGAGAGGAAGTATTCGAGATAAAAAAACCAATGCACAGACTTTAGAATAGTGAAGTTTGGAGGAGCAGCTTGAGAAGTTAATTAATAAGGCTGTTTAAATCAGACGAGAGGTTAATCTGTGGAGGTGTTAAAGTGTTGTGATAAATGATGTGTTGGTCTGGCACCTGTGGGAATAGAGCGAGTGCTAATAAATTCATTGTCAAAGTGAGCAGGATTTCACAGCTTGAGTACAGTAAAGCCTTTACAGTAAGAAACGTAAAAGTGATCAAAGTAATAAAAGTTTCACAAGAAATATGATATCTGAGATAATACCATGGTGATACTTTGATATATACCATGGTAAGGATTGATCTTGGCAGACTAGATCTGCTACTCATGCTGACTCATGAGTGAAGGCTACTGCCGAAACATGCATAAATACAGTGAAAAGAAAGCAAGCTGTTGCAAGGAAAGTAGAGAGAAACCCCTAGCAGATCTAGGCAGGCGGTGCTGGGGAGGGTGGAGGGCTAGGAAAATCCCCATGGAGCGCTACACTGAGCTGAGCGGGTTCGGGACAGAAATAACTAGGTTACGTAGATTGAACAGATCGATTGGCCAAAGTGGTTGGCTTTGAGATGAACCAATCAGCTGCTCAGAGAGTTTCATGACTGAACTATGTATTTATGTCATATTTACACAATACTCCATTGTGCAAAGATTGCCATGGTTTTATCAGAGTACATGTCCAAAACACATTGGTACTTTGTAAAACATACAAACCAACCCCATTCACAAAACATGGTACCATGTTACAAACATGGCTTTAAAATAGTAATTGTCTGTAAAATATATTACAACCACCACAAACAACAACATGGTATTAAAAAAGTGCATGGACAAAATCCCAAAATATCGTAATGTTGATGAATCTAAGGATATCTTGGTAACACTTTACAATAAGGTTCCATTTGTTAACTACATGAACTAACAATGAAACATATTTATAAAGCATTTATTAATCTTAGTTAATGTCAACATCAAAAGTTGTAACTGTAATATCTAATAGACCTGAGACAACATGAACTAACAAAGACCAGTTGTATTTTTATTAACTAACATTAACAAAGATTAATATATAATGTAACAAATGTTTTGCTTATTGTTAGTTAATGTTAGTTAATGCATTAACTAACTTTAACTTAAGGGTAACTTATGGCTTAACTTTAACTTGAGTGTCATATAACTAGAGTTGGGTATCGTTTTAATTTTAGCGATTCCGATTCCCAGTTTCTTTTCCAGTAAGGTAAAACATTTATATCAAACATATTTATTCTGTCTTTTGGCAAAATGTTATGTAGCTGATTTCCATTTATAAAAATCAGCAGCATACATTTTTAACAAAACGGTTTTAACAAAAATACCACAGCAAAAACAACTGGATTAAATTAATATAAATTTCAAACATTATTAAAAACAAGTAAACAGTAAAAAGAAATAAGAACAAATAAACAAATTAGCAATAGCGCAAATAAATACATCTGAACAAAGTTCAGGTAAACCTTTTATCAATGGCGACAGATTTTGCCACATCATATGTTCCATTTCCCACTTATAAGTTCCATATAGCAGTGTAAGCAATATTTAAGGTTGTTGTGAAAAATGCTCTAAATAATCTGCTGTTTTTTAGTTCAGATTAAGTTTTCAGTGCAAAAATGCACCACTGTATTCACTTTACAATGTACTATTCATGCTAGTCTATTTCACCAATACAAAACAACTTGAACTCGCTGAGATGCACAAATGACAAATACACCAACTGATAAGGCCTAACCTTCACAACAAACCTCATTCAACTAGTTCCTTAATGGGACATTCCTTAAACGTCCCTCATCTGAACTGACCCAGTTCCAAGTGTACATCTCCAAACAAATACAATGCACAGTGTGTGTGGGGCAGAGGGGAGACCCAGATCTCACACTGCGCAAAGATAATCAGAGCAGCAACAGGAATCAATGCCATTTCAAAGATAAGGACATCAGTCCATTGCCTGAAGCCAAACAGCTCATCCGCTCAAGACCAGTCGATACTCATCTCCTCAATGGGTCAATAGACCCTGCAAAGTGTCCCTTATTAAAAAGGAGGAACTTTAACTTTAGACCCTCTTTCTCATCTAAATGACTATTTAACTGAATCCTATCATAGTAGAAGTTCATAACATTTCACACATTAAAGATATTTTTGAAAGAAGTTCAATACAAGTATAATATAAATATGAGTCCAAGGCAACATAAACACTGCGAGCCTTAGCGCTCAATTCCGATTTATTGCTCAGATCCGATTTTTTTGTATAGCTGTTCACATTGTTGTTATAATGTGACCAATATCAGATTCCAGTGTGAATAGAGCATTGTCCTGAATTGTAATGCAGCACGCCATCATACGGAAGTAAACACGGAGGACATTAAAGTAAGTGATAACATGTTTATTTATAGTGTGATCTGCCGCCGAAGCCAGCAAATTTATGCGCAGGCAAAATAGAAAAACAAAGATGCGGATGTGAAAAAAGAGGGCAGAGTTTTTAAACACTTGATATGAGCCCTCGTGTTTTGCTTGTATATACAGTAGAGCTGTCACTGTAATACTTATGAGTTCTGACACATCACTGTCCTTCACTGACTACCTTTAGCAACTGTCTTGATAACTTTGGGTATGTAAAATCTTTGTGACTCCCATGAGCGTAGAATTGTGACGAATGTTGATTTAGAGTGACATAAAAGTTGCATGAATTCTGATATGACTGTTTAGACTGAGAAAATCTGACCTGTATCTGATTTAGGACCACATATGGAAGTGGCCCAAATCAGAATTGAAAAGATCAGATTCCATGTGGTTTGTGCCGTACACAAAAACCTATCTGAGTCGCATATGAGCAGAAATATTGGATTTGGGCCACATTTACCTGCAGTCTGAACGTAGTCTAAAGGGAGCTTTGCTGCTCTAGCCATGTTATGCAAATGCACTTTTAATGACTCTGCTAGACCAGCAACATAAACCAGCTTGTACCAGTATGGAAATTCAAGTGTGTCTTTTTTTTTTTTTTTTTTGTAGAGTCCAGCACTGTGAAAACAGACCCAGCATAAGAGCACAGCATGTAGACACAATAGGGAGGGTCAATATAACTTTACATAGAATCATAGATGGGTTTATATACACACTACCGTAACAAATATAAATGAAAAAATATAGTTCTTTGCATTTTTTTAAGATAGATAGATAACCTTCTACAATTATAGATCACATATGATTCACAAAACTACACATTATCAACAGTTTCTTCTTACTGACACTGATACACGATTTTAACTAGAGACTCAAGTTCGGCTTAAACTTGCTTTAAGAAGAATAAAGTAACCCTATCTCTCAGAGTGTGTGTGCTCCGGGCTGTGCTTTAATTGTACAACTGTAAACTGCTGTGAGGGTCGAGAGCATTATACGGGTTTTCTCCATTCTGTAGTGCCTCTTTGCCTCCGGCATATTAGGGACACACACACACACACACACAAAAGACAATACATGTATTAAGAAGGAGAGAAAGACCTATAGAGGACAAGCAATGAAGAAATAGGTGGGTGATGGGTATAGCTAAAGGATAGAGACACTTTAAATACTTCAAAGAAGTCAAATTTATATCATGACCAATAATGATTGCTTGACAGTTGTGGTAAACATCCTAAAAAGAGAGTGGATGACAAGAGCTTCTTGCTGTTAATGACTACCAACCAGAATCCACTGCAGTCGAACTGTACTGTTATAATTAGTTTGAGGTCTCTGAGATCAAACAAGTCGTGATACAGATCTCTTAGTCTAAGGCTGTGAGATCAAAGACTCAAAGGTATGAGGCCATCAGCCATTACTGTTAAGGAGTACAACATTTGTGCGGTCTAGTGGTTAAAAACCACCGCTGCTTTGATCTGCAACACTGTTAGCAACATTAATTTAGTTTGATAAACTTGATTCAACCTCAATTTTGCAGTCAATTACCTACAGGGATACATCATCTAACATCTTTAAAATATCACTGCAATCCCAACAAGTTATAGTCTTGTGGTAAAGAATACCACAACTATACCAGAACCATCATTATAACTAGAGGTAGGAACCGGTTCTTCATTGAGATCTTCTGAAGTAGATTTAGTCTTGAGTTTAACCATCAAAGTGATGGTATAACTACAGACGAAGAACGAAACAAAGGACTACCAGCATGGTAAATTTGGCAGTGTCTTTGGGTGGGAGTAATTGTGGTTTATGTGGGCTGGGCCTCTTTGAAGGCACCATCTGTGACGGGCTTCCTTAAAATAATTGCCTCTTAATTATACGCCAGTGTGGAACTGACAGAATCCACAAGCGTGACATCAGAGTTCAACATTTCAGGACCAAAACAAACCTTGATGGAATGACGGAAAATGTTACATGACAAAAACACTAAATTCAAGTAAATATAAAGTGAAGTACCAAAAATATGTTAGATGAGCTCATCCAAAAAGATCGTTTTAAAATGTTCTTTTCCATCCCAGCTTAATATACAAAGACAAATCTAAGTAGCTGATCTTAGCTGATATCCTACAATCCCCAAGTAGCAACACTAGCTCAAGCAATGGTGTGAGTTTAAAGGCGGGGCTATCTGTCAGTTCTACAAAACATAGCACAATATTTCAGTATGTAAAACAAAAGCAACCAAGGAATTTCTAATCCCAATCTCAGTTTAATATACAAAGACAAATCTATGTAAACCATTAGGTCACAATTTTTTTTTACAAAATTGTTAAAGCATTCGGACCAGCCCCACATAGCAACACTGGCTCAACCAACGGTGTGAGTTTGAAGGCGGGGCTATCCGTTTGTCTGACCAATGGCAGAAGGAGAGTGTTTGGGGAACCTGATTGAAAACAATCATTCTTTCTGTGACTCCAGTGGTGCCGAAATGACACATTAAGCCTTTGAACCAGCTAAACAATTTTAAAAAAATTATATATCTGGTCAAAATAAACATTTTCAGCTTAAATTCTACTAAACATAGCACAATATTCAGTATCTAAAACAGAAGCAACCAAGGACTTTCTAATCCCAATTCCAGCCATATAAAGACAAATCTAAGTAAACTATTAGTTTACATTTTTAAAACATTTGTTAAACCATTCTGACCAGCCCCATATAGCAACACCGGGCTCAACCAATGGTGAGTTTGAAGACGGGGCTATCTGTTTGTCTGACCAATGAAGGGGAGTGTTTGGGAAACCTGATTGAAAACAATTATTTCTGGGTCTCCAGTGGTGCAGAAAACCAGCTAAACAATTAAAGAAAGTTAAGTTATATCTGCTAAAATAAACATTTTCAGCTTTAATTCTACTAAGCAGCACAATATTCCGGCGTTTAAAGCAGAAGCCACTCAGGATGGGCTAAAAGAGCGTGACAGCATGCAGGGTGAGCATATTGCCTTAAATGGGTTCGCAAGCGCCCGCTGCATCCACACACATGCATTATGCAAAGCTTTGCAATACCGCTTCCCTCCGGTCGACCCCTCGCCCCGTCACGGTGGACTCCATTGATTTCAGACCTATGGGCTACGGAGAAGCTATGTGCATAAAGCATCTCCCTCACACTGGAGTGATTTAGAGGCCGTTTGTCTGTTCAATGGAAAGCCATTAAATTGACTGATGACTATAAGAGTTGGGTTTTCATATCCAGCCTTGCTTTAGAACCTCGGCATCCTTGAATACAAAACGCTGGTTGCATGTCAATTGATGTTCTCTCAGATGTGTGAGCAATGCGTGTTTCAAGAGCGGTCAGGAAATGGGTAGAAGACTACTTAAAGAAATCATTCTATGCTATGAGCCAGCATGAGTGTCCAGATCAGGCAAAGATTAGAGCTCTGATTGATAAGTGCACATTATCTAATGACATTATCTAAAATTCAAATGGCTTATTCAAAGAACAATAGATTGGATAGAGATTAAATCTTAATGTGAACAACTAACATTTCAGTTCTCCTGCTGAGGTCAGAGAATGTGATTTCATTTTGGGTAACAGAATCACAATGGTATGCACGTACATCGACATATAAATATTATATTTAATAATCAATATTTCTATATATATTAATAATATTTACTTATACAATTCTCTATGAAAAAACGTGGGGTAAAATATGCATTAAAAAAAGATTGAGGGTACGTTTGCACGACAACAAAGTACTGAAAACGGAAAATTTTATCTTTTGTGTTTTACGTGTACCGATGACAATATTAAAACGATCCCGTTCACACGGATCTGCGAAAACAATTAAAAATGCTGTATTCTGCTGACAGGCCACTAGTTGGCGATGTCACGTCACACAAAGAAACACTACGCGCGTATAGACTGAACATGTAATACGTATGCATGACGTCACTATTTTCACAAATTCGCGTTTTTGTGGTTTACACGGAGACGATAACGGTATCGTTTTCAATAACTTGCACTTAAAACCAGTTTCAAAAGCTTGAGTTTTCAGGCCCTCAAAATAATGTTGTCATGTAAATGAATGGCCAAAACGTATAAAAAGTTCCATTAATAGCTGAAAACTGTGTCGTGTAAAGGCCCCTAAATTATGTCGCTCTAAGCATGAAGTGGTGGGCTACAGGTCTGTTCCGATCTGAAAGGTTCTTGACCACAAAAAACAATGATAAATGCAAATAACAAAAAGCAACTGATAATATAATCATACCTGGATAGGTTACCAAAATAAATTGGTTTATAAAATTTGAAAGTGATGAGAAAACACTTCTCATGCCAAACTATACAGTAATTTGGTGCCAATTCATGTCACTTAGAAGTAAACTAATATAATATTTGGCCTAGTGTTTTTGTGTTAGTCTGGTTAAATACACTTCTGCTGTTATATAACATATTTGCAAGTTTTCCTATTCCCCTCATGTCAGGTCAGTAATTTAACATATTGTTGGGCTTACGCAGATGATGGTAATGTTAATATTTTTACAGAAAAATTATATTTTGTTCCTTCGGTACAATAAACAGTGTTGATAAAGCGTTGCATCACAAATGCAATGTAAAAATCAAGTTCCTGAGGCAAAACCAGTTGGAAACCACTGCTCTAAATCAGGTAAACCTATTAATTTAAGGGTGAAATAATTGTGTTGTAACTTATCATTTACTGATGAGTAAAAGCAAGAAATGAGAGCAGAGATGCAAGCACAAATATTGATTTACTGAGATCCAGGATCAAATTCCAGTAAAATTATCAATACAGAAATCAAAGCTGGGGTTTTAATATGACAATTTAATGCAGCTTTTGAGATTTGCAAAATTACCAACTTGCCCTTTAATAAAAGAAACACCATTAATGCAGCGGTCAAAAATAGGATGTCTAGTGAATTAGTGACACTGAGGAGAAGGGCATCAATAAAGGGCCTTTTTTTGGTTGTGGTCAGTACTATCCAACTGCTGAGGGCAATTCTGATGCCCCTGAGACTCGCTCCATTGTGTTCCTGCTTTTTACAAAACCAGCCCGGCGCTTATGCAGGACGGCCACTGATTAAACCACTGGTGCCTGGAGCTTTGAATCTGAAAACACTGGCGCACAATGGCCGCTATTGTCAGCTGCTTTTCCTTCTATTAATTCTAGGTGACAAAAAGGGTGTCAGGATTTAAAAAAGAAAGACAGCCAGGGAAAAAAAAGCCCATCTGGAGAGTTTACATTATATATAATGCCCCAAAATACGAAGATGAGCTTTATGTTAAAAGGTTACATTTTAAACAGCTACTTATTGTGATATTTTGCATGCAGTCAGCGTAAATGTCAGCAGGTGAAAGCTTACTACTAGCTGAGTCAACAGTTTGTAAAAAAGGTCAACAAAGCCAAAAAATGTGCATTTATAACCAATTATATCCATAACTATACTAACAAACAAGTGTATAAATTAGCCTTCAACCTAAAGTCACTAAATGGTGCAATTCAGCTATAATGACAAGGCTTTAACTGCACTAGTCTTCACTTGGAAACATCAATTATCCAATCCAAAAACAATGAACATGTTTCTAAAGGTCTGGTAGGACATACAAGACAATAAATAAGATCACAACACCATGCAAGAAGGCTTTTCAAACAGGCCTTGAGTCTGAAAGCCCCCCATCGGTCACCACACGGGACAGTACAAACAGCGGGGCTCACCGTTGCCTTCCCAAGCCGCATGGATTAACATGTGGCTTAAAACATTACAATTGGCTTATCATTGGCCGTAGAGAAAAACCCATACACATGGCTATCGAAGGCCAAGCAGAATCTCATTTATTAAAACCAGTTTCTCTAGTTTATGAGAAGACCCCTGATGAGAGTGATGTTATAGGGTGGGGTTCATGCTTCCCTTATATTGTCTCACCTGATCTGGTGCATCAAAAGATGGATGCCTGCCTTAAGCCTGAGCAAAGTGCAAACCCATTCAAAGAGGAGTTAATATATGCACACAAATCAAAATAGCCCCATGCATCAGTTTATTTGACAGGAACACATAGGTAGTTTCATTTTAGCATCCCTACACTGCCTGCATCTCGTAAGCCTCCAGAGGCCATGCTTGAATCTCCATCTTCAAGATGCACACAGCAAATGTGCAATATCTGCAACAAAGATACAAAGTGAGCATGCTTTTATTTCCATGCAACATATCAAATGGTGAATGCATACCTAAACAGCCTTTTCCTTTGCCGGACACACAGTCAGTGTTCTGCGGGTGGGATGACTGGACGGATCCCAGCGCTGGGCTGATGATGATGGTCAGCAGGCAGAACACAGACAGTTCTGGTCCGGTCCTCCTTATCAGCCCGGTGCCCACCGACATGATGTCTCTGTATCTCCTCTTTGACCTGTTAAATAAAGGTGCAGGGTAACAAAAGAGGAGCAATCTGTGATGCTGCGGAAAATATTCCAATGTTTCCCTTTTAAAACGTGTTTGTGTCCCAGAAAGGCCGAGTGAGCCTTGTGAGCATCACTCCGGTTAAAAACAGCCTTGCATTTCGATCACAAGCACATTTGCACGGATTCCCTGTTGTGTGTGTTGCATGAGCTCGTGCGCGTCTCAATAACAGCTCGCGGATGCCTCTCGGTCTGTCTTTGTGTGCATCTCTCGCGCGTCTGTTTTGCAAGGTGTGAGAAAAGCCGACGCGTATCGCCTGTTTTCCGTCCTTTAGAAAGCCTTCGCTCTCCGTTCTCTTCAATCCTTTCGTTTCGGGGCAATATCGCGAATCTCGTTGCCCAAAATCCCAACAACAAAGGGTCGGCACGGATGGGTTGCAGTCACGTGACTCCTGAACCACCTCCCCCAATTCCCAGAGGAAATGCAGGACCCCTGAAAATCTGAAACACTACAGTTGGGTCATTATTAGTATGCAGTTCAGTTCATTTTCATTTGGCAATCATATTTCTCAATCAGTGGTGTGTTGTGGACTTGTGAAATTAGTTGTATTAGGCTAATATTAATTAATACTTTCATTTTCCATTAGTGTTATCTTAGTATCATTCCCTATTATAATTTTCAATTGATATTTTGAATAATATTTTATTTGAATATTTTCCATTTTCATTTTAATTTGAGCTCAAATTTAGGTAGGCTTTTTTGTTGTGCTTTAGTAGTGAAATGAAAATGAAATGAAATGTTTAAGTTACTTTATTTTATTTCTGTTAATGTTTAGGCTATTTTATTTAATGAAATGTTGTTTTTTAAATATTTTTAGTTTTAGTATTTTAGTAGTTTTAGTAACGATAATAATCATATTACACAGATAAATACATTTTTATTATTATTATTATATTTTCTGGGGGTTTATTCCCCCCTTTCTTTATTTTTTGGAACTTGATGTGTGGAACTTTTTTTGCTCACCATAAGCTGTCACGTACATAAAGAGCTGTAAAAAAAGCCAGGATTAACAAAATAGTTGTGCATGCTCTGCTGCAAATCAAATGTTGTGATTTGGCGACAGTCATGATGCAATAAGCAAAAGGTTTCTATAATTTGTTTTGAAATTATTTTCCACAGATGCACTAAACATCATCTACATTAGAACTGTCACCTATTATGATATTTTATGTCGTTTAATGACAGCTCCGTTTAAATGCAGTTTGTCGAGTTATAATATACACACAAGGGGCCATTAAAGGATTTAAATACAAACAATGCACACAGTAATACGCAATAAAATCCTCATGAAATGTGGTTGGTTTTTGATAACCTTTATAATTGCAGATGCACCATATCTCAATGCTTTGCTGCAGGGTTGTTAATCATAATTTGGTCTGGATGCTCCAGCTGCACTAGTGGTGTCGATATTGATCCTGAGGCCACACAAGTACACTATTGATCTCATAGACAGACATTTAATAGACTGAGTTACAAAAAACAGACAATCCCTGCCGCTCAACCAGCAGTATGTGAGCGGTTTATATTCCTCCAAACTATCCAGAACAATCTTCAAGCATTTCAAAATGTCTCGTGCAGCTTTTTAAAAAAAGTTTTTTAATCAGTTTAAAACAACATTAAAGAACTTGGACATCTTTGGTAATGTATCCGTTTGTGCATGTATAAGCCCATAGTTTCCTACAAAAGGGATTTATTCTGTAAAACGTAGAGCACGGATCCAGACCTGCCAAAATCACCTCAATCGAGGTCCACATATTACTAAGGCAAACATGCAGGTCACAATGTGAAATATTAGCATAATGCCCGCCCAAAGGCATATGCAAAAAAGACGCTGTGTGTTTGGATGCAAAAGCAAAACCTAACCCATTTGTTCAGAATCAGTGGTTAAGGTTTATTTGTAACGCTGTTCCTGAGCAGAGCAACTTAAAAGTTTTCTTTTGCACAGTGAATTTTACCGAGGACAGCTTCCTTAAACTGGGAGAGTATACAACGAAGTCTATATACAAAGATTACTTAGCATGTTCTGCTCAAGTCGTGCTTGCAAAGTTGTTTCCGATCGATCGGCTTGATCATCCACATTTTCAGAATCCAACTCGGACTCGAACTGATACAGTAAAACCAATGACACATTATTATGAAAGGTAGGGTCGGCAATTTCAGAGAGGCTAGCAATAGCAAGTTAGATCCCAGTGTCTCTGTTGTGGAAATTATCTATTTAGTGGTGAGACTGCAATGAAAACCAAACCCACTTGTCTTTTAAGTACTTTATTCTTACAAGAAGGCCATTCACATACAGACATCAGAGTTTTCTGTAGCGAAGGGCAACCTTGCCTAGTGCAGGCTGCCTTTGCCTTTTTATACATCACTCACTCCTAACTCGGCTGTTTTCCTGTTAGAAAAAAGTCTAACAGCTCTGGTGGACATTCCTGCAGTCAGCCTGCCAATTGCACGCTCCCTCAAAACTTGACACATCTGTGGCATTGTGTTGTGTGATAAAACTGCACATTTTAGAGTGGCCATTTATTGTGGCCAGCCTAAGGCACACCTGTGCAATAATCATGCTGTCTAATCAGCATCTTGATATGCCACACCTGTGAGGTGGATGGATTATCTCAGCAAAGGAGAAGTGCTCACTTACACAGATTTAGACAGATTTGTGAACAATATTTGAGAGAAATAGACCATTTGTGTACATAGAAAAAGTCTTAGAGTTCAGCTCATGAGAAATGGGGGTAAAAACAAAAGTGTTGCGCTTATAATTTTGTTCAGTGCATATATATATATATAAATGTTGTATAGATTTTACGTTTTGGAGTGGATTATGTGAGTTGATTTTATTAACCAAGGAAAAGGAAAGGGAAAAAATATTTGACCAAACTGCAGCAAAAATATTTATACATAGAAAAAGGTTATTTCAAACAATAACAATAATTTACATGATTGTTTAATGCATTTCTGAGCAATAAAATGCTATATTGTGGTCTTTTAAAAATATATACACTACAAACATTTTTTTTTAAAGAATGTATTCCTTTTATTCAGTATGGATGCATTAAATTGTAACATGTTTATGTAAATGGCAATGTAACAAAAGATTTCAAATTTTAAATAAATTCTGTTCTTTCAAACTTTCTATTCAGAGAAAAATATATGATGGTTTACAAAAAATATGAAGCAGCACAACTGTTTTCAACATTGATATTTAGAAATGTTTCTTGAGCAGAAAATCATCATATACTGATTTCTGAAGGATCATGTGAGACTTAAGACTGGAGTCATGATGCTGAAAATTCAGCTTTGCATCACAGGAATAAATTACATTTTAAAACATTTTCAAATAGAAAACAGCTATTTAAAATTTTAACATTTCACAATATTACTGTTTTTACTGTATTTTTGATCAAATAAATGCAGCCTGAGTGAACAGAAGAGGCTTTTTTCCAACCAAATGGTTTGATTGACAGTTTGGGTATTAAATAATTTGAATCATTACATATTATGAAATGCATAAATAAAAAGATATGTAATCATATATGTATTTATTTAACGCTAAAAACTATCAAATACAAGATAAATATGCAATATTTCAGAATATATGTTTTTATAGACTTATACTGATAAGTTGTATCCGCTGCTTTTCACATCATCAAACACAGTGTAGAGAGTGAAGAATGTAGTTGTAGAGCTGTCTGTGTATGTCACTATAGAGGATTGGTCATAAAAAAACCCTGATGGGAATTGTTGTAGATTTTTCCCTAAACCTAACCTATAGCCTACCATAACTTATACTCTAGCGTGCCTATACATTGACGTTAGCTAAGTTCACACTTCAGCGAGTCTCCAGTCGACTTCAGCCGAGTCTAACCCTATAATTCTAATTTACTAGTTTCCTTTCTTACTTACTAACTAACTTACTTGCTTCCCTAAACTGACCTGCTGCGCAGCAGTAATATCAGACAGACTCCAGCAAATGTCCTTTAAATGCTTTTAATTACGGCCGGGAGATCTCAGAGAAGTAGCCTACTCCAGAGCATCTCCCAAAAAGAAACAAGGCCGGTGGATCTCAGACAAATCCCATTGAGAATCCCACCAGTAAACACTAATGACTAATACAACAGTTTTTATAGTATGGGGGTATGGCAAAATGACATTATACATTACATAATTTCTCTACAATTTGATTGGTTCTTCATTACTTCATAATCACAAGTTTTCAAACCTAGACATCTGTCTAGTTTCATTTCCCATATATGTTATTTATACACATGTACACACAACCAAAGTCACGAGTTTTCAACTAAAGGGGAAGCATACATTTCAAATTCAAATGTTAGATGTTAAATAAGGTTAGATGTTAGAAACATGGTTAGTTTAATATACAGTCTAAAATTTCCACCACAGAATCTCAAAGACTCCATATTTCAGAATATAACTGTATCTGAACTCATTGTTCACATTGTGCCACATCAGTCATGTTTCCATCATATAATTGTGTCACAGTCACACAGAGCCGGACAGTAACGGAGTACATTTACTTGAGTACAGTACTTGAGTACAATTTTGAGGGATCTGTACTTTACTCGAGTATCATTTTTGGGGATTACTCATGACTTTACTCAAGTACATTTGAGAGGCAAATATTGTACTCTTTACTACATTTCTATCCATAACCGTGAGTACCCGTTACTCACGGTTAAGAAAAAAATCTCGGAAACCCTCAATTTGTTGTTTCCCTTTCAAACGTGATTGGATTGTGCAGGCGCCACTGATTGGGACAGTCTATCAGCAAATCACCTTCACCTTCAGCTCTGAACTGACGCCAAAGTAAACTCCATGGTCAGATTTATGTGGGTTCAAATGTGGGTGCAAAAAATCCATTAAAACTCTAGCAGAGGTTTGTCAGAGCGTTGCCATTGTGCATTGCCTTGTGGGCAAGTGAGAAATGTTAAATAAAGCAACATGGTAAAAAGATGAAAATGACTTGAATTAACTTTCAATTCCTTTTAGATTATCAAAGGTATTAACATTAACATTTTTCATAACTCCATGTAGGACGTTTCTGTACATAAATGTAAGCACGGTTCGCGTACCTACCCCGAAGTGATAAAATAAAATTCTGTATCAAATTTATAGGCAAAGACAAGTAGTTTGTTTAGGCATGGTTTGTAGGGAATTACAAACCTGCACACATACTATATTCGAACACACATAACTATAGAATCAATTCTTAATGCGCATGTGAACGCCATCAGCGTTTATCACAGGTTCAGTTTAAAGTCTGTTTAGAGAGAACGGCGTCGTCTTAGCGGCCCCTAATTTAATAACAAATGATCATTTCGACGGAAGTGAATCAATCAAAACTAACTTTAGCTGAAAAAATAACATTATTCAAGAACCGCTATAAAACCAAAACAATCTCTGTTACCTTAAATTATATGTTTATCTCTGAAAAGCCGCTTTGAAACAATCTACATAGTTCAAAGCGCTATATAAATCATGATGACTTGACTTGACTGGCAGTAGTAATGCAATATTTAGAAAATTTACTCTTGTACTCTTGATACTCAAGTACTTTTAAAAACAAGTACTTCAGTACTTTTACTTAAGTAGACATCTGACTGTAGTACTTTTACTTGTACTTGAGTAAAATTTAGCAAGGGGTATCTGTACTTTTACTCAAGTAACGAAGCTGTGTACTCTGTCAGCCTCTGCAGTCACATAGTCAACATTCAATGGAGCTGTAAAAAAAGAAAGAGTCCAGTGATGTTGTGAAGAGTTCAAGCTCAAAAGAAACAAAAGAAAAGAAGCTTAATTGTAACAGAAGTAACAAAAGTAACAAAACTGTATCTTAGCACAATCGTCAGAGCACCGGCTGATGTATTTAATAACAAGACAATTTAGCAAGTATACAGCGCCACCACCAGGTCCTCAACTAAATCTATGAAGCCAGCGTAACCCTTATCCCACAGAAGACAGCAAGCCGTTATGGGGCATGTTACCTTGTTTGTCCTCTTGGGACGGAGGAAATCCAATTAAGGTTGACAAAGTTGCAGTAATCCAGAACAGTACAAGACCCCAAGCAAGGTGCTTGATTAGTACTAGATGTGTGGTATGACATTTAATAAGATTACCACGACCAAATACGACAAGAGAATACGGACAGATGCCTGTGAATCAGCCTTTACAACCATGAAAGTTTACCTGTGAAGTCCTTCAGTGGATGCCAAGTCCTCCACAACATTAAAGGTGCAGTAAGAGATTTCTGAGAAAGCTGTTGAAAGTGAATCGGACCAAGCACCAAAACACACATGTAGCCAATCAGCATTAAGGGGCGTGTTCACTCATCAGGGAGAGGTGCCTGTGCTGCATAGCGTGTTCGTGAATTTTGGGGCGAGGCTATCAAGATAGGGGCGTTTTTGTTTGTTAATTCAAATGTCAAATATTCTCAGAAATCAAGAGCATTCAAGTTTAACATCTGCGCAACAGCTCATCTTTCCTGATTTCATTCATGCTGGACACATATGAGACTTTGTTTAGAGAAAACATTTTTAATAAATTGGTGCACAGTAACAAATTTTACATATGGTTTACAGATGATGATAAAGTAAAAATCTGTGTTGTCTTGATGGAGGGTTGCAAACAGAATTCTGCTACATTCTTGATAACAACTTAAGAAACATATAATGTTGTTTTCACACATTACTTACAAGCCTGTTGCTAATATCCTATTTGCAATATAGCAACTTTTATTTTTGTCTCCGTAACAAATCTTATATCGTTTATAATACTTATAATAAAAATGTTTAGTATTCTAGGTTTATCATGAAAGATCTATCCACATGTCAGGAATGGTCCCTTACCGAGCCTCCAAATCCACCTAATTTGAAACTTAGGCCTATTGATAGATCACATATTATATAAATAAATAAAAGCATTTTCACACAGCGTTTAAAAAAACTAAAAAATGCAACCACTATCTCAAAGAAATCTAAACCATTTTCAGATAATTATAGTACTTCAAATCAATAGAATAAAATCATTATGAAAGGCCTGAAAGTTAAAATGTGGATTTATGTTCTCTAACAATATACATCTACTACAGCTGACGAGAGAAGCAAAGCAAAAGAAGGGAAAATGTAAGTTTTATCTTATATTTCACAGACTTCAGGGCCATCTGGACGTAAATTATCCAATGACCCAACTCTTCCATAAGGTACATGTGCAACATCACACGAAGTGTAATGACAACACTGGCATGCATTGAAATATGAATGCTTCAAATATGAGGCCATTTGAGAACATTGTTCTTTTACACACAGCTATTGCTCTGACTATTCAAGGCAATTTTTGTGGTACACTATACAAAAGAAGTTTTCTTAACACCCTTTCTTATTCTATGTGAACGCATTTGAATCCAAGCAGCTTATTCTATTGAAAAAAAGTCTTTTTGAAATACTAGATTTGCTTAAATTTGGGGAAACGCAAAATCAAGAGTCAACAATTCTGATAATGGTTTAAAATTACCACTAAAATATCATTCATAGAAAATGGCAAAATTAGTCACACAATAAGAACTCTACTCTTTTTTTCCTATACCCTTACCAAATGTACAACACAAAAGTAACTTTTAAAATGCTATATATTGTAACATGCTAAATCAAGTATGTGTTGTACCTTATTAAATGATACTGCTGATTTGATCTTTAACAAATAAAAAAAGAAAACGCTGCTTTCAGTAGTCTTCATGGCAGCATTTTGTAAACGATTAAAGACCTATGAAGCACATTTGGCAATCAACTAAATAAATCACGTAGAGCCAGGGCTGAAATTTTGGTGACTAAAAGTGATGATCAGCATCATTTAAATAGTAGTTAGATCTAGTTTTCGTTTACTCACGCTCAAGCTGTTCCCACCTATATGTAGAGGAATATTCATGTAGCTCATTTCCATGTTCATTTTTGGGTGAACTGTTCTAATATAATAAAGGTATTTTGGAGACTCTAGTCAAACACAGGGTTTATGTAGGATAATAGCACCACTCTCTGTCACTATCATAATCGTATGATCAAATCATAAACTTTAGGGGGAGGAGTGTTTCACGGTCCCTCTTTCTAGCAGGTGTGAGCGGAACTGAAAGCGTGAGGTGTTGAAGGGGTTTGACGAGGTAAGACTGGCCCATCATCTGTGATCTGACATTTAGGGTGGGCAGAAATCTGCAAAGTAAGGGTGCTGTAGGGCTTCCTCTGCTGAAATTCGCTGTACTGGATTGCATTTCAGAAGATTCTGCAAACACAGAAAAATCCAGCTAAACCATAACGCATGAAAGCATGAAGTATTTGCTTCCACAATGAGAATATTGTACCTGTAGAAGGTCTCTGCCAGTGCTGCTGAGTTTCGGGACCACATTCACAAGTGATGTAGTAGCTGGGTACATTGGGTACGGCTATCAAAACATTTAAATTAAAAAGAAGAGAAAGGGAAAGGAATGCAGAATAAATGTATGAAAATAAGGTATTTTCTAAATAGCCAATTGTTGAGTATTTCTTGAAACTCTATTAATTTGTACATTCTAACACTTGTTATTGTGTGCAAAATCTAATGACCTGTTCTTGCAATGAATATCGTTGTGCCGGCATTTAGACGAATAAATGTTGTACCTTATAATCTGGAAGTTTATTCATAGTCTGCCATTGTTCTTCTGTCGGTGTTCCCAGCAATGTGCCAAAATGTTAAAGTTAATCAGCTCAATGGCAACTTGGCTTGATGTGCCAACAAGTTTCTACATGCATTGCTTGGCAACTTAATTATATTACATTACTACGGAGCCCCTAAAGAGACATGGTGATGGAAAAAAAAAAAAATGAGATGGGAGGAAAATTATATACAGTATCAATGCTTTTGGTTTCCACCGAGAAACTTTTTTTAATTGTTTGCGAGCGAGCGCAGTTTCTCTGGGGAACAAAAAAAGATTTTAAATAAAAATTTTCCACCATCATATCCCTTTAGGGGCACACATACATACACACATAAATATATTTGAATGAGTTCTATCAAGATTAAAATTCTGTCATTAATAATTACTCACCCTCATGACGTTCCAAACCCATAAGACTTTCGTTCGTCTTCTGAACACAAATGAAGATGTTTTTGATGAAATCTGAGAGCTTTCTGTCCCTCCATTGACAGCCACGCAACTACCACTTTGACGTTCATAAAACTAATCCATATGAATAGAGCGGTTTAGTCCAAATTTTCTGAAGAGACAGTCTCTTTATATGATGAACAGATTTAATTTAGGCTTTTATTCACATAAAAACATTGATCAGAACATAAACAGAAGCTCAACCAAACATGATTGATGCATGAGAACAAATCCCATTGCTGAAGCTCAAACGTTCTGTGTGACACAAGAATGAACCTCATTGGTTAGTGTCAGTTGGTAGTTGCGTAGCTGACATTGGAGGGACAGAAAGGTCTCAGATTTCATAAAAAAGACCTTCATTTGTGTTCCGAAGATGAACGAAAGTCTTACAGGTTTGAAATTACATGAAGGTGAGTAAATGTGTGTGTGTGTATATTTTATATATATATATATATATTACATTAAATGTACCATCCTGCACTAGGTATCAACAATATGAAACTTCAAGATTACAGTTCTATCCAAAAGTATAAACCTAACGTAAATCTTAAACAGATTAACTAAGTGTAAAGGATATCTAAAGATCCTCTTTAGCTGGTCATCTACGTCATTACCAGGAAATAAGGGCCGTCCTGCATTCGCCAGTTCTAAAAAAAAAAAAAAATGAAACAGAAAAACAAATTCACATACTACAAGAAAAGTTACTACAACAACAACAACAAAAAAAAGTTAAATGGAGCTTTTCCTACCAGCAAATATACACCCTGCAGACCACATATCAATAGAGGTAGAGTATAGCTTAGCACCAAACAGCACATCCGGCGGCCTGTACCACAACGTCACCACCTGAAGCCAATCAACATGAAGTGAGGGACAGGGAAACGCTGAAAAAGTCCAAGCTGCATCTGAAGCCGTGTAGCTTACCTCAGCAGAATAACATCGTACAGGTATTCCAAACGCTCTGGCCAAGCCAAAGTCAGCTAACTTCAGTTCACCGTTCTGATGACAACAAAATAATACAGATTTTAAAAAGGGGTTTTGGGAGTACAGCAGAAATAAAGGAACATGGAGCATGTTTGGGTTTCACCAACATAATTCAATCTGATAGTCATATATAACACAAACCTGCTACACTAAGGATGAATATTGAATATTCAATATCAAGCACTTTCAGTCATTTACTTACTCTGTTGATGAGCAAATTTTGTGGTTTGAGGTCTCGATGGAGAACATTTCGGCTGTGGCAGAAGGCAAGACCCTTCAATAACTGGTACATAAAGGACTGCAAGGAGAGAATTAAAACGGCATTATCTGATACCTCAAACATTAAATATGCCATAAAGAGATGCTCTTCCGTGACACATTCTTTTCAGGGCTTTATACAGATTTAAAAAACAAATCAAACCTTGACAATCTCTGGATCCAAGTCACCATTACAGCTGTCAAAGTATTTCTTCAAATCCTGTTTGAATGAAAATCATTCTACAAGTTAAAAAACACATTGATCTCTCAAGAGTCGTTCAAGCAGCAAGATCATTGGAAACAGGGTAAATAATGATGCAGACACTTGGTCTCACCTGATCGCAGAACTCAAACACTAATGTGAGCTTCTTATCACTGTGAAGGACATCATGCAACCTACAAGAACAAGTAGCTGTTGTTAAAGGGTTAGTTCACCCAAAAATCAAAATTATCCCATAATTATCGCCAAACACAGGAGTTATATATAAAAAAATATATCCTGGCAAGCTTTATAATGGGAGTGAATGGTACCTGAGATTTTGAAGCCCAAAAAAGTGCATCCATCCATCATAAAAGTAATCCATACGGCTCCAGGGGTTAATAAAGAGGGGGTCAGAGGTCACTTTTCTGCCGGAACTAGACTCATGTACGGCCATTGCCAGAAGCCAATGATTATAGTTTATAAAGTTATAAATATGGATATTTTTCTTACAAAAACGCATTGTTTCAGTTCAGAAGGCCTTTATTAACTCCCTGGAGCCGTATGGATTACTTTTATGATGGATGGAGGCACTTTTTTGGACTTCAAAATCTCAGGTACCATTCACTCCCATTATAAAGCTGGGAAGAGCCAGGATATTTTTTAAATACAACTTCGATTGTGTTCGGCTGAAAGAAGAAAGTCATATACACCTAAGGATGGGCTTGAGGGCGAGTAAATTATGAGATAATTTTTATTTTTTTGGGTGAACTAACCCTTTAATGCAGCATAAGACAAACTGCACAATTTCTATTTCATCACTATTTATTTATTTATCAATAATTATTTTGAAATGCTTCCTTAAAAAATAATTGCAACCAACCGAAACTGATTTTATATGGTTAAATACATTAAAAATGCAATAATAAAAATAAAATAATACTTAACATTTATTCTGTATGATGAAATATGCTAATAATACATTTCATTAAAAAATGTAAATAATAATAATACAAAATAGGAAATATAAAAGCAACAAAACTAGGGGTGCACCGAAATTTCGGCCGCCGAAAATGTTCGGCCGAAAATGGCATTATCGGTTTCGGGCCGAAATAAAAAAAACAGCCGAAAACGTAAACCGAAAATGAATGTCACCCGCCCCTCCCATCCGTGCGCAAGCCCTTAGGTTTCACTCACGGTCCCGCATATTGATAGCGGCTCCCTGATGCCCGCAAATTAGTTCAAATCTCCTGGAAGAGCGAGCGAGCAAGAGCTCGTGCTCCAAACCGTGTAGCGCGCGCACGCCAGATAGGGAGAGAGCGAGAGACCTTGCGTGTGTGTACTAGTGTGCCACATGAAGCGCATGTAAGACCCCCAGTCCAATTTTCTGTGTGTATAGCAGTTACATTAAAATTTGCGTAGCACTGCACAACTGTGTTTCCTAAGGCTACATGGGCTTACATGTTGTTTACAGTTTGAGTTTGGATTAAGTTCTAGTGCTGTTTTTGCACTGTTGTTTTGCATTGTTTTGCACAGCAATTTAAAATGTAAGTAAAAAATTAGAATAGAGGCCCACTGCCATTCTGTGATTTTGTGTGCAGTTATTCAGATAATTGTGGATCTTTTTGCACAACTGTTAAAAAACTATTTTATTTGATGGAACATAAAACTTGAAGAATAATATTATTTGGTATTATTATTTATATTTATTGTTAAAAATATTTTAGGTTTTGTACTGTGTATATATATATATATATTAGTATAAGTTTTTAAAATAAGCCATTTTCGGCTTCAGTTTCGGTTTTCGGCCAAGTGCATCCTAAATTTTCGGTTTCGGCCCAGAATTTTCATTTCGGTGCATCACTAAACAAAACTCAATGCATGCCGTAAGCTTAAACATACTTAATATGCAAAGAAACATACCTTACAATGTTTTTATGCTTCAGTTCTTTCAGAAGGCAAATTTCTCGTAAAGCTGAACTTGGAACCCCCTGTTGTAGGATTGAAAATTAATTTGAAAGTTTACTTTAATATGACTTGCTTGTGCTTCACATCCAAGTTTTACCTCATCATCATCATCCAATCTCACTCGTTTGAGGGCCACAATCTCATGCGTTTCTCTGTTTTTAGCTTTGAAAACGGTCCCATATGTACCTGGAGACAGGGTAAGGACAGGGTAAGTAAGCAGAGGGTAAAAAACAAGTCAGTCTGTAAAAAACAATTCAGTCTGACTTCAAGGCATGAATTAGAAAAATCACTGTAGAAAGTTGGCAAAACGTCAATAAGAATAAAACAAATCCTGAAATGGGCATGGAATAACTTATATTGTGTATAATCTCGCAGACAGCGTTGTCACGATGTAACCATTACTTTTCTCAGCATACTTCAGAACAGACCAATCACTGTCCTTTTCGATAAATAGATGAGGGTTGCCGCAGATTGTATCTATAACTCAAGTACTCATCCGATTAAATTATTATATATTTAAATTAGTATATTTTTTCATTAGCGTGTAAAATCAAGAATTAGCAATAATAATCGTTCTGCGATTTGAATGTTGACAAAGTGGGCTGCGTCTAACATCGCATGCTCTCTAGAGTAGGCACTTTTTCTAAATAAGTATTTACTTCACGACCACAAAAAAAAAAAAATGTTCTATATAGTATGAATGCATCCGATATCGCATACTTCCTTACTATATAGTAGGCAAAAAACTGAATTTGGAAATACTTATTTTGTCACATACTCAGTACTCATAAAACTACTTCAAGGTGCTCCAAGCGATGTCGGGTGACGTCACTTCTTGTTGACGTTTAAAGTATTGTCAAACAAAACGGAGGCTAGCTAGACGCTCCCTCCTCTTCATCCGCGCACTAACCCCCCAAACCCCACCCCCAAATCCTTCTTGTCGGTTATTGGCTGGAACAGTTTGTTATGTTTCGTGGTGCGGGTTGGCCCAGTTTGTTTTTGTTGCCATTTTTGGAGACTGGGGTTTCTGCAGAGACCGCGGTTTTTTTTACAGTGTGTTCAGGGGACATGCAGCTAGCGGATAGTGAGGAGATGTTTGCTGTATGTGATAAAAAAATGTTTCGGCCTAAAAAACACGTGACATCGCTTAGAGCACCTTTCAGGTGAGATTCTGAAGTGATGCAACTGACGGTCACATAATAACGACAACATGGCGGATATAGTACGTCCAGATTACATTTATACTACACACATTCATACAGAACATACGTTTTTAGTGGTCGTGAAGTAATTGCTTATTCAGAATAAGTACCTACTCAAGTGAGTATGTGATTTCTGACACAGGCGTAATCCAGACATACTACATCTGCATGTTATCATGTCAGTTGCGTTGCTTCACTCCCATTCTTAAATCCTTAAGATGCACACTTCAGAATCTCGCCGGAAGTAGTAGGTCATCCGAGTACTTTTTTATAAGTACTGTGAATTCGGACATACTGCTTTTGTGTTAACACATATTTATACTATACTATATGCTACCCACTATATAGTAGGGAAGTATGTGATTTCGGATGCAGCCACGCAGACTTTGAGCCTTCATGCGCCCCCTGGAGGAAGAAACACTTTATGCCGCATAGGAATCAGCTACTAACTAACATTTGCAGCTCAGTGAGAATCAAAGAAAAGCTGCTAATGATACTGCTATGAATGAACAATCAGTTTGATTCGAAATAATCAATGTAACACCTCAATTTCTCTGAACAATAGCGACGGCATCATTTAACAGGTGCGCAAATGCCGTTTTTGATTTATTTAAAGCCAAGTGCATCCTCTCAATAGCTCAATGAGCTTGCTAGCTCTAGTTTAGACTTTAATCTCAACACAAGCTTACGAAGGCATAATTCACAGCAGACTGTAAGACGTTTTAAGCTCTATAACAGCAAACATTCATGATTGTTAATACTCGATAAATCTCCAATGCAGATAACGTTACAGCCATTCAGGCCAGACAATCCATTTAACGTTAACGTTACTCACCCTCTCCTATCTTCTCCAACTTCTCATACTTTTGCATGGTTTTAGCCAGCTACAATAGCTTTGAAATAAAGCGTCCTGGCTCCTTAATTTCCTACGTTTTAAAATAAAGGTTTAAATAATACAGCTGATTACTGTCGTTTTTTTTATCAACAAGGGGCGTAGTACGCAACATGAAGAGAGCAATAAGGGTTTCAAGATGGCGATTTACTGAGACACACTTCAAAATAAAAGCATCCGTTGTAAACGGTCTTCTGGGTGGATAATAAATACCATAAACTGCAATAATTAATAATAATAATAATAATACAATTAAAATAAAACAATTCATAATTTATTAAAAAAAAATTATAAACACCTTTTCTAACTAACAGACAAAATAAAGAGTAAGGGGAATGCAGGAAGAAAATACTTATTTACTTTATTATACCCCAATTTTCATGGAAGACAGGCAGAGTATCATCAATAGTATTGATAAATAATACATATTTCAAAATAAAATGTACATCTCACTTTATTGAAACCTTTTCATTAAAAAAAAAAGGTTAAAATACTTAAAATATCAGTCTAGAATTTGGGGACAAACAGTATTTAAAAACAGCATGTCTACCATTGCACAACATTGACATTATTCTCTGATACATAAAACTCAAATCACAGAATATTCACTAAAACCAATTTGCTATGGCAGTGCACCAAATAAAATTTTGTCTTTAAAACAATTTAAAAATGTAAATAACTTCAGATAAAAAAATATTTAAAATAACTGGAAGTGAAATATGCTCAGTAATACAGTATTTTATTTGTGACCATTGGATCGTTGTCTCTTTATAAGTTCTGCATACAGCCCTCCTTTGCTCAGTAATTCCAGGTGCGTTCCAGCCTTTGGAAACATAAATAATAAAACAAACATTAAACATCACAGGATTCAGGAATTCAGTATGCAAGTACATCCTTTGTAAAGTCCTTCCTAACCTCAACAATACGTCCATTGCTCATGACACAGATGAGATCGGCCGCCTGTATGGTGCTGAGACGGTGAGCGATGATCAGAACGGTGCGACCCGTTGTGGCTCTGTCCAAAGCCTCCTGAACCACACGCTCAGACTCCGCATCCAACGCACTGGTGGCCTCATCCAGAATCAAGATGCTGGGGTTTTTTATCAGGGCACGAGCAATTGCGATCCGCTGCTTTTGGCCCCCAGATAGAGTGACTCCACGTTCACCTAAAAATTAATAAAAATTATTGTTTTTTAAAATTGATTTTATTTTAGAAAACGGAAGAAAATTTTATTTTATTCACACTTAAAAAATACATCTTTCATCTCACTTTATTGAAACCTTTTCCTTTAAAAAGAAAGTATTAAAATACTTTCAGTCTAGAGTTTGGGGAAATAAAACAGTGTTTATTTTATTTATAAGTCATTTTATTTTCAAATTTATTTTCTGATTTAGTTTTTAACAGGGCTTACCAACCACGGTGTTGTATCCATCTGGGAATCCTGTGATGAAATTATGAGCATTGGCTTGTTTGGCAGCAGACGTGACCTCAGCGTCTGTTGCACTGGGTTTTCCAAACCTGATATTCTCCATCACAGAGGTTCCAAAAAGAACAGGTTCCTGTGATAAGGACAAAAAAGAATGATACAATTGGTGATCTTTCTCAGACATACGTATATAACCAACCGAAGCAGAAACGTTAGAGTGAAGCAAGGTCCAGCTCACAGAGAGAGAATAATATGTACCTGACTGATGAACCCAATGACGTGTCCTCTTAACCAGGACGGGTCCAGTGTTCTGATGTCCAGCCCATCCAGCATTACCACTCCACCGCTGGGGTCATAGAACCGCTCCAGTAAGGTGGCCACTGTGGATTTGCCTGAATTTAGAGGTAAATAAATGACTAATATAATAACAACAATAATATATTCACATGTGATGGGTGCGATCATTTGTATGTTGTGTTTCTGTGATAGATGCTTATTTAAAAAAAAAGTTAAAGACAGATAGATAGATAGATAGATAGATAGATAGATAGATAGATAGATAGACAGAGACAGACAGACAGGTGGATATATGGATAGATAGACAGAGAGATGGGTATACAGATGGATGGACAGACAGACGGATAGATAGAGGTAAATAGACAAGATAGACAGACAGATATAAGGATAAATAGATAGACAGAGAGACACAGAAGGACAGACAGACGAATAGATAGACAGATAGATAGATCAACATAAGGACAGACAGACGGACAGATAGACATACGGATAGACAAATGGATATGCAGACTCTCGGACGGACAGACAGACGGATAGATAGACAGATATAAGGATAAATAGATAAACAGAGAGACGGATAGACAGAAGGACAAACAAATGGATAGATAGATAGATCGACAGAAGGACAGACAGAAGGACAGACAGACGGATAGATAGATAGATCGACAGAAGGATAGACAGAAGGACAGACAGATGGATAGATAGATCGACAGAAGAACAGACAGACGATAGATAGATAGATCGACAGAAGGATCGACAGAAGGACAGACAGACGGATAGATAGACTGATCGACAGAAGGATAGACAGAAGGACAGACAGACGGATAGATAGACAGATCGACAGAAGGATAGACAGAAGGACAGACAGACAGATAGATAGACAGATCGACAGAAGGATAGACAGAAGGACAGACAGACGGATAGATAGATAGATCGACAGAAGGATAGACAGAAGGACAGACAGATGGATAGATAGATCGACAGAAGAACAGACAGACGATAGATAGATCGACAGAAGGATCGACAGAAGGACAGACGGATAGATAGACAGATCGACAGAAGGAAGACAGAAGGACAGATAGACGGATAGATAGACAGATCGACAGAAGGATAGACAGAAGGACAGACAGATGGATAGACAGACAGACGGATAGATAGAGGTAAATAGACAAGATAGACAGACAGATATAAGGATAAATAGATAGACAGAGAGACACAGAAGGACAGACAGACGAATAGATAGACAGATAGATAGATCAACAGAAGGACAGACAGACGGACAGATAGACATACGGATAGACAGATGGATATGCAGACTCTCGGACGGACAGACAGACGGATAGATAGACAGATATAAGGATAAATAGATAAACAGAGAGACGGATAGACAGAAGGACAAACAGATGGATAGATAGATAGATCGACAGAAGGACAGACAGAAGGACAGACAGACGGATAGATAGATAGATCGACAGAAGGATAGACAGAAGGACAAACAGACGGATAGATAGATCGACAGAAGGACAGACAGACGATAGATAGATCGACAGAAGGATAGACAGAAGGACAGACAGACGGATAGATAGACAGATCGACAGAAGGATCGACAGAAGGACAGACATACGGATAGATAGACTGATCGACAGAAGGATAGACAGAAGGACAGACAGACGGATAGATAGACAGATCGACAGAAGGATAGACAGAAGGAAAGACAGACGGATAGATAGACAGATCGACAGAAGGAAGACAGAAGGACAGACAGACGGATAGATAGATAGATCGACAGAAGGATCGACAGAAGGACAGACAGACAGATAGATAGACAGATCGACAGAAGGATAGACAGAAGGACAGAGACGGATAGATAGACAGATCGACAGAAGGAAGACAGAAGGACAGACAGACGGATAGATAGACGGATCGACAGAAGGATAGACAGAAGGACAGACAGACGGATAGATAGACAGATCGACAGAAGGAAGACAGAAGGACAGACAGACGGATAGATAGATAGATCGACAGAAGGATCGACAGAAGGACAGACAGACAGATAGATAGACAGATCGACAGAAGGATAGACAGAAGGACAGACAGACGGATAGATAGACAGATCGACAGAAGGAAGACAGAAGGACAGACAGACGGATAGATAGACAGATCGACAGAAGGATAGACAGAAGGACAGACAGACGGATAGATAGACAGATCGACAGAAGGATAGACAGAAGGACAGACAGACGGATAGATAGACAGATCGACAGAAGGAAGACAGAAGGACAGACAGACGGATAGATAGACAGATCGACAGAAGGATAGACAGAAGGACAGACAGACGGATAGATAGACGGATTGACAGAAGGATTGACAGAAGGACAGACAGACGGATAGACAGAAGGATAGACAGAAGGACAGACAGACGGATAGATAGACAGATCGACAGAAGGATAGACAGAAGGACAGACAGACGGATAGATAGACGGATCGACAGAAGGATTGACAGAAGGACAGACAGACGGATAGATAGACGGATCGACAGAAGGATTGACAGAAGGACAGACAGACGGATAGATAGACGGATCGACAGAAGGATAGACAGAAGGACAGACAGATGGATAGATAGACAGATCGACAGAAGGATAGACAGAAGGACAGACAGACATCTTACCTCCGCCTGACTCTCCAACGATAGCCACAGTTTTATAGGGAGGTAGAGTCAGGTTGAAGTTTTTAAGGATCTGGTTTCCAGGTCTTGTTGGATAACTGAGAAACATGCCGGAAACATCAAATAACATAATGGAGCTTTTTAGATAAAATTCAGGTCTTGTCATGTTTGCATAAGAGGCCTACCTGAAATCGATGTTCATGAAGTCAACTCTTCCTGTCAGAGACTTGAGAGGGATACGACCTCCTCCGGTGAGTGGAACGCTGGGCTCTAGAGTCAAGTACTCAAACACACGGGCCCCTGCACTCATACCCCGAACCATCTGACACAAACCACTCGTCAATATATATATACACGTTACATACAATATGTAAAGTAAAGTGTCGTCCACTCACCTGTCCAAAAAGAATAGAAATGCTGGCAAGAGATCTATAGAGACAGATGTAAGGTAATTTGTGTTACATGTGTTTTGACATTATAGACACTTTTGTTTCTTCTATATTATGTGCAGACAAAAAATTCACCTCTGAACTGTTTGAGAGGCGACCAAAAATGACATTAGATCACCAGGTGACATGTCATTACGGGCCATCAAAGACCCACCAGCAAATATAGTGCCTAGAACAATGCCTGTCGAATAAGGAAAATATTGAACAGCTCTAGTTCATGTAGTAATTGGATGCAAATCAGTTAAACATGCAGAATTACTCACAGTTCAGGACAATATTAGACAGGCCCTGAAATACGGCAATTCCTGTGCCCAACGTTTCATTCATGGCAGCTGATTTCTGGACCTCGGCCGCAAACATCCTGTGAAAGAATGGTTCATATCAGAACTGTTGGATTTTGATGAATAATAAAGAGCTTTGTTTATGAATGTCCTGTTTAGTTTTAATTTCCAAAAAATAAGAATTATAAAAAAAGAACCATACACTGGAAAAAATGTCTGTAACTTACAGAAAAAAAACTGTAAAAATATTATAATAAAAACCTGGGTAACATTTTAATTTAAGGTGAAGTAGTTACATTTATGCATATTTATGCAAATTATGCATAATGACAAGTAACTAACCCTAAATCAAATGCCATCCCATGAGACTAATTTTTTTTTTTTTTTACCATAATAACATTTTACAGTGTCATATTATCAACAATTCCACAGAACTCCATATTTTCCTCTTTTAAAATTAACATAAAATGTGGAAAAAGTCTAGATTCTGAAGTCGTACTCTAGTTCTCGATCCTCCATGGCAAAAGCCCTCACTGTTCGTACGTTACCAAGAGCCTCGTCGGCCACTCCTGTAGCTTTAGCAACCTAACAGAGGAAAATGGGTTATGGGTTTAGCAGTTAGCATAGAAAGAGTCACTAAAACTAAACTCTTCTCCATCAGTGTCGTTACCTGTTCCTGCGCTTTCCGTGAAAGTTTACGGAGAAAAGAACCGATGAGAGCACCAGCCCCCACGAGACATGGAAGAACGACCACAGTGAGACCCGTGAGCTTGGGGGAGATGACGTACAGTGAGACAAAACAGCCCACTGTCTGTGTGGCACTGCGCAAACCCTGTAGAACACAACACATATTTAGATGACTGTGATATAGTTGCACATTCTCCCTGGGGCTTTTTAGATGCACTTGCTCATAACATTTGCTCCTTGATTATTGAAAATGGTTTGTTACTTGTGCCAATTATTATAATCATATAATTTAAAGGAATTTTATTTTGTTTTTGTGCTCTACTAGAATAGGTTTTCATGCTTGAATGTTCAAAAAACACAATATTTTTCACATATCTCTTCCCAGTTTGCCAGTAACACACTATTAAGTTCCTGTCTCTATGAAGCCCCTTCTTCTGAAAAGCACACTGTGCTCTGATTGGTCGGCTAGACCAGTGTGTTGTGATTGGTCAACCACTTCGAGTGTGTTTTGGAAATGTCCCGCCTCTTACAATAACTGTGAGTTTCAACACACTACTAACTAACTCAACCAGGCTCCGCCCCTTTATTTTGTGTATGCCTTGACCAGGAATTATTTAATTGAAAAATAATGAGACACATTCGTTCTTGGAAGAAAACAAGACTAGAATGGAGGCGTTTCAGAGAGTTCAGAAACAGTGCGCACTGCGCACTGATATAAACAATAACTTTGTGCTTTGGAGTGCCATTTTTCATGCTCAAACAGCAACTTACACACAAAAGATAGTTGAAAAAGTAAAAAAACACATATAAGACGCCTTTAAAGGTGATGCAAAAGCATGCATTTCATGCATACATACTGCAAACCACACAATGGGCAAATAATGCATAACAACTGGTGTATAAAACATCTTACCTGGGAAATAACCAGCTTGAAGGACGATTTAAACTCCTGGATGTCAGACGTGAGGCGATTAACCAGCTGCCCAGTCTTGTTTGCATCAAAAAACGCAACATCTTGTCTGTAACATGACATTTACACAAGTGTATGAGTGCCTATTCAGCAAATATAGCACATTTGTACTTTAATTACTTCAAAAAAAAGTACAAACCTAAGCAAGGACATGAAGAGAGTTGTTCTCATGTCAGCAGCCACTCTCTCTCCAACTTTAGAAAGTAGAATGATGTAGCCACTGGTCAACAGACCCTGAAGGACAAACAAACAACAGATTTTACATATACACTACCAGTAAAAAGCTTAGGGTTGGTTACATTTTGTAATGTTTTTAAAGAAGTCTCTTCTGCTCACCAAGGCTGCATTTATTTGATAAAAAATACATTAAAACAGTAAAACTGTGAAATATTATTAAAATTTAAAAGAACTGTTTTCTATTTGAATATATTTTAAAATGCAATTTATCTTTGTGATCAAAGCTGAATTTTCAGCATCATTACTCCAGTCTTCAGTGTCACATGATCCTTCAGAAATCTTTCTAATATGCTGATTTGATGCTCAAGAAACATTTCTGATTATTATCAATGATGAAAACGGTTGTGCTGCTTCATATTTTTATGGAAACCGTAATACATTTTTTCAGGATTCTTTGATTAATAGAAAGTTCAAAAGAAATGTATGTGAAATAGAAATCTTTTGTAACATTATAAATGTCTTTACTGTCACTTTTGATCAATTTTACGTATCCTTGCTGAATAAAAAGGTTTCATTTCTTTCAAAAATCTTACTGACCCCAAACTTTTGAATGCTAGTGTAATAGTGAGAGTTTTTTAATAATCAGAAGCAAGTCAAATGTTGCTCATAGAGTTTCAATATGTGACCTAAAGTACCTGTAAACCATACAGTCCAAGCAGCTTCATTGCAGGCGCTTGAATATCTCTCACATAGTGACCTGTCTGTTCTCTCATGTGGCGAGCGACGACATTCACCAGATCCCCCAAAATCAGAGGAATCTGAATATTAAGGGCTGCTGCTCCAAACGCAAGCTGAAAGAGAACATTATATGGTTAAAAAATGTTTTGCCAAAAAGGATATTAAATTCAATTTAGCATAAGTACAGATAGTTTAAATGTTTACTGACGATAACGGCTCCTATTAGAGCAAGAAGTTGGGGTCGGACAAACTCCCACAGGACGGCCCAGCTGAATTCAGGAATCTTCTCTTTCACCTGAACTTCCACCGGGACATTATTGTTCACATCTGCTTCACAATGAGCTACAGTACTAAGCAAGCGTGCTGTCACTGTCAAAGCAGCCGGTCCTAATATGAGTTTTAGAGTGGCGTTTGGAGTTCTCGGCTGCCGTCTGGTTGCTAGACGGAGCACTTTTTGAGCTTGTGTCCAAATGCGAACAGGAGCACTGACAGTGAACTGTGTGAACGGGATTTGTGAACTGCTCCATGGTACTGTGTGCTGGCCACGTCTACAATACAAGAGATAAAGGAAAAGCACAGTATGAAAAAAAGTGCACTTTGTAATCATGTCAAATTATTGGTTTTACATTAAAGTAAGTTTTAAATCAATGTGGTTGTTGTGCTTTAAACTAAAGTACACTTATTCTGATGTGTTGACTAACATACCAAATCAGTTCCTGATTATAATTTTAACTGTAGTGTGTGTTATTTGATATTGCATTTAAAGATAATATATTTTAAATGCACTAAATTGCAACTTCATAAATTACAAATATATTTAAATACATGACTGCATTTTATTTAGTTTACAGTAAATGGTTGTCAGGACACTTAGTGGCACACTTTCACCATGTTTCAAAGACAATAGAAGTTATAATGAAATTACATTTAAAGATGTACTTAAATATGTTAAAAAGCACTCTTAAGTTCAACTAATTGCATTTAATATAAATTTAAATATATATTTTTTTCAAATGCACATAACAAATGCAATTACTTGTCCGAAGACATTACATTCAGTTCGCACTTATACATATATATCAGTACATTATTTTAAAGTATATTTTTTTCATAATAAGTACTCTTTTAAAAGTATGCTAAAGTGTAGGCCTACTTGTTTTTCACAAGGGACATACCACGACTATTACGCAATATTATTTCTTTAGTTTAGGCCATAGTATAACCTTTGGCATGCATAAATAACATACTTCTATATGTCAACAAAAGCAACGTCTAAGGTTACTGATAACAGACCACCTCGTGACTTCAACCAGATCAACATGGAAATTAATGTGCTGTGTAGACAGTTAGTTTCAAACCAAAATAATACATATAGAGAAATATTGTGTACCTATTGAGGTGGTGGATCAAGAAATCTCTTGTTTTTTGGGAGCTCAAAAATCGATCAGACGTGACAGTACCGCGTGTCAATCGACTGCAACGTGCAAAATGAAACATGTTTTAGTAGTGTTTTGTAATGACAGCAGGAAGAAGAAAGAAAGATTGTTCATGAAACTAAATGCACTCAAGGATTAACATGTAGGCCGCCATGTTTACGCAATCCTAGCGTGACCACGCTTGCCCTATACGTCATCGCTGCGTAAATATACGTTGGCTTATTTTATTTAACTTTTTACATACATACATAGTGGAATGTATATGACAATTTGACATTATATAAATGTGGTTATTTTTTAATTACAACTGGCTTTTGTTTTATTCGGTATTGCTTTTAGTCTGAAATTTGTTAAATTTGTCTGAAATGTTTGATGAACGGTGTACGCTTTCATTTCTTCCGATTTTTATTTAAATAAACATTTTATACGTTATTATTGGTTATAAAAGGTAATAATGTATTAATACATGCAAACAATATTTTAAATGATCAATTTTTGTTTAAAACAGTCCTCTGGTCAACGATTTACCTAGTTTAGAAATTACAGAACTTAAATAGAACTATTAAGAACATAAGATCGGAAATAGAGAAAACTGTATACACTTCTTAGCAAACTTAATATTTAATATATATAATAATTTTGCATTACATTAAGTGGATAAAAGTCCGGGAAGTGACGCTACTCGAAACCAAAGTGACGACAGGCGATATTTGTTGTCATATCTGTTTTTGTTGTGAAGAGCAAAGGCGAGGATCATCTTTGCTCGGATGGTGAGACTCATTTTACGCTTTACATATTTCAGTTTTATTTTAATAGAAGTGTTTTCAGTAATAGAATCTCAACTAGACAAAAACAGACGATGTAAGCAAATAATGAGCAGGTTTGCCAGGATGAGGTTGATGTGTGATGGTCATCTGTTAAACTCACCCCTGTGAGCAGACACTTCATAAAAAATGGTTTAATCTAATGATCAGTTATGTTGTCATTAATAATCGTTGCATTTGCACGTCATTGTGATCTATAATGACAACATGTGTCTTTGTCTGTTTGTAATGATGCAATCAAGTCTGTCTTTGACTCAACTGAACATAAACTGAACATGATGTTGGGGTTTTGTCAGAAAAATAAAGACAATAACAGTCTTGTGAGGGTACAGTGAACTTGGTCAGTTTGAGCTGGTTTTGGACTTGTTTATGGTGTGAGATCAGATCTGTTTGTAGTTAAATTGTCATAACTAATTCCACTATCATTATACCTGTTGTTCAGGACCTAAGGTGAATATTATAGAGAGGTAGAATGTAAAACACGATGGCTGGTTTTGAAACGTACCAGGAGTATCATCGGATAGAAGACTGTGATGAAGACTCACCCCCAGGAGAGGAAGATTTACTCATCCATGTGTCAGAAGGCAGAGGGGGTAAGTATTGTTCACTGTGTCATACAGTATGACAAGTTAATAGCAGGTGTCTAATATGTTATTTTATATATATAACATACTATAGACTGTTCCATTTTTTTATCATTTGATTGATGTCTTGTCTTTGTTACATTGCAGACCCATGGCATCATATCAAGAACCTCGACAATTTCTTCACAAGAATATCCTTTAAAAAATATTAAATTTAGTAATATTATTTACATACATTTCATAGGCTGAATGGAAAAAAATGACAATTTTGTGAATGCACGAAAATCAGCAAAAGCTATAATCTCCCAGCACTGTTCCGGTATCATTTTCTGTTTTTCATGAGAACACACTGCCTCTATTCATCATTAGGCATTAATATTTTTTTACGCTCTGGCTACATTAATGCTAAACAAAGCTGTAATTCTTTAAAACTGTTTCAACTATTATTGGAATGCAAGAGGCCTTAATCAACATGCTCACATATATCATTTTCATCAGAAGAATGGATTCGCCTGTATGGTGTTATCAGAATTTTTTGAGCTTGTGTAAGTCATATTTATTTTTTGCCTGAAGCTTTAATTCTTTAGGGCAGGTTTGGATATATATCACTTACGAACTAATCATGTCTGCTTTTCCATTTCCATTTTCAGGCAATTCCTGTTTGTGGTCACGTTTACAACTTTCCTCTTCAACTGTGTGGAATATGATGTTCTCTTTGCCAACCGAGTGGTCAACCACACGGGTCAGAGCCTCGGTCCTCTGGACAGGAACAAGGTCACCCTTCCTGATGCTATTTTACCCAGCGAGCAGTGCACTGAGAGGTCAGTGTGTCCGGTTTATACAGGCGTATGCACTGAGAGATGCTGAACGCCCTGCTGTTGTGAATTAAAATTGGCTTTGCTTGTAGAAATCTACACTGAATTTTATTTATTTGTTTGTTTATTTATTTAGGAATACTCGAACAATTCATAATTGAACAATTTAAACACAATCAGTCTTTATTTACACTGATATTATTAATCAATCAATGAATTAATTACATCTTTGACTTCTTCAGTGTTCTTGTCATTAACATTTTTATTAATTGGAATAAAGCTTTAATAAAATAAATAAATATTAGATGAAAAACTTAAACTCGCACTCAAAAAACTTGTAAAAAGTAGAAATGTTGCCTTTGCAACTGACTGAAATAAAATAATATTCAGTTTAAATACTAAAATGACTAAATTGAAATAAATTAGAACTAAATAGAAATATAAAAAAAACTATAAAAAAAATGACAGAAGAGCATAATAAAACGACTGAAACTTAAACTAAAATGAAAATATAAAAGAAAAGCTCATTCTAAATATTAATAAATACTATGATGGTGTATAAATAATATTAAAATAACACTGAACCAATTTCAAATATGTTTTATTTATACAGAAAATCTTTTACAGTTCAGTTTACAGTCAAAATTTGTATTTTCATTGAATCAAGCAAAGTTCAGAATAGAGCTGTCATGAGCTATTGTTCACTTCAATTTATCGGTTTACTCGATTAATTGTCAAAATAATTGACCGATTACTTGATTACCAAAGTAATCGTTAGTGACAGCCCTAGATTAGAATTAAAACCAGGTTTTAGCGCTTTTGTAATATTTTAAATATTATATTTTAGGTAAACTTTTTACAACCTGCATTGTAACAGCCAGTTTGCTGATATTTTGATATTGCATGTGAACTTTTATCATAATGCATCACTCAAGGTTAATTTTTGCACCAATCAAGGTTTATCACGTTTTGTGTTCAGTTTTCAAAGTTGTACGTTGATTTATTATTGCGGTTTTCCTGTCATGTCTAGCTGTATTTTTGTAGTTGCCTGAATTCAAACGTGCCCTGGAGCTCTGGGTGAGAAAGCTGTTTTGCTCTATAGATTGCGTCACATGTCACGTGAAGTTCAAAACCTCGAACTGATTCGTTTCCTACTTCTCAAACAGTGTCTCCACAATAAGTAGGCTGTAAACAAGCACCCTTTGGGATGATCCGCTCTCTCAGAACCTGTTATTCTATTTCTGTGACTGTAGATGATACTGAAACTTTGTATTACGTACTGTAGAGCTCATGTGTTTTAAATAGAAACCGAGTGAGCGATGTTTTGTTCCACTTGGCATTGGATTGCTATTTTGCTTGTTTCTCAGATTTTTACTTGGTAACCCTTATCATGGACACCTAATGTTTTATAGACAGATAGTCAGAAGAAGTATAAATCGATTTACAAATGTGTTGTTCACAGACTCAGATATGCAACACAAACATATTAATATCACAGTTGACACACTTCATTCAGGAACATCTTGTGCTTTCGTAAAGTACTTTAGACTTGGTAAACATTCTCATTTGGTTGGTCATATTATTTTCGAGATCTGCTTTCATTCTGTTTTGCAACTAACTTGTGTTTGGAAGAGAGTGTTAGTTATTCAAGCCACACTACCTACACTACCGTTCAAACGTTTGCGGTCACTCATTTTTTTTCTAACATTTTTGAAAGAAGTCTCTCATGCTCACCAATTACTGTAAAAACAGTAAAATTGTGAAATTATATAATTACAAATTTAAATAATTTCTATTTGAATATATTTAAAAATGTAATTAATTCCTGTGATCAAAGCTGAATTTTCAGCATCATTACTCCAGTCTTCAGTGTCACATGATCCTTCAGAAATCCTTCTAATATGATGATTTAAAGCTGAAGAAACATTTCTTAATATTATCAGTGTTGAAAACGGTTGTGATTTTTGTTTTCAAGATAACAGCATTTATTTGAATTATAAATCTTTTGTAACATTATCAATTTTCTGTAACTTTTGATCAATTTAATGCATCCTTGCTGAATAAAAACTCAATTTATGAATGGTAGTATAGATTTTATAGATATTATATGTAATTTATATGCGCAACTTATAATGCCATAAACGAACCATGAGCAATACCATAATCATCTACTGTCATATCATAATAGTGATGATCTTTCTTCCTCAATCAGGATTCAAGGAAACAGCTGGATCATCTTTCTCTTGATAATGGCGGCCATTTTCTGGGTCTATCGGCTTGTGAAGGTGATCTTTAACGTCCTCAGCTACTGGGAGATCCGGCAGTTTTATATTAAAGCTCTGAAAATACAGATGGTAAGAGATGCATTCATGATAGACACATTACATAAGTTGATCAAACAACAAGATTTTAGATCTTAAAGTGCAAATGTAAAACCTGGTTTTACATAATTCTTGTCTCACACCTTTTTACATTTGTTATCACTTTAGAGGTCCGATGGTGTGATAAATTAATTTTTAAAAGTAAAAATATTCCATGTTGTCTCTCAATTACTGAAGTCATAAAACTGTATGTATACTAATAATCATAAAATGATGAACAAAGTGCAGATTCATCTAAAACTAATCTATAAAAAGTTGTCGAATTTATCTTCTTTAAAAAAAAAAAAAAAATGCACACTATTAACCACATTCATTTGTCACACCTAAATATAAATATTTATATAATTTAATAAGTAAATAAATTAAATATTTGTATTAAATAATAAGTAAATAAATTTTTTGTAAATAGTGTTAGACTAATTATAAATTGTTTCTATTATACTACGGTACTTATTCAAACACTGTTAAACACGCTGTTTTGTGTTTTTCTGAATGTTAGGATGAGTTGTGCAACTTCACATGGCAAGAAGTTCAAGTGCGTTTGATTCACCTGCAGCGTGAGCATCCCATGTGTGTCCAGAAGCGTGAACTTTCCGAACTAGACATCTACCATCGCATCCTGCGCTTTAAAAACTACACGGTGGCCATGATCAACAAGTCCCTGCTGCCCGTCAGACTGCGTGTGCCCTTCTTCGGCGACATGATTTTCCTCACGCAGGGCCTAAAATACAACTTTGAGCTCATTCTGTTCTGGGGACCTCTCTCACTCTTCCAGAACAAATGGAGCTTGCATCCTAAATACAAACGGGCGGCAAACCGGCAGGACCTCGCCAAGCAGCTGAGCCGCGTCATACTGTTGACAGGGCTGGTCAATCTGCTGCTGTGCCCCTTCGTGCTGGTGTGGCAGGTGCTGTACGCGTTCTTTAGCTACGCTGAGGTCATCAAGCGGGAGCCGGGGAGTTTGGGGGCCCGGCGCTGGTCGTTGTACGGGCGGCTCTACCTGAGGCACTTTAATGAGCTGGATCACGAGCTGCAAGGCAGGATGGGCCGTGGGTACAAACCCGCCGCCAAGTACATGAATGTCTTTGTTTCTCCTATGTTGGCGGTGCTGGCCAAGAACGTGGCTTTCTTCTCCGGCTCGGTGTTCGCTGTGCTCATCGCTCTGACAGTGTACGATGAAGACGTGCTGACCGTGCAGCACATCCTCACGGCCATCACCGTACTCGGCGTGGTCATCACCATCACCAGGTACGGCAAGACTTTTGCATTTATTCATCTAGCAGACAAGACCTACTGTACAAGGACCAGGGGGAAAAAAAATTGTAGGAGCAAATAATACTCATAGTACACAAAGCCAGTGTACTGAAATAAAAGATCAAATAAGATGTACAGTACAGTGACTATCTTTGCTAAAAGAAAACCAGCTGGACCAGCTATAGACCACCTTGAATTGAATTTATTAAATGTTCTGAGGGTTGTTTGTTTTCATATGAATCAAATCCAGGTATTATTAGATTGTGAAGAAAATAGCTTGTATTATTTACAAAATATACAATATTTTTTAGTTGCCAACCCAGACTGTTCTTAAAGGTATGCTACATCCTTTATGTTGCCTTTTAAGGTGCCTTATTTTAAGCCAAAAGCTAAGGCAGCATTGCATGTCTCCACCTCAGAAAATGCAATCCCATAATGCACTGCTCGTTGAAAAAAATCATCCAAGAAGTGGTGTTTCTAAAACAGTGTTATTTTAGCATTATTTATGCTATTATAGTATTTGTTAATATTTTAAATTAGCTTTTATTTTTTTATTTTAACTTGAGTTCATAACTTATAGTAATATTTTATGTGCTTTATCATTTTTATTATTTAAAAAAAAATCTATTTAGCTTTCATCTATTTTTGTGAGAACGGAATATATTTGTGAAGATAATGGCTTAAAAATGTAGGTTTTTTTTAAGTGTTTTAAGAGTTTGAGGCATTTAGTTAAAAAATATGTGTTGACATGTTTACCCATGCGATACGGGAAAAGTACTATTTTCCAAGCTTGGCCGATCTTTTAGATTCCTGACTGATTTTATTTTATTATTTGTGAGTCCTCTTACATTGTAAATGTAAGATCAGGTGAAGTGCTTTACCGAGAAGGGAATTTCTGCAGAATATGCAGGTAAACATGAAATCATCTGTCCAAGAAATTTGTTCTGTTATTGTAGCCGCATTTATGGCGCTTTTCCACTGCATGGTACGGTTCGACTCGGCGTGGAACGGTTCGGCTCGCTTCGCTTTTCCACTGCGTGGTACGACTCGACTCGGTACGGCACGGTTCGCTTCGCTTTAGCTCGGTTGCTTTTCCACCGCAGTTAGTACCCCTTCAAAGTGGGTGGGACTGATCGTTATTTGCGCCGCCTCTACTGCCATGACATCATCGTAAACGCGCCACATTTCAAACGCACAACACAGGAACCAGTGGCGTCATGCCCATTCAAAGTGAGGGGGCACGTGCCCCCTCAGATTTTTCCTCCCTTATAATTTTTTGTCAAAACTTTATTCCTATTATGCTCCATAATTACCAGAGCCTATAACGACTCAAATGTATTCTTCTGGATGTGTAATAAATCGGTCAGCATCAGCCCGCCCCTTTTTCCTAATATGGTGTCTGTGTATATCAAATCTAGAGCGCAACGCGATCTAGAATCTTTGCTGTGTATGTTCAAGCAACTCACTCGTCTCGCACGTTTAGCTGGCAATGTTTTGCAGATTATCTTGAAGTGGTAAGTGGGCAAAGCAACAAATCGGCATTGAATTAGTTATCGGATGATATTAAAAGGTAGTGGGATTATTTGTGGTTGACCTGGAAATTTTAACTTGATCAAAAAGTTATGGATTTGATATTAGCTGCGAATTCAGAGCATTAACTTAAGTTGTGTCAGTGTAACGTTATCGATAGCTAACATCGACTTGATGTTTCTCCCATAGACTGTTACTCACGGTTCTTCACGGATCAGGCAGCAAATGCAGTGAAAAAAGATAGGCTACCCGTTCGAAAGCTACAGCATAGTTGTTATACAGATCTCTATGACCGTGATGTAGGTCAAATACCAATTTAAAATCATAACATAAAAACAGCAATGGTACTGTTTTTAAAATCATGTGTAGTAGGCCTAAGTGTACAGTAAGTGTGTGTGTGAACCCAGAAAAAAGCTTTTGAATTTGAGCTTACAGTTCTTTCATCAACCTGTCTTTTACATAAACTTACTAAATAGATACTTTAACTTAGTCCTCAGATAGAGAAGGGTTGCTGCTAGCTCCGTTAAGGTATTTCTGTCCCTCCCAAACTGCATTGAAATGTTATGTTTAGCAGCCAGAATTGAAAATTTTTCAGGGGGAGAACCCCCTGACCCCTCCTAACATGATCCATATCACCCGTCAGAAAACAATTGCAACGTCTCAGATTGTGCCCTCCCAGAATTTTGGCTTGCATGACGCCCCTGACAGGAACAATGGAGCCTATCGAGGGAATGGTGTTCCTGATTCTCGGCATGTGGATGTTTTTAACTGCAAGACGGAGAAATGTGTTTAAAATGAGGCTGATGGCAGCAAAACAAAATACTGCTGGTTATCTAAATCTAGCGGGTTTAGTGTCTCTTGTCGCAAATCCAATGACGCTGGTAGTGACGATTCTGTCTGACCAATCAGTAATCTGCAGTGTTTTTACGTCACATTTTAGTACCGGTACGGTACGCTTGGAACCTCAACAGACCAGGTACCATTTAAAGCGAGCCGTACCGTACCATGCAGTGGAAAAGCACCACAAGTGAGCCGTACCGAACCGAACCGTACAGTACCATGCAGTGGAAAAGCGCCAAAGCGTGCCGTACCGAACCGTACCATGCAGTGGAAAAGCGCCATTAGACTCCCCTAAACATGACATTGAACAAAACAAAACTGAATGGTTAATGTAAGTCAAGCAGCTGAATAAGTGTCTGGTCCTTGGGCATTTGCTGTGGCTAAAGAGCCCAGACCTTGTGTCGTCAGGCAAAGGTGAGGCTACTTCCATTTAGTTAAAGATGCTTCCTATGTAGACAAGCTGTCCGTTCTGGAACAGAGCTAATATGTAAAATGTTTACTGCTGTGCACCTTGACATAAAACATATTGGTCCAACTACGTAAAGTAAAAGACAATTGCTCTCCGCAGCTCTTCCCAGCTGGCATCAGGTCGAAGAACAAGTGCTGTTCTTATGTGTTCTGCTGACCTTGTTCCACCTACGCATTGTAATTCTGACCTGAACACTCTCAGCACCTGTTAGTCTGACCTGGTCTACAGTAATGCCATCTGAATCTCTTACAGGTCGTTTATTCCAGATGAACATATGGTGTGGTGTCCTGAACAGTTGCTGCAGTGTGTCCTGGCCCACATTCACTACATGCCCGACCACTGGAAGGGCAACGCCAACAAGAGCGAGACCCGTGATGAGATGGCACAGCTTTTCCAGTATAAAGCGGTGAGAACTGCATAACATTGTCAGATCATTGTTGTTAGGTATTATGCCTTTTGTTCATTCATTCATTCATTTATATACTTTACTGTTAAAACAATTTGGGGTTTGGAAAGTTTTATTTTTTAAGTTAAATTGATTTATTTCTATATGACATTTCTGTTTCAAATAAATACTGTGCTTTTGAACTTTTTTATTTATCAAAGAATTCAGAAAAAACGTATCATGGTTTCCACAAAAAATGTAAGCAGCAAAAACTGTTTTCAACATTGATAATGATAATAAATGTTTCTTGAGCAGCAAATCAGCACATTAGAAGGACCATGTGACACTGAAGACTTACATAATTTAAAATAAAATATTTAAAATATATTATTTAATGTATAAAAGAGTTATTTTAAATTGTATTATTACAATATTATTGTTTTTACTGTATTTTTGATCAAATAAATGCTGCCTTGGTGCACATAAGAGGCATTTTAAAAATCTTAACGATCCCCAACTTTTGAACAGTACTGTATGCTTAAAAATACACAGTAAATAAATAAGTGATTAAATTAATGAACGAATACAGGGGTTTTCAAACTTTAAACAATTACACATGTTATTTTGAAAGTGCATATGGATATATTTTTCTCAGAAAAAAAAAAATAACATGAAAATAAAGTTGTCACTTTTAGCTTGTTCACTAGTTGTACGACACTATTTTCTGCAGTTGCTTTGGAATTATATTTATTATGAAAAGTGTTATACAAATACATGTTAATGGAAAATGTTTTCCTTTATTTTCTAATAATGAATATAAAGAGGATAAACTGCTAATTTGAAGTTGATACAAATTAAATGAATTACTATTTAAATATTTTATGTAGGCTTTAGTACAATCACTAGCTAATAATTTGATTCAGAAAACATGTCTTTATGAAATCAAGTATACTTGTTTGCATATGGTATAAATGGTTCTAAGTATGTGAAAATAATATTTCATAGTAAAAAAAAAACCCTCTTAGTTAGCACATACTAAAAGACAGAAAAACAAGCATGACTAAATTATAAATAATACCTAACCACTCTGCACCTGTTGTCTAAAGAGGTGTGATTCTGCACACCTGTTCTTTAGATTTTAATCTTCATCTTGCATCTGTCCTCTAGCACTATTTCACACCTGTGCAGCTGTTTAATGAGTTTAATGTGCACCTGTCCTGCAGGTCTTTATCTTGGAGGAGCTTCTCAGTCCCATAATCACCCCCTTCATCCTCATCTTCCCCCTGCGGAGCAAGTCTTTAGAAATCATCGACTTCTTCCGTAACTTCACCGTGGATGTGGCAGGGGTGGGAGACATTTGCTCATTCGCCCAGATGGACATCAGGCGCCATGGCAATCCACAGGTAAATGCACATCAAAGATCACATGCATGTTTGGACATTCAGCTTTCAATAATTCGGTGGGTAAAGTTTCATAGTGCAAACATCCCGTTTTCTCAGTGGATGTCTGAAGGCCAGACGGAGGCATCGGTGTACCAGCAGGCTGAGAACGGCAAGACGGAGCTTTCTCTGATGCATTTCACCATCAAAAACCCTCGCTGGCAGCCCCCGCAGGAGAGCTCAGTGTTCATCAGTCACCTGATGGAGAAAGTGCAACAGGACGCTCAGACGGGACCGTCTCCTCAGCTGCTGCTGTCCGAGGCTCCTCTCTGTACCTCGCTGCTGTCCAATGAGTCCGCCACTGGGGTAAGGCACACTTTATCATGTTCACCTCTGCTTTAGACTGTATTAGGATCCCTATCATGTTCCAATCAATGCAGCTTTTTTTAAATAGCATTCACAACACAGCTAGATATAATGTAGGGCAGAACTGTATGCATCAGGATTTGATTAGATATTGTATAAGGTTATATTTCACCTTAAAACACACTTACAAAAATAAGAGATATTTTAGGATTTTTTTTCTTTACATTGTGACATTGAGTATTAAGCACAATGATTTTTTTAAACTTAAAACAGCAAATGTTAGAGGCAATAAATACTGACCTGATTTATAAATACTTTACAATTTATATAAACACTTACAATATATATATTGCAATAATGAGAATGAATATTATTATTATAATGAGAGATGGAGATTAGATAGAAAAAGTGCTTAATTGCAACAACAACAAAAAAATCAGGTTTTTTAATACACATTCTCTTTATTATTGTATAACTACAAATATATATATATATATTTATATAAATGCATAAAAAAAGAAGAAAAATATACAAAAATATTACAATATAAAAATATTACTTTTTTGTAAATAATTGATAAATCATGCAAAATCATATTAGGGATACTTACCATAATATTTAAGATAAAAACATACCGTTCAAAAGATTTTTGAAGTAGTCTTATGCTCGCCAGGGCTGCAATTAATTAAATACTGTTACAATGTAAAATAACTTACTGACCCCAAACCTTTGAACACTAGTGTAAATAATAATTATTATTATTAACAACAATATAATATTATTATATAGTTATTTCTATCAGAAAAAATATATGTAATAAAAAAAAAAAAACTGAGTGTGTTTTACCTCAAGCTTCAGTTTTGTGTTTTTACCCCCCAATAATGATATAATGATATAATAATTGAAAATAATGATATTTGGGGTAGGAATATCAATACAACAATGTGAGGTAAACATTGTGATGTGCTCTGTATTTTACGGTCTAGTTTCGGTAGTTCAGTGGTTAAACCTAGAGATTTATTTTATTTATTGAGTGGGACACACTCCATCCCGAAATGAAAACGAGAGAGAAAAAAACCCACTTCATGTGGTGTTCAGGATATTAAAAAACCTGCCAGGAAAGACAAGAAATATTGACATTTAATTTTATGCCTCTGCATTGTTTCTGCACTTGCTGCCAGATTGGTTATTTCACAGATCATAATCCTGAGCGCAGCGTCTTCAGCCATCTGCGTCTGCAGGGTTACATCTGCCGTATTACATTGCCAGCTCATTTTTCACATCCCTCAATGAGATGCTTGTGTTTTTGCATTATTTTTGGTCTTCAGCCTGATAACCTGTTAGCCAGTGTGTTGGCTCACCCTGTACTGACTGCCTCTGGACTGCCTGGAAGGAACCGGCGCTTCATCACTCCGAGCAGTGCGGCTTCAGCCGCGGCTAGTGTCCTGGCGTCCCTCTCGTCTTCCCAGCAGCCCCATGCAGGACGATCTCGCTCACACACACTTCTACCATCCCGACAGCAGCACGACGGCCTCATGTACTACAGCGACCACACTGTGGCCGACAGGTAACGGTCATAAAACCTCGCAATTTGTGTCTAAATCGTTCAGATCTGTGTAAGACTGAAGTAATCCATGTTACCTTTCTTTAGCATGTCCGCTAGTGACTCCAAGATGCTCAGCCAGTCTCATTCAGCGCTGGTGTCAGAGTTTGCATCAGCCGAGATGAGTTTGCACGCTATATACATGCATGAGGTGAGGACCCAATATACTCAAATATTAATAACAATCCTTCATAATCCAGTATGGTTTTTCAGTAGTTTTTGGTCTTTCCCTCAGGTGCATCAGCAGAAGACCCAGCATGCATCTGGACTGTTTCAGGCCTCTGTGCCAATGAGGGACTTGAGCGCCAACAGTGGTGAGTGAACCATAGAGTTGTCTTATGAACCGTCTGATGTATATTACACACAAAAATAGATTTTTCATAACGCATCAGATAGTGGTGGTCGTTTTGAGTAATTAGTCAAATCAACAGCACTGAGAAGAATCAAATACGATTTACTTGGAATTGAAATATTGGTGCATCATCCCCATCACATTAGTGCCGCCCAATGCATTTATTAAAGACGAGGCTGATTAGAGATTTGGTGAGAAAATATATATTTAATTTGTGCCTACGATAGACGAAGTCACGATGAAATATTAATTTGAAATATTCTGAAAACACTGAAAAAATAAGATTACTTTTCCTAGCATTAGTTAATGCATTTGGTATCAAACCTTCACAGCATCTTTTAATATATTTTTATAGTTTTAATTCTTGTTAATTTATAAATAAATACTTTTTTATTGTTAATTCATAATCAATATTACTATTATAAATGTGATTATTTATCATTTTAAACAACTCAATGTTAACAATGGTTTAGTAAATGTAGAAATTAACATTAATTAAAAAAAAAATTGTTTGCTAGTCCATGATACCAAATGCATTGGCTAATGTTGACAAATTTAACCTTATTGTAAAATGCAACCAATATTCTATAAAATGCAATATTCTATAAAAACGTACTTTACAATATTCCAACACGTTGCAATAATATTACATTTGTAAGCATTAGGAATCAAACTCACAATCAACAATACTTTTTACAGCATTTATAAAAAAAAAAAAATATATATATATATATATATATATATATATATATTATTTTTAGTTATTTTTAAATAAGATAAATTTAAGATATATTTTTTTAAATTAGTTTAAAAATATTTAGATAATTTCTTGTAATAAATATGAATAATTGCATATTATAAATTGTCAATTTATACAATTTGAAATGTTAATGTATTAGCATATGTTGAGAAAACACACACACACACGCACACTTATATATAAATGCTGTAAAAGTATTTTTTTTTATTCCTAGTTCATGACACAGAATGCATTAACTAATATGTTTTACTAGAGAATGAGACTAATAATTAGATTTTCAGATTGTGGCTGGTCACTTTACAAGTTATTCAGTCAATAAGTGAGCGTTTCTTAGCCAGAATAAGCTGTCAACAGGTCTATGATATCAAATGTTGAATCTTAAGGGTTAAACAATATAATCAATATAAACCTGCTCACGGTATAATTCTGGTATAAAAGGATCATGAGCCGCTTCTTTCTCTCAGCTCAAGGTCTCGAGACACAGACGGTCACCTTGGAGTCGCCCATTTCTGTCCGCCTGGGTGGCTGGGCTGAAGAGGAAGAGGAGGAGCAGGGGGATGAGGAAGAGATAAACATCAGCCCTGTGCCAGATCAGACCAGCAGAGGGAGCAGCTGAAGTGCCTTCAACCTGTACGGTGCGCTTCACATCAACGACACCGCTTATACCATATTATACTGATATATCATTCCACAGGATGAGATTTTTGACTCAAACTACTCAATATCGCTCTATATAAAGTGCAAAATGAATCAAATTCCATATTATTAATGGTTAACATCTTTGTGTTTTGCAGGTTTTGTGTTGATTTCTGGGAGTTGTGGCCTTGCTTTGAAACCTTTTGATAAAGCATGCTGGGACGCCACACCAAGCATGCTGTTCCAGGGGCCGCTGGGTTCTCAGGACACACCGTCTTCCAGTTCAGAGGAAGTGATGTAATGGACTGCAAGAGTATGTCTGCCACTTTCCCTCCCTCCTCACATCAATTGCATTACATTTAAGACTGCTGTTTGTGTGTGTGTGTTTGTTTTGTTTATGACACGACAGGATAACACTTGTTTTACAGTATTTATTTCCATTTCATTTTTTTCATGCGACGTTTGTTTCATTTGGGTTAGGGCAAGTTACTTTCTCAGCGGCGGCAGATCGCTGGCTCGGTTAGAGGGATGAAAACATCCTTTTATCGTAGGATTGCTAGTTTCACTTTTGCGTTACAGCACCGGCGGACAGAGAAAACTTCACTGAATGTAAAATCACGCCAGTTGCCTCATAAGAAAATCATACTATTCAACATGAAATTATAATTTTTTTTTTCCTCAAAGAAAATATAATATATAGAATTAAGGATAATTTTGCCTTGTTTCATTTAAATGAAACAAACGTTTTGACAGATCTTAATAAAATGCAATATTTAAACAAGAAAAAGAATGAAATTCATCACATTTTACTAAAAAGGGTTTGATTTGCAGGGGAGTAAGTTCAAATAAAAAATCTTATTTTTGTTGAACAAGTCAGTCTGTCACTGACAAATGTGCTTGTTTTAATCTTTAGATGATCATATGACTGCATTAAATGATTTTTTATCATTTAAATGATGCTAATGCTTTAAGAATTAAACAAGCTAAAGATATGTTCGAGTGAATGTCGAAAAAATATTTAAATGAATAAAATTATAGGATTTTTTTTATAAAGCCAGACGTTAGTCACAGTTCAGACCCATTTAAATATTATTTGTAAACAACATATGAACATTTTTAACCACTCAAAAAGTAAAAAATAGTGACTATTCAAGGTTGAACTGACAAAATCATTTTGAAGCTGTTAATGGTGTCATATTTTTAAGACTTTTACCCAACTGATAACAGTGTGATGAACTAAATATTACACATCTGACCGAAGATCTTTCAAGCCGTATCCCAGAATTCATCCGTTCAAGCAGTTAACGTCTCGTGTCCGAGTCCGTGTAGACCCAAAACTGAAGGGTAAGACTTTTGTGTGGTGCCTGCGGTAAAAGAGTTCAATCCGTTTTTAAACTAGAATCCGCCGTAGAACAAATAGTTTTTAATGAATGTGCTCTCGGAGCGCAGGAAGGTTTGCCTCTGTAATATATCAGCATCACGAGAGCCCGAGGGCTTTTTGACAGTTTACACATGGTATATAAAGCTCTGAACGACACACAGTCCTTCCTGTGGCCAGAGCTTTCAGAAATCACCTACTTGAAATACTGCAGTAAATGATGTTAGAGAGTAGTTTTATAAGGGTAACGGCATCAATATCATACCCACCGAAATACCTCCCAGTGTACCTTAAGACCGCATATGTACAGTATTTATTTGTGTGGGTGTGACGTTGTTGAACGAACACAATCAGGATGATGTTGTCATGACAAGCTATTGCAGACGCAGTTTGCAGTGTTACTGGATTCTGGGGTTTTTTCCACACAAGACTGAACTGCGCAAGTGAAACACTTTGTTTTACAGCTCTGTTGTCTTGAAGTTCTGTTTAAACAGTCTGGGGTCGAACTGCCAGGTGCTATATATTTGTATATTTAATTTGTTTTCGATATGTGTCTCTTTTTGTTGGATTTTGACTTTTGTCTGATCGAAATAACACTATCAAAAAAATAAACCACACCAAAACCTGTATTTGCTGTCTTGGTTGATCATTTCAGGCACCAGTGCTATTTTACTTTTTATATGATTATAGTATTTCTTAGTATTTTGAATTCGCTTTTATTTTTAAATTTTCAGTTTTCATTTGTTAGTCATTTTATGTGTTAAGGGTTAGTTTGTCATTTATTATTTTAGATTTGTACAGCTTTTATTTTAATTTAAGTTTTAGTAATTTACAAAAAAACAATGTAGTTTAAAAATGACAAAATACTTAAAAATTAGGACTGTTGCCTTGGGGATAAAGTGACATAAGATTAAAGTGTTTAATACTTGTATATAATTATTGTATTGATAAAATTACTAACTAAATTGATGAAATAAAATGAAAACTGAAAATATAAAAATAAAAGCTAATTCAAAATAGTATGTGCTTTGGATTAGTTTGTATTTTTTTGTATTTAGCTTTTTTGCCAATAAACTAAAATAAGTTTGTTTTTTAATCGAATATTTATATATAATTATAGTATTTCTTAATATTTTGAATTGGCTATTATTTATATATTTAATTAAAGTTAGTAATTTTATGTGCTTAGGCTTAGTTTGTCATTTTTATTGTTTTAGATTTGTAGAGCTATTGTTTTATTTCAGGTTTAGTAATTTGCTAAATTTACTTAAAAATAGCAAAATATTTGGCTATAAACTGAAACAAGTTTTAAGTTTTTCCATCTAATATTTATATTTTATTTTAGCTTTATTTCAATGACTGAAAACAATAGTTTTAGTCAACAATAACATCACTGTCAGGCTAAGACAACAGAACATAAATACAGAAACAGACAAAAGCAGCCCTGATATTACGCACAGAATCAACAGACAGACAACATGTTAAGAGATGGTTAAATATATTGTTTATTATACTGGATCATTTACATGTCACATCTCTCCATTTTAAAATTGTGATACCTGTACTAGAAATCCCATTGTGGTTTATATAAAACAATACAATAATACATTGTTGCTGAGTGCAGAAAACATGATGGAAGATGATATCTTGCCTTTAACCACATTGCAATGCACTGTAGTGAAGCTGAAGCTCCCCAAAATGTACTTGGACACTTAAATTACACTTAAATGTCAGAACTAACATTACTTTTCCAAGCCGTTTTTCAACCAACAGGCCTCAAGGTGATTCACATTTTCTATAAACATGATCCACTAAGATGTGAAATATCTTCATTTTGCACAGTATATCTAACTCGTTTTGTGAAATGTTTTGCTTCGAAAGTGTGCTTGTGCTTTTTTTTTTAAACAAAAAACGCCATTCGGTTCGATATTTTGTATCGGTAAAACGTTATTTTGACACTCCACTTTAGACATTCTACTAACTATAAGTAATTACACTTGTCAACTAGCAGTCATTAGAGTATTAATAGACTGTCTGCTTAATATCTGCTAACACTTTATTTTGATGCTCCCCCTGACGTCAGAAGGATTGGACTCTATAGCAGCTTTCATTGGCCAAAGAGCGCCAGAGGCCGTCTGACTGACATGTAAAGCAACCAATCACAGTTCATTTTGTTCCGCATCATGTTTAGTGGAGTGAAAATGTAATGTCGATATCCCTACAATAACAGACCGGTGTTTAAAACTCTTAGACGTATATTAAAGAGGCTATGCCGTGAGCTTTACATACTTCGCATACATTTGAAAATCCAGCGTTTCGATGATCCTAATAAGAGCTCACATTTGTCACATTTGTAAACATGACGGCTTTCTTTTTCCATGAGGGGGTTTGGCTTCACGCCATCTTTGTTTCCAGGCGGACCGTTAAAGAACACAACACACACGTCTCCCGGAAATCCTGTAGGATTCAACCAAGCAGATGACCTCGAAACTCCCGATGTGTTTGCAATTTTAAAGTGCATATGCATCATGCACTCTAAAAAATGCTGGGTTGTTTTAATCAATTTTGGGTCAAATATGGACAAACTCAAACATTGGGTTAAAAATGTAATTTAAAAGTTTAACCCAATGGCTGGGTTTGTCCATGTTTGACCCAAAATTGGGTTAAAACAACCCAGCATTTTTTAGAGTGTGTAGTTGCAAATTAACGAGTGTTAGTTGACATGTAGTTGGTGGAATGTCTAAAGTGGACTATTGAAATAAAGTGGAACCTTTGTATCTAATGCAATGACATTCAGAAATTGTAAGTGTTGCTTAAGTGTCCAAATACTTTTCTGGGGTATTTTTAAACATATGTATGGCAGAAAAAGGAAGACACCTGTAACTTCTAGGTAGACCCCCCCAACACATAAAAGAATCAAATCAAACATATTTCCCAGTGGATTGGGAACCATGATCTATGAGTGGGATTTTTAATGCTCATTATAATTAATATGAGCGTTTAAACTCTTTAAGACGCGTACAGTCTTTGCCACTTAAAATAATGAATTATCTCCCCGAGGAAACAATCTACTGAATGGCTTCACGTGTTGTTTGAATTCATGGGATTGGATGGGAAGAGTAGTGAAGCTTTCATATGATAATTACACGTAAAATGCATCATTCATAAATCTAAATATTATTCAACAACATCCCATCTCGTCACTGCCTAGTAGACGGAAGTCGAAATAAATAGAGTAACATTAGCGTGTCGAAATAAAACAGCATGAAGAGCAAACTGCTGATAACTCAGGTAGTACCGAAAGCATCTCGTTCCTTCTGTTTACCTGACAGCTAATAATTAAGACTTGAAGGTAATATACGGTTTTCATTAACACATTATGCATATTATTGCACTTATATATATACACACAAAATATGAACAGAGACAAACATTCTGAATGGTTACACGTTTTCGAGTACTATCACAGGGCTGAATTCAGTCAAACCGCAGTTAAAGCTTACATGATTATTATACAAAAAAGTGCCAAAATAGATTAAACCTTGGCCAAACCGACTGTATCTATAACAATTTTTGTGCAATATTAAAATGCTTTCTTTTTGAGATTTGTTTAAGGCGGCTTGATCAAATTAGGCCCACAGTGTTCATACAGGATTCAAGAAAAGCACAGAGGAAAAAAATACTCTCTCGGATTAAATACCCTCACAGTATTTGTACGTTTGAAATCATTCGAAAAGAAAGGTCATGAAATCTACCATGATTTTCCACAATGTCAAACAAACAGTGGCTGTGTTGTTATTAATAAAACCTGAGTTTTGTTCTGGAAGTGTTGCCTATTTGTACTTGATGATGATATATTGATTCTATTCAGGTGTGGCATTGTTTGTTTTTAACTATTTAACATGTACATTTTCGTGGACTTACACTTCTTTTGGAGTCTATCTGCTATATTTCACAGTTTTCCGTCGTATCCTAAGCCGTCCCGTCGCCTGCGTCATCAACAAGCGAATTCCTCGAAGTTGCCTATAGCCGGGTGACTAGGTAGCACGTTCGGCGCGAATCCGAGACTGTCCGAGTGACTCCGGAGTGTGTCGCATGTGCTCTGCAAGAGAGGGAACGGAAGATTTCGGGGGAGGTGGGAGGGAGACGATGAGATCGGATAAGGGGTTGGAGATGAATTCACGTCAGGACGTCCAGACGTATTTATAACAATGGAAATAAATAAATATGGGAGAGAAATGAACAAGGGAATGTAAATAAAACGTGGCAATAAGCAGCAGACAGAACATCAGTGATGCCATAATGAAGAATACATGTCAAATTTGATTAAAAAAAAAAAAAAAGGAGGAAGAATTGACGGATAAAGGTATGGATGAAGGGGAGTGGGGAAGGAAGAAGTTTTCTTAGTCTTGATTCTGGAGCTCTGGAAATCTTGCAGCGAACTTTGCATTCACAACTCAGCAGGATGCATGGAAATAATTCAGTGTCATTCCAGTGAAGCTCGTGTGTGTGGGACTCATTGTGTGTAGACCTGTGATGACATCACAAAGAGATGCATCTAGTGATGTTATTGGACACGGGTCTCAAACAATGGAAGCCGTTTTAGCCTTTCAGGATCAATTTTTGATAAAACTCCCCATTGAATTATGGTAAGGTCACTGTTAAATATAATACATAAAAATAAATGATAAACTTAGCAGTTAATATTTGTGTATTAATATTTATCATACATTTTTATTATAAATAAAATTATTATACATTTGTTTTTGTTTTTAATTTCCCTAATTTTTAAGGTATGAATTGCAGCGGTCTTACCACATAATAATTTAACTGGTTCTTCCGTTTGTACAAACAAGAAAAGAATAGAATAGAATAGAATGCTAAATGCAATTGTCATGCTGATGATTACCAGAATAATTTAACCGGTTCTTCAGTTTGTACAAGCAAGAAAATTATTTATAAAAGTTAATAACTTATTTTTATAATAAACAAAATTATTAAACATTTTAAATTTCTATACTTTTAAGGTAGCAATTGCAGCTGACATGCTGCTGATTACCACATAATAAATTAACTGTTTCTTCAAAAGCAATAAAATAAAATATATAATACGTAATGTATAAATAATGAAAAGGAATACAATTTTAATAAAATTAACAATGTGTAGCTTTTATATTTGTTAAAGCCTTCTATTAAATATAAAATCGGTATTGTATGCTTTATTTGAGTTGTAAACTAATTGATTTGTAAATTTAATTTGTGTGTATTTTAATGTTTAATCCAGGTGCAATGTCTGAATCTTTCACTGTAAGAGCATCACTGTGCATAAACTGATGGATGAATTAAAATAATCTGCGATAATCAATAACATATCACAGATGCTAGAGCATCACCTGTACTGAACATGCAAATGTTTAAGAAAAAGACGTTAAGACAGCAGTAGTAATTCCCCTGGCAATAGGCTTATTTTTCATATTTCATAAGCCGAAGCTTGTAGACCGCCTTGAAAGGTGTCATTGAGTAAAAATAAGTCTTAAATAAAGCAATAAAGCTGGTCTCTGCTTAGCATTTCCTCTATCATCTTAACATTTCTTTGCTTTGTTTATGACTATATTATTCAAATTAATTTTCGGATCAGTCTAATATATTGTGACTGCACACAAATTTATTTAATGTGGCTGTGTTAAAAATTCATGCGATGAGCTGTATTCAAAGCAAGAGTGACATAAATGGGAACTTTCTCTTATAAGATGTCCCTTTCCATCATATTTCCACCTTGTTTCATCATTCTTCTGTCCTCCAAAACAGCACAAGCTTCCACCAAATACACGCTGTTTATCTAAATCTTGACCTTTCACTTAGACAAACCTTTCAGTATAGCATAGAGCATGTTGTGGATGCCCTGGTGTCATCACTATAGAATAAATAAAATAGAGAATCAAAAAAGTGGCTAAATTTTTGTCAACAGGAAACATTTCATCAATAAATAAAACTTTCACCAAGAAAAAACTTGCTAAATATAGTTCTCATCAGTGTATAACCAAACATACAAGCACTTCCTGTCTCCAGAACATACTAGGCTGGAAACATTCATTCATACAGTTGCGAATGATATAAGGGGCTTTGGCACCGGGTAGTTAAAAGAGCTCAGTTATAGGAACTAGCCACCAGGACGGCCCCTGAGAACTACATTTTGCTTGTTGCATCCGCACGACAGCGAAGTCATTTAAGCGCGGCATTCAACAATGTCAACAACTCTGTAGTGTAAAGTTAAGAAATGTCGGTCCATCTATCGCTGGTTTCCATGTTTGTGTGGAGTGTGTATATGTAAGCTGTGTGTTTACACGACTCTTAAAACATGCCAGGTGACGGTGTTTCGTACGACACGCGTTCGGCCAATCAACGTACACTTATGTAGCTGGTTGTTTCTATTGTGCTGGGTTACTCTGAAGTAGGTGCTATTAAGTTCCCCCAAAAGGCATTTCTCTTACTAAAATGTTCCAGTTCCTGTGGTTGCCAACGCGCCAAATATGAAAACATTCCTCTGGTGCAAAAGCCCCTATAGATGCCAGAGAAATTCACAATTAATACGCAGACGTTTACACTAAGGAATCTTAACTCTAATTAGTTAATTAATCAAAGCGTTCTTACGTCATATGAAAGCATTGTGAAAATCAACGCTGTTTTGACAATGCAAAAAATCACTGCAAATTTTTGAATCTGGACAGGAATATGGGCTAGATTAAATTTCTTATTATTATTCCAAAGAAAAATAAGAAGAACGACATGAGGGTGAGTAAATAATAACAGAATTGTCATTATTGGAGAATCTAAAAAATAATTCACGCTTTACAAAAGGCCTATTTTTCCCTTTCCTTAAAGTTTTGATGAGGTTTCACATCTGCAACATGATGGTGTGAATGTTTCCATGTCTCGAACGCTAATCATTTTTGCAGACCAAATTTACACACCACCATTCAAAAGTTTGGGGTAAGTAAAATATCTTTATATGTTTTATAAAGAAGTCTCGTCTGCTCACCAAGGCTGCATTTATTTGATCAAAATACAGTAAAAAATGTTGTTTAAAAAAACTGAAATATTATTACAATTTAAAATAACTGTTTTCTATTGGAATATATTTTTAAAATGTAATTTATTCCTGTGATCAAAGCTGTATTTTAAGCATCATTACTCCAGTCTTCAGTGTCACATGATTCTTCAGAAATCATTATAATATGCTGATTTGCTGCTCAATAAACATTTCTGATTATTATCAATGTTGAAAAAAAAACATTTTTTCAGGAATCTTTGATGAATAAAAAATGCAAACATACAGCATTTATTTGAAATAGAAATCTTTTGTAACATTATAAATGTCTTTACTGTCACTTTTGTTTAATTTAATACGAATTATTAAAATATTACTTCTTATTAAATAAATTTAAAAGTATTCAATCTTACTGACCCCAAACTAGTGGTAGTGTAATTAAGGCACACACAAATATATATTGTTTAAATTTGATTTAAAATGGCATCATTTTGGTGAAAGAGAACAAAACAAACTGTTGGGAGGAAAACAGAAAGAAGAAAAATCTCAAATAAAAGCAAGTGAAAGCTACAGGTGTTGTTTTACCTGAACTTCTGCAAAACATCATCTCCATCTTGAAAGCTATAGGGTTTTGAAAAAGGGATCTTAGAATGCGTAACAATGACATTTGTTCATGTCTAGAACTACTGACATTCAATGTCACGAAGGGAAAAGACTCTAAAAGGCGTGAATAATGCAAGGATTTTAAAGAAGGACACAATGAAATGTTTCTGCAATATTATTAATGGCGGCGCTACCTGGGGACATGGTTAGGCGTGACACCAGGGCTGGTGGAAATCTCGGGGGAATCCTGGAATAAACATGATGGAAAGAGATGAAGATGACCAAACCCAGGCGGACGCCAATTCAGCTCAAACTTATTATATCAAAGACTGAAATTCAATATTTCTCATTCATTATTTTAATACATTTAAATACATTTACTAATTAAATATATTTAATTATATTTATTAAAAAAAAAATTGATATATTTGAAATATTTCACATTTATTTGATTTGAAACTGAATTGACCTTCACCAGATTTATGACAAAATAATACAGTGCTGAAAAAGCAATGGTTCAGTTGTTTAAAAACATGTTGTTTCTCTAAAATATACGTTTTACATTTAATCTAACTAACGTTGGATTGTTCAATTTATTTGAATGAATTCTAATAAGATCAAAACAATAATGTAAAACAAAACAGCACTAGCCATGAACTTTGACTTAAAAATCATGTGCATAATTTACTGCGGTAAAAGTTTTGAATACTAAAACTAAACAAAAAATCACTACATTAATTCTGAAATTTCAAATGTTTGCTAATCATGTAGTGTGGTGTGAGCTTGTTAGCGTATCTTAAAAGGTACACCATGTAACTTCTTTTGTTCAAAATGAACAATAAAGAGTCAATACATTATCAATCCTTTTTCCAAAATGTGTTTTGTCTTACCTTGATTCACTATGGTGAGCCATAATATAAATGTTTTATTTTTATTTTAGACCAGTCGGGATGGTTTTGGCAAGAATCGCGTGCATACGTCACTCGCCTGTGCGCATCTCTTCATATACGTAACTAGAGAAAAGTTACTCCGGCTCCTCTGACGCGTGTCTGGTGTTTGAGTGGCAGAGGTCAGTGTCACAACGAGAGAGAAAGGTTGACATGGAGCAGATAAATCTTAAACCTCTGGAGAATCGCACGTTTTAAAGAAACGCCGAACACAGGAGAGTCTGCGGCCAAAAAGAGCTCGTAATAAAACAAGAATCAACATGGTCTTGGCTTTTCGGAGATGGTGAGAACTGAGGGATTTAAAATATTGTAAAAGCGACTCAGAGATGGCGTTTTTATTAACCAACAGGTGAGTACGGTATTTTGATGAACAGATAAACATATGTCATATGTCCTTGTAAAGAATTCATAATTTGTTTTATTATGGTTGTTGTAGCGCAGTGCTGGAATTTATTTACAAGGAAGTAGCGTGTCTATTAATGGGTATAGCTATACTAACGTCTTCAATTGATTATCCTTTTATATCTAAACTGGTTATACATCTATAGTAGTGAATGTTTTATGAGCAGTAGAATATCCATATTCATCCGCACAGTCACGCAGAGCCGAAGCACAACCTCAACAATGTTCTTCCGCAAAATGCATGCAGTTTTGGTTTTGAACTGCTAGAGGGCCGAAAGTTACATGGTGTACCTTTAATGTTTGATCAGTGTCCTGGTGCATGCTGGGAAGGACTCAGAGGGGAAAAAGATGGATTGTTTTGTCTGCTATGGTATGATATGGCACAATAATGGTGAAGGACGCTGATGTTGTGGTATTTAAATGCCCTGTCATATTGCAGTTTTCTTGAATAAACTGAACAGTCGGTCATCATTTACTCAACAGCTCTTTTTATGCAGTCAAAACAGCTGTGATGTTTGGAACATGACAAAAACACCATCATTAAAGCACCATAAAAAGAGTCCGTACGACTTCTGAAGTCACTGTACAGTAGTGATGTCCGGAGGGGATATTTGTTTTTAATTTCCCTATAACATGAGGGAAGAACAAACTCTAAACTTGGTTAAGGTAATTTATCTGAAAAAAATACTGCTTAAGGTTTTATTCTATTATTATTATTATTATTATACTATCTTATCATACTCATAGGAAAGAACATACATTGACTACAGCATAATCAGTTATTAATATTTCATTGGTTCTCTCATTTTTGAATGTTCATAATTTCTTTGTATGACAGCCTGGCCAAAAATTATGTCCACACTATTATTTTTTGCATTATCACAAATAAAACAATTGACAATAGGCCGGACTTTTGGCCACTACTGTAGTAGTATGAAGCACTTTTAGGTGCATTTTTTGTCCTTTTTAACAGCTTGACAGCGTTTGATGATTATATGCTTTCATTTTATGGAAAAGAACATGAAAATCCTGCAGAACATCATCTTTTCTCTTCCATGGAAGGAAAAAAGTCTTACAGGTTTGGAAAGACATGAGGGTGAGTAAATGATGACATTTTTGGGTGAACCTTTTTTTATCTTAATATGGAAAAAAGAAACCAACTTCTTGGACGAAATATTATCCTGTGATGGAAGAAACTTAAATTTCATCAGTGTTATAATCCTGGACAGGGTCGTGTGGAAACTCTCAAACCAGAATGCCTTAAAAAATTAAATGAACATGACTTCACTAACAGATCGTAAAAACGAGTCTCACTCTTACTTCTCTGTCTACACTGCACTTTTTATATACTGAAAAATAAAGACCAAAATCAAATAATAAAATACTGTAGGAAGTCCTAATTGATTTAATAAAAAGCACAGATCGTCAGATATAAATTTGATACAAGGTTTGTCACAAGCGAAGGGTGATAGACATACTAAACATTTCTAAAACTTGATATTTGTCCTTATTCAAACATAAACCAATGTCTTTTCTCTTATGTGGAAAGGCCATCTTCATCAATCATTTCCCAGAATTTGAACCGAAGACAAAAAGCAACTAGATGCATGCAGCATTCGAGAGAAAAATCCAAACAAAAAGAAACACTACAAATATGAACAAAACCAACATGCGCACATTCAGAGCAACACAGGAAGCACAATTACCAGATTGTCACTAGCGCTCCGATGTGGCCGTCTCTTGCGTAGAAAATATCCCAGCACTTTGTCCTTAAAAACCTGCAAAATTAAAAATGGTGTCACATTCTTTACATATATTGTCTGCAAATTACTGTTCATTATAAACGGTCCGAATATTATTTGTAATCTTGAGCACATTACGGGAAAAGGACAAATTAGACAAGGAGGAATGCAACGGACCTCATACAGATAATCAAATATCTCCAATATTGTCAAGACACTGGCTCCTATAAACAGACCCATCTGACCACCAATATCACCTGGAAGAATAGACAAATATAATGAAATACTGAAGCAGAAGGCAACATGGATTGGTAAATACAAGTAATAATGCTGTTATTTTTCATAGTGGTGTAGAATTTGCACCTTTTTGCGCACTTACCAAGTAATCCAGCAACTTCATAAGCCTTCTTTTGTTCAATTTTCTCGTAGTTCAGAGCCTCAAAAAAGATATCCAGCACCAATATGTTGTCCCTGTAAAATGACACCCATTAAATGGCTAACTGTTCAGGTAAACCTTCCAGGATGTAAATAACAAACATCTCAGTGTGTAACTAACTTAAATTCAAATGTAAACTCACGCAATGTACTGTTCCGTTTTGTTGAACTTCTTGGCAAGATATTTAGCAGAAGCCTTGCTGGGTATTTTCACCATGGACAGCTCTTTACCGTACCGAGTCATGTTGCACGGCGTATCGCAAACGCAGTAATCGTTGTCCTTCTCCACAAGAAAATCTGTCAATTATTTTTGTTGTTATTATTAAAAGGAAAATTAGCACAAGAAATCATGAAGCATATTTTAATGGCATCATCCTATAGAAGCTGCAAAAGTCTGACATGGTCTTACACAGTATTAATTAGAGATAGAAATACAGTCACACATCACGGCACACGGCCTATTACCTAAAGCTGGATCTGCACAGTCTTTGTACTGCTCGGGTGTGCAGACGGTGGAGGTGCCTGTGACAGATATTACAACACTTTACACAATAGTTTCTCACTTCTCACTGTTCCAACTGCTAAGAACAAGAAATGATCAAATAAAATAAAACAAAAACTACAATTGAGAATAAAATTCTGTGAGTGTGAATAAGAAAAAAATAAGTGAAGTATGAGGTAATAAGTATGAGGAGTGATTGTATAAAAACATGAGGAGTGATTTTTTTTTTATAAAATAAAAAAAATATATATAAATAAACAAATAAAACTAGGTACAATTGAGAATAAAATTCTGTAGGTGTGAAGAAGCAAGCATGAGGAAAGATTTTACATTTATAAAATAAATTAAAATAAAATAGATCTGTAAATAGATCTAAAAATCTGTAGGTATGAATAAGTGTGAGGAGTGATTGTATAAAAATTGATAAAAAAATAAAATAAAACAAAAACAAAACGGTGAAATTAAGATGAAAATTTGGTAGGTGTGAAAAAGCAAGCATGAAGAGTTATATTTGTTAAAAAATAAAAAAATAAAATAAAACTAAGTACAATTACGAATAAAATGATGTAGGTGTGAATAAGCAAGCGTGAGAATATAAAATATATAAAATTGAGAATAAAATTCTGTAGGTGTGAATAAGCAGGCACAAGGAGTGTATTTTATTATTATAAACAAAATGAAATAAAAAGTTAGGAAAACTGCATTAAAAGATCTATCAAATATTTTTTTTTTAAAACATCTAAATATGTGCTCTGAAATAAAAATATGCTATTCTTGCGTGTAATACATTCAAAATATGAAGATATGGTGAATCTTCATGCTTTTAATTCTACTGTGGATTTCAGTTTAAATGCTAAAGCAGTAAAGTTCAGGTCTGTCTCCGCACCTGGCATGTGCACCATTCTGCAGTTGCAGTTTTCTAGCAGGTAGCGGGTCTCGCAGTCGATGCGACAGGCCGTGATGCTGTAGGTGGAGAAGTATTCAGAGTCCATCGGGGTGGATCTGCAGTCGCCCCATGGCGGAGGGAGATACTGGAGCTACAGCAGAAACTTTTATTCATTACTGGCAGGATAAAGCTGTTCAATAACAAATCATAACAAAAAAACCGAGCCAAAGAGCGCAGCAATCAAAGGACTAACAGCAGAGGACATCAGCTGAATATAATAAAACTCACAGAGCAATCAGACACTTTTCACACTGTAGAATGAATGCAATATTCCACAGAAAGAAACATGCTGGAAATCAGTGTTAGTTGGAACCTGAAGAAAACCAGAGATACGAACTGACTTGCTGTTGCTAGCTCAAACAAGCTCTATAGGAATGGATGTTGTTTTTTATATATTTTATATATTTAGAAATTATTTAATTCGGTTTTGTGGGTTGGAATGAAGTGCGGCATTTTTTTCTACCTTTTTTTTTTATATATAAATTGTTCAATTGCACAGTAACATGACCAAAACCTGCAGCGCCTTCGAATCAGAATTGAGTCAAGAGCTTCTCACAATCAATTGAAAAGAGAAAAGCCTCATAAAAAAAACAGTCATTGCACTCTTCAGTTACAACCAACTCTGTAATGACCATAATCGATTTGCAAATACATTTTTTAAAAGGTAATCTGGTCCAGGGTGCAAGTTCACCAGTAACATTTGACCATTTTTTTTGGATAATTTCCATAAAATTGCACTTAAAACGGCAGATTCATTTGAAAAGATCAAACCGGATTGGTCAGTCAGATTTTTAAGGCGGGGCTTAGCAAAGGCTCACTTACTGGAAGCAACATTACTGCTCATTTTTGAAGTCATTAAAATTATATTATGCACTTCTGATTAAATTTAAGAGCCTTTTAATAAGAATCGTATAAAAATATAATTGGATTTTATATCATTTTGCATATCTAATGGCATCAGTAGAGAAGATAATCCTCCCATTAAATGAAGTCAATTTTTGAAGTCGACTGCAAAAAGCATCACATAATGCATGCGTTTATGCTGGATTCAGAGAGCTTTGATGTTAAAAAGGGAACAGGAAGTAGAAAATGTAGGTCAGTAAATTGAAAGCAAGATTAGAAGCGTGCAGTTGCCTTTAGCACTTGATTATTTCAGCTAATTGATCTATAGCTAAGGGTCGATGAATGAAGACATATTGATCTTGGCAGCGAGAGCTGCTTTTGCCTTTGATCCACTGAAGGCTGTAAACGAGAGCTTTTCTTGACCTCCTGCCAATTAGTTGTCCTTAGAAACTGAATCAGATACTCATGAGGAGTCATGTGACCTCAGCGCACATAAAAATAAACACTGCTTTGTAGGGGTGTAACGATATTCGAACCGAACCGAAGAACCGCGATACAGAACCCACGATTCGAATCGCGATACTCTCATGGCGAACCGAACACGCCCCGCCCTGCTACCCCGGCCCCGCCCAGCCCGCCTCATTGGACCTGGAATGTGTACACAACGAATTCAGTTTTGTAGTCTAACCACCATTAACACCAAATAGCAAGCTCCGTGTTTTGTTACTTTCGATAATAAGCAAGGTGTAATCTTCAAATTCTGACTATTTGATCGCAAAAATCAAACAATAAATGCCGTTTTGGCGCTCTATGATGTGGCGTGAGATCACTGCCTAACTAACTTACTAGCTCCTTATTTAAAATGGCAGCGCGGAGCGCGAGTAAACGCGATCATCTCTTCCTCAGTTACAGAATAAACATGAATGGACACCTGAAGGTATGTTGAAAAATACAGTGTACTTACTGAAAGGCATCATAACTCGTGTAATCGCTCAATCAGTGTTTCAGCAGCGGAAAGACGTCAATAAAACTGCATAGCTTGTCACTAGCATTATATGTACCTCAGCAGGAAAGTGATTCAGTGTCAACAACTTGTTGGTTCCTAGAGAAATGAACTCTTGCACTAAATAAATGCACTATATTATCCTATATTATATTTTACTTAACCTGTTAATTTATATCTTGATTATTTAATGTACGTTTAAAATATCTTTCATGAAAATGACAGCAACTGTGTAAATTATTATATTTCAATAACAAATTAGAGTAAAGTTAATGCAAAAACTGCCTTATGTTCAGTTTACATGTTTTCATACAATGTGTTGGGTGTTGATTATTATATCTAAAAAATAAATAGCATCTGAATTTAGGCTCTGTTGTTAACCTTTAATGTTATAGTAATGTGCAGCTCCATATAGTTTACAGCATTAGCAGATTTTTAATCCTTGCAAAACGTTTAATTGTAATTGAATTAATTTAAAGACTAAACCGAACCGAACCGAGACGTCAAAACCGTGGGAAAACCGAACCGTCAGTTTTGTGTATCGTTACACCCCTACTGCTTTGCCTGGCTGTGATTAACTCAATAACAATAACACTATGGAGGACTAGGAGTGACACTTAACAATGAAAGATTCAAAACTGAAAATGGAAATAAAAAAATCACTTTTAAATGCACAAATTAACAGACATATTTAAAACTGTTTAAATTGTATTGAAACAAAATTAAACAAATGATTTTATTTCTTAAATCATGTCATTATTATTTCCCAGTAGATCTCTACTGTCACATTACTTTAGTTTGCTAGATAAATTGTAGCAAATAGTAAGATCATCATGTCCAGTAATGCTTTAAAATCTTGATATGTCAGAAAAGGTACTGGTCGGGTTGGTACAAGGTCTACCGTTCAAAGGTTTGGGGTCGGTAAGCCTCTTCTGCTCACCAAGGCTGCATTTATTTGATTAAAAATAAAGTAAAAACAGTATATTGTGAAATATTATTATAACTTAAAATAACTGTAAATATATTTGAATATATTTTTTAATATAATTTATTTCTGTTATGCAAAAGTGTGTCAGTGTCACATGATCCTTCAGAAATCATTCTAATATACTGATTTGCTGCTTAAAAAAGAAATATTTCTAGTTATTATTAATGTTGAAAACAGCTGCGTTGCTTAATATTTCTGTGGAAAGTAATTTTTTTTTCAGGATTCTTTAACATAAATTTCAAAAGAATGGCAATTAAAGTATTAATTTCTATCAAAAAAACAAAACATAAGCATATTGTTTTAACTGTAATGTATGAAAAAACCTGACTTAGTTCTGGACAAAAAAGTCTGGTTTTCTCCAGGTTTAAAGAGATGATGGTGTGGATGGATAAGTCAGCTGATACAAGGACATGTGATAAATGCAATATGTTTAGCATTAGGTACCAGTTGCTGCTGACAAGACACAAAAGTTTGAAAACCAGGGGCCACACCAAATCCCAGCTGATCTATGAAGGGCGGCTCATCCTGGCTGTGGATCTGAACTTTGATGCCTGCTTCGTATGAGGTTTCGTCTGTGAGGAGACATTAAACAAGATTATTTACAGAGCGGGAGATTTGACGCCTACTGCCTCGAGGCAAAAAATATAATGACTTTATAATGAACTTTATAATTACATTATCCAGAATGCCAATACAGGTTTCTTTACTGCTTCCATATTGCCTCTGGATATAAAGTCTCCTCTAGAGCCATTGCAATGACCAAGATTTAAAGATTATAAATACATAATCTTCACTAGCATGCAAGTACATCAATTCTGAACACTGACCGCATGTCATCTACAGCAGATTAAATTGCACTTTGATATTCGTAACTCTTTTGGTTTTGTATTTATTTTCTGTCCATGATTATGCTGAAAAATTGCAGCTTGCCACAGAAAATGAATGAGGCAGTAATGGGGCAGGAGTACTCTGTAAAAACCACCAAAAAAGAGTCCTAACCTTGTTATCTCAGCATCTAAATGTTCTACCACAAATTAAATCATTTTGGTGCGCCCACTTAAGGGTAAATTATGCTAATGTACAATTCCTTCCGATATGATGTACAACCCATATCTTGTCTTTTTTTAAATATGATTTTTGGAGATAGTTGGAACATAATTCTACCAAGGAACCTAAGTATATTATTTAAAATATGGCAGCATTTCAACCCCAGAGTGATGCATACTGTCGTAAGGTTTCATTTAAAGTGCCCTTATTATGCTTTTTCGAATATTACCTTTCATGCAGTGAGTAATATAGCTGTTTGAGCATGACAAATAAAGTTATTGGCTTATGGCTTCCCAAATAAAGAACCGATTCTGAACTGCCAAAATGTGTCATCAGCAATTCCTGTAGCAAAACCATTAAAACAAAATTAGGAACCTTTAATATAGCATAATAGGGGCACTTTAAAGCATCATCTCTGCATACAATGTAACTTTCTGTCTGAAACTTTTAAATCGATAAAATTATTGAAGAGGCACTGTGATTTACATTAACATAAATGATGCAAAACACATCACTGATGTCTTTTATGTCTAATATATTGCTTACCCGTGTCACCCCAAACTGGCAAGTACTCATCCTGTTGAATATCCAGCATGATTTCCAGCCCATTCCCTGTTCCGCCTTTTAAAGTCGTCAACAACGGGTTTCCATCTAGACCAGAGTTGAACGTGTAACATTTCCCATATCTGGTGTAAATCTGTGGGAGGACAGTATAAAAAAAACACAAAAGAACAATAGTATAATATATGAAATGTAGTTTTATGTAAATGTATATATACACACACACTATCGTTTAAAAGTTTTGGGGCAGTACTTTTTATTTTATTTTATAAATACTTCAATTCAGAAAATGCATTAAAATTGCATGGAAGATGCAACAAATAAATGTTGTTCTTTTAAACTTTCTGTTTTTCAAAGAAAAATGCGTCACGATTTCTACAAAAATATGAAGCAGCATAACTGTTTTCAACACTGATAATAAGGAACGTTTCTTGAGCATCAAATCAGCATATTATTTCTGAAGGATCATGTGACACTGAAGACTGAAGTAATGATGCTGAAAATTCAGCTTTGATCACAGGTATAAATTACATTTTACAATATATTCAAATAGAAAGCTGTTCTTTTAAATTGTAATAATATTTCAAAAAATTTATATTTTTACTGTACTTTTGATCAAATAAATACAATATTGGAGCAGAAGAGGCTTCTGTCAAAAACAAACAAAAATATATCTCACTGATCCTAAATTTTTGAACGGTAGAAACGATAGAATATATAATGCAATCAAATCAATTATATGATATGCTGATTGCAACTTCTTTCATATTCAAAGCAAAAAGAAAAACGGTTGATGTGGACACTTTCACTGAAAGGAAATCCAATTAATTGACAGCTATTTGAAAGAACAGGCTTAATCCCTTTGCAGATAATAGCTGCTGAAATATGATGGTCTTGGCAGTGTTTTGACAGTGATGAAGCGAGAGACAGTGGTCACACAGATGAGTTCAGTCATGGTTTCATGACCCCGCTGTGACACTAATGAGCGGTAGATCGTTCAGCTCTAGAGCTTCAACAAGGACTGTCTCACACACGCTCAGCTTTAAACCGCGGGAAACAAGCTAGACCTTGACAGCACACAAAATACTGAAACAAAAAGGTAAAGCTACATTTTGCCTGTTTCATCCATGTGGGTTCTGAGGCATTTCAACATGAGAATGATAAAAGCATGATAAATTAAGGGCAAACAGTGCAGTTAAAGATAAACATCTGATGTACTGAAAGATGATGCATTTAATTTTTTTCAGTTTTAAAGTAATAGTTCACACTAAAATAAAAATAAAGTCATAAGTTACTCACGCTTGCATAGTTCTATTGTGTCTTTCTTTTATTAACCACAAAAGGAGAAAAAAAAAATCCCACTCACATTTAATGTCAGTGAAAATTTACAAGCATCAAGGTTTTTTTTTTTTTTTTTAAGATGCAAAAGTATCACAGATTAATCCCATGTGACACGTGACGTGACATATATTCAGTGTTCTGGGGTTATATGATAGGGTTTGGTGAAAACACCAAAATTGAATGTATTATTTAAAGAAAATCCTGACCTTGGGCGTTGGTCGTCTGTGCTCGATTGCACATTAATGAGACTGTCTGAAAGAGATGGAGTGAACTGTGGTGCTAACAAAGCTCACAAGTTGTGAGAAAACAAGATTAACAAAAACGCGACATGAAATACAATCCATGTAGACTATCTTCTTGTCTGAGGTGAATATATCAGTTGTGCTCATTATAACGAAGTTATCGATGTTCACATCTGTTAGCAGTGATTCCGACTGTCATCAGACATACAGAGTTCCGGAGATATTAACTTAGTGAAAAAAATACACAAATACTTTTTGGGGATTTCTAGGTTGTATTTGTGTGTTTTTTTTTTTAATCATCTTGATTTCTCACAACTTGTGTGCTTTTTCTGGGCAAGATGGAGTGAACTGTGGCACTAACAGTCTCACGAATGCTTAGCCGTGCACAGAAGATCAATGCCCAAGGTCAGGATTTTCGTTACTAATACATTCAATTTTGGTTTGTTTTTGGTTGCTATTCACTGCCATTATATGGATGAGCGAGAGCAGGAACTTTTTAAAAATTCTCCTTTTGTGGTCCGAAAAAGAAATAAGGGCATACGGCAATAGAACAATGATGACTTAAGTTTAATTTAATGGTGAACTATCCCTTTAAAATATGTTCAACTATCCCAGTTCTATACAGATTACTTTAAGTAAGCTTATAAGTTTTTGTTCAAAAGAACTGCAGTTGCATACACACTAAACTACTCAGAAACCCATAGCAACTGCATAGCAACACCCTGACAACCACCAATAACACTATAGTAAATGAACACAAACACACTAAACTATTCAGAACACCTGCAATGCTCTAGCAACCTTCCAAAAACACCCTATTAACTAGCCAACTACATACAAAAACATTAAGCTACTCAGTACACCATTTAAACTGCATAGCAACACCCTGACATTCTCCCAGAACACCCTGGCAAGCACATGACAAACACTACACTATCCTCAGAATATCAAAACAATTTAGCAATACCTTACCAAACACACAGACATGCTATACAACTCAAAAGATCTTAGCAACTGCATAGCAACACCAGGGCAACCTCACAGAGCACCCAGGCAACTGCATACAAAGGTTCTAAAATTATTCAGAAATCCTTAGAAACTGCAGAGCAACACCTGACAACTTCCCAGAACACCCTGACAAGTCCATGCAAATACTAAACTACTCAGAATACCTTAGTAACACCCTAGCAACCCTAAACAAACATGATATGCTCTGAACATTTTAGAACTGCATAGTAACACCTGGACAACCTCAGAGCACACAAACAACTGCATAAAATATTCTAAAAATTACTTAGAACTCATATGCAACTGCATAGCAACAACCTAGCAAACATAGAAACACATTAAACTACTCAATATACCTTAGCAATTGCATAGCAACACCCTAGCAACCACAAACAAACACAATATACTGCTCAGAACGCCTTAACAACTGCAACCTTCCAAAAACGCACTAGCAACTGCATAAATGCACTAAACTACTTAGAATACCTTAGCAATTGCATAGCAACACCCTAGCAACCACAAACAAACATGCTTTATGACTGCCTTGGCAACTGCAACCTTGCAAAACACCCTAGCAACTGCATAAACACACTAAATTAAACCTCCCAAAAAGCACTCTGGCAGTGTTTTGCACGGGCAAGATGATGTTAAAATCTATTTATTTTTGCAATTTTGCTCAGTGTCACAAGATTGTACACTTGACCTTTAAAAAAGGACATACAATCAAACAAATCAGTCTGACACTATCACACCTACGATCGCTATGTTCCCACATTCTTATCAAGCATCTGAAGAGTAAGATGGTTATGATTGATTATCTCAAAATCTCAATTAACACGAAAGTGCTTTGAGCTAAAATGAAACGATGTTGTCAGCATGTCGATGCATCACAGAAGATTTGTGTTTGCCATGCCGAGTTCACGGTTTACCAAAACACATCGAATGAGCACATTGTTTTCCAACAATAGTTGAAGCCTCTCTCTCCTCCCTGTTTCCCAAGTAATTAACTTCATTCATTCTGAAGGGAAGCGCACCGCACCAGGCGAGAACTCATTTAGACTGATGATTCAGAGCTTTGTGCATATGTAATCTGCAAGTGAGCGCAGATTCATGGAAAGCAGTCTTGTTGATTTCAGATCAGATTCTAGCCATGCGTACAATTTCATATGCTTAAGCACTGGAAGGGTTTTTGGGATTATAAGAGGTAGATTGGTTTTCTATCTGATAATGAAGAAAAAGAGGATCAAGATACTGAGCAATGGAGTTTAGCTGGAGGCAGGTTTTAAGCACATCTGTGCAAAGCACCCAGAGCTTTTTAATAATTCATGCGTCTTCCACACAGAAATTTGGCAGAGAGCAGTTTCTGTGCCAGTAGATGTTACTGAGATTTTTCGCCTCAGGGTTTTTGTGAACAGTCCTCTAAACCTGCCACACGTTTCTACAAAATAAAGAAAAAAGAAAAAAAGAGCCCTAACCCTAACCCTAACCCTAACTTTATAAACAAATGTTGACGCTGATGACAAATGCAGCCGGCAATTTTGTAAATAAATTATTGGAAGTGAACATTTTACTTAAAGGGGTCACCGAATGCAAAATTCACTTTTATATTTTATATTTAAATTTTAATCAAGCCGTTTGGATTTTCCAAGCAATATGATATCATACTGCTCATGCTCCGCCCACGACCACTGACGGACTGTCCTGTATTAGCATATATCCTCCCTCAGCCATTTCTGCCAGCACGTTGACATGGCAGCACTTTATGTGTCTTGTGTTGACATGCCCCAGGGAAGAGAGGGGTGGGGTGAGCAGTTGCTCATTATCATTTAAAGAGACATGCACCGAAACGGGTCGCTGTGACCAAGTAGGGTATAAGTTAACCTCATGGAATGTGAGGTTTAACTTACTGAAACCCCTTTTAAATGTGAAAGTAAGAAATTGATAGATGGAAAGAACTTAATTATAGTGACATGTTTGTAAATGAAATAAACCAATTAAAAGCCACTTATGTGGTATGTCTTTTGTGTTCATGGTTAAGTGCCAATCTAATTTGCATTCCTGCTGAAAAACAACCGTTCTAGCGCAAAAATGTTGCCCTCGCTGGAGCTCGCGGCCACTATTTTGTACCCCTTTTTTATGTGACCTTTTTTCCATGAGATTTAGCCACACACCCATTAATGCAGTGGAAATGGTTTTGCGATCTCTTCTGAAAAACTCTAAGCTGTTAAAATAGGAATCGCTCTCATTTCTAATCCATTTTAACACCTTGCCCTGTGCTTTTCCCAGAAGACACAACTAGGCATTCTTAGAAACACAAAACCCCTCAGCTAGTTTTATTCAGGTAGTCTAATTAATTGCTTTAAGTCAGAGCTTTGATTTATTACAACTGTGAATTGCTTTACTGGTTTTTCCTGAGCAATGGATGTTAGATACAAATGTGGCATCTGTTTAAACTTGCTAGTGTCTGAAAGTGCAAATCATGACCGGTGATGTTTACATACAGGGCTGAAGTTCTTGTAAGTGCAGTTTTCACCCCGGAACCTGCATTCCAGCAGCATGTCTTCTAATTGGTGGCCCAGCCTGTCAATCATCTCTGTGGTGTTGAGCTGGTGGTCAGGAGGCGGGCTGTAGTTGGAGAAGTCCAGAAGATGCAGCAGCTTCTCACCGTGTCGGCTGTGTTTGAGCATAGAAACGCTCTTTCGATTGACTGTGTGGTTTAGGTGCATGATGTCCATCCAGTAGCCGCTGTGGTAGATGTCTGCTTTGGTGAGGTTGGACACGCGTAGGAGGTTCTGGTTGCAGAACGTAACGGCCGGAAACGTCATGTTGCGAGACCAAACCATGTAGATCTTGGTCACGGCTGGGTAGGAAAGATGATACAGGATTCGATTCCACGACCACGTGAAGAGGAGCCCCAGGCAAACACAGAGGGCCAGGAGCCATAACAAGCGCTGGAGTTTAGATTTGTTTGGTGAGAATACGTGTTTCAGCCCGTGGACTTTTGTTCGAAGAACAAACGCAGTTGTAACGTCCTTAGCGCTGTGGGTTAAAGTCATTCTGAGTCTCCTCCGGCTGCTGCGTCTCTTGGCATCATCCATCACTGAGTCTTTGTTTATTGCCTCCTGATTGGACGCAGACATCACCTCCATAGTGCCGTTAAACCCTTTCAAAATGCATCATGCATCAATACGGTCTCAATGAAGAAACATGATCCTGTGATTGAAGATAATCACATGAATCAAACCAGGGTAACACTTTATTTTAGTGTCCTTGTTACATATGTTACATGTACTTACCATAGTAAATTATTCATAATTACATGCAACTAACCCTCAACCAAACCCTAATCCTAACCTAACACTATAGTAAGTACATGTTGCAAATTAATATTACTCAGTACTTAAATATATAATTACACTGTAACAATGACACCTTCAAATAAAGTGTAACCCAAACCAGCAATAAAAACAATTTACACATTAGTTGCATTAACTAAAAAAGAGCAATACATTTGTTATTGTATTTATTCAAATTTTTTCTAATGTTATTTAATTAAAACACAACTGTTAGTTGTCAGTTCATGTTATTTTGGATTCATAAACAGATGCAACTTTTAATTTTGACAATGTATTAGTAAATTTTGAAATTAATATTAACTTAGATTATTAAGTGTTTCATTGTTAGTTCATGTTCACTAATGTAGTTAACTAATGTTAACAAATGGAGCAAAATCCCAATTAATTCATTAAGCTTTTTTATTCTATATTATTGCCAGTCCATGCAAAGGAAAACTATATGTATAAATAAAAGGTAAAAAAAGATTTGTACATTACCAAGCTGTAATCCAACAAAACTCAAGATAAATACAGCCAATGTCAGTCTCATTCACAGGGCAGTTTCTGCAGGATCCTCAGGTTGATTCGTCTTTCAGTGAAGCCGTTTGAACAGATCAGATTGAGTTTTTTCTCTCATCTTTCACCTCTTCTCTCTTCTTCGGCTTCATTTTTTTTTGTACAGAACAACTATGTGAGGCTGGCTGCAGATTCTTGTTGCTTTCCTCTTTGTGTGAGAGCGCCCAGCCCCTCCCGCTCCGCTCAAATTATTCTGTCGATGGATTTGCAGCAGGCATATAGATCCATGTGTCCCTGCTTCTTGTATTCCTGAATCAGGAAACCCAGAAGCTTGAATATTTCTTGTATTAAAGTAGAAAAATGGCCAACTAAGAGAGAGATACCCAGAGGCCATGCTATTTATCAGACCATTTTTTTCTGTCTTCATTGATGCTTTTGGGGGCCTTTCACAGTTGTTTATTTTACATTAACATTAATAGTATTCTCATGGGACATATATCAGTCACATATATAAATGTACATGTGCATTAGTGGGTCAGACGAGCTCAGGTAAACTTGTTTATGTTGTGCATGACGAAAAAGTGGACATGCAGCTGATCTTTCCTTTACAAAATCCTGTGCTGACACCTGTAGGACATCATAAACTGAAATTTTATGATGTATGATACATATTAAAGCACTGTAAAAAATTATTTTCATGATTTGTTTTCACAACTTATCTTTTGTCACATCAACTTAGATAACTAATGTGGTTCAGATAACAATATTTTGAGTTTCTATTTATTAAACCAATCTCCTTCATTGTATTAAATCTTTTTTTTTAAATGAATTAAAAATTAAGGCAACCAGGTAACTTAAACTTAAACAAACAATATATATTTTTTTTTACATTGAGTCTACATATACAGTAGGGTCCCAAAGGTCTGAGATCACATTGAGAAAAAAATAAAAATAAAAATCAATCTGATCTTTTCACTCACATTATTATGATAATATAATGTGTAGACAAAAAAAAAAAAAACCTGCAAAATGATTCACAAGTAATCTCAGAAGTGTTATCATGTATAATCTACCATGTTTTCAGGCCGTTAATGCATTGAAATAAAAACACCAGGCGAATTCTCATCCGTAAAACCCCTGGTTAAATTACTGCTTGTGCTTTATTATTTTGTTGCTCAATCAACTTGCTTGCCTTCCTGAAAGGAAAAGCCCATAAATATGACCCATAACCAAGTTAATTTCAGGCATCAGTGACATTATCAGCCTCAGCTGCAGTGTTTTTGTGCTCTGACTGAATGCCATCAAAATAATACTCATCTGATCAAGAACTGCTTCAGGTAAATAGTTGAATGCCTTCAAAATCAAAGGGCATTCAAAGGGCATTTTGGAGCTTTAAAATCCCCCCTCTTTTAACCATTTATCACCGCAAATGAAAAAAGTTTTTGAAGATTGCATTCTACCCTCATTTGCCTGTCATAGCATCTGATCAGCCCCAGAATAACCAACCCAGTTTATCATGCTTCTTGTGTCAGCCCCTGACTATCTGCATAAAGAACAGCCCACTTGGACAGAAAGAGACAGATCATCTGACCTAAATGTAATGCAACCAACCACAGTTTGATTTGAGTTTATGTGTGATTTAGAGGATGCCACAATAATAAACTGCAATGGAAAACTCAAAAACACCTAGTCATCGTGATGAGATTTTATACAAAATACTATTTTGAGACTATTTTATAGGCAAATATAAAGGTATACCCATAGATATCTAGTTTGCTCGCCAACACAAGCCCCAAACAACACTATGGCCAGCATGGTTTCACAGACGGGGCTTAGATTAAGCCAGGATTAGACCTTAGTTCAATTAAGAGATTTAAATAGATTTTATAAACGTGCCTTAGAAAAAGCATTACTGGTGTGCATCTTGAAACAAACCAATGAGACTGACATATTTTGTTTATTTGACTGGTCAGAATTGAAGAACTAACTGTATTTCTTGCTCAGGTAACATTTTTCAGTGAAGGCTGATATAAATATAGATGAGTTGGGTCTCTCAGTGGCGGCTAATTTTCTCCCAGCACCGGAGCCACAGTCAATATTTCTCTGTCTAGGGTCATTAAGCCTAGTGGATTAATTCCGTCTTTCAGAGGCAAAACTGCAAGAACTTCAAAAACCAGCCAGTTTTGTGGTGCGTCGAATATGTAATTCACACAAACTAAGATAGTTATCTTATTCCTCTGAGCTCAATTTCTAAAATAATAATCAGATGGAAAACTTACATTTTGGTCATATAAAGAGTGTGAAACTAAGGCTTTCTGACTGCCAGTTCATTACAACTGGAATTATCAGTTCTCAAACATTATTAGATGATGCCATTCGTCCACTAATCACATTAAAGGTGACATGAATAAATCAAAATAACTCCCAAAGTCGAAGTGGTCAGCCACTTTCCAATAGCTTAGTAAGCAAAAGCTTTTTTACTGTATTATTTTTCCTACGATCATTGGCACAAATAATGTCACCTCTTTCAAAGTCGTCTTATTTTTCATATGATTTTCCATATCTGCAGAATTGGAGGTTCTCCCGTTCAAGACCCCAACACATCCTTTGCCTTTTACATGTTTGATTATTAAAAATGCAGGCAGATATTGATCATGCTTTCAGCTACCAATAATTGATCGATTTTACCATTGATACAATTGATTTTTAAACGAATTCCACAGAATTCCCCACCAAAATCAGCAAAAAACATCCACAGATTGCATCTTGCATCTGATCATGCTTTAGGTAATCCAGCGTGACAAGCTCCAAATTTAAAGCAAGCATCTTGTTATGGTTGAAAGAGAATGATGAAACTAGAACAGAGATGTAGTCCAAAGGCAGAACAATCAAACATTAAATCTTGTGTGTCAATAACATTGTCCAGACCATTATTTGTGTATTTTTGGTTCACTGCACTAAGGAAATAAAGGTTTTGATGAATTACTTGGCCATGGGTGTGCAAGGATTCCCTCTACAACAGCTCAGGGTTAAAAGCCTTGTTTATTGGTATGTGATGATAGTTCATGAATCACTGGATCTTAAAAGCCAGATCTTTAAACGCTAAACACACCACCATCAGATACACTCCTCCTAAGTGAGGGTAGCTGAAACAGATATGATGGCTGAGCAATCACACAGACAGGTCTAAATATGCCTGGGACCAAATCTACCTGTCCCGCTGTCAATTCCCATTGCAGATCATGGACATTTATGACAGAACAGCAATTACTGCTGAACTGGATCAGTGAGTGACGAACGATTCTGTTACACAGTCTCGGATCACTGGATTATTAAACCAATCATTGTCTAATGCCAAGTGCAAAATTGACATTTTTACAGTCTGTAAACGTATAAGATTCACAACCGTTTGGTAATGTACCACAGCGCTAAAAACTTTAATTATCAAGGAGTATCAGGGAATAAAAGTCACCTGACCAACCTTTACAGATCATCTGTGAATTACAATCTTCATGCTTTTAAATTAGTCCTTTTTCTCAGGGTACGTTCTGTTAATGTCCCGAAGGACATCTGCTGGTTCTGTAATGCATCATTCCATTAAAGCAGCACTGTGAACTTTATATGAGATTTCATTCAATAAAAATACACGTGCTTAAGCACTGATTTGAAAACAGAATTTTAATGAGCTCGAGTGGAGCAATAAGCTCTACTGCTGGGTCGCTAGCGCAAACGACTGTTTATGTGCATTATAGCCGTGACATATGACTTTTTGAAAAAGGGAAACTAATAAAGTAATAACCAAGTGCTTATTCTGTTAGTTTCTCCTTTTCAAAAATTCATTAAATCACAGCTACTATACACAAAAATACCTAACCTATTTTTCTGGTCCCAAAATATATGACAACAAAACCTTTAATACAAGTCAGTACTAAATTTCAATACTGTTTGTGTAAAGAATGTAAAAGTTAAAAAAAGATTAAAAATTATTTCTAAAGGGACAAATTACCCCAAGGATGGATTAAAATTCATCAGGGTAGAAATGCCACCATGCAGGCAATAGTGAAATTCTGAAATACTGTATGTATAATATATATATATATATATATATATATATATATATATATATATATATATACACACACATACACACACACACATACATACATATATACATATATTAGCTGTCAATCAATTAAATTGCACATTTGTCTTTAACTAATCGCGATTAATCGTACCTAACATTAAAATGTTAATTATAATTATATTTTCATGGAATCTCCTTTACTACTATGAATGAAGGCCAGTATCGCTGATAACAATACAGATACTGATGTAAACGGATTTCTCTCAATTTCTGGGGATTAAATGAGTAATTATAGCCATTCAACATTACAGTGTGATTGAGAGACATCATTTTTAACATTTAATTTAAAAAAATATAACAAATTTTAATTAAAATGAACTTCACATAAACCTGTGGTAACACTTTACAATAAGGTTCCATTAGTTAAGGCTAGTTAATGCATTAACTAATATTAACTAACAATGAGCAATACATTTGTTACAGTATTAGTAGTCTTTGTTAACATTAATAAAATACAACTGTTTATTGTTCAGGTTCATATGTTAAAAGATACAACTTTTGATTAAATAATATTAGTAAATAAATGTTGAGATTAACATTAACTGAGATTAACAAATGTTTTAAACAAATGTATTATAATAAATGTCACATTTAGCTCTGCCTTTAATATAGCAAGGCTCAATGAGGATATTTTCCTGGCCCAGTCGGGCCGGTCCTGATTTTTACCTAAGACTAATGCTAAACCAAATCACATCTCAAAGTCCTGATTAAATTCTTCCCTGTTTTTATTGCCCAAGCACCATATTTCAAGACTTTTATGGAATTTATCATAGCAGTTTTACTGAGTGCATCAAACCAGCACACATGTGTGAGAGATATGAGCGGTTTAACAGAAGCAGCGCTCACATTTCAACAGGCGCACCGTGCCGCTGCACATCATCACTAAATCATGTCAAGTATCTGAGGTGGGATGATGATGAAATCTTAAGAATCACATCCCTATCCGTGTGTGAGCTTTACAGGGAGACTCCAGTCAGAGCAGTGAAGTGTGTATCAGAATGAACCCGAGCGAGAGGAGACAGACAAGGACGACCCGTCCTCTTGTGAAGATGCTTAGATTTAAGATGAAAATGAATGGTCCTAAAACTGGGAATCACAACTGATTTATCTCTATTTACAATGAGCTAAAGGGGGGGGGGGGGGGGGGACTGTTTGTGGCAACTATTGATTTCTGCATCTTTGCAGTTTGTGGCCTAAGTGGGATTTATCTGCAATTTTATCAAGGTTTCAAGGTTGTAAAGAGTTTTTAGAGATACTTTTCAAATAGATAAATAAACCAGCTGAAAACCATATTGACCAGGTTAGGAGACCAGCTTAAACCAGCTAACCTTATGCCAGCTTCCCTGCTGAAACAAAACAGCATGATAAATTAGTTTCTTCATTTCTATAAATCAAGTTCACAAATGGATCCTCTTGGCTTGCACATCCTTCACAACTTATCGAAAACAGTTCAGACATTTTGAATTTCCCTCCTTGGCCAATATCAAATTGTTTTTAGAAGCCTTTTGAACAAATAACAAGCTTTTTTTCCCCAAAATACTTTTTTTAGACCAACTACCCTGCTGTTAAATCAACTTCTTAATAATCCTCACATCTCCATTGTCAAACTCCTCCAGAATTCTGACTAACCTAGCAATTATTGTGTAGTTTATGTATCTAAAATACAATCATGTTTGCTGTGGAAAACATTGAATCTCTTTGGTAACAGCGCCATCTTGTGGTCATAGTTCTCACACAGCACTAGCCAACTGCTAACTTCTGTGGTAAATGACTAATGTTACTACATCAAAATATATTTTGTGAAAGACTCCTTTAAAAATAACAGAAATCAGAATTTACCCCAGAAACATCCCAAATTCAAACCAAACAACTGTGTTCCCCAAGCGCTAACTGCTAATAACTGTTACAATGTTGGTTGCAAACAGTGATCAAAGCAGATCCACATTTTAAAGCCGTTAAAGGCAGAAGTGATGAAGCGACTCAGAAGCCAGCGGAGGAATCAAATGAGCGGCACCGCTGCCTGACTGTTCTGTATTCCCCAAACACACCGTCTGCTGGGAGACGAGTGTGTGTGAGTGTGTGTGTCAGTAAATAACAGATGCTGTTTTCTTCAAACCCTGGGCCTTGTTCTGTGAATCCTGAATGAGAGAGCAGCACTGAGCACAATCAGGAGAAGAAACAGACCTGTTCTGTCACTCACACACCATGAACATCCTACCTCAGGTTTAATACTCATGTTCACCCAAAAATTAAAATACTGTCAAGACTTTCCCAACCCGCACACCTTCATTTCTCCCATGAAATACAAAAGATGATGCTCTGAATAATGTAAAGGTAATTTCCTCCCCTATGCAATTACAACGAATGAAGCTTTAAAGCTAAAAAAAAAAAAAAAACCACACATATCATATAACGCATACGAGTCTGTGTGCTATATGTAAAACCTTCGGAAGCCATAATAAAAAAAATCAGTTCACTTAAAATCTTGATATCCACCCTAGTTCTGCTTGGCATGTTAATGAGAGTGTGTGTAAACTCAACATGAAATGACATTAACAAACCATTTTGCTTACATAATCTGTCATATTTCTGAGTGCAACGGATATTCAGATAAAATGTTGAGCAAGACTTGCTTTTATTCATAAGTAACTGACTGGACTGTTAAAATTGGGCATTACATACTAGAATTTATAAAAAATAGGAGTGAAGGAAAAGTAGGGGTTTGTAATATCACACAAATTTGTAAAATTTTGAATTATTTAAAGTCGCAATACTGCCATTTTAACTAAGGCCTAAAAACTAAATAACAATAAAAAATAACTAAAAGTCATATAAAGAAATATATTATATTTGAATAAACAAAAAAAGCATAAATAAATAAATGCGCATTATCCAAAATATTTTCATGTCACACAAATCAAACATTTATTGTTATTTTTAGTTCTAGGAAAGTTGCAATATTGGCATATATTATGAGACATAAAAAAAATAAAAAAGATAAATAATATAATAATAATAATAATAATAATAATAATAATATATATATATATATATATATATATATATATATATATATATATATATATATATATATATATATACACACACACACACAATATTTCAGGTTAAATTCTAAAGCAAAAATCACACAGTAAATGCACTTTGCATAAAATGAGCAATCTCATTAGTCTTGTCAAAACATGATGTTTCAGCTTTTGACTATAATTTCAACAGTGTGCATTTGAACATTTGTCCCCTATTGACTTCCACTGCAAGTGCTTCACTGTATACGATTATGATTCAAATAAGTCACGAATCAAAAATATTTTCCGTGGTTCACAAATGATCAAGAAAGCGTGCACTGAAACCTAAAGATTGCTTTAATGTGCCACATTCGTGATTGTGTTGTTGGCAGGTTGTGAAGTCGGCATATCATTCCATTACTGTCTGTGCCAGAACATAACACAACATCACGACAAAAGGCCCATACGACGATATCGCTCGAGAAAAGAGCTATTGATCACATTAGGCACTTGTCCATTGAATCAGACAGACCACAGCTGAGCCTCGGCGTATTAATTTCACATAGCGACACAGATGCTGATATGATCTCATCTGAAATGACCATCAGCAGACTATTACATCCACAGCCGGGTTGCATTAACATCCCAGGTTGCATCAGACATGAATTAAACATCATTAGGTGAGAACAAAATGGCCAAATGTTCGACCCAGGAGTATTAATCACAATCTAAATTAATTACAGATACTTTCAAAGAGATTTGAATGTGTTTGTTCATGCAATTACTGGTTAGGTTTTCACACCACAGAAAGTATTAGAGTATATGAAAAGATACCGGGCCAGGAAGTGAAGAATTTAATCAGCCGTACGAACGGGGACGCATCATTTGGGGAAATCTCGGTTTACACTGAAGTGGTAACAGAATCCTGGAGTGATGATGGAGGGTCCGGGACAGACTGAGATATGTGCTATAGATCTGTTACAGCATTATGGGAAACAGAAGACTTGCACATAGAAATGTAATACGAGACACAAGGTCACGCTGTTTGAAACTGATGGAAAAGCTGTAAGGCCTCATTTGTTATTCAGGAAAAAACAAATATAGAAAGAAAAAAAAAAAAAAAGGCGAGACTGTGCCCTCTAATGTGATAAACACCTTCAGAAAGATCTTCTCAAATGTTTTGGGATTTTTCCCTGGGTTTGTGACACCAGCTGTCTGATAGATGGATTTATTTCCTGATGATGTGAAGACATTTCCTGTGTATTTCACTACCGTGTAACAGTTTGATGCTATTTTAGGTTCACAATGAAAGGAATCCATCACAATGATCCAGTGATTTATAACGCAACTTCTGAAATATGGCATTAATAAAATAAACACTCTCTGACAATTTAACAAATGGGTAATAAACTGCCAGTGGCAAACCCTGAAACACAGTGTTCAATTTTAAATAAGGACGATCAATCAAGTCAAGAGGAAGCGTTTGACACTGATCCGCAACTCTATATATAATATGCAAAAATCTGAATATATATTATAAAATATAAAAATCATAATCAAAATGATATATATATAATTAAAAAAGAGAATACATATAAAAGTATACTATAAATGATAAAAAAGTAAATAAAAATACTTATTTCAATGCATCTATCTATCTATCCATCTATCGATCTATATAATATTATATTTATTAAAATTACTAAAAAATATATAATTAAAACAGGCATTATCCAAAATATATAAACAAATAAACATTAAATAAAACATTAAACAAATAGATATCATAAACGTTTTTTAATATTTTTATTTATTTAATGTACATGTTTTTTTCATAATAGATAAATAAACGTAAGTAAACATGTACATTAAATAAAAGATAAAACAAAAATAAATAAATGCACATTTTATTTATTTAATGTTATTATAGTTATAATAATGTTATGAATGAACGAACGAACGAACGAACGAATACCTGACACTTCACATATATATCTTATTACATTGCCAATATTGCATTTGAGGCCACCTTAGGAGCTATTTCTCAAATAGAGATGAAATCTAATACTGCAAATAACAAACTTCGAGGTTCATCATTTCAGGTCAGAAGAAAGACGTTGTGGGTCTAATAAAAGTAGCTTCCCTGATGCACTTCCGCTTTCAAGAAGAATTAAAAAGAATATGTACACTGGAAGCCATTTAAAAGTATAATTGATTCCAGTAAAAGACCTTAGCCTGGGAAATTAGATGCTTTTGGTTTTCGGTTTCTGTTTAGAGCGATTCAGACTCCTGGCTGGCAGAAACAAGCTCATTAGTGTGGGCAGCTGTTGGGTGTGTGACGAAGATGGAAAGGAAAGGGACTCGGTACATTCTGCTTCTGCTCGCTCCATCTCTCCCTGCAGCACTAAATCAATGCCACAAGCCCACATCCATACATTTTATTCCCAAATCACTCCATCTCAGGCCCATCTCATTCTGGCTCACCCCTATGCTACTCAAACGGAACCTCAGAGGCATCTTTACAACCATCTCATGCCATATTACTCCATCTAGCACCCATCATCCTGCTTTCATTTCCAGTGTCACCGCTACAACCCATCATCATGAGATCTGATCAGACATGCCTTCATTTCAAAACAAGCTCATGCAGGACCACATGCTATATCATTTCCATCTGCTTTTGAAAGAGACATTCACAATTTTTCTTTGATTCTAAAAATGAAACGCCACCATTTCTTAATTCATGTTGTGTTTAGCCCTGTGATCGCTGTTGATATTTTTTTTTATATAGAATCAAACTCAATTAAACAGTTCTAGTTTAATTTTTTACATGTATTTTAATTTTATTGTATTTTTAAAAATATATATTTTGTTTGTTTTAAATAATGTGCCCAAAAAATAAATTTTGCACAATAAGACTGGAACACACATTTAAAAAAGTAAACGGGGACTTATTAGGGAATATTTCAGTATATGTACACAAAAGCAAAAGTCAAATTTACAGTATATGCACATCGCATTTTTTTTTTTTGCTGTATTTTATAAATAATTGTAATTTTTTATTTAATTATTTGAATTATTTATGTATACGTGATTACACGTTTAAATATTAAAAAATACTCAAATAAATTTCAAACTAATAGAAGCACACATTGTTTCATATATTCATGAGCTCGTCCTGTAATTGCTGTATGCAGAAATCATTACAATTACTTAAAATCAACATGTTCAACAGCTCTAATTTTGATATCATATAAAAGAAAATAATTTTGGCTTAAGAAATATTATACATTTCTTTATTGCCACTTTAGTTCAATTAAATGAGTCCTTGCTGTATACAGTTTTTTAAATATTACTTAACCCCCAAAACTTTTTAATAGTATTTTCAACATTGATATTGTGTTTCTTTAAATCAGCATATTAGAATGATTTCTGAAGGATCATGTGACTCAAGACTGGAGTAATGATGCTGAAAATTAAGGTTTTATCACAGGAATGAATTACATTTCAAAATATATTCAAATAGAAAACAGTTATTTGAAATTGTAGTATAATTTAATATTACTGTTTTTACTGTATTTTTCATCAAATAAATGCAGCCTTGAGGAGAAGAGACTTCTTATCTTTAAAAACATGAAGATATTTACATGGTACTACAAATAATACCATGGAATTAGCTTTGTACATGTGCAAAACAGCAGTACATCCCTGACTGAGGAATTGTCATGGTAGCATGTCTGAAATCACTTTAATAACATGGTACTTTTTGTTTGTTCTGCAAGATGACACTAGTGCCTGAGGAGAACAGAGAATATAATGCTATTATGAAGCAAAGCATGCTATCCCATTATTAGGCAGCTAGTGTGATGTGGCTGTAAAACAGCTTATGTGTCAGATTCACTGCACAGTCACACTGTTTTCCTTGCAAAATTACCCTGGAGTGACCAGAACGTAAGCCATAATACTCTTCCACTGTTGCCTTGGGTACGCTAAGTTGGCAGGGAGCTAATATTCTGAGCCGCTCTTAACTGACTAGCTCATTTACGCATTATACAAACAAAAGAATCCTGCTGGGCATTAAAAGTTCCCGCCGCTGAAGTAAAAGGCATTCACACCAACACATAATGCAATGCCAAACCTTATTTTAACCTACTACTTCTGGCTGAACTTCTGTAGGACCACCAAGTAGTTTAGCTAACTATAACGCTGAGTTTTTGTTGCTGTTTTTAGCTTAAAGCTGCAGTCCATAGTTTTTCCTCTTTGTCGCCATTTCTGTTCGAAATCTGCAATTGCAGTTATTCGCGGAATTATCAACTTTACGTGGGTTGTGCCTCGGCACGGCACGTGTTCATCCAAACATTAGATGAATCCAATGTTTTGAGGAGAATGTGCGGCTGTCAGTCGCCGCGCCGGTGTGGATACTGGCATTCGGAATCACAGAATCTACTTTTTGGAAGTATGACCAACAATCACCATGTCATCTGTACAAGTAACATCCACTTTTGTTCTGACCAATAAGGGAAATAAAGCATTGCAGTAAATCGCGCTGATTAAATCTAACGATCGCTTATCATATCACGTCAAACCGTGCAAATTATACTTTGTTCTCAAATTGTTAATGTTAACAACATCAGCATTGCATGACTACACTTAATGCCCTTCCGATATTTATCCTTGTTTTCGCATGGGCCGGTTGCAGTCTCTTTTTTCCTGTAGCCACTCCGAAGTCCGAAGTCTTTTGCATTTTACAACGGGTGAATGTCCAGTTGTCACTGGTGATTGTTGTTTGAACCTTTCTGGATCCGCCATCAAATTGATAAGTTTAATTATATCAAGTGCTGTGAGAAAAGGCTATAAATCTCCACCTCCAACATCCTCACACTCATAGTCTACTAGCCGAGACTCCTTCTTTATGTGTGCAGATGTGACGTAATGACGCAAAGACATGCTCGAATTTCCCGCGGAAATCCACCAGTACCACTGGAATTAAAAACATCATTACAAGCTTACCGTTTTGAATCGAGCTAAGGCAAGCAGAGAGTTTTGAACACTGGCTGGTTATGTACTAGGTCAAAATTTTATTTTGGATAATTTTAACCCTAAAAAGTTACAGACTGCAGCTTTAAATAGCAATTACTTCCTATTCACTTTTCTAAAAATGACACGAGACCGTGGCAGTGTCTGAAATCGCATACTTCCCTACTATATAGCAGGCGAAAAAAAGGATGTGACAAAAGCAGTATGTCTGAATTCACAGTACTCTTTTATGAGTTGGCAAAAGTACCCTGATGACCAACTTCTTCCGGCGAGATTCTGAAGTGTGCATATGATGGACACTTTACTATCCCATGAGTCCACGGGAGGATTTGTGAATGGCAGTAAAGTAACATGGCTAAATGTACCAGATTACATTCATACTATATAGAACATACTTTATCACTCGCAAAGTACGTACTTATTCCAAATAACTACCTACTCAAGAGAGTATGCAATTTCAGACGCAGCCCAAGACAATTATCTGATTTTTAAGTTAGCACGGCCTTTACAGCCTAGCATAGACAACATATAGCTTCCATATGATATGTGTTTGAGAGTTACCATAGTAAAACCATGGTATTCTTGGAAATACTGCATTTATATACAGCCATTCTGGTTATTTTTCTAAAAATATGATAGTATAAGAATATGCTTAAAAATTGAGTACCATGTATCAAAGTACCATAGCATTAACATCTTTGTACGGCAGTGCTGCCACATTAGCGATGAATGATTCATCTGTGGACATTTTTTTAAATTCATGTGCCCTACTAATTTTTAATCAAAATAACTTCACCTCCCTCTTGCAGTGACATCTCTTCTCTGATGACATGTTTACTGGTGCGAGGGCGGGGCAACCTGTCACTCACATTTAATCGACCAATAGCAAACCACAACCATCCAAACAATTCTGTTTGAGAAGCCGTTTCACTCCGACATATGTTAGGGAAGAATAAGGAAGGAAAGACATCGCAACTTCCGTTTCATGCTTACTTTAAGGTTGTCACATAAATATGATCATGTTCACACAAAATCGATGGCAAATTACAAGCATACAACAAATTACAATTTTCCTGATTCCAGTATCATTAATTATCTGAGCGCTGTCATGAAAACATTGAGACAACGTTCTCATTTGCTGCATTGATCAGGCGCACCATATACAGATTACTGAAAGAGAATCCTGTGGTGAGAAACTGCACACTTCACTGCTAGATGAAAGACATTATGTAGACATGCCGACTGCCAACAAAACAATTAGTCTCAGGTCTGGACAGCAGCTTGAGAGACAATTTCATCATGACACAAGTCTGACTTAGACGATCAATGTGGCTGTGCTGGTGTCTCTGTAAAGTAATGGAAACCAGCCACTTTACGCGAGGCATCAAATACAAACACTTCTAAAATGATCTGGTGCAGAAGCTCTGAAGTAAATGACTTTTTGGGATACTTTTACACAAGCCTTATCAGCTCATCGACTGCTTTATCGATTGCTTTTGTTGCTTTTTATTTTTTGAGGCAATGAAATGTTCAAGCATGCATTACAATTGGTTGTGCGCTAAAAAGTACAAAACATCTCATTCAATTTGTTGCGTTCCTGCTTGTTTTTGTGTACTCGCTGTATTAATGCAGCAATTAAAAGACGTATCATGAGCTGAAACAACTCAACAGCATTAGCGGCTAACTGATGGATATATTTCTTGCTAATGATCTCTGCCAGACTATCAGACCACCGTGCCTAAGGCTTGGGAAACATATGCACTCGACGAAGGCATTCATGCATATTTAATCAAATCTCTCTAAACTTAGAGCTGACTGCGCAGCTTGAATTACCGATATTCAGCTGAAATCGAAAGTCTAGTGATAGCAGGGATGTGACAAATCCATCATATCACCAGACCCAAAAGCAGAAGCTTAGGATCTTGACGTCAGTGTCATCCTGAACTTGGCGTTTATAAAAGCAGATCTTCTTCTGCGGCTTCTGCTATGATGGGTAAAGATAAAGATTTGGATATGATGCACAGACACTTGATCAGTGCAAAAGGACAGATTCTTTTTAGAGCAACAGACCCTGTGCACGGCTCCACTTTCATTACTCAAATCAATGGGCCATATCATTGAAATGCAATCCTTTTTATTCTTCAGGCTTTGACAGCCATTTGCTGGTGGACTAAGATGTTTTAAGCACAAGTTCCTTCAACAGAGAAGAAATGTAAAGGTCACATGAACACACTTTCTAATTGCCTAAAAGGTTCACATTTTTGGTGATATTTAAAGCAAGTGGAAAGTGGTATTTCAGAGGTAGCGTTAAAATCGATCAAAATTTATGATCTTGTCTCTTGTTTCAATTAAACTACAATCAAGATTAGCCTCCAAATTTGGAATAACCCATTTGCTGCTCAAGGGTCTAATTGGTTTGTCTTTATTTGATGTTGAGACATCCTCAGGAAATGACTAGGGATGCATTGAAATAATTTATTTAGAATTATAATATATATAAAATGACTTTTTTCATTAGCTGGTATTGGTTACCAATATTGGATAATTAAACACACACACATAATTAAAGATAAATAATATGCATTTCTGAAGTCGAAAATATAAGAAACGCATACACTGTAAAAAAATAGACTTAGATAACTAATGTGGTTCAGATAACATAATATTTTGAGTTTTTGTTGATTAAACCAATCTCCTTAATTGTATTACCTCAATGAAATTAAGGCAACCAAGTAACTTAAAGTTGAACCAACTATATTTGTATTTATATATATATATATATATATATATATATATATATATATACACATACAGAAACCATTACCGAAAGTAACCCAAAACATTTTATAAATCAAGTGAATTTATTTTAGACATTACAACATTACAATGTTATATTGTATGAAAACTGAATATTAATTTTGAGATTTGCTAAAGAGTAAGATTTTAAACATAAAAAGTAAAAATACACATTAAAATATCAAATAAAGACCAATAACAATTAGCCAATAACACTTCTGATTCATACAGTATGTGCATCCCTAGAAATTTCCATCACAAAGCGATCACCTTGATCAAAAGTCGTTCAAATGTCTAAAAACGGTCCATTCAGTGGCTCTTTGTCCACCTTTACTCACAATTGTGAAGTTCTCCGCACCGCAGTCCTTCCCACGATACTTGCAGTCCAGCAGCATTTCATCAATGCTGTGGCTGGTCCTCTGTACAAACTCCAGCATGTTGAAGGTCTTGCTGGGGAAGAACTTGCTGTCGTCCGGCTGCTGTCCCAGGGCAGCCATAAAGTCATCAAAGTCACTTTGCTCCACTCCGAGCAATCCCGCCATCCAGAAGAGATCATTGCGGATCATTTTGGAGCGTCTGAAGCTGTTGTAGTTGCAGAGAGTGATGGCTGGAAAGTACATGACGGGACTGTCCATTTCATCCAGGATGGTGACGTGAGGATAGCTGAGGTAGTCCATCACGGCTCCGGCCACCTGGTAGAGGAAGATGGAGAGCGAGGAGAGGAACGCTGCTGCCCAGAGCAGACGTCTAAAGGTTACTCCTCCAGGCAGGAAGATATGGCTCAGCCCATGAAGGGTGCAGTTGGCCCCGAAAACGGTGATGTCTGATGGCCGGGGCTGCTCGTCCTCTTCAGCGGAACCCATTGCAATGAATTAAGCGGTGATCTAGCAAGCTAAATCTAACCTCTACGAAGTCTGGATTGTTTTGAAGTGAAGCTGGTGCTGTCTAAGCGGGCTCTAGGTCATAACACTCTCGGTTATGTGGGGAGGTTCGGAAACATGAGACTCCTGTTTTGATGCTGACAGCGGTTTCCGTTTTGTGCATTCTTGGAGGGCACAGAAGACCAAAGATTGGGTTTCGTTGGGATGAAACTCAGTCCCTTAATAGATAAAGGATGGGGAGAAGCCCATGAGAAATTAATCAATAATGAAGTAGCAAAAAATCCAATAGCAGGCAAAGGAATGTCAGGCAATAGGTAATTAGTGATGCTTCCTAAACTAAAGTATTAAACTTCACCTCACAACATTTGTGCTACAGAAATGCATGATACCTCAATTTGAGCAGTTTGTGTGCAGTTACTTCTCAAAAGGAGGGGATGGCAAAACATTCCCATAGACTTACACCGAAGCAAGGACTGAGACCAGAGTATCACAGGGATCTTTTGACATAAGCCAGTAAGTAACCACCCAAAACATTTTGGAACACACATATAGCAATGTGCTAAAAATCCCCCAGAACACCATATAACACCGTATAACAAAGGCAATCATCCAGAACACCAAAACAACACCCTAAAATTATAAAACATTGTGTGCAAATGATTGATAATATTGTGAAGTATTAACCAAAAGCATAAGAGGAATAATTGGGCATTGAGGAACAGAGAAAAACACTTTGTTGCATGGCCCAAAATGGACAGATGCAAGCTCAGTGTGTTCAAACTTATACCTCAGTGGAACATTTACAATCAATCAATCAATCAATCAATCGCAATTATTGTTGTATATGGGATTTTTTGTGTTCCACAGAAGTCAGTCAGTCATACATGTTCGTAACAACATGAGGGTGAGTAAATGATGACAAAATACCTTTAAATACTCTCTAAATAATGACTTTGGATTACAAATGGATTGTTTTAGCACTTAAAACCCAACAGTGTTTGTTAGATTGCTTAAAGTTTCATTGTTCCCAAATTGCATCTATCCATTTACTTATCTTGCTATTGTCTTCTGTCCCTTATGGATCTATCGATCTTCCTAGATAGCCAGATACACAAACACACACAATTTCACAAGGGGAAAAAAAAAGGACTAGGAGGAAAACTAATCACTCCAGCCATGTACGTTCAGCAAATTAATCTGCCTCGCGCCGTTCGGTCACTGCAATTCTGAAATCAGTGGAGCACAGCAGACTCTCATAATGCAGCCTCCAATCTGAAGCCTTAACACACCGCTTCCTCCACATCAGCATTTCAGTGTACGAGGGCCCAAACGAGACTTCACCCCCTTTCAACATCGAGAGAACTGCATTCACACGTGTTCAGATTACTGATCTCAGCCTGCACGCGCTTTCATATCCCGAGCCCTGTTTCCCAGACATGCAGGAAATGTCAATGTTAGTATATGAAGACTGCCAAATCCACTTAGCTCCTATAAAAGGGAAGTCTTAAAACGCTGGAGTACGGAGGAGCCACGCAGGACTGAAAATCCATCAGGAAGGGGAAGCCGACAGACAAGGAGCACAAAATGAGGATGGGTTTAAATTTAAAGCATTAGATTAGGTAATAAATGACATGAACAACAGTATACTGCTATACAAATCAATAAGACTCTAGATGTTAAGCATCATCAAATCCAATGATTTACTGCTTTAAAATGTGACATTTGACAAATCATATGGATGTTCAATACTGCCTCCTGCTGGTAATTTTTCCTGCCAAGTCAAGCATTTCTTTTAATTAGAGCACAATGGGCCATCTTCAACAGCATGAACCAGACCTTTCAAACACTGACCTGAATGTAAAATGTGGCACACAATTAAAACAGTCCCAAAAAAGCATTGGGTCAATATCTGCGTGAGCCACACACAACATGTTTGAATGTCACTGCATTAGATAATAAAATATGAAAGGAAGTTGTATCTGAAAAGCACATGATGTTGAAGCTTTTCTCAGCAACACATTTAACACATGAATTATGGGCATTTTCCACACACAAAAAAAAAATTCAGTACAATTTTAAACATCAATTGTTTTTATAATTTTTAAGCCTAAATTTTTTTTTGTGAGATGATTTGCTTGTAACGTGTGCTTATGCTATATTTCAATAAAATAAATGCGACTTTGTTTGGTATTTCCGACGTTCCCAAACATTTTGACCAGTAAATTTCTAGGTGACTGTGATGACCGGCTAACAGCATTCTTTTTCTTTTCTTTTTTATTCATACTGATTCACTAATGAATCATTCAGAACGATTCGTGAACCATTTGCCAATTAATTAAAAGAACTTGACAACAATTCGCTCACAAATTGAACATCATTGTGGGTTACAAGCAGTTTTTCCTCTACTCAAAAAACAACATGTACAGTAGCAGATATTATATATATAATATTTTAAAAGAGAGCATAACTAGAACATTTTATATTTCACAACAGAATGTTCCATGCCTTTGCCATGATTTATTAACTGGCATGAGTTTTCCCATCATTTTTAAATATTCAGCCAATAATAAATAAAAAAACACACACTTAAAAATTACAGTTTTTGTGACAATTTTATTTGTCACAAAAATTATTTTTTGTGACTATTTTATGTAAAACAATGTCATTCATGCTTGAAGTGCATCATTTTATGTTATTTTATGCATACTACCGTAAATTTTTTCTTTAGGAATGTTTTTGAAAGAAGTCTCTTACGCTCACAAAAGATTAATTTATTTGATCAAAATACAGTCAATTTCTAATATTCTGATTTGTTGCTCAAGAAACATTTATTATTATTATCAATGTTGAAAACAGTTGTGCTGCATTTTTGTGGAAACTGTAATGCGCTTTTTTCAGGATTCTTTGATGAATAGAAAGTTCAAAGAGTTCTTTCAAAAGTTCATTTGTAGCGTTTTAAATGTCTTTACTGTAACCTTTCATCACTGTAAAACGTCCCTGCTGAACAAAAATATTGATTTCTTTTTTTAAAATCTTACAGACCTCAACCTTTTAAACAGTACTGTATTATATGTGTATGAGCCATACTTAATTCAACAGAACAATTTGCATTCTGTTAAAATGATATTACTTGCTATTATCCATCCTCCAGGTAGTGATTCATGAGAAACAAGGACACAAAAGGACACACGTGAATTCTTTTCAAGCAGAAAAATTAATTAGCATTTGAAAGGGGAAAGGTGAATTTCCAGTCCCTGAGGTAACTCTATATAAGAGCCATTCTGTGGGAATGAACTGAGAGCTAATGAATCTGCCTTCAGTGTGAAGTCATCTTATCAAAGACATTTGTGGGGAAAGCAAGATTGCTGTCCTTTAATGAGAATGTAGAAACAGAGGGCCGGATTTGGGACACTTGTGCTCGCTTTGATGTCTACAATGAATAGCACAGCCTTTCAAAATGGAAATCAAATATGTTTTGGCTCATTTCAGCCACAAATTAAGCACTTAAAAGACCAAAAATGGCAATTCTCACGCTCATGCCATTTCAAACCTGCACACACTGTTATTTTTATTCTTTGAAACGTGTGCGATTTCAGAGCTTTAGCAAAGGGGAAGATTATCAGTCAATAAATTATCATTTTTGGTCTGTTGCTCACATAAAGTGTTCATATCGTATTAGATTTTATGGTGCTTTTCATCTCTTTTTGGAAACAGTTTAAAGGTGCAGTAAGCGATTTCTGAAAAATGCTGTTGAAAATTTAAATTAACACCTTTTTCCCATTCTGCATGTGTGTGGGAAAAAATATATATGTTTGTACATAATCCTGGCTGTGTAAATAGGACAAAAAACAAAAGTGGATCTGACCGAGCATCAAAACACTCTTGTAGCCAATCAGCAGCAGGGGGCGTGTCCACTCATGATGGGGGAGGAGCAAGAGTGAGTAAGAGGGAAATTTGAAGAAATACTGTAGAAAAAAAGATGGCTGCGATATTACCAAAGAGGTAAAGGTCAGATGATTTTAATTGGAAGAAGAAAGGTCACGACCAGACAAAAGCTTTAAGACCCGCGTTAATATTGGAGATTTTCTAGTGCTGGAGAGACATTAGAGAGCAGGAAGGCTTTAAAACGGACGCCGAGGTTGCTTTGTTTCTGCTCGATACACAAGTAACATTGGTTTTTGTCATGTATCACAGAGCCAAGATATGCTGTTGTTGAATTACAGCTGATTCATCCACACTTGCGTGAGTTGTGTAATGCACAAGTGGTTAGTGGTTTTCTGTGTTGCATATTTTGGGAGCGTAGGAAAGAAGGGAGAGGTGTGTTTGTTTGAGTGTTGAGTTCAAATATTAACAGAGTTTCTCACCTTTAAGAAAAGGTTCTATATAGAACCTTAAAGGGTTCTGTCAGGCGCCTCATATAGAACTTTTAAGGGGTTCCCATCATTTTATGTATTTAGTTTTAATCAATACATTTGGTTTTAATTTTTTATTTGAATTAAAAATATATATATTAAGCAGCTCATATAAACATACTTTATCTCTAGAAAAATTGTTAAACAAAGTATTAAGACATTTCTCCTTCTATAGAACATTTTGGGCATGAATGGTTCTTTAAAACTGAACCCTACACTGTAAAAAATTATTGTGATTTTAACAGTAAAATATATAAATGCAACAGCAAAAACCCTTTAATTGTTTAACAGTTCATTTCCTTACTAGATATGGTGATCTAACCTTATATTTAATGTAATTTTCCAGTAAAATAATTTACAGTGAAAAAGTATAAACTGATATTCCCAGAATTCTGTACGTGACTTCACATTCGATGTAATTTTGTTGAAAAACAGTTTCATCTAAGTTTTTTTTCCATTCAGTTATGTACATTAGGGTTTTATGTTACATCTAATGTGATTAAATTACTGTTTATTACATTATTTTAGTGTCACGTGTGTTACCATGATGGTGTTTCGTGTTTGTGTAAATGACACTGTGCACTTCTGTATATTAGTATTTACCTTCAGCTTGTGAAAAAGCTGCTTTGATTCATCACGTGACTTACTCATCCCACATGTTTTCAGTGTATTACATAGGTACAAAACAGATATTAGTATAGGTTGGTATAATAACATTATATCAGTTAATGAAATATGGTTTTTACTGCATATTTAAGTTAAATATGTAAAACCTAAAATGTTGCTACTGTATTTTCTTACTGTAAATTTCTGGCAACCACAGATGCCAGTTGTTGTTTTTTACCGTAAATTCCACAGAATCTTTTTTACAGTGTAGGGTTCTACAAAGAACCCCAATGAACCTTTATAAAAATTAAAAAAATATGGAGGGGGAATAAATAGTGGGAGAATTTATTTTTGGCCGAACTATTCCTTTAACTTGCTAGGTAAATGATAATTCTCCATGGTTCTTTGACAAGCATCAGCGATAGCTACAGGGATGATGATGCAGAACTGAGACAGCGAGTCTCATGGGCTGGAAGTGGAGAGCTTGTTAAAAGGAAACAGAGGCAGGTGTTAATGTATTCGCTCTACTGTACCTTACTGTCTACAGGAGAGTAAACAGCCCACATAGTCATTCAGCACAAACAGCAAGGTTTCAAGGGCCATCAAAACATAACTGTACGCCCTTAAGCATTGAGCGGGGTGGGAAAATTCAGGCCGAAAGCAAATAATGCGTCATAAATAACACAACATGTTGAGTAACAGTCTCTTTGACATAAAATGGTGGTAATTATGAACTTCAGATTTAAAGTAATTCCAGGGTTTTAATAGAAGGGCATAAATCTACATTCATAAATTCATAATCTCTGATGTCTGACGTCGGTCTTTCAACACAAATGGCCGTCTGAATATGCAAATGTACATTTAAAGCCCACTTAACAAAAAAAAGAACTCTCTTTGACTCTTTTCTGACTCACAGATCCCGAAGGACGTTTAGACAAAAGATCGTATCATGCCATGAATAATTTCTGACCTTTTAACACTTTATTTGCATGTCTGTCCAGGGAGAGAACTCATAATGAGTTGCATGTAGTAGAAAAGAAACGGTGCATGCACTTCTCCATACAAAAACGATGCTTTCAAGTTACAAAAAAGACTAAATTACAGAGTGAAAGAGCCATAAAAGTAGTACTGTACATCGTATTAAGTCTTCTGAAGCCAAATATGTGCAAGGAACATTCCAAAATTTAAGTCTTTGCACAAAAGCTCATCAGACTTAAATGGCACACGCATTGCATCAGGTTTTTAAATAATATAATAAAATATATAAATAATAAGACATAATTAATAATTATAATAATGCATATTTATCATACACGAATGTCAGCTCAAATATGTGGGGATTAAGTGTGCTTTTATTTATGTATTTACACAACATTCTAATGTTGGAGTCAGTAAGATTTTTTTTTTTTAAAGAAATTAATACTTTTAATAAAAATGTCATATTAGAAAGAAAAATGTCTGGATCATGTGACACTGAAACCTGGAGTAATAGCTGATGAAATTCAGCTTTGAAGTCACAGGAATAAATTACTTTTTGAAAAATATATAAAAATAGAAAGTATTTTAAATTGCAATAATATTTCACATTATTAGTGTTGATAATGTATGTAAAAGAAAAAAATTTGAACCTTAGTGTATTTATTTATTTATTTATTTAAAATAATACATACATTTACCTAATGAAAAATCTTCATTTTGTTTCCTCTATGGGGATTTGAGGGTGATAAAAAGACTTAATTTTTAAGTGAACTATCCCTTTAAACCATCACTTTCACCATCGCCCTAACATGAAATAATGACGTCTGCAGTTCTTTTCACACTCCTCTGTGTTTTACTGTTGAATAATAGAGACATTCAGCGTGAGAATTGCTGATTTATAGCTGCGCTGCATGAACCGAGCACCAACTTTTACATGGATCATTTATCAAGGATTTCGTGCTTACATTTACAGTTACATTTGATCTCAGCAGACATTTTTTATACCCAAGTGACTTAGAAGAAACATCTCTCATAAGTGGCAATTGCTCAAGCAGCTAGATGAGAATGTGTAACTCAAGAGCTGGGGTCAGACTTTATGAATCAAGGAGAACTTCGTAAAAATGATACAACTGCATGATAACGGCAAGTACATTGTTCAAATTGGTGAAGTCCAGAAGGCTATCAGATCAGTAAAAGCAGGCACGTGCACAGGTAGGGCTCACAGAGAGGTCTAGGCTAGAATTGGCCATCTAGTCATAGCCAATACATAGCCTACACTTAAATAGCCTGTGCATACAGTAGCATTTCATCTTTTATAAAATGCGATTTTGGCCAAATGTATTTTACAACAGGAAAAACTGAGAGCCTATATAGCTACAACAAACTTAACCCGTTGATGAAAATGTAATGTGATGCCGCCGGCGCCGTTTTAATGACGGACAAAATGCACATTTGCACACATTCGCTGGTCAAAAACCCCGTAACTGTATTTGAGTTTGACTTTTGTAAAATGTTAACAATATATTCATAAGTAATACAACAACATATCATTTGTTTTTACCATCGGAAAATCATAAGCACAGGCGCGCCCCCGCGCTGTTTCATACTGAAACTACACAAAGCGACTGAGTAATCCTCGTCGTCACCTAGGGAACATATATTTCTAAGAAATTTTCTTCTTTGATTTATGATTGCTGATACACTTAATTTATTAACATTTCATCTTGTTATGGTAATAATATTAAATTATGGTTAATTCAAGGCTGTTGATATGCACGTATTCGCTATATTTTTTTTAATCTATGGTATTCTATACTCTCCGCTCGTCCTCACATGTATAAATGTAGTAAAACATGGTTTTACTACATTAATGTTGTAGTAGTAACTAAAAAAAACATTACAGAAGATCACTGTGAAATCTTTATATTTTATCATGCAGAATGTAATTCATGATTTAATTCATTCCAATGCTTAATTTATTTGATCCAAAATACAGCAAAAATAGTAATATTGTGAAATATTTTTACAATCTAAAATAACTGTTTTCTATTTAAATATATTTGATAAAGTAATTTATATCTGTGATCAAAGCTGAATTTTCAGCATCATTACTCAAGTTCGGTACTCTTCAGTGTCACGTGATCCTTCGGAAATGCTTTTCACTGCAACTGTACTTTTCACACTATTTTATTTATTTTCATTGCTGGCTTATTTTAGGGAAAGTGTAGTGAACAAGGGACCTTCAAGAGACCAACATTCCTGGTCCTCCACAGTATCAAGTTTTTGCCAGGTAGGCGGATACATGTTGGATATGCTATAGTTGTATGGCTACCATTGTATGGCTATAGTTTCTTATAATCTGGAATTGAGTTGGACATAATTATTTAAATTATATTTCAAAATAGTTTCTCAAAAATACTTGACTCATGTTTATGTGTGACATTGAGAAGAGGGGAAGGTAGAGCAATGTTAACCGAATAATACAAATTAGCTTATGAAACCAAACAGAATAGCTAAAAAATATATATATTTTATTGAACTTTTTGTGTGCAAAGAACAAAAAAAATAAAAAAAAATAAAATATATATATATATATATATATATATATATATATATATATATATATATATACAATTTTTTTTATAACTATAACATTTATTAAAAAAAATATAAATGATATAACTATTTTTTGTACTTATGAATTCTGATTACATGGTGGGGGAAAAAAAGGGAGGGGGTGCCCTTTGTCAGTTTCAGCACATGCCCCTCAAAAGGTCTGTGCACGGCCCTGAGTAAAAGTAAGTTCAGTCAATGCACACTACAAATTAAAGTTCTGGGGTACAGTGTAAGAAAATAACTTCTTTTTCAGCTGTGATGAGTCACCCACATGAAACCGCTTATCACCAATTCTCAGAAGGCACATAATCAAGCGGCTCCTCTGAGCTTGAGACAAAAGCTTCTGGAATAAAATCAAATTTTATGAAAAAGGGGGGAAAACACAACTTTTTCTTCATACATGATCAGAAAGGAACAATGACTGAAAATTAAATTCACTGGATGCTTATTCATTTTATGTACATAAAGGTTCCAAAATATCCATACATGATCCATGTTTTGATGAAGGGAATATTGGGAATGCCAGAGGAAGAAAACCAAATGTGCGTAACTTTCTTTACAATCACAAACTGCATTGCTAACATTCACATTAACATTCTCATTTCCATCCAAATAGCTCACAACAAGCATTCAGCAACTGTCAACATTTCACAATACGTCAAAACCAACCTGCCATTTCAGAAGACAAGCCAAGACAGTCTGAATTATAGATGTCAACCATCCTGAATAAGACAGATAGGTCCTGCATTTCAGTACTGGTATTGAACACAGTTTGTATTTTAACATCTTTCACGTTAGTATTTATTGCATCTTAATCAGTTTCTAATAAAAGTGTCAATATGACAAATACACATTAGAATGGAACAAGAATTATGAAAAATGTACAGTAGATATGAAGTTGTGCAAGAGCCCAGATGCTACACTTGACAGTGGGAAGAAGGTGAAAGAAGATCAAGGAAGAGTTGCTCTACTAGCCAACTATTATCTGTTGGATTTTTGCACTTTCGGATCATCATAATGTTTTTCTATAAATGCTGGAAAAAAACAGTCAGACCACTTCGTTCTTTTCACTATAGTTCATCCGAAATGTTGTTCCAAACTTTTTCCTGCTGAACACAAACAAAATACACTTAAAATACTTTGGGGTCAATATGATTTTTTTTTTTTTTAAATAAATTAATACTTTTATTCAGCAAGGATGCATTAAATTGATCAAAAAGTATTTATATTGCGACAAAAGATTTCCGTTTCAAATAAACGCTGTTCTTTTTAACTTTATAGTCAAAGAATCCTGAAAAAACACTATCACGGTTTCCACAAAAATATGAAGCAGCACAACTGTTGTAAACATTGACAATAATAAGAAATGTTTCTTGAGCAGCAAATCAGTATATTAGAATGATTTCTGAAGGATCATGTGACACCGAAGACTGGAGTAATGATGCTAAAAAATTCAGTTTTGATCACAGGAATAAATTAAACTTTACAATATATTCACATGGAAAACAGCTGTTTAAAATTGTAATAATATTTCACAATATTACTGTTTTTTTTTTTTTTGTATTTTTAATCAAATAAATGCAGCCTTGGTGAGCAGAAGAGACTTCTTTTAAAAACATTAAAAATCTTACAGATCCAAAACTTTTGACTGGTAGTGTATACTTTAAATGGAAGTCACTTTGCATAAAAATGATAGATGTCAAATATAAAAAATATAAATAAAATGCAAATATAAAATGCATTTAGCACTTAATTCAGTCTTTTTACTATATTCACTATAAAAAAATTCAACTTAAAGTAAGTGGTCATGCATGCTGCCTAAATTTTAAGTCTAGTCAACTTGAAATGTGAAGTTGTGTTAGGTTACAACTTGAAAATGAAAGTTCACTAAACTTAAAATTAAGGCAGCATGAACACTTATTTTTCTAAGTTGAAATAACTTTTTTTTAATGAATGTTCCCCTTTACAATTGTCACCTGCCACTGATGGTTTACTTAAATCTAAAATAGCGTATGTGTGTATGGAGTGTACCTGATTTTCCTAAAACAAAAAGAACCTGAGTATCCCTTATTTTCCTCTGCTGAAGTTGGCAGCCCCCGAATGCATCAGATGTTCACTTTCAGAGACATGCAACGGTTAAGCGAGCACCGGGCGCTGAGCTGATTGAAATACTGTTGCATTCTGAGCTCTTTGTACACAGTGTTGGCATTAAAGATAAATGGACTTCATAGACCAATGGCTATCAGTCCTTTACGCAGCGTTTAGAGGCATCCATCAAGACCTGCTTTAGCTGCAGCAGGGTTACAGAGAGTATATTTAGTGCCATGGTCTGCTCCGAGAAATATTTCCCCAACACATCAGGTAATGAGCTCTGCAGATCAAAACTGCCGAGGCAGACATGTGAACTGATGGGCGTATGTGCTAAAATTCTATATTTCCAAGTGCTGTCAGTGCTTATTTTTAGCTGGCTAACGTTAGTGAATGGGGCTGAGGTAATTACAGCTATTTCATAGAGCTCGGGTCTGCAGCTCAATAATAAAGGTGTATGCTGCGTTTCTCTCTGGTGGCCACCAGTAACAGCCGTGGATCTGAGAACGAGTGACTCATCATCGCCTGTGACGAGGAGGAGGACGCCTGAAAATGGGTAATATAGCGCAGGGAAGCTTCCAAGAATAAAGAGCGGATCATTAAACGAGATGGGGAAGGGGTGAGGTTGTGCATAGATTTTTGCAATTAAAACAATTTTTAATCATGCCTTCGATTCAAAATATTGACCTCCATCCTGACTGTCATGTGCTCTATTTTCATGTCTGAGATCTTGTCTGGAACTGGTTAGAGTGAATCTAATTGCACTGATTGAACTAAATTCTTGAATTAATTTAACATAATTCCATCTTATATATAATCAGGTTATATTATATATATATATATATATATATATATATAAATAATGAACATTTTGAAGGGTGGGTGAATAGACAGGTTTGAATGACATGAGAGTGAGTTAGGGTGCGTTCACACTTGTAGTTCGATTCGCTACTGAACCTAAAGGCATAGTGATACAGTCAGTGGTGTAGTCTAGTTTTTTGTAGTGGGTATACTGTGATATACCAGCACCCCCCCCCCCACCTTTGACATTTCCTAGTGGGCATACGGAAATCCTTGACATTTTCTAGTGGGCATACGGAAATCCTTGACATTTTCTAGTGGGTATACGGCGTATACCTGCGTATCACGTAGACTTTTATGTAGGCGTATATTTTCCGACGGAACTTACAGTACATCCAAAACAATGCTGTGTGCTGGGCTAAATGTCCTCGTTGTGCGTAGCCTACATGGTTTTGTATTTTGACCAGCTGAGAACTCGTGAAGAGCTTATAAAATGTGTAAAGGAACAGTGGCAGGAATCTCTCCGTCACACACAAATGAAGATCTGCTGTGAGGAGACGCGGTTCTGATGTGACAGTCCTGTACTGAACTGTGATGGGCAACATTGCGACTATGATGAAAAAACAGTTATGCTTGAGCATTCTGTCCTTTTAGGGTCGCGTCAAGTGACATCATGCCCTGCTTTTGGTTCGTTTACATGTCTTTGGTTGGTGTTGCGTTCATATTTCATTCGAACTGCATCAGATTTCGCTTGGAAGCGGACTGAGACCCATCTTTACAGCGTCTCGGTCCACTTGTTTGGTGTCACTAGGGTTCAGATTGCAGCGTTCACACTTATTCAAATGAACCAATCATTTGGGAGCAATCGCACCTGGGTTCGTTTTAATCAAACCAAACATGACAAGTGTGAACACACTCTAACTCTAATGTCATTCCAATCCCATAAGACTTTCATTCATCTTCAAAACACAGATGAACATTTTTAATGAAATCTGAGAGATTTCTGTCCCTCCATTGAAAGTCTACTCACCCAAAACTCAGATAATTTGAAACATTCATAAAGAGATATAAAATAAATAAATCCACATTAATTGTAATCCAAGTTTTCCGAAGAGACCCAATAGCTTTATTCACATTTCAACAATGTTCAGCTCTCAAACATAGTCAACAGAAGCTCAACAGTACTCGTCTCATTGGTTCTTGTGCGTCAAGCAAGCAAGCTTGATCTTCCATCTACCAAATTTGAGTACTCGATCAATGTTTATATTCAGTATATGAATATTTTATATGAACCGTGGGTGAACAGACTTTCAGACAGGTTTGAATGACATTGAGAGTGAGTAAATAATGACGATTTTCAGTTGCAGTTGAACTCAAACATGAATTCAAACCTCATTGTGTTGGGAAATGGAAAGCTGTGCACCCACTGAAAACAATTACTCTTCTGCACGTCAAATCTGATACGTCTACAGTCATTTATATCGCTTTTACAGTTTGTCTCAAATTAAGCGGTTCAACTCTGAGATGCAGCATAACCTCTGAGGACTCTTCACAAAACTACCGATTTGAAGTTCAGGCATGAGACTGCCTGCGTAAGACGGCACTCTCACCAAACACAATCTCATCCTCTCAGCAAGAGCATTTTGATACATGTTTCCATTAAAATAGAACACTGAAAAACAAAAGCATGAGAGATGTTTTGAAAGGCATGTAGAAGATACAGAGAGATTTGCAAAGTAAAGTGAGACCTGCAGGAAAAATAGACATCACCTCAAAGGGTTGTAATGGCCATTTTTTTAGCTACTGGGAACTGATGTCACCTGTTTGACACATTCATTTTCCACAGTTCAACACCAATCACAACATTTTTCATTGCTACTTTTCAAAGATTTGTAAACTGATACACTGAGTCACTTTGGCCTTGCTTTTAAAGGCTACTTTCTACTTCTTGCTCTCTTCTGTTTCAGAATGCTAATTAGATCTCATGAATCAGGGCTTCACAATTAGCAGGTTGCAACCAAGGAGAAAACTAGCATTTGTCAGCATTCACATTCATCAGAACCACCCAAAAACACAATGTGAAACCTGCAAACTGTGCTCATGAGAACTGTTAGAGCCAATCCCCTGAGCTGTGAATGAAATATTGACAGCCGGACGTCAAAGGTAGCAGTCAATTTCTTGCTTATTGCAAGCCCCAGAAAAAGAGTTGGAATATAGAGAAATATTAGTGATTATATGCTGCATCAGAATTCAAGGCTACTTTAGAATGCCTGTTAAGGCGAGACACTACAGGTGAACAGGGTAATTTTTTTAACTTGCAGATATCACCATGAAACTTCCCCAGTTGATTACCTACATTAAGATGAGAAAAAAATGTATTACAAGTTTTCTGTAATTTCATGTTTAAATATGCAAATTAGACATTATCTAATTAACCCTTTCATGCATAGTGCTCACTACAGTGGACAGCTATTTAAAAAGCATTTTCTTGAATTTGCAAGGGTTTTGATGGCAAAGTTGCACATCAAACTCTTCAGCGGACCCTGGTGCATCATCCTATACATTGCAACCAAGTTGTAAGCCATTGTGTTTTGACTTTTTCCCCCTCCAAACCAAGATGGCCAATGGTCAGTCAGAAATGCCAAGTTGCTCCGAAATATCCACCCATTCCTTCTATCCTAGGAGACTCTTGTAGGTAAAAAAAAATATTGCAGCATCAAGCAATATCTAATGAGTCATATCACAGTAAAAGTTTCCAAGTTTTGATTTTAGATTGGGAGAAAAATCTGATTAATCACCTGTCCACTATAGTGGACCTCATGCATCAATGGCTATATTTCAGCTACAATTCATACTTATACTGTGAATATTGTTTTTGAAAATACTTCATCTGCAGTGACTTTTTTTTACTGTAAATAAATGTATTTGTATAATTAGAATGTACTTTTCATTGACATCGAAAAAAGTTTAATTTATTTGATTTGTAATGCATTACTTTACTCATTTCATCAAAAAAGTAATCTAATTACGTAATGCATTACTTCTTAGATCAAAACGTTATCTGTTTACGTAATGAATGCTGCTTGTAATGCATTTCTTTACTCGTAACATCAAAAAGTAATCTGATTACGTAATGCATGTTATTTGTAATGCAGTACTTGTTAGATCAAAAAGTAATCTGATTTCGTAATGAATGTTATTGTAATGCTTTTCTTTTCTAGTAACAACAAAAAGTAATCTGATTACGTAATGCACATTACTTGTAATTAATTACTTGTTAGATCAAAAAGTAATCTGATTAGGTAAAGCATGTTACTTGTAATACATTACTTTACTCAAAACATTAAAACAAATCTGATTATGTAATGTATGTTACTTGTAACACATTACTTTACTTGTAACATCAAAAAAGTAATCTGAATGCATTATGCCTGCCCCAACACTGCTAATTTCAGAGATCGAAAAAAACGTATCGCTAGGTTTTCTCAGAAGAGGGCTATGCTAGAAATGTGTCCATCTTGAACATAATCAGAATTATCAGCTAATAAGGGTAAATTGACATACTCTGGCACACTGGAGGGAGCATCTGAGTGGTTTCCACAGTTGTACCTTGACAGGCTGTAGAAAATTCTGATGGAATCACGTCTTCATGTTCTGATATCAAAGATACACAAAGTGCAACTTGTATGAAGGTCAATTGCCTTTGCAATATTTTGGAGTTATATTTTTTTTATATATTTTATAGTTTTCACATGATTTGATATAATTGTATTGATTAGTTCATTAAATACACATACTTTATGTTTGATTATTGTATTATGTTTAATACAGTATCTCTTCAGTTTAAACCATAAATGCATGCTGTCCACTCAAGTGGACATCTGAAAATCTCTTTGAAAAATTTGTAAAAAAAAAAATAAATAAAAATCTAATCAATATGTTTGATTATTGTATTATGTTTAATACAGTATCTCTTCAGTTTAAACCATAAATGCATGCTGTCCACTCAAGTGGACATCTGAAAATCTCTTTGAAAAATTTGTAAAAAAAAAATAAATAAAAATCTAATCAATATGTTTGATTATTGTATTATGTTTAATACAGTATCTCTTCAGTTTAAACCATAAATGCATGCTGTCCACTCAAGTGGACATCTGAAAATCTCTTTGAAAAATTTGTAAAAAAAAAAAAAAAAAAATCTAATCAAACCTTGTTTTTCATGCCCTAAGAGCAATAAAAACGCATAGGAAAAAAATCCTGACTGAGGTTATCATAATTCATGCATGAAAGGATTAAATGTGCGCTAATTTGCATATATTTTAAAAAACTAAATCTGAGTATTGGATAAAGCCAGGTTCAAAATTATTTTTTCATTGTGTTCACATATTAGATGGGGAAATAATTACAGAAGGATTTATGGATATCTACTTTTGTTATCCTGTAAATCAGAATATACTGCCAATAGCCTTAAAAATGATTTTCGCCATGTTTTTTGGAATAAAATGTTATGTAAATCAGGCTAGGAATAATATATTTACAAATCCCTCTGTAAATGTCTTCATAATATAACTAGGTACAAGACTGGAAAGTTTGGTGTATATAGGTGCTACTGAAGTGGAGATTTCGGACTTTGAGTATGAGAGAAAAGTCATTTTGAGAAAACAGGCTTTAAAGATTTAGCATCAGCCAATGAGATTGCTCATTTAGAGTTAAATCCCCCCTTTTACTTTCACGATTGGTTGCTGATAAAAAGGAAATGACCATATTTGGATCTGACAATATTGTACACGAGAGAGAGAGCTTTCTAACGGTGTGTGTGATGACGATCACAGAGCAGCGGGGTGATTTAGAACGGCAACTTTTGATGAATTTAGGCGAAATCTACAGACGCAAAAAGTGTAGTAAAATAAAGACCTAAATGTATATTTCTGACTTTTTTTCACCACAAGTCTGAAAGAAGACAAATATCCCAAAATCTCAAAATTGACCAGTAAAAAAACCCCGATGTTTTTGCCTGCCGTGTCTCGCCTTAAAAGGAAAAGAAACTAGAGCAGTTACAGCATCCATACAGTAGATAGGAAACTTTGGTAATGGTAATTTTTGTAAACGTTGTAAAACTTTGGTAAAACTTAGGTAATTTAATTACCTTCTTACATTTGCGTGTCTGTAATATTAGAAAGGTCAAGTAAACACATGCAAAAGTCCCTTTCAACAGATTTTACATTTAGTTAGTCATAAACCTGAAAGTTCTATATATCACAGATAATATAAAATTAAAAATTAAATCGAATATGGGTAAAACTGATTATAAAAATAGAAGATATGAGCATGCACAATTAAATATCCAATATAGTTTATATACATTATATCAATACTGATACATTGATATAAATCTGGATAAAATATGAATGCATTATATACAATATTAATATATACAGTATTTTTTTAAAAGCCTGGCAGATCTGTACATACATAGGCTTAATAAAAAGAGTATAATAATAATAATAGTAAACAAAAACAACAATTAAGATGTTACACTATTATAACTATAACATTTTATAATAAGGATTTTATGTAAATATTAAATTAGTAGTATTTTTTTATCTTTTAATATTTCCATGCAAAAAAGTCAATATGTAATGTTCCTGCAAAAAACATGACACTCAATCTGATTGCTCAGAACAGGTCAAAAGCAAACCAGTAAATTTCACTTTTATTGGTAAAGACTGAAATTTTGGTATTGTGACAAACCCACTTCCTACCTATATAATCTGTTGTTAACATTAAAAGCTCTGCATCCAGACAAAATTCAATCTGTCACTTGTCAAAAGCTAGCCAAATGAGCCAGATGCCAACGTAGACAGGTTGTGAGAAATGCCCTCATTCTAAAAGCATGAACAAAACTAAAAAAAAAAAAAGACAGGAGAAAAAAAAAAAATCAGTCTACGCAGCTCAAGGCAAAATATTAAAAACATTTAGTTTACTCTTGCATGACAAACAGTGTTGGTACTGTGTTGAGTAGCACTGTTATCGTGTGAGAGAAACATGTATCTTTTCAAACAGAATGGCTGATGGTGGGCATATCAGCATTGGTCTACAGGCTTATAAAGGAAAGTAGTCTGTTGTAATTTAACAGTCCTCTTGTGAATGGAAACTGTGACATTCAGACCGGCATGTTTGTCTCATCGATTTGCGTCTAGCTCAAAAGGCATCGTTCATTCCCTGCTGTATCCCTCTTTCCCATTCCGCCGCCTCCCCTCAGAAGCTCACAGACGCAGGATGCAGAATACCAATGATATGTGATATTTAAATGGTTGTGATATTTGCGCAATTCAAACAGGCGCCTCTCTCGCAGGGGTCGCGCCGGTGACAAATACATGCAAATTACCAGTGCAGAAAATGTGCTAATGTCATCTGTGGAGTTCAAAGCAGTATAGTGTTCTGCAAACCTCCGATTCTGATGTCTGATGGAAATTACAGAAACTAATCAACTGAACACTCAAACCATTTCGTCAGTGCAATGAAGCAAAAATATCACAGTGAGCAAATCAAAAACTGCTCAATTTCTTTTTTTAAATTTTATTCCATTAAAGGAGTAGCTGCATGTCTTAATTTGTGCCATAGCAATATCCAGATCCAGCAATTTAAACTAGCACCTCTATTATTCTTAAATTAATTATTTTTATTATTATTATTATACTTAAAGCTGCATTCCGTAACTTTTTTGGGTTAAAGATTATCCAAAATAAATTTGAGCAAGTACATAACCAGCCAGAATTCAAAACTCTCTGCTTGCCTTAGCTCGATTCAAAACGGTAAGCTTGTAATGATGTTTTTAATTCCAGTGGTACTGGTGGATTTCCGCGGGAAATTCGAGCATGTCTTTGCGTCATTACGTCACATCTGCACACATAAAGAAGGAGTCTCGGCTAGTAGACTATGAGTGTGAGGATGTTGGAGGTGGAGATTTATAGCCTTTTCTCACAGCACTTGATATAATTAAACTTATCAATTTGATGGCGGATCCAGAAAGGTTCAAACAACAATCACCAGTGACAACTGGACATTCACCCGTTGTAAAATGCAAAAGACTTCGGACTTCGGAGTGTCTACAGGAAAAAAGAGACTGCAACCGGCCCATGCGAAAACAAGGATAAATATCGGAAGGGCATTAAATGTAGTCATGCAATGCTGATGTTGTTAACATTAACAATTTGAGAACAAAGTATAATTTGCACGATTTGACATGATATAAGCGATCGTTAGATTTAATCAGCGCGATTTACTGCAATGCTTTTTTTCCCTTCGTTGGTCAGAACAAAAGTGGATGTTACTTGTTCAGATGACATTTTCCGGTGAACATTCTTATGTTGGTCATACTTCCAAAAAGTAGAATCTGTGATTCCGAATGACAGGATCCACACCGGCGTGCAAAGTTGATAATTCCGCGAATAACTGCAAATGCAGATTTCGAAAAGAGATGGCGACAAGGAGGAAAAATTACAGACTGTAGCTTTAATATTTTTGTAAGCATATGTAGCCTAAATGAATGCCCCAATGTTCTTTTTTTATTCCATTACAGGAGTCGCATGTCTTAGATCCCTAAAACCAGATTTGCCACCTCTGCATTTGAATCTGGAACCTATGTTATAATCTATACATTTGTTTGTTAAATTAATTAATTAATTAATTAAATTAATTAATAGTAATTAATTAACATTTTAATTTTCCAATAAATTTATATAAGAAATATTTCAGCAAAAACATAATAATAATAATAATTAACATTTAGATATTTCCCAAATATGTATATAATATTCCTTAAAAAAAATAATAATAAAAATAATAATAATACAATTTTGATATTTCCAATAAATGTATATAAGATCTAATATTCCAGTAAAAAAAGTAATAATAAACATTTAGATATTTCCAAAAAAAATCTATATGTAATATTCCTCCAAAAAACAATGATAATAATAACAACAATAACAACTTTTGATAGTTTGAATAAAAAGTCTAAATGTAGTATTTCTTCACAAAAAAAAATATTAGCAATAACAAAAAATATAAATAAATCTTCTGCTGAAAACAAAAATTTAGCATAATCTGCATGCTGCTTATTTCCATACAATGAAAATATTTAATTTCCCCCAGCATTCTCTTTCAAAGTATTACAAATAACATTACATTTGGTCTGTTCCTCACATAAAGTTATCATACAGCTTCTGAGGACCACATGAGCCATTAACCCCATTTCTAAATCTTATGGTGTTTTTTCAGCATTCACCTTCATTATGCAAAGTTCTTCTTGTGTTTCACAGAAGAAAATCATATATGTTTGGAAAGACAATAAGTGAATAAGTACATAATCTTCATTTTTGAGTGAACTACTCCTTTTAAGAATCTCTCACTGATGTTTTTTTAATCCAAAGAGCAGAGAATCTTCCTTGCTAGCGAGCAAAATGATGTTATTTACACATTTACTTGGATGCAGTAGGTGAGAAATGCTCCACCACAGCGCTGTCGACACACCTGATATCATGCTGTGACAACAACACACTCACTCCCAGCATAATCAACAAAGCTGCAAACACTGGCAAAGTGCTTCACAATGTAGACTGCACAACATTCACCCGCAGTGCCAAGGTGTTAACCTCACTCTTCTCATACATGATCCACCCACTTCATTTCCCTGAAATTAAACATTGAGTAGCTGTTGCTTGAAAGGTTATTGATCGCCTAAAATGCCAAGATGTTAAACTGTTTGTAAACGAATCATTTTAAAACATCTCACATTCCCGTAATGGAAGACGGCATTGAGCTCAGGAGGAATCTAACAGTTATTAACACAATAACACAGCTTGAGATAATGGAGTAGGAAATAAATGTTAACACGCACCAGACATGGATACGCTCTCTTGGATTGCACAGATGAGAGCATCATATGTTGTTTGTAATTTGCTAGGCTAAATAATAGTGGTGTAACCAAGAGTGTTTTTGCTAATAATGCATCGCCCTTCACCTAAATCAACCCAACGCATCCGACTGACCCTAAATCTGCTGACATTAGCACTTGACACAAGCTCCAGCGCATATATATGGGACTCTGTTAATGGCTCTCAGTACCTCAGAAAATGTGGTTGAAGGTAGGAGAGACGCTACTTAATTTATGGTCCGGAAAAGATCTCCCTTTGGACCTGAGTCAGCGACTGGTGAAGCATCAAGTCGTGCAGTTTCTTCTCACGCTGGCCGAACCGAATTAAGAGAAACTCAAAAGCCCATTGTTAAATTTATCTCAAAAGAAATGGATGAAAGCCAAGCTCTGTTGTGTCATTTATTCTAAATTTGTTTAGTACTAAGCAATAAATTATGCTGATAATATGTGAATAACATGTGAATCTGATAAGTTTTCACCTATATGAAACCTGTAACAATGTTTTCTTTTTTTATTAGAAATGTGGCTGAAAGCAATGTTCTTTTGAAATGATCTTTTTATAGATATGTTGTTTCACCTGTCTGTGTTCTTTTCGCATTACTACGAAATCTTCAGATGTCTCTGAGATGCCTTCATCATCAAAACACAATACAGAAATATGTGCCATTAGAGATTCCACAAGCAGAACAGAAGGGAGTTATGGAAACCCTTACAAAATATGGAAGTTAATAATTTGCTCTAATGCTCAAAAGAATTCCTTAATTTAAAAAAAAGAACAATTATATAAATTACATTGTTACTTTGACTGCTATTTTAACACTGCATGATGTAATCTGATTTGATGTTTCTTAGTCTGTCAAAAATAACTGCATTTTCAAATGATTATAAAATTGAGCAGATTTAAATTTATCAACTAAAATAATGATCTTACAGTCACATCATATGAGATGACCATTTAAAATACACAAAAAATACACAAAATAAAAATTAAATAAAATACACAAATTGCAGGTAAATTAAAAATAAATCAATAAAACAGATAAAAATAACAAAAGTAAATGGATTTAAAAAAAACATTTAAAAACCAACAAAAAAATAAAATAAAACTAAAATGAAATAAACTGAAATTAAATCAATTAAATACCAACACAATTTATTTTTAAGTAAATACATTTAAAAAATAAACTAAAATAAAGAGAAAAAAAATAAAAACAAAAAATTTTTTTTTTAATAATAATGCTTTTTTTTTATTACATTTGAAAATTATATTTGACGACACTGCATGCACTCAAGCAAAATAATGAAACCGTATGTTCTTCTATCTATATGCCTCAACAACAGTCAAAGCAATTATAATTGCAAATGTCTGTACCTGGGACAAACGTGGAACTGAAATCATAGAAATGATTTTTTACTGTTCTCATGGCAACATTATTATATAAGCTGTTCAATATGGCCTCAACCAGAATACAAGTGACTGATACGCTCCATTTCATTCATGTCACGATCTACGAGATGAAATACAAAATCTATATGCTCGCCTTACATAGACAGAAAGTTAAAAAATATTCCGCGACCGGTTGAGAAATTGCCATCCGATGTCTTACGTTTATGCAGCCTGTTATGCTCATACACTAAAAGTTGCATTTTCATATTTCATGTACATCCTGCATTAGTGACATAAAACCTCTTTTACGCTTCGCCTCAAGTGGATAGAAATATCCCCTTGAAAGGAGCCTTCTGATCAAAGGCCATTATTATTGGTTTTAAACTCAGCTAGAATGGCTATGAATGAGGGCCAGTGCAGACTATAGTAAGCTGTGTGCCGTTGCCAAGGCAACCGTGTACCTCAATGTACTTGATTGTTATCTGATGATTGAACCATGGGTTGCTACATGAGAAAGCAGGCTTGGCTATTTCTCAATGCAAGAGCTTTGAGGACATAAATAAAAGGCTGTAGCTCGTTCAACAGATCCAGTATTCACAGTGACCTTGCAGTGTGCAAACCATGCGTAATTAGCGTCCTCGGTTTGATACACAAAGAAATATTCTGCCATTTCAACTGCTAAGTTAACATTTTCTGTCACGTGTTTAAGCGCGATAGTGCTTAGAGTGTCAAATCGCTTTTGTGAAGCCCATGATCGGTACTGGAAGGATAAGTTTTGACAATCCACACGTAAAAAACTCTAATCCGACAGTCTGCGCTGGCTTCCTTATTTCTGTATAGTGTACTTTTTTATTTGCCTGTATTTATCCAATATGCTTCCCGAGATAAAGGCATCTGAGTGGAAATGCTGTCTTTGTGTGGGATTTGAAGAATTTTAAGGGTGTTTATATTGTGGCACTTTAAGCATTTAAATAGCTTCGGGTGTCAGAATGTGTTTTATGAATTCACTAAACCTATTCTGAGTGTTTACCGCAACAGCAACTGTATTGAAGTAAACAATGTCTCCTTGTTTCCATTCTGACAAATAATGCATGACTAAACGCAATCAAATATTCATTTTGAATGCATTCTTAAGGCCTACCGCACATATTCAATAACAACATCTGCATGAAATACTCCCCCCCCTATTTATAAAAGATCACACTGAATGTTTGTGATAATTAACATTAATTATATACCCATATATCAATGATAAGAACAGCAAATTCAGAGAAGACATATGAATCACAGAAACAACATTTCATATTGCACAGTAGGAGTCCATTGCATTGGGATTGTGTCTATCGAGAATGCCAATGATCATAAAAGAAGCAACATCACTTAACAGGAGGGTAGGCAATTTGATTTATAAACACTTCTTGTTATACTGGTTCAAACTCTCTTCACATCCTGATAGCAATCAATAATAGAAGTGGTCTAAATGTTCAAACATCTACACATATCTTCTGTGGAAGTCTCAAGATCCAAAATATGTTCATCCAATCATTGCACATCTGTCACACATCATCAGCACAAAGAGTTAGACAGACGCCAGTCACCGAGAGCCACGAACAAACAGCAGCCGCCTTTTACAGTTCATCCTGAACCAAAACAACCAGATTATGCTGCATTCACGCCATGTTGTAACGGTAATTACGAAATGGCAACCCGTGACGAGCTGTTCACGTCCTCAGACTCGGATTTTTGCATTTCTATGTCAACACTATCAATACCTAAATGAATCTGCAGCAGTCAGGTGGTACAGGTCAGTGCTCTGCAAGTTGTTTATTTTCATTATTATTGTAATGTTATGTGCTTTGAGACATGAGGTAGTTTAACACTTTTGTTTGCTCCCTGCTGTGTGTGTTCGTGTTTTGAGGCATGGCTTTGAAGACGCTCTGAAGGGAGGGAGGGATCTCATGCGTTCAAAGCTTGCTTGCTAAAGCTAGCCTCTCCAAAATTGCGTACCCTACCTTTAATTAAAGTGTTCAGTAGCGTGACTGTAGCTCAGCTACATACTGAACTTTTCAAAAAAAAAATATTTTTGTGTTCAAACCGAATGAAAAAAATCTTTCTAGATGGTTTGGGAATACACACATACACACAATCAGGCTACAAGCAAATACTGAAAGACTAACGCACAATACTGAATGTTATGTGGATGAAAATGAGGCTGTGAGGGATAGACTTACAGCCTTTTCAATGGCACGCACTGTATGGGTCCTGCAGATCACATGCAATTTTCAAAAATTCAACGTTCAAAAGTTGTCTACCACAAGTTTTTTGGAAAGATCGGCTGAACAATTAGCATGCTGTTAAACAACACACGGTGTCTTCTATCTTTTTCATTCCTGTCAAAAAAAAAATGAACATGACGTCACCCTCACTATTGCGAGTCATTGAGGAACATGCAGCGTCAATGAGTTTGATGTAGTCATCGAACACAATAGGGGAGTTACAGCTTCATCAGCGTAGTGACAAGTGCTGGGAAGGCATGTTGCAGATAAGCCTGGGCAGAGAGACAATTTCAGATGTCAATGATTCCCTTATGTTCATCTGCACTCACACATTTTCAGCCTCACAGAGGAATCAGACCTTCTAATCGCAGTAAATACCATCAATGGCATTGATCCAGTACACAATGTGAGACTATCTCCCCAAACCACAGCTAACAGCCTGAAATCGTTAAATCTGCCGCTAGAGCTACTTGGTAACCTTAAAACACAAAAGGTCAGTCTCAATGCATTAATTCACTAGGGAACAAACACTTCAGTTCTTGCCCATTTATTCTAAAATAATGCTGGGTTTAACCAAATGCTGCCAAATGCCTCAAACATCTGACAGGTCATTAAATGTAAACTACAGTTCAAAAGGACCAATTAATTTGATCAAATGTGACAAAATATTTATAATAAAAAAAATATATATATATATTATGAATGCTCTTCTTTTCAACTTTCTCATTAAAGAATCCTTAAAAAATTATCATGATTTTCATAAAAATATTAAGCAGCACAACTGTTTTCAACATTGATAATAATAATAATAATAATAAGTGGAAATGTTTCTTGCGCAGCAAATCAGTATAGAATGATTTCTGAAGGATCATGTGACACTGACTACTGGAGTAATGATGCTGAAATTTCAGAATGCATCACAGGAATAAATTACATTTGTAAATATTTTCTAATAGAAAACAGTTATTTTAAATTGTAATAATGTTTTACAATTTCAGCAGAAGAGACTTTTAAAAAAACATTTTAAAAATATAGACCCCAAACTTTTGAATGGTAGCATTTAACTTAAGTCAGATACAATCATACTAGAACAAGCCAAAAGCACAACATGACAAGATTAATCACTGGGTTTATAATGGCAATTTCTTTTTTGGCACGTAGATTCATTCATGTAAAACACCTCATTGTTTTTGAGCCTGAAATTACTGCACAGAATTACTTCAATTCTAAATGTCATATAGATGATTGAAAAAATGCATTGTCCCATCAATATAAGCTACTAACAAAAAGTAGCTTACTAACTTTTAAAAAGATAGCACGACTTTAGATAAAACATTTGCAACTGCTGCAACTTGGCAAGCAACAGTATTAGTCTCAGTGAAGTTTCCCAACACTGATAAGTAAATGGTTAGTCTTCTCCCAGCCTTACATAATCAAAATACACCTACAACAGATCAATTCCCAGACCGACGCTGCTTTTGGATACAACCGACAAATTATTTAAGCAACAGTTTGTTCAGAGTTACTTGCGTGCGTATCTTCATAATGTTTTCATGAATGAATTTAAGGGTTCCAGCTGGAGGGAGAGATTCTCGCCTTCATTACGACGCTAATCGTGCCGGAGACAAAGCCATAACAGCTCAACCTTCTGAACCATTAATGCTTTTTCATCCCACCTCCGTCCCCCTATTAGCTCATCTCTGTGAATGCTTTAGAAATGATCCTGGTTTCATGCACCGATGGAGCACAGCATATCAATACATGGTTCATTGACAATTTCTGACTTCCTAGATTGGGGCAATTCCAATATCTAGATACTGTAGCACAATGACATTTTGTGAAAGACTTTCCACTGTTGCCCAGAGAGCCTTTTTCATGGGTATGTACTGATGTAGTACGGGCAATTATTTGCACACTCATTTCCATGTTTCTGTATGTGGTCCCTTGACAAAACATTATTTCATAGCCTTCAGTTCTAGAATCATAACAAGTCTTGAGAGAGCACAATGTAATAGTTTTCTTACAGCAAATAATATGAAATGAGAAAACACATACGTATCCCATACTGCGTTTGCCCTCAGAGCAAAATGAGTCATACAAAAGCACAAAATAAAATTCTCAACTCCATTTAAGTTAATCTCTTAGATTCATAATAAAAACCGGTTTTCATCTTACCATGAGAATAAAAAAAGTTTAAAATCAATGCAAAAACAAATCTGACCCCTTTTACGGTCTAATTGCACATTCCTGGTCTTGTTGTTCATGATTCACAGGGGCATGTTTTCTCAAATAAAAACGCGCGTCAGGTAATCTTTTATTAAAAAGAAATATTCTAAAACTTTCCCTTGACTGGCTGAACGTACGTGATCATACATCTACCAACCTGACCTGACTTTGATTGAGTTTCTAAAAGAGTTCACACTTACTTTCTGACTTTATGCCCAAGTTCATCCAATTAAATTTTAAACGGATTGGTATGAAACATGTGACACGGTCTCAAATGTGAGATTTTGAAATCATCCTCTTTAAAAGTCGATATTCACAAACCCACATCAAAGCAGGTCTTTTTTTTTTTATCACGGTCTCTTTTTTCCCATCACAAGTTTGTCCCCTCGAGTCACCGTATGGCCTCTCCAGCAGACAATAGACTAGCTCAAGCGAGACTGGATGGCTGCCTTGTCGAATTTGATTGGCGTCTTCATCTCTGGCAGGGGTGCGAGTTCACAAAATCATCAGATCTCTCTGTGGTTATAATCCAAACGTGCTCTTCAAATTGAGCGGAGATGTCACTGATTGAAACAAATGAGTAATTCCACACTCCAGTGGACGCAAATCATGCAGAAAAAAATATCGAGATTGAAGCAGGTTGACGCAGAATGCTTTGTTCAAAAACAAAATGGCCTGGTCAGCAGGATCAGATCGATAAAGACAAGCATTTAAAAGGACATTTAAGCCACAGTCCTTACCTAGAGATATCAAGTCAAAGCTGGAGATAAGATCGAATGTACAAGACCAAAAGGTTAAGAAGGTATATTAACTTATTTATGGGTCATTATTTGAAAGTTTATAATACAAAATTATGTAAAAGTATGTATCAATATTACATGAACAATGGAAAAATGTATTTTCATCTGCTAGAAGTATAACAGATTGGCAAAAAAAAAGATCATAAATATTCTAAAAATATATATTCTATTAGGGTGATAGTATTTTATCCAACAAAAAAAAGAGATTTGCAAAATAAAAATAATTTTTAAAACTATTTCACAACAAAAATAAATAAGAATAAATGGGTAATAAAAATATAAAAATAATTAGTCAAAACAAATGAATATTAAAATCATAAAAATTAAAAAAAATCTGCCCCACCTTCCATTATATGGGTAGTATTAAAAAATTATTTGCAAAAATACATACATTTAAAAAAACATTAATATAAAAAAATATTTCTTCCACATTTTCCAATAGTAAAAAAAAAAAAAAATAAATGGATAAATAAATAAATTGTAACATTCATTCGTCTTTTATTTCTGTACATTTGATTCTTAATGTTTAGCTGATCATTTATTTTGACATCTTTCCTAGCAAACAATGGCAGGAACAATATCCAAATTAAAAATCCTGAAATAATAGAACTATAGCGACTTAACACATTTAGACAACCATGTCATTTATTTCTAGCTGCGCCACCATCTTTGGCAGTTTTAAAAACACAAAATCTTACAGCAGAACCATGTGTAACATGATTAATACGTAAGAATCAATTAAAAACTGCTGACTTAGTAAATTAATAACATCTCTGTACAATGTTTGAGCTTAAGACATGGAGATAATTAGCATAAAAAAGCATGAAATCCATTATCGTAACCACCATGAGTGCTGAATGAACAGGGACTATCAGACGGCACAGTCAGGATCCGTGAGCAGGACGGATGAGTCTGAGGGAGATTACAGCAGAAATCAGCTCAGCTCACACAGCCTTATTGCCTAATATAAAGACACGGATTTAACATCTACAAGACAGCGTTTCTCCTCAAATTGTGACAAACACACATTTTAATGAGGGCAAAGTTGTGCTATACTGTTAGATAAAGAGTTTGTTGATATGCCACTTGCATCTGAAGAATTTTCTGACTGGACTTTATTGTATATTTGACAAAACTACAAAAAAACACTTTGCTAGGGAATAATGGCATAAGATGTCACATGTTACTAATTTGTTTATAATTTAAAGGTAGAGTAGGCAATTTTCTGAGAGGTTAGCAATAGCGAGCTAGCTTTGAAAGCATAAGATCCCACCCTCACTTCAGAGCGTCTCAAAATCCACGCCTCCTTCAAAACACACACAGCAGGGAGCAAACAAAAGCATCACAAGAGACGTGTTAAACTACCTCATGTCTCAAAGCACATAATATTACAATAATAATTAACATAACTTCAAGAGCCCTGACCTGTACCACCTGACTGCTGCAGATTCATTTAGCTGTTGATAGTGTTGCCATTGAAACATAAATTCAAGTTACGAGGTCACAGGTTTCCATCCCTTCCAGAACAGTAGTTACGGGGTGAACACAGGATAAACGTGTTGTTTGGTTGAGGAGGAAGTGTAAAAGGCGGCTGCTGTTTCGGTTGCGATACTCGGTGACTGGCGTCTGTCTGGCTCTGATTATGTGAGCAGGTGCACGGAGGCAGTGGCGTGCACAGACCTCCTCAGGGGAAGGGGCGGAGGGACCAAATAGGGCACAAAATAAAAAAAAAATTATTACTTCTTGATTTTTTTTGTTTTTGTTCTTTCTTTCCTTGGCATTCTAAGAAAATATGTTGATACAATTATTAGAATACATAACACATCAAATGAAAATAGGGAAATTATGATAATATTACTAAATATTAATTACTTCACCAAACAAAACAGTGAGAATCAAGAAGGTAATTATGGAAAATTTAGTTTTGTTGATGTTGTAAATTTAATGTATGTATCATATGTATGAAAGACAGTGTTAGCTATCATGAATCAGTAACACTTTACAATAAGGTTTCATTAGTTAACATTAGCTAATGAACTGCACTTCAGCATTTATTAATCTTAGTTAATATTAATTTCACTATTTACTAAAACATTAAAATCAAAAGTTGTATTTGTTATCATTAGTTAATGCACTGACTGTGACATAACATGAATAAACAATTAACAGTTGTCGTATTAATAGCCTACAGTAACAAATGTGTTGCTCATGGTTAGTTCATGTTAGTTCATACATGAGTAATGAACAAATTAACCTTATTGTAAAGAGTTACTATGAAATCAAAGATATAAGTTCCTCACAATTTAGAGTTGGACATGGACTTAGATGAGGACTTAGATAACTGTTAGATGTATTTCCCCTTGCACTTTTATTCCTTGGATAAAAACGAATGACATTGTCACTCAGAATGCGTCTGAAATCGAGTTATAGGCTACTTTTATTGTAGTTAAGAATAACTCGCAAGCTGCAGCAACATTTAGAGTAGCATGGTGATGGTAAAATAAATGTAATTTTCCGTATTAGCTTAAAGGCCATGTTGCAGGTTTAATTTTTCAACGACTTTGAGCAATTTGCTTGTTGTTAATAAACATTTAAACTGTTATCCATTGTATTTTATGTTGTTGGGTATCACAAAACGAAAAAAGTAGGTACTATCTTACAGCGGTTTGCAACGATTCTCCTTTCCCCCACAATGCATTGCATTACGTCACCTTGGGGAGAGAATTTACCAAAGCCCGCTGCCCGCCTTGTTGAGAGTGACGAGCAGTAGACGAGAGTATTCAGATAGCGCAGATTATAGATAAATACATAGATATAGAGAGATAGATAGACAAGATATATATATAGACTAGATATATAGATAGTCAAGTATAGAGAGAGATAGGCAGACAGCATAACGTTAGCAGATATAGCTAACGTTAGCAGCTAGATAGAAATGTATACAGTTGTAGGTTACAGTTTGACAAGAGTTTTGAGTGTGACAGAAGCACAATGTTGTGTTTTATTGCGAGTGTACACAAATATAAGTAAACACTTTGCAGTTTGAACGATATCCTGTATGAACAAAATGACGATGTTTTTATGTTTCCACTGTTCGATCGCGCCCGTGCCTCTCTCTTTCACACTCACACACACTACGAATACATGTATAATTCCACCCCTAATAGCTAGCATGATGCTTTCCATTTCTAGATGACAAAGACAAACATTACCAGTACTACGACACTATGACAAAGGTTACCGGTACTTATCTGAACTAACGTCATGATCATATACTGCCACTAGATATAAAGAAAACGTTGATTTTTCACTCGGTGCCATTCAATGACCGTAAAAAAAATATATGTGTCGTTATTGTGCACTGCTGCTCGTAAGTTAAAACGGCTTGCCATAGCTTGTAGACTAGCTCCAGTGTTCATTTCTGCGTTGCTAAATGATAGCAACTCACCGGGACACTTCACCAACTCTCCACTCATTCTCCTCGGACCATGCATTCAATTGGCTTTGACGGCCATCAGTTCTTGGCAATTCTTCATTTGCCCTCTCACGTCTAGCAGGTTCAAAATTATACGGCTGCGGGCCATAATACATGTTAGTTCTTCTTGCCAACTCTTCCTCATCCCAGTCAGTCGCCATAGTTCTAATACTAGGCTGAGGCACCCTTTCCTCCGCTTCTCCCCAACGTGACGTCATCACAGAGTTGCGTAAAAAAAAAATGTACCAGAAACGTAAAAAAATTGTCTTTAAGACCATTTTTGAGACATTTTAAAAATGATACACATATCTTGAGTGATTTATGTACCCATTAATCAACAGTGGTGGTTAACCTGCAACATGGCCTTTAAACGTTACCTGCTGCTCGTTTGAAGAGACTCGCGCGAACTGCAGCGTAGTGCGTACCAGAACCGTTAAATGCGTATGAGGCTCTGCAAAGGAAACTCCGCCTACCACTTCTCCGTCAAATTTTTTTTTTTATATAATATTTGTTTGTATTATTATTGTTAGTGGCAAGGGTGTGTGTGTTTCATTAATTATAATATTTATAATAATAATAATTATTATTTACAATTATCAGAAAAGGGCACAATACATTTTGAGACAAAAGGGGGAGGGGCTTCCAGTAGAGCGAGAGGCGGATCTGTCAACTGGGCCAAAACTCGTCACACTGGGACACTGGGTTCAGAAACAAAGAAAATAAATACACTTGAGGTTACTGTAGCACAATTCACTTTCCACAAGCATTTGCCTTGTCAGGTAAACAAGTATCACGGAGAGCACTAGCTGAACTATGACACTGAAGGCACATATACAAGATCCGTGAGTGTTTGTGCAGACAAAAACGTTAAAAACATCATAACATACTAGGTTTCCAAACATATAAAAAATTGCTATCTAAGCCATCACATTTAACTTATGTCATGCTCTAGGCATGAAAAAATTAGATTGAGGTCCAACTAAAACAACTAATTATATTTAAGTAACAATCTACAGTCATGTCTTCTCAAAATAAATTGCATTTTAATATTCTGAATATGAAATCAAGAAGAAAAAAAAAACAATACTTGTAGTAATAGAATTACATCTTTAACACAGCAAACATTTTGGGTAATGCTTCATTTAATACTTCATATCCCATCTTGCGCCAAAAAAGTATTTATTTATTTATTATAAAGATTTATTATAAATAATTAAATAAATAAATGACCATTTAAAATAAATATAAATACATTTTAAAATTAATATAAATACATTTTAAAATTAAAATAAATAAAATGTAACAAATACAAATTTTAAATAAAACTAAACATTTTATAGACCTGGATACATTTGCTTTGACCAATTTTGACAAAATGTACTGACATAGAAAGAACTATGTTGTTAATCTTTTACTATTTTGATGATCTCAAACCACAGAGAACTGTATATGATAAGCACCATCTATATGGCCACAAAGTAAAAATAATGCAAATTACTAGATTAAAAGGGTGGCACAGCTTACCCAGACACATCATTTGCCCAATCTGTCACTGGTCCTGACATGCATGTAAATTAGCAGAATTAATAATAATTCCCTTCAAATTCCAATAGTGAATTTCTGTAGATCGATACAGAACTGTTTGGGAAAGAATCACAATGCATCAGTGAATCGATCCCCCCCCACCAACCCAGCTTTATTATTCACACTGCATCAGAACTGAGATGTTCGCATAAACCAATACAGTGAATGAATCCCCACACATCCCAAGAAGCATGTTCACATACAGCTCAGCATCACTTCCTACAAAATCGCTGCAAAAGTGTGAACATATTTTAAGGCACGCTGACCTGGCATTACCTTTAATAGTGGTGGCATTCGTTTTCCTGCCAAAAACACTGGCCTTTGACTCCCATGACTCATTTATAAGGCAGCCTTCGCACACTTCAGGAGAATGATAGCGTCAAGAAGCTCCTCAAAAAATTGTGCCGCTTCCCAAAAGAATCATAAAAGTTATTGATGTAGTCTGTATTGTGACACCCCTTCTGGCAAATCACCCGCAAGTCAAACGCTGAATATAATAAGATGACGATCATGAGATGAGTTGTGTCGTCTTCTGAGGTTTCCTCAGCCGTGTCGGCGCAAACGACATTGTCTTTTACTGCTAAAAGCCACTTCAATCTGTTCACGTCTCTGGGGCTCGGCAACAGTTAACGTGAGAAAAAGAAAAAGTGAGGCAAACCTCGTCTCAAAGAGGACTGTGAGCAGTAGGTCAAGATGAACATTGATCAAAGAGTGGAAGAAAAAAAGGATCCGGCCTCGAAGAAAGTACCTGATTAGACTTTAGCAGCTTTTCTCATCCGCAAATGCTTGAAGAGAAACTTTGTAATTGACAACGAAACAAAAAGAATCGCAATGTTCACGTAAACATCTCTTAAGACTCAAAAGTCCATTTGTTTGATGAACACAAGCTAATTCTGCTCTAATGCAACTTGATAATGAATGTCAGTGCAAAGGCCTTTCTCTGTTTACACAGTTTCTTCAAGCACTTTGTATTAAACTTAGAAATACAACAGATGTGTGAACAATAGTGTAATCTAGAGTGAATTCCATCATGTCGGCTTGATTCGAAAGGGCATGAAAGTAAATTACCATAATTATAATCATGAGCAGTTAGGTTGCTCTTGCTGCTTTTCTGACATGAAACAGAATGCAGTGTTATAAAGACAGAAGATGCTTGAAAGGCAGTGTTCAAAAGACACCATTATGTGATTTTTAGGTTTATCCTCTCACCCTTTGTATTTTCCTGATGTAGCGTGAACGGGGCAGTTAGATAATGAGTTTTCCTGTAGTGCAAGGAGGCTTTTCTTCATTGTGTATTGAAATAATGGAAGCATGCTGTGGTACATCAGACAAGAAAAGAGTGCGCGTAAAACAACCAAACACACTTTGACAACAATCAGACTACGGACGGTTTTACAGCATTATGGGGATTCTGGATCAACTTGTGAACAAATCATCTACAATTTGAGGACTCTTAATTTGTTGGACGGTATTAAAACACTCACCAATTTTGTTCTGAGACGGAGCATGGATAAAATCTAACTTTATCTTTAAGGGTGACCATGACTTTGCCTGAATCATCTTTTGTTGGTCCTAGAACAACATTTCTTGCAAACAAACTAAGCAATCCTAAAGCCCAACATATACTATAGTTTTTACAAGTGCGCGAGGGTACTAATACAGTCCCCACCGTGACACAGATTTTTTTTACCACATAGCTTCCATTATCTTTTTCTTATTTTGTAATCACAATAAAAAGAAAAACCTGCAAAAAAAAAAAAACTATTGGGGGAGACCAGAAGAGCTTGTGCACCACCAGACATTCCTGTGACGTCAATGTCACATTAGAAATATCAACCATAATACTTCACTGACGCCGTCATGAACAATTCAACCTGCATGGTGAACAGTTTGTCTCAAAGTCGAACCCCAAAGCAATTACATAGAATTAAAAGTTCTTTCAGCCAATTATATTCTGCGCCTGGACAGAAATCCTATAAAATATTTAATAGAAATATAATAATTGTCTCATGCTCACCAAGTAAAAAGAATTTTTTTTTTTTTATTCTGTGATCAAAGCAGATTTTTCAGCAACATTACTCCAGTCTTCAGTGTCACACGATCCTTCAGAAATAATGATTTTTGTGTTTTTTGAAACTGATACATTTTTTTAGAATTCTTTAATGAATAGAAAGTTCGAAAGAACAGAATTTATTTGAAACCGAAATCTTCTGTAATAATGTAAAATTTGTAATTTTTTTATGAATAATGTGTCCTTGCTGAATATATAAATAATATATATATATATATATATATATATATTTAAATTATATATTAATATTATATATTAATATTATATATTAATAATAATATATATTATTATTTTTTTATTATTATTAATTATATATCTTACTGACCCTAAACTGCTAGCCATTCAGCCGATTGATCAGGCATTTTAAATGGCTACCAGCTGGGGTCCTAGGAGGACTTCACTCATTAATGACAGAATCAAATAAAGCATGATGGACAACCAAGTCTGTCAAAGTGACAGCTAATGATTATCTGTAGCACAACCTCTGCACCCACACTGTCCCAATGTCCCCCAAATGGATTAAAACTCGCCAGAATTTAAAACATTGTGAGAATAAACACACATCCGTCACTAGAGCCATTGTGTTGCTTGAAAAACCTGACTAAACCCATTCAAAATGAAGTGATGAAGCCATTTAGAATGAGTCACTGGTTGGACAAAAAAAACCTGGTTGCCTCTCAAAGTCCCGTAAGCAACAGCCAAATCAGCCCTATGGTTAATCTGAGCTTGTGCGTCCCACATGGGCATTACAGCTCAATGTGTTCGTGCATGTGCCAAACGCTGAATCCCATTTCAGACAAAGCTAAATATTGCATAATATTGGCTCATAATTCACATAGAATTTAAATCAATAATGTGCCCATGAAAAAATCTCATGAGAAAATTATAAATTATATAGAAATTATTTAATTGTAATAAAATGCATTGTAAACAAAAAAATAGGCCTACATGCAATTTTAGTGCTACAATCATTATCAGGCACATAATGTACACACATTGTAAATGTGCTCATTATCAGCTGCAAAAACATATTGATGATGCCACAAAGCTACTCCCTCTGAATAATAATAAAAAAATAAATAAAAAAAAATGCACCAACAATTTTTCAGTGGACTAAACATAGACGTTGCACCTCTTGCACATAAACTGTCCAAGAAGCACAAGCACTGGAATACATAATGTGCAATGTCTGACTATGAAGACATAAATGCATGATGGGAAAGACACAGTAATGTTTTGTTTCAAAGATATGTGCATGAACCTCAGCATGGCTGTTTGTGACCAACAGTAATCTGACAGCTATTAGAGTACTTTCACAAAACAGTTATATATATACACACACACACACACACTTGTGCACATGCACACACAAATGCACACAAAGTGACTGCTTTCGAATCATCTCAACTACCTAGTGAGTGTTTGTCATCACGCACAACAATAGCAATTACCCTTGAATGATTTGCAGTGCAATGCGATGCCTTGTTGCCAGGCAACACTCATGTTAATGAAGAAAGCCCATTCTCTAAGTAAAAAAGTATAGGGCACGTTACTCGGCCGACAGAAGGGGGGCTTGAAAACGATCTGGATAACAGCGGTTCAGCTGAGATGCTCTAGCAGCTGAAAACAGATGTACGTAAGAGTTGTGCTTCAGAATGCTTAAGTCCAGGATCCAGCACTTGAGGGTTTCAAGAACAACACTGAATGTCAATAGGTACTTGGGTTTTCCTAAGTACATTTCATTTTCATTAAGAACAGATTTCTCCCTAAACTAGATAAGTGCGCATTGGGCCCAGTCCCAGAGGTTTTACACTAGTACTCAGCATTGACATATATATTGTCAGGAGACCATATTGTAGATACCTGATCGCAACACTTATTTTCATTAGAGTCAATCAAAAGCCACTTTAGAGAGAATTAGAGTAATGTTTGCACTCAGAGTTTATGGCACTCATAGTCCAGTTAATGACCCCTCATTTATTCATTTGGTCATTTAGGATGCTTATGATGGAAATTAAAGGTGAATGATACAAAATGAGAAGGTGAGTATGCTGAACACACAAAATAATCTGTCTGCTAAGTACCTTTATATTAAAAGGCCATTATGTCAAATGAAATTGCACAACCTATTGACACGTAATCGGTTTCCCAACAATGAAAATTCTATTATTTACAAACCTATATGACTTTACAGCATGGAAAACTAAAGAAATTATTACTGGTCATGAGAAATAATTTACTTTTTTCATGCTATTACTTTGAATGGGAAGTAAAAATTACTATGAAAGGGGAGTGAGGCACTCAAGCTTCAAAAAGCATGTAAATGCATAGTAAAAACAGCAAAAAAGCAGTCCATGTGACCCACTATATACAAAGTCTTTGAAAGCCATATGATAGTTTTGTGAATAAAAACCTAAATTTCTGTCTGCATTTCACACAAACATATTGCATGACTTCAAAAGGACTTGGCATATTGTACATAAATCATTTGGCCTTGGAGTATTTGTCTGGTCATTTTGAAGCTTTTTAGTCATCATTCACTTTTATTATGAAAAGAGTGATCAGAATATTCTTTAGATATTCCCTTTTTGTTTTCCATGTAAGAAAGTCAAATTAGGACGGGTTAGAAATGACATGAGGTTGAGTAAATAATGACAGAGTTTTTTATTTTTATTTGACTGTGAATTATTCCTTTAATCCTATTGTCACAAATATGAAAAACATACAATGTATGCTTTGAACACCGCCTTGAGGTATAAAGAAGACTTTTCCTCTCATTTCCTAACCCATCCATGTCTGACATCAGCAAAGTTCTTATGATTGTACATGCTGATATTTAAAGCATGCATAAAGCCTCCTCCTAGGGGCTGGACTTACATTAACCCCAATGTTCAACATAACCTTAACTTAGACCATTATGTTAGCTTAAGTAATTTGTTCCACGTTCAAACCAGGATCCGACAATAAATTAGAGTCAGTCATAGGATTTAACTCAACATCTGGCACATAACTTGACAGTATGCATATAAATCAAATTAAACAGATATGCGAAGTTCATCAGTCTATAGCTTTTAATTTGATCAAACTAATCCATAATGTCTCTATAATCAATTACTCTTTTTATACATATATTTTTATTTAGATTAGAGCTGCTTGCTTTTAGCACGGAATAATATTAGAGCATTAAGATATTGTACATATTTCAATCTTAAAGTTACAATTCTCTGACTCTGCTGTCAGAAATTCATCTTGCTTTAGTTGTACATGTGTGAAAATAGTCACTGAGTGAGAGAGCATGTGTTCTACTCTTGTAATGTCTTAGAGTAGCGATATGAGAGTCATTCTTGATTTTTACTACCCAGAAGCCATTGATTCATGAATGCAATGTAATTGCATATTTCAACCTATAGATTTTTCAGCTGGAAATGGATTGGGAAAAAACAAAACTACACTGCACAAGCAAAAAACTGAGAAGTCTCTTGTTAACAAAGAAGTAGTCTGAAAGAAAAAGAATATAGTTTGCGTAATTCAATACACACAGTCTCAGTCAATGGCCTGTTGTACCTCATGTCAGGTGATATTTGCCTATAAACTAAAAGTGCTTGTAATTCAGTTTGCCACAACTTTTTGACTGCAGTAGAAGAATATACCACCATGGTAACTTACAGTGGTGAAGTTTGGAGGGATGCAATCCTCCCCTCTGAAGGTGCACTGCAAGAGCATTTCGTTGATATCGTGGCCTGTGCGGTTGTAGAAATCCGTCATGTTGAACTGCTTGGGCTTGTAGTTGGCAAAATTAGCCTTGTCCTTCAACAAAGCGAGGACTTCCGGCTCGGCCAAGTGAGGGTTAGCGATCTGATAGTTCTCGTTGAGCAGTGCTAGCAGCTCCCCAACGTGGTACAGATCATTCTTTGTGATCTTCGAGAAACGAAACTCGTTGAGGTTGCAGAAGGTGATGGCAGGAAAGGTGAGGTTGGGCGCCGCCACCTCATCAAGTTTGGTGACGTGAGGGAACTCAAAATAGTAGTACACTCGGTCCATGCACACAAACATCAGCAGACCTAGAGAGCCCAAGAAGGACAGTGACCATAGGAAGCGACGGAACGTCATGTGCCCGTAGGCGAATATGTGGCTCATGCCATGTAACGTGGAGGAGTTGGCGAAAACTTGGAGGCTGGACGGCCTCGTGCTTTCAATACTGTCTTCGGAGTCTCCCTTCATGGCTGTCATTTGGTATCCACTGAAAACTGGGTTTACAGCTGAAACAATCGGTAGAAAGTGTGCAAATGAGGCAATTTAAAAACCAGTAAGTCTTTGAAGAGGTTCTTTAGGTAGCTTTCCAATTAGTGGTAGTCCTCACTCCATCTGCAACCTCTTCCACGGTCTCTGAAAAAGCAGCTGTCATTCCATGCAGAACCAAACACAATGACAGCTCCAAAAATACCAAGTCGCATGAAAAGACAGGAATGACGCCGTCCGGTTTCTGAGGGACAAAGCACAAAGAAGTGAAGGGAAACCAAAAGGCACAGAGGAATTGAGGAAATGTAAACACAGCAGAAAGATCTCGCTTGGCGAGAACAGTTGATTGGAGCGTGCCTCCTCCGGTCGGCACAGAATGGCTTTACATCGCTATGACAATGCCATGGAATGGATTCTTGAATGGGAAGATTACAAGAGCCGAGCGTCTGTTGCTCGTCGCCGGCTACGTCCCCCTGTGCCACTCCCCTGCTGAAAATCAAGGGTCATAGACCTCCTATCCCCACCTCTGCGTTTGACAGCCTCAGCTTGGTTCAGAGTCTCTCCTGGATTTACAGCGAGCTGCAGGGAGCGCTGCCTCTTGGTGTTTTGGAAAGCCAATGTGGTGGTCTCGCCTCAGACAGCGAACGTTTCTTCCTCCAGATCTGGAAATGAGGATTTATGCACCTCTGCCGGCTGCCTGCCACCCCTCCTCTCTCTCCGTTGCTCTTTAGTAGTCAGGATCCATCCCACTGCTGAGCGTCTGCTCCGCCACAGCCTGAGTGTGTGTGTGTGTGTGTGTGTGCGAGAAGCATGGGGGAGGGTGCTAGCGGGGCTGGGGGTACTTCGACTCCAGGTTTTGTATGAAAGAAAAGCTCTCAATGTGCAATGCTGTATTTCAGCTACAGGTAGTTGCAGAGAAGCAACCATCTGTGCCATGTGATCATATCTGAGGAGGTTGGTTTTGCATGGAAGCACATCCTCATTTTCCCTACTAAACCTGCATCTCAATTTAGTTGAGATGAATTTGCATGTTTTTTTGTCTTTTCAAGACACCATTTGAGTGACCAGTAACAAACACGTCGGTCAAATAGACTCGATTTATGGACTGAGGATCAATCAATCAATACGCATTGTATTTTGAGGGTTAATAGTTCAGGGATCCCTTCACAGCCCACTAGCAAATCTAGCCTTAAGTGACAAGATTACGGCCACTATGATGCTCAAAGGAGAAGAATTACCATAACAATGGGTGAATGGTCACGGTTAGAGATCTTTCTCAATCAAATTAAATCAATATCCAATCAATGTCGCAAGGCGAGGTAACATGGGAGTAAAAGACATAATACTTGATTTATATTTAGTTGTTGCAGAGTCTCATTTTTAATAGATGCAATTCTATTAACGGCAAATTTAGTACATACTCGCATCCTGACCAATGGAAAATAAAAAAAACAGCTTTCAGAACGGTTCACAAAGACCAGATAGAGTCTGTGTATATGCATTTATATTCTGACTTTTGCAAATATTGTAATGTCTGGATCCTGTTTACAGGCTCTCCATTATAGCAAATATGCTGAGTGTGAGGATTAGCATATTACAATATTATTCTGCATATTTCTGCATGTAAATTACTGAGCGGCATACTCAGAATCCATTGTTATGCTTAGACTGAGCAAGCTTGCCATGTGTAGGTAGCATATCCAAAACAAGTCCTTGAATAAAAGGCAGACGGATAATACAATAACAAAAATCGGTTTATATTTCACATACCTCTGCATGATTGATTACCAGACATTCCCGGATGCGACAGATGCGGTTTAGCTATTTCTTAACAAGGCAACCAATGAGTAACAAAGAAAAGCAGTACCACTGAGGCACTATGAAGAAATTCAAGAATAAAGAGCAAAATATGGAAAAGCACTGTTAGTGAAATAAAGATTCAATCGTAAAGCTGGACTTTAAAAGTAGAGGCAGCACTTAATCAGAGAGAGGGCACTCCAAACATCATCATGGAGCTTTTAATATGCAAATAGCCTGACCAAATGTGCTAATCACTTTATTTCTACTGTTACACTCTGGGAGTTTGTGAGTGCTGTTTTGAGTATGTTCCTACTTCCTACTTTCATCTGAGGGATGAATGAATAAAAGATTGTACCTGGTCACCAGTGATCGACAGCTGAAATCATATCTCACACATACAGACACAAGATGAGTCACCAACAAAACAACCATAAAACTAATTTGCTCGACAAAACCATCCAAGTATAGCAAACTATTAGCTGCTTTTAGCCACCATTGGCAGGAAATCACTTACCGGCTTTTTGTCTAATTGTTTATTGGTCTCCTACATCGACCTGGAGAATTTTTTGCTTCGACTTGCTACAACAATGCATTTTTTTGAGGGCTTTCTTACTTGCACTGGTAAAGATCTAGTTTAACTCACTTAACATCTTCTACACCCTTTTAGACAACGATTTGCTTAACTGTTTTGCAAAATAGTCCATTTGTCAAACCATTTATTTAACTTTATACATAGATAACACCTGGGCAAGATTAAAACTCTGAAATGAAGTCACATCAGTAAACAATTAAATCCGTTAACTTGGGAAGATGTAGAACACATTCTGCTGCCATTTTTGGACTATGCAACAGGACTGAATTCAGAAGTGAAGAACGGGCTCCCTTTCAATTCATGAGTGTGAATGTGAATTGAATTGGCCACACCACAGGAAGTTAAATTGTAATGCAGGAAGTGAAAATTAAGCATTCTTCCACCCTGGTCTATAAATTAATTAAATATAAATGTGTATATAAATTAAGCAAAAATCTCCACAGGTGACATTTCAAACCGATCTATTTGAAAAAATAAAAACATTGTCTGGAAGCTATCATTTAAAGTTTGTCTTGCCAAACATTCTCTTTCTAGTTAAAAATTACACTTATTTTTTTAAATTCTACTTTTCCATTCAAATTTCAATTCTGCTTCCTGTTGGCTAAAAAGCATTTTCTATTCAATCCCAAATGGTGCACAGCATTGCTATGCAATACGCAACTGTACAATGATTGATTTGTTTGACATATGATCAATGTGTTCAAAGCTTGATTCAATACAACCCAATGAACACTTGGCATCTGTCAGGAAACGCACAACAGCTTGTCAATGCAGAGATATTTTGGCACAAACCATAAGATGAATTCCTCAGGGAGTTGACCTCAGGTCATTAGAGGCCATGAGGAACAGGCTTACTGTCATTCATACACTGGTTCATAAGTACTGGACTATTGGCACTCTCTAGCGAACCCACTAAGACTTCTCTTTTCTTGTTATTGTAATACAACAACAACAAATAAAAGTTTATGTTAGGCAGAATATGAACTTTAAGATAAATGAGAACCTTTGGCTTGACTTTGGCTTCACATTGACAGCATGTTTGAATGGGAAATTAGATTTGAGAAAATAAGTTAAAAACAATGTGTTAAGAAGACCACATTTATGATCCTTTTTATGTGCTTTTCAGGGTTGAACAATATTAAAATGCAGTCTGCTACCAATAAATTATGATTATGGCCAATAACCGTTAAATGACACATTCAATTTCTATACTATTTCGTCTACATAAAATAAAATTACAAAAAGTAAATAAAAAGCAAATAATACCATTGTAAATACATAGTACTTACAAACAATTAATTGTCTCAAATGTGAGTTCAGGCATCACAACAATGTAAATTGTGAAAAAAGGATTAATTTTAAGACTGAATTTAAGAATGGATTTAAAAGTAAGTGTTAGATGATACCAAAGCCATGCATTTATAAAAATAGTAAAATGAACATGCACAAGTAAAAGTCAGATAAATATTGTCCGATTAATCAATTTAAATATCTGATAACCGATATAGTACCAATATATTATGTAACAAGCCCTAGAAACAATTTAGTTTCATTACATGGAAAAGAGCAGCATGAACATGCTGTTTAATATCATCTTTTGTGTTCAATGGAGGAATGTGGGTTTGGAAAAGGATGAAAAGGAGAAATGATGACAGTTAAGATAAAAAGATAATTGTTTAATGGGCAGTTGGAACACATTCAAAATCCCATTCAGCCGAGAATATCGCTGAAGTCAGCTCAAAAGCAGGAGTAAGACACCCACTCTCGAGAACGATGACTTAAGACGGATGCTGCAGCTAATATGAAAGTGCAAGCATCTTAAAACTGAGATAGATTTTAAACCAGTGAAATGTCTGTTACAAGCAGAAGAGCATCAGGTTCGCTTCTCTTACGTGCTGAGATATGCTGTAAACACTAAAGGATCATGAAGCTTTGCAGTTTTGCAGCAGCCTCTTGAGACTGCTTACTGAGAAGCGACGGTGAGCATAATGACACTGGCCACACTGCTTGACCCAGGAAATAAATCATCCCACATCTGCGGCCAATCTAAAGCTGTGTTGCAACTAACAGTAGAACACAGCAGTATGATGAGGTTTAAACACTTCAGTTACACTGAAAACATTTTTGTGTAGGATTTACTTGAATTGAATACAATTGAAACAATGTTCACTCAAAAAATGTCACAAATAATTACAGAGAAATGGCAAGTAACATTGAATTAAATGGGAAGTTTTGAAGTAGAATGACTGAAGAAGTATTATCTTGCAAAACATATTCCAATAATATTTCTTCATTCATAATAACTTCATTCAATATGTTGGTTCAGTGTTTTTATTAGAATTTACTGTAATGCCATACCAGCTACCACAGCTATGGTGAAAAACAGGTTAAAATGTAGCAAAATACAAAAAGAGAAATAAACAAAATTAAATTCACAAAAGTTGCGATAGTCTTTTTATAAATTGCGATCATTTTTTCTTCCCAATTGTGACAGAGTGAAACGGCTTCTCGAAGTAGGACGGGACTTTGGTGGTTGTGGTTTGCTATTGGTGACAGGTTTTACACATCAGAGAAGAGATCTTGTAGCAAGAGGGAGGGGAAGGTATTTTGATTATGAGGGCACCTGAATTAAAAAATACTGCAATATACCATGACAAATAAAAACAGTCAAATTTGATTTCATGGTGCCTTTAAAGTTTATCTTTAATAACAAATCGAAAAACGAAATCTGGCCTCCCTTCATTCACTTTTTTTCATATGAATCAAACCATCACTGTCTATTAAAATATGCCTCAACGTTTGTTGAATCAATGTAAAACTGATCATGGCTATAGTAATGCATCATGTGGCATGTAGAACCCAAAAGACTTTTTTAAAAATCTCCACATTGTATAGCACACAACTTATATGGGCTGCTTTATGGGATTTTTTTCTTCCACTAGTCATTATGGACTGGCATGCTATAAGAAAAGGTATTAGCTACATTATGCCAATTGACGCTTTTATCCAAAGCGACTTACATTGCATTCAAGCTAAAGTAGAGCATGGGATGGTGTTAATAAAACCAATGTCATGAGTTTGATTCTCAACGAATGCAGGAAACTACACAAAGCCAAGTAAAGATTCTTCAAAATTCCTCTTTTTTTATTTTTATCAACTGAAGAACTAAAATTGTATGGCAAATTTAATAAATTTCAGTCTAATCAGAAAAAAAAAACTCCCTGACAGTGTTGCTTTTGTTAACTAAAACTATTACAATAGCTTTTGTTAATTGAAATAAAATGTAAATATTAGTTGAAAAACTTAAATTTGAAAATAAAAATGCTGCCATGCCAACTAACTGAAATAAGTTGAAGTTCTAAAAATACTAAAAATGAAATAAAAATAAATGAAGGTAATTAGTTTTTTTTAAAACTAATATATACACACACCTATTAAATACTTTTAATAGTATATAAATAATACTAAAATAACTGCTCCCAGGAAATGCATTCTTCAAAGAAATTGAAAAAATGACTAAAGAAGGTCTGGACAAAACACACAGATTAACTAACAGAATGCTTTAACACAAATACTGATGACAAGGCCTTCTATCAAGTAATCACATACTGTATGTTTGGTAATGTTTTCTTGCAAAGTTTGAGGCTCAGGTAAAAAATGTCTGCTGTAAATAGATAAAGGCGAGGAGAAAAGAAAAGATAAACCACCTTTCTTGGAAGTAGAGAGAAGCCTTAAACCTGAGGGTGCACATCAGTCTTGCCGTACAATGAACTTGTCAGATCGGAGGGACTGTGAAATTGAAAATATCAAAAGGTCTCGTCCAGTAACAAAACATGAAATTGAACACAAGGAGGAATACCCTGAAACACACAAATTGCTGATCACAAGCTGAAAAGCAGAGCAAATCTTTATGTTCTAACCTTAAAAAAACAGACAGACCAGGCAGGCATATAAATTGGATTTTTACATACCAGGTAAATATTACTATTAAAATTAATTGTGCAAATAAATACACCTAGATGTACTAAACTGAGACATGCACACCTACAAAGAAATGTAAACATAAATAGGCAGATGAATGTGATTTTCTTATTGCTTATTTGCTTATGAAGCCCTGACTTAATTCAAGCAATTCACACTGCAATTTTATCAAACTGTTGGCTGACTGCACAGGATGACCTTTTACAGCGAATGGCAGTCCAAACATGAGTCACTTTGTAATCATATACACAACACTCATGCTTATCACTCAGGGATGAAGGTATAAAAAAACAAGATAATAAATGGCTGTTTACGTTCTATGAGTCAGTGCCAGTAGAACCGGATCTTTTCTGAGAGACAACACATTTGGGAACCTCCCAGATGCACCATCTTTGGGTAAAGTGGGTCATAATCACAGTCAACAGGACTAAAAGTCATTGCACAGTTCTGTGATTTGTATTGATGGTTTATTGAGTGTGTGCCACATCTCCTGCTGATGTAGTGCTACACAGGCAACAAAACCTGATCAATGATCATGAACATGAAGAGAATACTGAACAAGATATTTAAAGTGCCCCTATTATAATATTATTTTAAAGGTTCCTAATTTTGTTTTGGATGTCACCTATAGGTTTACATGCTTCCAAGGTAAAAAAAAAAAAAAAAAAAAAACACTTTTCTCATAATATACATTGCAGCATCACCGGTTTTCTCAGTGTCTGAAAAGGTTCAATAAAGGATTCAGTCTCTCTAAATGCCGCATTTCAGAGAGCCTACTCTGCTCTGCTCTGATTGGTCAGATGGCTCAGTCTGTTGTGATTGGTCGACTGCTCACAGCGTTTGTGGGAACTAAACGCCAATTACCATTTCTGAATTTCAGCTCTGGATCTTCCTCAGCACTTGATACACAGTGATATGAACAGTAATGATGGCGTCGGTTTTACAGTTTCAATTCAAGCGTGAGTCCTCATCCTTTGGAAGTGCATCAAAGTGGGTTTGCTTCAACAGAGCAGAAAACAGCTTCTTCTCAACATGTCGAAAACACAAACCAAAATCTTCTAGTCTCAGCTACTGTACAACTACAGTGTTTGAGGGTCAAAGTAGACAGTTCACAGGCACCCAATGAAGACCATAGGCTGGCATTATGCACATTTCTTACAAACACCGGAAGAAAGAACAAGAATAATAAACAGAGCAATTCCAATAGGGTCCTCACACCATCTGTGCTCTGGCCCTAATTACTGACGACTCGTACAGAATTGGTTCTTTTAGGAGACAATAACTCCTTTATATAATAACACTTTATCGTGAACTTTGATCTTTGTAACTTTGCAGACCCTTTACATTTACCAACAGCTATATTACTTCATGAAAGGTAATATCCCAAAAAAACATAATAGGATAAGTTTGCAGATTTTCATTGTTACTATGACGGTAGTATATGCAAATAAACAATGAACTCCCCCTTTATAGTCGGCAAGAAACAGAGGTTGCAATAGTCTTTTCTTCCCTATTGTGACGATATCCAAGTTAAACATCTTGATCGAGAAAAAAAAATGTAGGGTGGGACTTGTTTATTAGATCCTATACTAACTGAACTATTGAAAGAAGTGTTACCTATAGTGGAAGAGCCTCTTCTCAATATTATTAACTCATCTTTATCCTTAGGTCATGTTCCAAGAACGTTCAAGCTGGCAGTTATGAAACTGCATTAAGAAACCACAATTAGATCCAAATAACCTAGCAAATTACGGACCCATTTCAAATCTTCCATTTATGTCAAAAATATTAGAAAAAGTTGTGTCCGCTCAACTCGGCTCTTTCTTGCAAGAAAACGACATCTATGAAAAGTTTCAGTCTGGATTCAGGCCACATCATAGCACTGAAACTGCGCTTGTTAGAATCACAAATGATTTACTTTTAGCTTCGGACCAAGGCTGTATCTCAGTACTAGTTTTACTTGATCTTAGTGCTGCGTTCGATACTATAGATCACACAATACTCTTAGATCGACTACAAAATTACACTGGTGTTCAAGGACAAGCATTAAGCTGGTTCAGGTCATACTTATCTGACCGCTACCATTTCGTCTACTTAAATGGAGAAAAATCGATCATAACTTCGGCAAACTATGGAGTGCCGCAGGGATCTGTGTTAGGCCCTTTATTATTCTCAATATATATGCTGCCACTTGGTAATATTCTAAGGAAACATGGAATTAGTTTCCATTGTTATGCTGATGACACTCAAATATATATATATATCTTCACGGCCAGATGAATACGCTAAATTATCCAAATTGACAGATTGTGTTAAAGATATAAAAGATTGGATGACGCGTAATTTTCTTTTATTAAATCCAGACAAGACAGAGGTAATACTTATCGGTTCTAAAAACCGTCCACAAAACCTTTCACAGCACGACTTTAACATAGTAGGATGCCCTGTTACTTTATCCACTACAGTAAAAGACCTGGGTGTTACATTAGACTGCAACCTGTCTTTTGAAAAGCATATTTCATATGTTACAAAAAATGCCTTTTTCCACCTTAGAAACATTGCTAAGCTACGTAATATGCTATCAGTCTCTGATGCAGAAAAGTTAGTTCATGCATTCATGACCTCGAGACTAGATTACTGTAATGCTTTATTAGCTGGTTGTCCTGCATCTTCAATAAACAAGCTACAGTTAGTCCAAAATGCAGCCGCTAGAGTTCTTACTAGATCAAGAAAATATGATCATATAACACCGATTTTATCATCACTTCATTGGTTACCTATAAAGTTCCGTATTAAATACAAGGTATTGCTTTTGACTTATAAAGCTCTAAATAGTTTAGCTCCAGTCTATTTAACGGATCTTCTATCGCCTTACAATCCATTGCGCTCTTTAAGATCACTAAATTCGAGGCTTCTGGTCATTCCGAGGATATCCAGATCCACCAAAGGAGGCAGAGCATTTTCACATTTAGCTCCGAAGCTCTGGAATAGCCTTCCTGATATTGTTCGTTGCTCAGACTCGCTCTCCCAGTTTAAAACTAGACTGAAGACGCATCTATTTAGCCAGGCATTCATATCAATTTTTTTATCTTACAGTTCCTGTAAATTCGGCCTCTAGTTCATAAACGCCAGAGGAGAACTGGTTTTCATTTCTCCATTGGGTCATCTGATGGAGTTTTAGGACACCATTAGGCCTCTAGTTCATAAACGCCAGAGGAGAACTGGTTTTCATTTCTCCATTGGGTCATCTGATGGAGTTTTAGGACACCATTAGGTCACTGGATGGAGGTTTTTTTTCGGTTCCTTGCCACTGTTGCCTTTGGCTTGCTCAGTTGGGGATTTTCAAATTAATTAACCAATCATACCATTGATCAGCTCTACCAAACTTGGATGTCTTTTTTCCAGTAATAAACAAACATTTTTAAGTTGTTTTGATTGATACTGTGAAGCAGCTTTGATACAATCTGTATTGTGAAAAGCGCTATATAAATATATTTGACTTGACTTGATTTTGTCCATGGGGAATTGACTAGATCAATGGATGGTTGATTGACAGGTTGTCCCGCCCTCATGCCAGTAAACACGTCAAAGAAAAAAAAATGCCATTGCAAGAGGGAGGGGATGATTATTTTGGTTGAAGAATAAAATGGCACAAGAATATTTACACCAAAAAAATGATGTGCACGGATCAATCATTTATAATAAATACTGCAATTTTGATTTCATGCTGACTTTAAGCTGCATACATTTAAGGAACCTGTTGTTTTTGAACAATTGTATCTGAACACACAAATGTCATCAACTGTTACACTTATTGGTTCTTCGTTAGACAGATGGCGTAGGAGCAGCAACATTTCTAACACTGTGAGAACTTCTAAAATTCATCGCAAGGGAAATTTATTACCCATCAGCGAGCATGTCGCATTAAAAAGATCCAAAACTGATGATTCTGATCTACAACGAAAAATATTTGACACTTTCTAAAATTGGTCTCAGACAGCAAAACTATACTATGCAGCAGGACTACGAGAAGTGCCAGTGCTACCTTGGGTCAGTTCCAAGACCTAACAAAATAAATAATCATTGGATTAACAATTTCTGCTTTAAAGGGATAGTTCACCCAAAAATTTAAATTAGCCCATGATTTACTCACCCTCAAGCCATCCTAGGTGTATATGACATTCTTCTTACAGACGAATACAATCGGATTTCTATTAAAAAATGTCCTGGCTCTTACAAGCTTTATAATGGCAGTGAATGGCTGTTTCTGTTTTGAAGTCCATAAAAGTGCCTCTATCCATCATAAAAGTTGTGTATTTTTCTCACACAAACGCATCGCTTCAGAAAGCCTTTATTAACCCCCTGGAGCCATGTGGAGCACTTTTATGATGGATAGATGCTAGAGACGCACCGATATGAAAATCTTGCCCGATACCGATAACTCTATACATTTGAAAGCCGATAACCGATATATTGGCCGATAAATCTAAATTCAAATTTTGATATACTTTGATAGCCTGAATAAAAAATAAAAAAAAGGCTCACCATTAAAAGCCATGTCCCAAATACTTCAACATAAATCAAACAAAATACAGTTGCCTAGTTTGAACCAGTGTAAGATTCCTTAACTTTTAAAATTAATTTTACACACCTATGGCCAACTTTCTTTATTAAAAAATGGTAACACTTTATAATAAGGTTTCATTTTGTTGGCATTAGTTAACATGAACTGACAATTAATAAACAATACTTCTACAGCATTTATTAATCTTAGTTCAAGTTAAGCTCAACATTTTCTAAGACATTAAGATCCAAAGTTGTATCACTTTACAATAAGATCTCAATTGTTAATGCACTGTGAACTAACATGACACAAATATTTTATTAATTAACATTAACAAAGGCTATTGCTCTCTGTTAGTTCATGTTAGTTAACGCATTAACAATTGAGACCTTATTGTAAAGTGTTACCAAAAATTGCATAACAAATTTTGGGATAAAAAAGTACCCCATGTGTAAAATGAAATGCTGTATATTTAACGCTGTGGGCCTAATTTTCTGCCAGAGGTCCTGGACATCTTGTTCAGATCCATGGCATCATGGATTCTATCAAATACCAACAGATAAAAAAAAAATCTAAACCTGACCTGTGCTAGAAATCTTATAATGAGCCATGTTTGGATCTTCCAACAGGACAGTGATCCAAAAACAAACATCAAAATCAAAACAGAAATGAGTCACTGAGCACAAAACCAAGCATCTGCAATGGCCATCCCAGAACTGAACCCTACAGAAAATGAGTGGGCTGAACTGAAGAAAAGAAGCGACAACAAGGATCTGGGAATCTGAAGGATCTGGAGGAATGGTCTCTGATCTCTTGTCAGGTGTTCTCCAAACTCATCAGGCATTATAGCAGAAGACTCAGAGCTGTTATCTTGGAAAAGGGAGGTTACAAAAAGTATTTAATAAAAGGGGGTAAATAATTGTTCCCAATGGGTTTTTGGAGAAAAACATTTATTTCATAACGTGATTTTGTGACTTTTAATTCTTTTACTTCAATAAAAGGTTAGATTTTTGCATTTTTTAAAAATAATATATCAAAAGGATAAACAATGCAGATTTATTTTTTACAGCCATCTTTGATCATATTTACCAAGGGGGCAAATAATTCTGACCAGCACTGTATATACACATAATAAACATATTACAACGGCACAAAATGCTGCGAATGCTCAAGCGAACTTGTCTGTGTTTGTCATGAAGGCTTAACTCCAGACGCGCTCTTTCCACCACAACGCACTCGTCGCGCTGAAACACTAGCGAACAAGAAAACACTTGCTTACAGTCTTGTTCTCATTATAATATTATGAAGCCTATAAGACAGATTTGTGCTGCACATGTTGCACTAAACTGTATCTTCCTTTTCGAAGTGATTCCAATCATTCAAAACCCTCAAGGCAAATAGCACGCACATCACAACTGAAATAAATAATCTATTATCTATCTGATTTGATATATCGGCCTAATTTTCTTATCGGATTGATAACGATAACAACAAAAATGACCATTTATCGGCCGATATTGATATGTGGTCGATATATCATGCATCCCTAATAGATGCACTTTTATGGACTTCAAAACAGAAACAGCCATTCACTGCCATTATAAAGCTTGAAGGAGACAGGACATTTTTTAATATGACTACGACTGTATTCGTCTGAAAGAAGAATGTCATATACACCTACAGTATGATGACTCGAGGGTGAGCAAATCATGGGCTAATTTTCATTTTTGGGTGAACTATTCCTTTAATAAATATTCAATAAAAAAAAAACAGTAAATATACAGGTCCTTCTCAAAAAATTAGCATATTGTGATAAAGTTCATTATTTTCCATAATGTAATGATAAAAATTAAACTTTCATATATTTTAGATTCATTGCACACCAACTGAAATATTTCAGGTCTTTTATTGTTTTAATACTGATGATTTTGACATCCAGCTCATGAAAACCCAAAATTCCTATCTCAAAAAATTAGCATATCATGAAAAGGTTCTCTAAACGAGCTATTAACCTAATCATCTGAATCAACTAACTAACTCTAAACACCTGCAAAAGATTCCTGAGGCTTTTAAAAACTCCCAGCCTGTTTCATTACTCAAAACCGCAATCATGGGTAAGACCAGAGACTATTTATATAGAGACATGCCACTTACTCAATCCTCAATACAACTATATAGGGAAAACCCGTAACGCCAAAGATGGCGGTTGTATGCACATGTCCCGCCCCTCCCACTGGAAAGCCAATCGTCTGCCTTTAACAGTCAAGCCGGGAAACATTTAAGCCTATCGTCTGGTTCCACTGACGCATGCGCACAGTTGAGGTTTGTGACAGTGGAAAATACGTTACTGTTTGAAAAGGCGGCAGATTTGATATGCAGTGTATGTGTGCGTTGTGTAAATATCAGACATCCCAAGTGTCTACCGCATATTTATAGCGGCTCCCTGATGCCCGCAAATTAGTTCAAATCTCCCAGAATCTAGAGCGAGCGAGCGAGAGCTCACACATACTGTGCTTCAAACCGTGCAGCGGGCGCACGTCAGAGAGGGAGAGAACCCTTGCGCATGCGTAGTAAAGTATAACCTGTGGGGGAAAAGGCGTTTTAAACCTTATTTTGGGGCAAAGTCATCAAACTTTTTCAGCGATTTTTATCATATTTTACTGCTGTTTCTATACATGCAGTTTTTATGTCCCGGTGACCAGTGAATGTGCAGTTCTGACTCTCTGCCCATTCATTTAGATAGGAGCCTGGTCTTGTTAGTCTGAAATAGCTGCCCGGAGGCGTTGCCAAGATGGCGGCCGAGTGGCATGACTTGCCTAAAAGGACTTTGGTAAGACTGCCGACCTGACTGCTGTCCAGAAGGCCATCATTGACACCCTCAAGCAAGAGGGTAAGACACAGAAAGAAATTTCTGAACAAATAGGCTGTTCCCAGAGTGCTGTATCAAGGCACATCAGTGGGAAGTCTGTAGGAAGGAAAAAGTGTGGCAAAAAACGCTGCACAACGAGAAGAGGTGACCGGACCCTGAGGAAGACTGTGGAGAAGGACCGATTCCAGACCTTGGGGGACCTGCGGAAGCAGTGGACTGAATCTGGAGTAGAAACATCCAGAGCCACCGTGCACAGGCGTGTGCAGGAAATGGGCTACAGGTGCCGCATTCCCCAGGTCAAGCCACTTTTGAACCAGAAACAGTGGCAGAAGCGCCTGACCTGGGCTACAGAGAAGCAGCACTGGACTGTTGCTCAGTGGTCCAAAGTACTTTTTTCGGATGAAAGCAAATTTTGCATGTCATTCGGAAATCAAGGTGCCAGAGTCTGGAGGAAGACTGGGGAGAAGGAAATGCCATAATGCCTGAAGTCCAGTGTCAAGTACCCACAGTCAGTGATGGTCTGGGGTGCCATGTCAGCTGCTGGTGTTGGTCCAGTGTTTTATCAAGGGCAGGGTCAATGCAGCTAGCTATCAGGAGATTTTGGAGCACTTCATGCTTCCATCTGATTTCGTTTTTCAGCACAACCTGGCACCTGCTCACAGTGCCAAATCCACTGGTAAATGGTTTACTGACCATGGGATTACTGTGCTCAATTGGCCTGCCAACTCTCCTGACCTGAACCCCATAGAGAATCTGTAGGATATTGTGAAGAGAAAGTTGAGAGACGCAAGACCCAACACTCTGGATGAGCTTAAGGCCGCTATCGAAGCATCCTGGGCCTCCATAACACCTCAGCAGTGCCACAGGCTGATTGCCTCCATGCCACGCCGCATTGAAGCAGTCATTTCTGCAAAAGGATTCCCGACCAAGTATTGAGTGCATAACTGAACATAATTATTTGAAGGTTGACTCTTTTTGTATTAAAAACACTTCTTTTATTGGTCGGATGAAATATGCTAATTTTTTTAGATAGGAATTTTGGGTTTTCATGAGCTGTATGCCAAAATCATCAGTATTAAAACAACAAAAGACCTGAAATATTTTAGTTGGTGTGCAATGAATCTAAAATATATGAAAGTTTAATTTTTATCATTAAATTATGGAAAATAATTAATTTTATCACAATATGCTAATTCTTTGAGAAGGACCTGTAGTGCAGAAAATGATTGATGTGAGAGTACACAACTAATTTCGGCATATATTTATGCATCTCAATTTTTGTTAGATTATCTGAATTATGACCACGCAGACACCCTGCTCTGAAAAATCCATATCGGTCGACCTATAAGGTTACAGACTCTAACCTTTGGTTTCACAGAAAAGGTTTAAGTTTAGTCCCAGCTTAAAATGCATGTTTGAGCTGTCAATGGCACTGACAGGTTAAGATATGTCAAGGCTTAAGCCTTGTCTGTGAAACCGGGGGGATAATATTTTAACAATGGCACTTGATTGACAGCACACTACATATAATACACACTACAACAGAACTCCATTTACTAGTTAGGCCAGTAAAGTAGGCTCTCCTGAAGTTCAAAATTGTAAAAGTAGCACAGATATTAGCCTCTCTCATAATTTGCTGTAATGAGTATCTTGCAGGTGCAGCTCTTTAACATAATTGGCATATTATGCTGGAAGCTAATTAACTGTAGGCGTGACGAGCAATTTGCATCCTTTCACCACCTGAACCTTGTCTCTTCTCTGGCCAGATGTTTTATGGATTTCAAAAGTGATATTTGGTGCAACTATGGCTGAATCTACAGAAAGCAGCAATAAATATAAATGGCAAATGAAGTTCAGACTGCCATTTTAATTAAAGCGAAAATTAAAAGTCAAATCATACAACGGCATGAAATAAAATGTGCCAAAACTCCCAGCTGAAAGTTGAGAGAAAGAACTCTATTCTGAGACTACTTTTTTGAAATAATATGCAAAACACTGTAAAATGTAACAACATACTTAATTTTGAAACATGACGTCACTAGGTAACCAGTTATCATCATGGAAATTAAAACATACATTTTTAATGCAGTTTTGTAACAGTGTCTTAACTTTGTCATTTAATTAGTTACAAATTATTTCTGGGTCATTCATCATGGAAGATAAAAAGTCAAGCTCATTCATTGTGCAATATTCCTCCTATGGCAGTATGATCTCTTTCATTTTATAAACGAGGAAAAGAAAGAGTTAAATTAACGTTCTCTGCGTATTTGTTATGGTTTAGTTCATAGTTCACCCAAGAATTAAATTCTGTCCTCATTTACTCACCCTCATGTTTTTCCAAACTTGTATAAGTGTCTTTCTTCTGGTGAACACAAAAGAAGATATTTTGAAGAATGTCGGTAACCAGACAGTTGATGGACCCCATTGACTTCCATAGTAATGGAGAAGAAGAAAAAAACTCATACAGGTCTGAAACAATATAAGGGTGAGTAAATGATAACAATTAAAATTTTTGGCTTAACTACCCCTTTAACTTATCTGTTTACCAACTAAAATGTGACACAGGAGGTAGCAAAATAAAACGACTTGAACGCTTACTGGATATCCTGAAGGCTGAGTGGTGATCTGACTTCCGCTCGCCACGCGAGATTGAGAGCAGACGCTTTCCAATTAGTGTACACATCCGTACGTCATAAATGGCTAATGAAGGCCTGATGAAGATCTGCCGAAGCGGCAAACACGTAGCTGAAAGCAACAAATATTGCCTAGTGTTATTAATAAAAAGAAAATCCAGTATGACTAATGAAGGAGCAAAAAAAAAAGGAAAAGTACCAGGAGACAAAAAACCAACTAAACGGAGAGCAAAGAGGAGGGAAACTTATGCTGTGTATATCTACAAAGTTTTGAAGCAGGTGGGTGAGTTTTCATAATTAATATAGATTATCGAAGAATGCTTATCAAACGGATGATTCCTACTGTAAATGATTGATTGATGACCTGCGTTTTACGCCACGTGCAATCGCGATGGATTCGTGAATGAATCATTCTTATGAGTCGAATCTTTTCGATGTATTGGTTGAATCGCTCCGAGAGGTTCTCGAGTCATGCGTCTTTTTGACTCACTGAACAAAGAACCGTTTGTTTTAGACCTGTCCGATTCGGGAACCAATGTTTACAACTTGATTAGCCTATCAATTTAGTCAATATATATCCACAAGAATTCGAAATTGTTTTTATTAAAAACATATTGGTATATCATAAGAACCTTTTCATCCAATAAATGTAAGTAGGCCTATATTTTATAATGTTACTTTTATCCAGGTTCTTATGGCATTATCCAAATAATCCATAGAATTATGGCTGGGACACATAACACCTCAATAAACACTTTGTCTAATAAATACGGCTGTCAAATCGATTAATCGCATCTAATATCTAACTGTATGTGTGTATGTATATCGATTTGACAGTACTACTACTAAAATATAACTAAAAGACATAAACACCCCACCATGTGATTACGCCATGATGTAAAAAAAAAAAAAAAAGATAGAATGAAAAAAAAAAAGCGTTTTTGACATTTTAATCGTGCTTGGAACCTGTTAGCGGCCCACAGTTATTAGGCCAATTAGCTATATTACCTGGCGGAAGAATTGTTTACCCTCATTAATCGATGTTAAAGTGTGTGTGTGTGTGTGTGTGTGTGTGTGTGTGTGTGTGTGTGTGTGTGTGTGTGTGTGTGTGTGTGTGTGTGTGACCATAGGTTCATCCGGACACTGGTATCTCCAGCAGGGCCATGAGCATCATGAACTCGTTTGTTAATGACGTGTTCGAGCGCATCGCTACAGAGGCGTCCCGGCTCGCGCACTATAACAAGCGTTCCACCATCACGAGCAGAGAGGTGCAGACCGCAGTCAGGCTCCTGTTGCCCGGGGAACTCGCCAAACACGCCGTGTCAGAGGGAACCAAGGCCGTCACCAAGTACACCAGCTCCAAGTGATCACCTGAGAGCTGCCCAAGGGGTGCGAGTCTTTTCAACTAATAAAAAAAAACATGTAAAGGTCATGTTTGCAATCACTATTCAATATTAATAAATGCACACAGAAAATTGGGTGGAACTGGTATTCGTTATTCTGATTTAGAAGGCAATCTCTTTGCTCAGGTTTATTTGCGAGTGCAGAAGAACACTGCACTGTGGGATAGAATGGTATCTAATGATTATGCGCATTTGTACAATGTATATATACAAAACATGGAAACAACTGATTTTAGCTGATTAAATATTAGTTTATAAATGTCCATGCTGTTACCAAAGTATTACTGAATATTCTGTATATGAAATTTAGTTTTATTAAAGGGTAATTTCACCCAAAAATTAAAATTCTGTCATTACTCACTCACCCTCATGTGAACACAAATGAAGATCTTTCTGATGAAATCTGAGCGCTTTCTGTCCCTCCATTGACAGCTACACAACTACCAGTCTTTGACTCTTGAAAAAGTTCATAAAGAGATTGTAAAACTAATCCATATGAATTGAGCAGTTTAGTCCAAATTTTCTGAAGAGACTCGATCGCTTTATATGATGAACAGAATAAATTTAGGCTTTAATTCACATATAAACATTCATCAACTCACACATCAGTTGTGGTAAACAGAAGCACAAGCATTATTTCTGCGATAACCAATGAGGTTCATTCTCATGTGTTGTGCAGCACATTTGAGCTTCAGCAAGAACCAATGAGGTTCGGTTGAGCTGTTTATTTCTGCTGATCAATTTTTAAAAGGTAATTAAAAGCCTAAATTAAATCATAAAGAGATTGTGTTTCTTCAGAAAATTTGGATTAAACCTCTCAATTCATATGGATTAGTTTTACGATCTCTTTATGAACTTTTTGAAGAGTCAAAGTGGTAGTTGTGTAGCTGTCAATGGAGGGACAGAAAGCTCTCAGATTTCATAAAAAAGATCTTCATTTGTGTTTCGAAGGTGAACGAAAGTCTTGTGAGTTTGGAACGACATGAGGGTGAGTAAATGACAGAATTTTTTATTTTTGGGTTAGCTATCCCTTTAAGATTTTTTATCTCAAATATGTATGAGGGTATAATTGGGCTAAAATGTGACTTAGTAGCCAAGGAAAGTCGAAGTTTCTCATTCAATCTGCAATTTTGTTCTTAACTTAAAGGTTTTATAGCTTAGCCATAGTGATTGCATACAGTTTGGAGTGTATAATATCTAACAAATCAGGACATGAATATCTCACCCTCAGGAATCAATAAAGTGCATCTTTCTGTTATGTGCAGAGATCTTTCACACTGTAGTGTTGTATTTTCGCCACTAGATGGAGTCATTTCAACACTATTGAGACCTGACAACTCACAGAATATCATTTAGACTTTTTCATGAGTCAAATATTCATAGACTGGAACTGATAGGAGCAACACTTTCATTTGCCATGTGTAGGAGTTTGTTTTCCACACTGGATTAATTTGACATGGGAAAATTTATTTTAAAAAAGTTGAATTTAATAAATAAACAGCCTAAGCACAATTACACCACAAAGCCATTTGAATTTCTCTGTATTTCAAACAAAATAAACCACAGTGAATTAAAAAAAAAGTTTAACAAACATATAATATATTGAAGTTGCTTTTTTAAAATTAGAATGTTAGTGCTCGACATTTTATCAACAAAGTTATGTGTAAAGAAAAGATCAGGACAATTGGACATTTCATTCAACTGATATATTCTGGCAAAATTATTTTGACATTCCTATTATATTTTTATGTAGCAAACATATGATATATATGGCATTTTTGGTTGATATTTTAATTATTTGTAAGTGTTAAACTGCACTGTTTTCTTATTAAATGTATGGGAAATATGCCCAACTGTAGCTACAAAACTAATCACACATACCGCTAGCAAATTGTAATTAATAACTTTTACATAAATGCTGACAAATGTTCAATTTGAACTATTGGATTTTCCAACATGACTCCCTGTGAAGCGTATTTATGGACATGAAATTATATATATGGTGAGACTGAGAGACAAAGCTACGGGTCACATGCATTGTGACAGACTCATGCATTTGAGAAACCAGAATGAGAAGCATTAAATAGGCCTACAATTTTATTTTTGTATTTAAAAAGCTCATACTGATACAATAATTTGTCCATTTTACAGTCTAGTAGCTGACCAATGAAGTATTTCACAGGAGGAAGCTTTGGTGAAAGCAAATCATGTTTTACCCTTCATTAATCAGGGAAATCTGAGGAATACTGGTGTTCTGTATTCCCAGCCCTCCCTCTCCCTCTCCTACGATAAGCCTTACTGATGATCTTATATATGCTAATGATGGCATGTCTATGGACATATTACAGCAGCGAGGGTGATGGTGTCATTAATGACAACGTCTTAAGCGTTATCGTCATCATCACCATGTTCCCCTTGATCTTGCGGTTCCCTCATAGATCCCCATGCGCTCATTTCATTTTTGCACACACTCTCCCTCTCTCTCTCTCTTTTGGGTGGTATAAGCACATTACGGATGGGGACATTAGTAACTAATGCAGGCGCTGGGCCTCGCATTGTTTTGGTGCACAAGTACATCATTAGAAAATGTTCTACTTGGCAGGGAAGCGTGTATTAACTCGGCTCGCAATAAAATGAGGTTGTGATCAATTGTTAAAGTTATCGAGAGCTATTAGGTTGAAATATGAACCTCTCAATTGCCATAATGAAGAGGGTGCCCGGTCGTACACAATCAACAGAGCAACATACACCATGCATTGTGGGTTCTGGGCGCTCAAAAGAACGAGAGAAAGCAATTTTGCAGAAAGAAAATGCAACCGCGTCGCTCTAACCTCATTACAAATTTCACCTCATTACTAAATTTCAATAATCTACTCAAAACGTTAGGGCCAACCGGCTATAAAACAGAATTGTGAGCTTTTTTTTGAGCAACGGGACAATGCGGCTATCATAAGCGCCACTCTCGTGAAGAATTACGTCTCATAACGCCAGCTAACTTTTGATGTCGGTGCCAACGTTGACTCACGATTTTGGCAAACTTGCAGCATAAATTAATTTTATATAATATTCTCTACTGAGGCATATTGATGAGTCTCAGTCTCAGAAATTCAATGAATCCCCCAAAGTTAATGTTTCGGAATTGAACAGACCCCAATCTGGAGGAGAGCAAAGGGAAACGCTACATTAAAGTTGATACTGTATTGTTGAATCAACTCAAAAGTGTACAACAAAACTATACAACACCTTCTGCTGCAGGTTCTATTTGGAACAACTCAGAATAATGACTAGGCATGACCAATATTTGCTCATCAGGGCATCTTACCCAGTCACTTTATTTTTTTTATTTTTTTTAAGTAATGATTTCTGTTATTCAGCAAGGATGCATTACATTGATCTAAAGCAATAGTGAAGATATAGTGTTACAAAAGATTTCTATTTCATATAAAATATAAATCTTGAAAAAAATGGGTTCCACGAAAATAACAGCTTTGAACATTGATAAAATAATAAGAAATGTTTCTTGAGCAGATATCAGCATATTAGAATGATTTCAGAAGGATCTGTGACTGAAGACTGGAGTAATGATGCTGAAAATTCAGCTTGCATCAGAAATAAATTACATTTTTGAATAGAAAACAGTTATTTTAAGTTGTAATAATATTTCACAATATTACTGTTTTTACTGTATTTTTGATCAAATAAATGCAGCCTTGGTGAGCAAAATATTACTGATCCTAAACTTTTGAACAGTATGTCTTTGTGTCATGACTCTTGCTATCCCTAAGCGGTGTTTATTGCTATTAGTAGTCAGTGAGGAACCACCAGATTGGCCTCTTGGAAACAGTTTATGGTCATTGAGAGTGTGAAGGACTAACTAATATTGTATTTTATACTTCTGAAAGGAAGTCCATAAGATGTTCAGTTTACTGCACAAACTCTTCATGATGTTCTTCAATCCACCCGGCTCAAAGCTAAATTCATTTGCAGCAGCACCATTTAGACAGCATTCAAACAGCTCATAATCATGTTGGTTATTCCTCGAAAAATAATGATTGTTATCAATTAGTCTCAACCAATTAGCTCGCATTTCTAATTCTTGGTCTTCTCTTTGTTCCTTTAATTAGTAAATTCATTAGTACCGTCTAGTGTTGCACGCCGAGTAGGCCTAGATGTTTCAGCAGTGTATTCTTATGATTTTAACATGAGGCGCAGCAGTCTTAAGTGGAAGATAATCAGCGGGAACTAATTGTCTAATTGCACTGATGAAGGTTACGATCATTAGCCTGTTCTGGAAGTCCAGTGACGGTCCTCAACAGCGAGTGTTAGCCTGACCGGACCAGCCTAACCCTACAGATGGCCTCACTGTTAAGCTCACGGCAGGACAAAATGATAGACATCTTCTATCCACAGGGAGCAAGACAAACGAGTGTGTGTCTGTGTACGTGCATATGTATATGCGTGTGTGTGTGTTGTCCGCAGGGAGTAAGACGAACGAGTCGAGGGAGTGCTGATTCAATGCACTTCTTTCTTTTTCTTGCTTGAGAAAGTCCCTGCCTCCACAAAAATTGAATGTCCACCATTTGAGAAATGAATTCATGGAAGTCACTGTCTTTTTTCCCCATTAGTAAGTGTTTAGTTCAACGTTTTAAATAATTGCGTTACAAGGAATGATATTTAAAATACATTTGGGAGGCAATGGGGCGGGAAAGTGCCTACATGTTTTGCTGATGATACCCGGGCCATTTGGAAGACATCAAAGTAGTGAGGAGGTAGCCCAGATGCATATTATAAACTCATTATGTGTATCATTTAAAAGGATGTACTCCAGCAGCAAAACAATCTTCCCATTCTCTGCCTCGCCTGTAATGTGTGTTCGCAAAGTCGCAACTTTTTGATGCCTTCAGTCAACATGACAGCTATTACTGCATGGCAAAATGGAATAAATGTCATTTATATTCCTATTGGCAGGGTCATTAACATATGGATAAGACATCGCGAGGCAGTGTCTTTAGAGCAAACCGGAATGTGGAAATTTTTTTGGGGGAAAAAAGAGATGGTGGATTGTCATTTAAGAAATTATAATCATAATTATTGCATTAAGATGCATTTTTATATTGAGAGAGCATGGAAAGATAAATAGATTAAATTGAGAATACCTTTTAAATTGCAATCCAGTTCCTGAATTCGTATTGAACTGAGGTAGCAAGCAGGATGCAGAATTGCAATTTGAAATTGAATGTAAGGAAATGAATGAATTGCAATAAAAAAAAAATCATTTTAACTCATACAAATAAAAAATCTTTAACAGGAAAAGAAGGAAAGCCTTGTTTGAGAAAAAAGTCTTGAGAAACATTTAAAAAAAAAGCTTTAAAGTTTGAAGGTATAAAGGCATGAGACAGACAGACAGACAGACAGACAGATAGATAGATAGATAGATAGATAGATAGATAGATAGATAGATAGATAGATAGATAGATAGATAGACAGACAGACAGACAGACAGACAGACAGACAGACAGATATTCAATTGTTTTTAATGTCACTGGCTTCATAATTTATGAATATATAATACAATTATGAGTATACGAAACACCCAAGAGTGTATATATTGATTCTACTAACAAGGCAGAGCTGACCTGCTGGTAAACGGCTGTTTTGATATAAACAATGAGTCACTGCCTTCTATATAGCGAACATAATCTGTAAAGTTATGTCCCACCCATGTGACACTGTAAAAATAGTCTCGATGCACATGTGGCCGAGTTCAGATGTCAAAACAAGCCCTCCGAGCAGAGGGCCATTTAAAAGATCCCAGGCCTTTTAGTGTCTAGACCAAAAGAAGCTATATGTGAAGATTGTAGACATGTCTCGAAGGACTCCCATGTATAATCCAAGCTCTCTGCACTCTTTAGAGCAGGAGCGGCACCAGATGAGACTGGCTGCCCCGGTTCTCAGTGGGTATCTGCTGAGGAAAGAAGCCCGGGACAGAGGGACGTCTTCCAGGCAGACCGTGGGAAACCCTCCGATGGTGTGCCGAGACCTTGTTGTTCAAAATGCCCTGTACACTGGAAATGTAGAGGCCGTGAAAGAGCTTTTCTCCAAAGGCTTTCCTTCAGACCTGCTCATCCAGCCACAGGGAGGAGCCATGCGCTATGTCCCAAGTGGAAAAGTGAGAGGTAAGAACAATCTGTTGTGCAACCGAGCTCAACTTTGCGCAAGTTGTTGTCAAGCTCAACTTTGCATTTGTCTCCTAGAGCTCAGAGTATTTCGGTTGCCCCCAAGAGATCAGTTTCGATTGTCACGATTACTTGAACTGATCACTTCTCAGATTGGCCAGACAGCCTCGGGTTTCTGGACCGTTCTAAAGGTCATGCCAAGCGTCCTTAAAATAGCCTCTTTCGAAAAACAGGCAGCAGACCTGACATAACCATAACATATTCAGGGCAAACATCTATAACATTGTGCCTAGTCTGAAAAGCACTTCAGACAATCAACACAACCGTGAAGAAGAAGCTGTTTTCGTAGTTGCTCCTTGCTTTATCTCACACATGGGGCCAAAGATTAAATTTCGCAAACAAAAGAAATATCGCAGCGATGTGATCGCAACGGCTCAAGCATCAGGATTTATCCTCCAGTTCTGGAATGCGCTTCTGGTCGGAGATGACATCATCATTATTAGTATCATTGATGACCCAGAATATGCTTATCTCATCGATGCCATATATGACACCAGCAACATAGAGGAGTGGAAGAACTTCAGGTTCAACTACAGAGGGCTAAGTATGTTACAGGGACACACAAGGATGTGAAATTATGTTTGGTGTTTATGATATACCATATGATATTTCCATGCAATGGGGGGGAAATAATTATTGCTGCTTGTTTAGTTTACTTAAAACAACACAATTGTTGAACATTTTACCACAACTGAATATTATTGTGTCACAAGCAGTGACAAACTATAAATTGTATGTTTAAAATGCATTAATTTTGTGTAAACATTTGCCTTAGAAAAACTGAGTAAAATCAGTGTGCACTTTGTTCATTTTACTTAGGTAGATTTTACTCAATTGCAATTGAAAAATCTGAGTGTAAAAATTAAGTAAATTTTACCTGTTTTTTTGTTAGTGATAGCAAGTAAAATGGTATTGAAGTAAATTGTTCAAGTCCAGTTTCTCAGTGACTTTAATGGCATAAATCTAGGCCTTTCACACTATGTGTAGCCTATAAAGCTGATTTAAATGTCATTTTTAACCCCAGGTTGAGGCCATTTTTAACCCTGGGTTAAGAGTAACTTCACACTTGTAATTTTGAATGCGTTTTAGTGTAGCAGACGTAGGCCAGTAAGAGCTGAGTGTGTAAACCTCATTCCCCTAGCCTCAAGAGGCACACTAGCGACTGACGCTAGACTGAGGTCTTTAGCATCCTTGTTAGCGCGCTGGCCTCCCACGCGGGAGACCCCGGTTTGAATCCCGCTCAGAGAGGGTCGAGTAGGACCGGTTAGATTAGCACACTTTCAGACCTCCTGAGTTTGGGTTAGCATTCAAAATTATTTCAAAGGTGATGTACTAGAGTGTCACACAACGGTTGTTTAGCCACAGGTATCATTCAATATTTAAGGTGTGAGCTTCGTATCATCGCAGAAACTTTTATGCATTGTGAAACTGTTTTAGCTTCTGAGGGAAACAACGTTGAATATTATTTTTGGAATGTTTCAAACTTGAGACAGTTAAAACACATTAATTTGTACAGAATGATAAAATAATCTTATAAATAATTATGAAATCTAAAACCCTGACTACCCATAATAAATTACTAGCACAGAATATAGCATAAAATGCTGTGATAGAAGTGTGGATAAAATAATTTATTAACTAATTTAATAATAATTCATTTCTGTTCTCAAAGATCATTTTGTCATGCATTGTGTCTACCTAAGTATCACAGCAGTGTATACATTCCTGTGCATATACACTAGCGCTTAAACTTTGCCACTCTAAAGCGTATCTTCATTTCCAGTATTTCCACGTCAGACTCGCCTGCTGTCACAGTTATTTGTTCCCCTTTGTGTTCCGGTTACACATAGATTGCTCTCTTCTTATTGCCACACCCCGACTGTGTCTTAGAGGTTGCTTCGGGGTCTTTTATGAGTTTGTGTTTATGCGTGCTCCCTTGAAACTTGATAAAATACTGATCACAAAAAATGAGTATTGCATGGGAGACAAACTTTTCTTGGTGTGTTACATTATAAACTAACTGTCCGCATTGTCATTTTGCAAGTAATGAAACTGAACAAGATTGCCTGCTCATGTGCATCATGGCATCTGCTAACTTATTAATCTATAAGAACACACTGTAAGTGTCAGAGGCATTATGTTGGATGTTGGTGTTTGACTCATTTAGCATTCTGTTAACAGTAAATTAGAACAGCACTGTGTGTGATGTTACAGTTACAATGCATCTGGAATGTCATCAAACACCTAAATAAAAAAAATGCAGTGGAAATTGCTTTGGATATTTATAGAATTATTGTTAAGATTAAACATGTACCGAAAGTATACTATATACCATTTAAAAGTTTGGTTCAGTAAGATTTTTTTAAAAGAAATTAATACTTTTATTCAGCCAGGATACAATAAAATGGTCAAAAGTGACAGTAACGATATTTATAATGTTAAAGAAGATTTCTGTTTCAAATTAATTCTGTTATTTGAGCTTTCTCTTCATCCAAGTCTCCTTGGGATACAAATGTATCATGGTTTCCACAAAAATATTAAGCATAAATATTAAGCAGCAAAAACTGTATTCAACATTGATAATAATAAGAAACTTTATTAATAATTGAGCGGTAAATCAGCATAGTAATCATGCTGAAAATTTAGCTTTGCATCACAGGAATAAATTACATTTTATAATATATTCAGATAGAAAATGTTTAAATAGTAATAATATTTCACTACTTGGTGTCACTTTGGTTGGCATCCACACAAACTGAGCAAAAATCTTCAAACTCTCCAGTTGTGTTCTTGATTTCCTGATCTAAAATTGAACTGAACTGTACAGTTGAAAACGAACTGCAATACTGAATATCGTAATCTTCAGATAATCTCATAACCGTGCTCTTTTGTTCAGGACTGTGGTCATTGACGTATGAACAAGAGCTGACCACGCCACTGCACATCACCGCTGGCCGGGGTTTCACCGAATGTCTGCGGCATCTCCTCGTGAGGGGCGCTCGAGTGGACCTGGCACCTGGGGGCACCACTGCCCTGCATGAGGCCTGTGAGGAGTGCCAGCCCGAGTGTGCCAAGCTGTTGCTGCAGTACAGAGCCAATGCCAACGCAGCCAATGAAGACGGGCAGATGCCCCTGCACGTGTGCACTGAACTCGATTCCCTTGAGTAAGTGCTTGTTCAGTGCTGTGATTACAGGAAATCCTGTGGTGAACTTCACCATTTCAAATGACTGTCAGATTGACACTTGAAATGAAGGTATACCACCGCTCAAAAGTTTGGAAATATTATTATTTCTATTTGAATATATTTTCAAATGTCATTTATTCCTGTGATCAAAGCTGAATTTTCAGCATCATTACTCCAGTCTTCAGTCACGATCTTTCAGAAATCATTCTAATATGCTGATTCTAATATTGCGGCACAATTCTTATTGCTCAATTATTAATTATGGTTCTTATTTTTATTAAAGTATGTATCGATACTTGTGAGGAAACGTATACATTTTTAGGATTTGTTGATGAATAGAAAGTTCAAAAGAACAGTATTTATTTTAAATAGAAATCTTTTGTAAGATTATAAATGCTGTTACTGTATTTTTTTTTTATCAATTTAATGTGCCCTTGCTGAATAAAAGTATTAACTATTTAATGGTAGTGTATCACAGTGTCCACAAAAACATTAAGCAGCACAACTGTTTTCAACATTAATAATAATAAATGTTTGTGAGCAGCAAATCAGCATAATTGAATAAATCTGAAGGATCATGTGACACTGAAGACTACGGTAATGATGCTGAAAATTCAGCTTTGCATGACAGGAATACATTAAATTTTTAAATACATGACGATAGAAAACCGCTATTTTAAATTGAAATAATATTTCACAATATCACTGTTTTTACTGTATTTTTTAATCAAATAAGGGCGATAAGCCCTTCTCAAAAGTGAGTTCTTTCGAAACCATTAAAAATCTTACTGACCTCAAACTTTTGTCCGGTAGTGTACTTGAAGACAATGCAGACTTTGTAATATTTGTGTATGTTTTTCCAGGTGTGCCAAACATCTACTTGCGTTCGGCGCTTTGATCAACAGTCAAAGCTTGGAGGAGAACGACACGGCCCTTCATCTGGCGGCCCGCCATGGCCTTCCAGATCACGTGGAGCTCTACTTACGACACGGAGCTGCGCTAAACCTACGAAACGACGAAGGAAACACACCTCTGAATGCCGCGTGCTCCCAGCCTCAGGACCGCTCGTCTCTGGAGCGCTACAGTCGTGTTTGCCACATGCTGGTCTCTGCCGGGGCGGACGTACAGGTCAGTGATGCGGACAAGCAGACTCCACTGCACATGGCGTGTAAGAACGTCAACCCTGACGTGGTGGATCTACTGCTTAAGAACAAAGCCTTGGTCAACGAAATGGATTACGGTGGCGAAGCTCCAATGCATAACATCCTGAAGGTGGTGGCCTACAAGACGGACCATGAGCCCGAGAGGATCGTTCAGGCACTCCTCAATTACGGCTCCATCAGAGTGTGGCCTGGAGCTCTGCCCAAGGTCAGCACTGGACACGGACTATTCCTATATCCCTAATCAGGAAATGCTAATTTCTATCCTAATTTGGAACCAATCTAATAAGATTGGAACCCTTTAAAGTGCCCCTATTATGCTTTTTCGAATATCACCTTTCATGCAGTGTGTAATAAAATGTAAAACGTCTGAAGGACGAATAAAATAATATTCTGAACTGCTGAAACGAGTCGTCAACAATTCCAGTCTCACTTCCTGTTACATACCTATGTAACAATGTAACAAATTTGCATAATACCAGCCTATGGTCAATGTCTGCCCGCGAACGACGTCCACTTTGACCCTCAAACACTGTAGTTGTAGCTGAGACTGGAAGAGTTTGGTTTGTGTTTCGACATGTCGAAAAGACGCTGTTTTCAGCTCTGCGAAAGCAAATTCACTTTGCTGCAGTTCAAAAGGACGAAGACTCATGCTAGAATTGATACAGAAAAACTGACGCCATCATTACTGTTCGTATCACTGTGTATCAAGTGCTGAGGAGATCAGGAGCTGAAATTCAGAAATGGTAATATGCGTTTCGTTTCCAGCAGGCACTGTAAGCGATAGACCAATCACAACAGACTGAGCCACCTAACCAATCAGAGCTGAGTAGGGTTGGGGAAAGGAGGGGTTTATAGAGACATTGGCTAAATGCAAAATCACCCCCTATACCCTCAAATAGGGCATTATTTGAGGGGACAGCCATTAGTAGTGGTGTCTGAAACCATAGTGGATGTTATTGAGTGTACTCATTCAATCTCACATTGCACTGCAATAACAAGTGTACAACTGATGTACGCTCAACGGCTGTCCGAATTCGCTTACTCATTTTCATTCATTCCTTCAAGTGAACTGTATTAGTTGACTAACGTAGGGAATACGCTTATTTCACGCAGCCGTTATTTTAAATTCGAAAGCGAGAACACCGGAAGTACAGATAAACAACAATGCCTTGGACTACCAACCTGAAGCTGCTGCCGCGATTGATTTACACTATTGGATGTTAATATCCAATATAGGATATGTAGATATAGTTCGTTCCTGCTTTTTTTACTTTCTGAAAAAAAAAATATAAATGAATTTCACTGTATATAGTCTAAAGTATGAAAGAAATGTATGTACATTTTTAGAATAACTAATTTCTACATTAAACACAACAATATGCCATCGCATTTGCGACTCTCCTATGATTAAAGGCGACACTTCCGGTTTTCTTCCCACCGGAGCCTCGCTTTCAATTTCAAAATAACGGCTGCGTGAAATAAGGCTTATTTCACGCAGCCGTTATTTTGAAATCGAAAGCGAGGGTCCGGTGGGAAGAACCCCGGAAGTAAAGATACACAACAATGCCTTGGACTACCAGCCTGAAGCTGCTGCCGCGATTTACACTATTGGATGTTAATATCCAATATAGGATGTTTATATAGTTCGTTCCTGCTTCTTTTTTTACTTTCTGAATTATATATATAAAAAATATTTTATTTATAAATTAATTTCACTGTATATAGTCTAAAGTATGAAAGACATGTATGTACAATTTTAGAATAACTCATTTCTACATTAAACACAACAATACACCATCACATTCGCGATCTCCTAAGATTAAAGGCGACACTTCCGGTTTTCTTCCCACCGGAGCCTCGCTTTCGATCTCAAAATAACGGCTGCGTGAAATAAGCGTATAGTGAGGGTTTAGGGTGCGGGTTTGGATTCAGCCAGAATCTTCGAACAAACCGTTTCCAGAATCTTTGAGAAATGAGGTGATATACAATGTATATTATGAGAAAATCAAAGTCTTTTTTAACCTTGGATGCATGTAAAACTATTGTAGGAGACATCCAAAATAGAATTAGGAACCTTTACAACAGCATAATAGGGGCACTTTAAGAGTTATCTGATTGTACCAATTCATGCTGGATATGCTGAAATGCTTATTTTTCAGTTTTTTGAATTTTTGTTATTTTTTCATTCCTATTCTGATTTAGGATTGGTTCCAAATTATGATTAAATTAAAGTATTCCATAAGGTTTTTTTGATTAGTGGTATGCACTACTGATATTTCTCACTTTTAGGATATTTTTATAGGACGCATTGAATTTGTCAAAAGTGACAGTAAAGCCATTTATAATGTTGTAAAAGAAACCACAAAAGAAAGTCATGGAAAGGCATGAGGGTGAATAAATGACAGAATTTTCCTTTTTACATTCTATTCATTTTATAACTATGCAGAGTAAAATTGGGAACTAACCTTTTTGCTACTTGTACAGAACGAACCCACGTCTCAAGAAGACATCCATCTGCAGTCTGTAAATTACAGTTTTCTTTAGCACACAGGATATACAGTATTTATCCTATTCAACTAATATATATAGAAATGAATTAACTCAAAACCCTCATTCACCGCAAGCAGCATATGATGACTTAAGTTGTCACAAATACAGAAATAATCACTTTCAGATGGATTTATTTCTGTCTTTCAAAAGCGCACAGTTAAAAACACTTGACATCACGCATCCAATGAGTCCCACTTGTGCCAAATAAATTGCCTGAGTCTTAACGAGGCAAATGTTAATAGGAGATTAATTAGCAGTAATTGCAGAAATTCCCCACAATCCCCCAGAGGGGGGCCCAATCTGTTCATCAGCCCAAGTAGTTAATTATTCCATGCCATGTTCCCCCAAAACTACAACTTTCCACCTTTGACCTCCACAACACAGGTGGGGCTGTTGCACCAGGTGGAAACTGACAAAAACCTGCTGATCTATGACCGGCTGCATCTGAAATCGCATACTCTCTTGAGTAGGTACTTATTTTTGAATAAGTAATTACTTCACAACCACTAAATCTGGACGTACTACATTCGTCATTATCATCTGACCTACCAGTGTCAGTTGCGCCGCTTCACCTCCATTCATAAATCCTTTCCCATGGCCTCATGGGATAGTAAAGGGCTTATCGTATGCACACTTCAGAATCTTGCCGGAAGTAGTAGGACATCCGGGCAATTTTGCCAAATGTTTTATGAGTACTGTGAACTCGGACATACTTCTTTTGTCACTTACTGTTTTTCGCCTACTATATAGGGAATTATGCGATTTCAGATGCATTTTTCTTTTCTTTTTTTTTTTTTTACCCGGAAAGGGTTTATTCTTATTAAGATATGGCCATTTGATTCCTTGTGATCTATTCTGTTGCTTTCTAAAGGACATTAAATTTGGATCTATTTTTAGAGATAAACAAGACTTTATTTGATAGTTTAATTTACTTTTTAACATTTATGATATTTTTATTTAGCACAAATATATTAAAAATGGTCAAAAGGGACAGTAAAGACATTTATAATGTTATAAAAGATTTCAACATTGATCATTATAAGAAATTATAAGAATATATTAGAATGATTTCTGACGGATCATGTGTCACTGGAGTAATGATGCTGAAAATTCAGCTTTGCATCACAGGAATAAATTACATTTTAAAATATATTCAAATAAAAAACAGCTATAAACAATATATTTGAGTTTTATTTCCCTGTTTTCTTTTTGTTGTAATATGACAGCTGTATTCTCTGACACAGGTGTTGAAATATTGCTGCACATCTCCACGAACAATAGAAGTGCTCTTCAACGCCTATGACCGGCTCAAAATCACTGACGCCTGGGTAGAAGCTGTTCCTCCTGAAGTGTTTCAGGTCAGATGATGTCAAACTTTTGACTTTTATCAATGTTTTCTGAAATAATGTATTGAATGTTTAACTGAATGTTAAAAAGCACATTTTATTTAAAAAAGCAATAATTCAATGGGTGTCACTAATCTCAAAATAATCTTCTTACAATATCAGATCATATGAATTCAGTATCTTGTTTTGGCACAGAAACACCGGGAATTCTACGAATCCCTGTTTGCACTGAGCCAAACTCCTCGATGTCTCCAGCACCTGGCCCGCCACAGACTCAGAGTGTTTCTGGAAGGTCGCTTGCACTGGGTGCTCCCTAAACTGGGTCTGCCAACCTTTCTGAAAAATTATATAATGCTGGCATTCAAAGACTATATGCACTGAGAGACCACAAACCTAAGAACACACAAGCACGCACAAGCATCCGTCAAGTCATTGAGTTTTGTTTAATTCTTTGTGATTCTGAAGGATTGAAAATTGTCCTGCCTTTACCAAGTTTTTTGTTTAAAGTCGGCATGAAATGGAAGTTACAATAGTCTTTTCTACCCTACTGTGACATGATGAATGTGATTTCACCATGTGCAACACTGGATCAACATTTTTGTTGATCCTGGAACAACATTTCAATCCACCAATCAGATTTGAAGGATAAGTTTACAGTTTATATCAAGTTTAGGCTTACAACCAGGGTTAGGTGCTTCTACATCAGTGTTATATTTCCCTCTGATTTTAGGGTTAACTTGTGGGTAGGGTTAGTTTTAGGGGTAGGGATAGGATTAGGATTAAATTTCCAGACAGGAATGTTGTTCCAGGATCAACAAAATATGTTAATCCTGGAACGTCTTACTTGGTAAAATAACGTGACCATTGTGACGTATATATATCCGAGTGAAGTGTCTTCTTGATTTTGTCCATGGGGAAATGATTGGATGGTTGTGGTTTGCTATTGGTGGATCTCATGTGAGTGACAGGTTGCCCCGCCCTCACGCCAGTGAACACATCATCAGAGAAGAGAAGAGACGTCACGGCAAGAGGGAGGCGAAGTTATTTTGATTAAAGATAAAATAATTATGTTCTATATATAGGAACATAATATAGGAAAAACAAGAATTGCCTATTTGGTTTAATGGTGACTTTAAAATGTGTTTTACAATTACTGATATCTATTTTAAAGCATTAAAAGATATAAAAAAAAGATGAAAGAGTTTCATGGAGAACAAAACAGGAGGCGTATGCAGAAGGTCAGTAGCCTATATAAAGTTTCTATATTCAGTGCAGCTCTTTCACCATTGCATTAGCTTCCACAGTAGGGCGCCATGGAGCTCTAATGGAATCTGAACTCTTCAAAGTTCTTAAAGCACTGATAGGAATTCATGCGAAATTGACCGTTTTTGGAAAATATTCAAAACCATTCTGTATGCTTTAATGTTTAATTTTCTTGTAAAATAAACTTTAAAAATGTTTATTCTATTTATGTAATTAATTTTAGCTGATTTTCTTATTTTACTTCTTATTAATGCTAAAAATGCAACCATTGGGTTTAAAAATTGAATTTAAAAAATTTAAACCAACGGTTGGGTTTGTCCATATTTGACCCAAACATGGGTTGAAACAACCCAGCATTTTTAATTAGCAAAAATTGATTGAAATTTAAAATGTTTATTTTTAGGAGAGAAAGGTTCTACTATTCTATTCTATTCTATCAACTTAACTATTTTAACATTTATGATTTAAAGTGCTTGATTTAATGTCTAATTTGAGGCTCCGCTTACAATACAATCCTGTATTATTATGGTACAAGTCCAGATATGCTTGGATGGCACTTTTTTATATTTGATATGGTTATCCTTGTCAGCATCACCATAAGTGATTTCATCTTCATTTATCTATCTTCTCAGAGGAATGATATAGGAAATATTGCTGTAACATTACAATTCTCTGGATGAAAACTATTGTATACATGATTTTTAAAATGTTAAGTACTACGTCAGTTTTCTTCTTTTTTTTTTATTTTTTACTTGTTATCCGATCTGAAAGATGAGTGACACAGGATCATGCAGCCACATGTGGCTTTTCCTTCAGAGAAGCATTATGGAGATGAGTTGTGTGGAAGTATTATGTGATTATGTTATGGAGAGGCATGCGCTTGAATGATAAACAGCAAGTAAAGGCAGAGCGCAGAATGATTGGGGACAATGTGAGGGTCTCATGTCTAATGATCCTGTCACCTTGACTCTTTAAAAAACACTAGCAACAATGCAATGGACATTTATTTACGAATAATTATTATTATAATGATTATTATATATAATTATTATTATAATTACAAATCATTATTAGTAGTAGGAGTATCAGAATACAGGTGGAGTGGGACACTTGATCCAAATGTCACCCTATATTAGTTTAGGATGAATGTTTACCAATTGTCCCACTTGGCCTGTATTCATCCTAATATATCATAATACATTTTAGCAATGATATTTTCCTCCCTATTATGCTGCATTATTGGGATTTAAAGTTATTAATTGCGCGTCAAAGATAATAAAGCCTTGTTGGTTTGCTCTTTTTTCTTCATGTAGTGAAGAACAAAGGTGCAAAGCAATTGTCTATGAACAGATCTTTGATAAAAGTCTTATACGATGACCCAGAGGAGGAGGGGGGGCTCTGATTGTGTCCCATTCAGGAGCGTGAGAGAGAGAGAGAGAGAGAGAGAGAGAGAGAGAGAGGGAGAGGGAGAGAGCGAGGGAGAGAGAGAACGCTGTCTGGTTTCAATAGATCAAAGAGCACTGCTCCTGAATGGAGTCATTTGCAATTATAAGAATAATTAGCATCTGTGGGTCCTCCATCGCTAATCAGAGTCGGAGGTGATCTGTTTATGTCCTCGCGCAATCAGACGGCCAGTTGGAGAGCTCGCGCCCCGCAGGACTCAATAGCGCCTAATCATCATCAGAAGTGAATTGGCATTTAAACGGTAAAATGATCTCCGATTAAATTAATGCTTAGCGGGGAAAGAGAAACCGCTCAGAGGGTGCAATTTTATACCTCCTTTCTTTGTTTTTTCTTTTCTTTTTTCTTAAAATCTAAATTATATTCTCAACTAAAGAGTATGATTCGTTTTTCTCTTTTCATTCTTAATTTTCTGTACATATTGTCAAATTATCTGTATGATTAATCATGGACCTTTCCTCTGAATATCTGTGTGGAGATAGGCCTAACGTTACATACATGATACTCTTTTTGTCTGGCTCTTTTTAAAAACATTACAATAGATTACGTGAATGCACATGATTAATATGTTTTCAATTTATGAACTACGATCATCTTTATAGTCATTTTTTTATCTAGATGACGTAACTGTCCGGAGATTATAAAAAAGAGAAATGTCTCTTTAAAAGGCTGACATTCTTGGATAAAGACCACAGACCCCTTTAGACCCTAATGCCTGTGCCATTAAGTTAAAGTTTAAAAATATTATAGCTAGCCTAGGCTATAGGCCTATATATCTTTTTTTTTTTTTACTTTAAAAAATAAATAAAAAGGCAGGTTTGTTCAGGCCAAATGAAGAAACTACTTGTTATTCATGACGAGGCCCAGCATTTTAAGGGATTTTTTGTCAGTCATTTTCGCTTTAATCTGTTGAGATCGTCTCGCGCAACTCAATTGTCGTTTCGTTGCCGCCCTAACACTCTGGGTGACGTAAGCCATCTAAACAAAAGTTTTTGTGATATACTTTCGGTATATTAATATAGAATAAAGTGATAAATAATGACAGTTGGCCTACTTGTGTTTTGTGGAAGTTCGGCCCGGATCCCAACGCAAAGTGCTCGCGCTGCTTGCTGTTGCTATGGTTACCCCTCAGGCGAACAACCGCGATTTCTTTTCGCTAGCATAGCCTTTTCTAACTTATCTAACTTTTGGTGACTGAAAGTTATTTTAAAATTTCCACAAAAATGGCTACACTCTAAAACAAGTTGGGTTGTTTCAACCCACGTTTGGGTCAAATATGGACGAACCCAAGCGCATTTTATTTAAAAATATATATTTCATGGTTTAAATTAAAATTTTAAACCGAATGGTTGTGTTTGTGTATATTTGATCCAAACATATGTTGAAACAACCCAGCATTTTTTGACAAGTTGACAAGAAATTGCTTAATTTTATCATCTAAATCCATATATTTTGGCCTATATATTTATAGGTCAATATCTTGTATACTTCTATATCTGTTCTTCTTTATCTGTTCACACAGATCTCTACATTCAAACGTCATTTCATCAGTAAAATCTCTCTCTTGGGGATAATTGTCGGCCAGATTCACTCTCTCCGAACAGAAAAGAAAAGACTCTCTCTCACAAGAGGGCTGAAACATCTGCCTCTCCGCCCTCACGACTCCGATGCCATCGGCCTCTAAAAGAATCAACAAAAGAACCGTTGTTATATATCTTCCCTTGAATACAAAGTAATTACTTATCATCAATCAAAATTAATAATAGTTGATTGGGTTGGTGTGGTCAACGCAGTCCCCTCACATTCGCTTTCCATGAGGAGGGGACTTGACCCACTGGGAAACTACACCCCCCCTCTCTAGGCGGCCTAAAAAGTCAGGGACTGAATAAGGAAATGAAGCGTAATTTGAGGAAGATGGATGAGTCTCCAGGGCAACACCCCCTTCTATCCTCTTGTATTGATGATAACCGAGAGAAAGAGAGAGAGGGTGCGAGAGCGCGCGCGCGAGAGAGAGAGAGAGTGTGTGTGTGTGTGTGTTTATGTCTCAGTATGTGACAAATAGAGGCTGAGACACTGAGAGCTCCAGACAAAAAAACGCACCAGGTCCCAGTCAGTTGGACAGCGAGGACTCTACAGCACCATCAGGATAACCGTGGACCACATTTGGGTGATTTGTCTCAGAAGGCCAGTCCACGGGATTTATACGACCAGACCGCGCTCATTTCACCATGCAGAGACCGAGCGGTACGGGCACGGCGTTTTCTATTGATTCTTTGATTGGCACTCCACAGCCCCGGCCGGGCCACCTGCTCTACACGGGCTACCCGATGTTTATGCCGTACCGACCGCTTATGATTCCACAAGCCCTGTCTCATTCGTCATTACCGTCGGGTATCCCTCCCTTGGCACCGTTGGCATCGTTCGCGGGGCGTCTCACCAACACTTTTTGCGCAGGTTTGGGTCAGGGAATGCCCTCCATGGTGGCGCTCACCACCACCCTGCCCAGTTTCTCGGACCCTCCAGATAGTTTCTATCCCCCGCAGGAGATGCCGGGACCCCGGTTAAGCGCGGACGGAACGGGAATGAACCGGCAGGAGAGCCCGCATGACGAGCTCAAGGGCTCCGAACTCCTCAATTTCACGGAAACTTTTCAGGCGGTTGCAGGTGAGCCGGAGACAAACTCTCACTGACAGCTGGATTCACAAGTTCTAACCGCCTTTATTCAAAATAAAATTTCTGATTAGAACCAAAAGGGTTCTACAGTCTGGTGCCAAAAGTTCTAAAACAAACTTTTATCCTCTAGCCTAGTTCTTTAGAACATAGCCTACTGGTGAGTTGTTTAACACAGAAACCAATATGCTTAATAAAATAACTTTTTTTTTACCTCCAAAAAAAAACAGATGCAATAGATAAGATGAGATGCTCTTTTGGTGAAAAAAAGGTTAAAATTAACTTTTTTTTAATAGCGTGGAACTTCATTAAAAACTTTTAGAGTCATCTACAAACAATTAAAACTTGCTGTACATTCAAACAGTCAGAAATGTCATGAAACGTCTAGTCATGTGCTTTCATGTATTTTTTTATGATATGAATGTAAGCTAAGAATTATAAAAAAATTGGTAGCTTTTGAATCAAAATTCACATGTGGTTTAAAACTGTCGTTTTTGTGGCTGAATAAACAAGAGTGCATTTTAGACATATACTGTTCTTATGGACTTTATAAAATGATTGAAATAGATATCAACACATTTTAGCTTGAAAACTTCCATTGTCGTTTGATTTTAAGTCAGGTGGCACAGGCGAGTTTCGAAACAATTATAATTATAAGCTAGGCTATACGTTTTGTGATATTTCGAAATAGTTAGCAAAATGTTCTATTTTAAAGTTGGAGTTTGAGCAGACTGAATCACAAAGCAAACGATACGAACAAAATAGCAATTGCTGTGAAGTTTCAGCACACTGTTTATTTTACTTCATCATTATGTTAAAATATATTTTCCCCATACAAATTGTCCCCATACTGTCATTTCTAGTCGAGCTTTTGAGTTTATACCCCATTTTCTTAAACATAAAAAAGTGTAACGAATTTACAGATTAAATTTGCTTTTAAAATCATAAACTAAAGTCATTGGTTCGAATAGGCCTTGAAGGAATTTTATTATTGTTGGATTTTATTATGTTTCAGGATATTTATGAAATAATGTCTGTACAATTAAAGTTTTAAATGGAGCATGTTACACCATAAAGCAAATAATTAACAATTATTCTAATGTTTTAGAGCAATTCAATATTTTCCTCATGTTAGAGAATTCATTTCTACACTCTTAAAAATAAAGGTTCTACACATGAGATATCGCAGTGATGCCAGAACCATTTGTTGTTCCCCAAAGAACCTTTCAGCGAACAGATCTTAAAAGAGACATTTTTAAATGTATTTTAATAACCTATTGTGTAACGCAAACGTTCCATGGATGTTAAAGGTTCTTTATGGAACCATCAATGCCAATAAAGAACATTTATTTTATGCTCGATTTTCTTGATCAGTAATTAATTCGAGGTTGTCAAAAAGGACTTTTCACTGCACTTCGTCACTTTGGCACCACCTGTAATGCATTCATTAAGTTTCAATTGGGTTTAAATTTTTTAGCCTACATACATAAACACTACATTTGTCCCTTGACCAGAATATTTGTAATGCTTCATAATTGTCCTTCTCTTCAGGGGAAACCAAACTGTACAGTTCCGACGATGAGAAGCTGGATTTGAAGTCCGCGGAGGCCGCGTGCAGTGACCGGGAGGACAGCTCGGCCGACAGCGAGAACGAGAGCTTCTCCGACGGGAACACCTGCGCTTCAGCGGCCCAGAAAAGCAAACTGAAATGCGGCTCACAGGACGCGTTACCGCCGGGCGGCTCTGCGGGAAAGAGCCGGAGGAGACGGACTGCTTTCACTAGCGAACAGCTCCTGGAACTCGAGAAAGAGTTTCACTGTAAGAAGTATCTGTCCCTCACCGAGCGCTCTCAGATCGCGCACGCGCTCAAACTCAGCGAGGTCCAGGTCAAAATCTGGTTCCAGAACCGCAGGGCCAAATGGAAACGGATCAAAGCCGGGAACGTCAACAACAGATCCGGGGAGCCCGTCCGGAACCCCAAAATCGTTGTGCCCATCCCCGTGCACGTCAACAGGTTCGCGGTTCGGAGTCAGCACCAACAGATCGAGCCGGGCAGCAGGCCATGAACTCCTCAATCAAAGTGACCCTGAACTCCTCAAACGAACATTTACATGAGCCACAGTCCCACAGGTCAGGGGTCACACAGTACAGATGCATGAAGCACACCTAAAAGGAGACCTTTTCAATATCTAGAAGGATATCCAGTGACGTTTAGGTAACACTTTGTTCACTCAAACTCGAGGCCTATAGCCTACAATGCTTAACGGATCATCGGTTTATACATACAATTCTGAATTGCCTATATATAACTTAAAGTTTATAATATTTGAATGTATATTGACACATGACCTGTTAAGCATTATATTATAAATATTTGAAAGTTATTAAGGTGTTACCGACTTTTCGGTCGACATTGTTCAATTCCTTCTCTCCCCTAAAATTTCTTTATTTTTAATTTATTATTTTGTACATTTGTAAATATTAAATGTGTCCGTGCGACACACATGTGCACTATACGAGACTGTAAAGAGACGTTTTTTAAAAAATTAAGTATTTATAAGTTGCTGTCTAGTGAATTTTTGCATGTGTTGCCATTTGTTGTCTGATTTCCATATGATTTTAACGGGCCGTTTCATTTTTTGCATGTGCTCTTAAAAGCATTTCTGTCCTAGAGGCGGAATATCCCCCAGTTCTTTGTGGAAAAAAAAAAAAACGGTGATGGAAATAAATAAGCTCAAGAACACAATAGCAGAGTGATATATTCACATCGACGTCACAATAAATATGGTGCAACATGGTTGCATACAATTGGGAGAAAATGTATTCATTGTGTGCATGTTTGTTCTTCTTAAACACTGTTTCAGTGTTTGTCACCTGTGCAAACGAATTAATTAATTATGGACCAACTTACTGATAGATTTTTTTTATGCCAAACATTAGACTAAAGCATAAGGTGACTAGTGGCAGTTATTTATTGACAACTATTAAATAATTTTTATTTGTTGATTTATTTATTTATATACTCATCCACAAAAGTACATTTAGCATGCAATTATAAAGTGACAATAATAATACAAAGCAATATGGCTTGATTTACTAAACACTAGATGATGATAATAATAATAATGATAATTAAATAGATATAATTATATATATATATATATATATATATCCTATATGTTGAATCTTTTCAATTTCAAGATAGGCTTACAAATTACAGGAAATGTTAATCTTGCAATATTTATTGTTTTAATGCACAGGTCACTAACTAAAATCTCAATTTTCCTTTGAAACAGTTGTGTACCTTTTAAAGGTGTCTTTTCTCTTCTAAACCTCCAGCAGATTTACGTTATTTGATGCATTTTGAGCAGGTAATAGAGCTCATCTGTCATCAGTGCATATCCAGAGACCATGGGGTAAAATGATTATCCTTGTGTTAAAAATGAACATGGATTTATTTTTTCCTGAAGTAGGAATCATTGTGAAGCTACAGCCTTCATCATCTTCTCTTCCCTTTAAACCAGCATTATTGTTCTGAACCATTTCTTTACTGTTCTGAAAACAAACCAAACATGCAATATCCAGAGATCTAAGTTTTCATTTAACATGCAATTATGCCAATATTCCATTTTTATGACTTTGACATGAAACATAAACTTCACCATTTAGCCTTTGCACAGATGCATTTGATTTAGTGAAAAATATGTTATTTATCCAAATCATAAGACTATACGGTCACATGAGGAAAATACATAATATGAAAGATTCTCAGTTCTCAGGCTCTTCATGAAAACTGCATGATAATCTTTGTGCTATAAAATATTTTCAAAAATGTATTCAGTGCATCTGATGTACTTATAGCTTACTAGTCCAAGAACCTACTTAAAAGTCTCACCATTTCCTTATTCCCTGAAAAGTATGTCCTACTTGTATAATCAGGAGGGAATGTGAAAGAGACAATGGAAATGAATGCATACTTTACAACCACATGTAATTGAGAAGGACCGACACTGACCCAAAGCAGCAGACAACAACCGTTAGGCTCCATGATGACCAGCGCAGATCATCTAAAGAGAGAGAGAGAGTGTGTGTGTGTGTGTGTGTGTGTGTGAGAGAGAGAGAGGGTTTTTTGTTAATGAGCACGGGACTCATTTGTCTCTCTTTGGGAGGCCGTGCTGTCTCAGATGAGAGTGATGGAGCTCTATTACACTGGTCATATCCAACACACTGTAATGAACTTCAACATCAATCATTACAGGAGAGAGCGAAAGACCACGGTGGGTCTCTCTCTCTCGTTCAAGGGTTGAGTCTCATTCAGTCACTACAGTCACGCTCATCATCATGTGATGCTGGAAAACTGCTTTGAATGAAGGTAAACGATTCACATTTATGGTATGCATATGATTTTATTCAACGTACATTGCATTCAAGACACATGTTTAATCAGTTCATGCATTCCCTGGGAATCGAACCCATGACCTTGGTGTTGCTAGTGCCATGCTTCTGTTTGAGCCACAGCAATGTAGTATGTTAAATATATTTATATGTTTATAAACATTCATACATTTAATTTATAGGTATTGACTTTTTCGAGATAACTCTAGTGTAATTTAATTCAAAGTCTTATATGGTCTTGACCCTGATTAATCTGCCCTTTACTAATGAAAATTTGCAAATGGAAACAAAAATGTATTAGTGCAGCTGAAACTGAATGCTCTTGATATTAAAGTGAACGGAACAGTCTTTACAGATGCTGCTTTTAACTTTTTAAAAGACATGGGTAACTTAACCCAGATGGGGAAAACATTGTTGGTTTTAGCTAAGTCTCATATCACCAGAAGAAAAAACATTTAAAACTAGCAGCGAAGACTAGTTATAACCAGAAAACCAGTTTAGGCTGGTTTAAGAGATGATTTCTCAGAAATCTAGGCTCATAGGCCATACACACACTGGAAAGTCTTAGGAATGATAACAGTATCTGAATCTAAATGATTGTTTGTGCATGTATGGAATACAGCAGTCACACCTGCAAACTGGAATGATTGACACAGTGGTAACCATAGCAACAGGTTGTTGTCTCATGGCTGCAATAAACCTTAACTTCTTTTGGCCAAAGTAATATTAGCAACTGCATATTACTGTCCAGAAATTTTTATTTTTTTCAGCCATCATGTTTTGATTATGCTGATCTCCGGAGCATCAAAAAGCAGAACTGACAGCTGTATTCTGCTGCTATACAGAATGGGATATATTTATGCATTTGTCAGTGACTTAGACCGCATTGAAGAAGGTATATGTGTATTTTCAAATCAGATCATGCAGACTTGGGCATTGTTCTATGCTCTACTGTTTGAGCTACAGGAATTAGGCGCAACCATACTCACCTGAGTGAACGTAACTGAAATCTGCTCTCATGGCTAGAAACGGCAACAGGATGCCAAGTGTAACGTACCATGATGTATGACACACCAGCAATGTTTTCTCTCATAAGTGCTAATAGGGAGGACAAAAGCAACGCCGAGATGTGAGGACAACGACCTCCTGAAAGAATCCAGCATAACTTGTTGCAAAGCTTATGCACTGTAAAAAAAAAAGAAAGTTGCTGCCTTAAATTTTTCAGTACCATCAACTTGGATGTTTAAGTCATTTCAACTTAAATGACATTAAATCAATTAAAACAAATTAGATGAATTTGAAAAAAAAAGTAAAAATTGCTTAACTTATTTAGATGAATTCAAGAAATGTAAAAACATGTTTTCATAACTTACTGATCATATAATTTTTTACAGTGTATCCACATTCAGACCTTATTTTTTTAATTGATGAAACAAGCTCACTTAAAGTCGACATGAAACTGAAGTTGCTATAATCTATCTAGTCCCATTGTGACGTATATCCGTGGCTTGTCGAACAAGAAATAATGTTGGGAAGGACTTGATTTTGTTCATGTGGAATTGATTGGATGGTTGTGGTTTGCTATTGGTCGATCTCACATGAGTGACAGCTTGCCCCGCCTTCACGCCAGTAAACAACTGCAAGGGAAAGTTATTTTAATTAACGAGGCACATGAATTTAAAAAAAAAAATGTGAACTGATAAATCATTTATATAATAAATACTGCAAAAAAAAAAAAAGCAACAAAAAACAAACAAACAAGATTTGTCAATTTTGATTTCATGGTGACTTTAAAATGCAAAACACAAATTCCCCAAAACAATCCCATAAATTATGCACACAGAAAACAATCTCATAAACTAATGAGGAATCTCTGAACTTTCTTGACTTGTATTGTCAGCATGTCGCAGTGACATGAGTGTGTAAGTTAATTGCTTCAGCCTCCAGTAACCGCTAGTGGTAAATGCCTATGAGCTGTTGCATTTACATATCCCCTCATTTAGAGACTTTGCTAATTAGCATTCTCATTATGCCAATTATACTAGCTTTAATTATTATAGCACCACTACAAAAAATATATATATATATATATATATATATATATGAACAAACCAAATAGCCTACAGAGATATTCCACAAGGTGCTGTTCCGAGGATATGGTGATGGGAATACCAGCACAGCTTGTCAAGAGCGGAACACTCTCATTATGACAATCAGATTAATAGTTTAATTGATATCCGAGCATTTGTTTCATTAACGGATCGTTAAGAAGCTCAAGGTACCGGCTATTGCCGCTCCTTTGCGTGCCGTTCTCCGGAAGCGCGTCTTCAAGAGGAGGGACGGGGAGCGCGAGGCCTGAATCCTGGGGAGTGTCTGTGGACGCCCACGCCGCTGATGTATGGGCAGATGCATCAAATCACACAGGATAAACAAGCGATGAATTTCATCAGTGCCATCATAGCCTTAATTTGGCTGCCTAATGAGTCAGAGCTAGTGGCGGAGATAAAAGTTGTCAGAGGCGCAGCTCTAATGAATTTCTTGCCACTTGTAATCAAGGTTGGCTGTCTGAGGGTCCATGATTAATGGAACCCTGGAGGATTCCCTCGGCCTTCAGCTCTCATTACAGCTAATGCATTCTCAGGCAAATTAACACACTGAGAGCGAGAGAGAGACTCAGAGAATCCAAACAAGGACGGGAAAGAAAGAAAGAACAAGTGATAAGCGCAAGACTGAGAGAATGCGAGGACAGAAAACATAAAATGACAATTAAACAGTCTATGAAACTGAAATGGACTTCTCCCCCCTGTCTTTTAGTCCATGCCTGTTAGCGTTGAGCTACGCATCTATATGCTAATATGTAAACATAATTAGCCTTCATCACAAAAACGCATGTAAAATTTACAGTCTTGGGCCCCATCCACACTACTACGTTTTAGTTTAGAAACGTAGACCTTTTGCTACGTTTACACCTCCCGTCCACACTAAAACGGCAAAAAAGAAGACTTAAAACGGAGAAGTTTAGAAACGCTGCGACCCCGTTTTGCGTTTTGAATCTCCGGAGGGCGTTTTAGTGTAGACGGGTCAAAACGGAGGACTTTAGAAACGATGACGCAGAAGCTCACGCTCGGCTCTCTGACAGGGTGTAATACAATGGAAGAAAACGCAACAAGACAAAAGCCTGGACTACCAGTTACGTTAGTGCAAGTAAATTCTGCATTTCACACTGCTATAACTGCCTACATGCGTCGTAGGCAAGCTATTATTATAACGATCTGAGACAATTCCCATGTGCAGCGGCGGAATCGACCGTACATGGAGCGTCGGTTTTGGGTTCAGCCGGGAAGAACCAGCGCTTGGTGGGATAATTTTATCAATGAAGTTGTAGTTCCTGAAGAATGGTGCGAAAACTTTTGAATGTCCAGATCGGCACTTATCAACCTCAGCGAAATCTGAGGAATAGTCAATCTGATTCCTGTTTACACCGGCACGCGCATGCCCAGTGTAGGTGAATGGTGACGTGATCCGCGTTTTCAGTCGTTTTAATGTGGACGGAGATCAATTCTAATACGCAGCTAAAACGCTTGTGTGGACGGAGATCGTATTCGTTTTAATTCTCCGTTTCTAAACTAAAACGCAGTAGTGTGGATGGGGCCTTGGTCTTCTAGAAAAAAAAAATACCGATGGCATCATTGAACATCCGGGTTTTTAATTTAAGGGTTTTCAATGGGTTTGGGTAAATGCCTGAAGTAAGGTCTGTGTTTAAGGCAAGCTAAATAAGCATTTTTAGCTTAAAAACATCATTAATGACGTTGTAGGCCATCCCGGAAGTTAACATCACCTTGGTTCCCTCGACAAAACCAAAAAGGGTCTTTTGGATTAGTATTTCAGAAAATAGGGTCTTTTGACTAACAAAAGCTGATTCTTACACATTTTATTCATCATGAGAATCTTCACAAATGCGTACAATGTTTAAAGCGTAAATCAGCATTAGTCAAAAGCTAAACAAAGAATTAAACCACGATCACAAGTCTTTCAGTCTTTGTTTAAAAACATTTTCCCTGAAAGTTTGAGTTATAATAGTTTGCAAGAGTGTGATTATAAACACAACAAGGCTGTGAAAGCAAACTAGTGACTAGAAAAGTTCACCTGTTCGGCTAATGACTAAGCATCTGCCTTTTACAAGACAAGTAAAAGCTATAAAAAATAAATCACAAGAGGGTATTACTGATGTATTTCATAACATAGAATATAACATGAAAATATCTTGAGGTTGTGTCCACCACAGACCTTATTTAAAGCATTTAACCAAAAACTCATTGACTTCAAGACGATGGAACCAGAGGTGCTAAATGCTAATGCATTTCCAGATTTTGTCGTACAAAAATACATCATCCCTGCACTACTCTGCACCTGCACCCCCATGTGATTTTATTTAAAGCTTTTACATGTCTTGAAAAAGACAGTGGTTAAATGGGACTCCTTTGTGTTTACACTCACACTCTTGCAGACTATTCAAACTCAAACGTTCCAACTTGTAGCTTTTATGTAAAGATTGAAAGCTTAGTGGTGTGGACGTAGTGTAATTTGTGTAAAGCTTTAACTTTGGCTTTTTACTTTTGCAGGCTGTTAACAAATGGAAAAAACCTATTGGCTTTTGTCAAAGGAACGAGGGAGATGCTAACTTCCAGGTTGGCCTACAAAAATATGTCATCGCTGGAGCGCTCTGTACAAGTTAAAGATGATTTTAACTTTTCATTGATCAATTGTAAGTTTGAATCTTGTCTGTGTTAGTATTTGAATGAGTTTCCTTTATTTGTGGTCTTTTAGCCCTGATGAAGGCCTGTGTGCTGAAACACATTGGCAAAAAAGTATAATTTTTTGCCAAAGTATAATTTTTCTCAGTTCTACTTTTCTAATTTCTCTACAAGTGTTGCTGACATTGCCTTAAAAAGACCTTTGTTCTCATCCACACACCTTGTTGATTTTGTGAAGAATAACAATACAAAACCCAAGTTAAAGATTGTCAAAAATATTTTTGAGCAGGTTTCCTGGAAGATTTAGTACATAAGTACATATTTTGTCATCAAAATGCTAGTGTACTCCTACATTCGGACAAAATATGAACGCAATATGTACAAAACATGCTAGTTAAAAACTAATTTGGTCCGCTTTTAGGACTACACACTAGCATATCGATGACTGCAAAGCTAATATCTAAAATCGACAGAACTACAGTTAGATTTTATAGTGTCAAATGTTTTAAAACAAAGCATAGCTAGAAAAATATCACTAGAAAAATTTGCATTTTCTTCAGGAAAATAATTTAAAATGTATATATTTTCAGGTTGAGAAAACATAATAGCCATTGAGAAAGGATAGGGAAATTATTTGACAAATTCTCAAGCACACTTTTTCATAATCATATATGACAAATGAATGACAAACTTTTTCAGCACTCATGGTATAAATCATTTTATTGGAGTGTTTATTATGTCAATATCCAGCCAAGCATCCAATCAGACAACAGCTAACTCTCATGAAAGCGCTCCATCATGTTCAGAAGGAGCAATTAAAAACAATGGCAAATTAAAAGAACCAACAAAAAGTTATCAAACAGCTCAATAAAAGCAACAACAAAAAGAATTATTTACATCTTGCTTTTATAAATATGTCAAATGTACATATAATACACAAAGTACCTTAATGGCCAGACAATGTGGACACATTGAGACCCAAAAACAGGTACCAAAAACAACTTAAAAACAGAATGGTGCCTCTCTGGTACTGGGATACTTATTGAGCTTTACAGGCGCATCCCAGCGTTCAATAATCCGGCAGTCGCAAGGATGAAGGGCGAGAGTTGATTATCATTTTCAACTGCCATACTCCCAAAAGCTCATCCAAGTAACCTCACACCATACACAGGACTCCAAACTCAACGTATATTTTAAAAAAAAAATAATAACGTTGATATATGTTCACTTTATGAAGGTCAAAAGGGTCACATGGGCAGATCACCAAAAAGAAACTTTACATGCATGTTGCTCCAAATGACCTTCCAGAATTAAAAACAGATTTAAAATACGAGCCGCAGGAATTAAAAGCCGTTGTATTTTAAATCAATGGCATTTCTCCTAAAGCTTGGTTAGATGTGAGGGTTGCATGTACAAATCGGACTAAAATATGAAAGCAAACGTACCTGCTAATAGGTAAAACTATAGAAGCTGGTTTCCGCCACTAAATAAATATTGCAGAATCGCGATTCTGTCTTTTTCCACCCTCAGAATTGTATATTCCCTCAGATATAAACTCGCAATAGTGGGAGAAAGCGTCAGAATTGTGAACTCTTTATACCTCGCAACTCAGACTTTTTTTCTTCAGAATTATGATATAAATGTGCAATTAAGAGAAAAAACTTTTTTTTTCTATTCTTTATTTTGTGGCGGAAACAAGCATCCATATAAAACACCTACAAAATCATGTAAACTTAAATACTGTCTGGTAAAAACTAATTTAAAGAGGTTCAACATCTCCCTCTCGCTTTACCACTTTCCCTTTAACTGACATGTGCCAAACATTAATCAGGGTCTAATCATGATTTTATATTTCAAGTAAGGAGTGTTTTGTAAAAGTTCACGCCGTACACACGAGCAAACCAGGGTTAAGGCTGATAGGTTTCGGATGGGTCATCACATCCATAAACTGCCCACACGACACACAGCTAGCTGCAAGAGGGAGAAGGAAAAGCTATTGTATACACACAAATATACATAATCCACATCCCGTTCATCCCATTCGATTAGAAACACACGTCTGGATACAAAAACATCCACACTGTCACAAGTGTGGAGGTCATGGGACTCGTAAAACAAACACACACTTCACGGCGAGAGCGTCTTATTTCGTAATCTAGCGTGTAGGTACCGTCCGCTGCTACTGAAAGGAGGCAGGAGTGCGGGACGACAGTGTCAAACAGTTAGAAGACCAGAAATGATTCAGACAAGGCATCCGTAATAACACAGTATTTGTCATGTAATCAAGCCTTCACGGTGTTTCTTACCAAGACAATCACGTAAAGGCTAAATGTAAAATAGGAACGAGTATGATGATTTGGATTTTGTTATCTCATACTGATGCTACAAATGGTAATGCGTTACCCAGCAGCCCGTAGTGTTTCTGAGTTTCGTTCAAGGGCACGATGGTGGAACAACTATTAAACGTGTGAAGTTTGACTGAAACACAGGATCAAATGCGCATTTAAATGTTTATCATAAATCGGAAAAATCTCACGATTAAGTTGACTTTAATGAAGCGTTTATGAGTGTTTGTGTGAAACTCACAAGAACATATCCAGGTCACCCCAAAAAATGAGTAAAATATCTTTTGCATAAAGACAATTAAGGACCTGTAAGATTTTTTTTTTCCACAAACCACCCCTCAAAATCGTTTTTTTTTTTGTAATTCTTCTCCAATTTCTTTCCTTATTATCCTCATTGCTGTAATACAGTATTTTGTACTATATTCAAATGGAAAAATAAAAATATTATATTTTGTCCTTATGTAAACCTTAAAATTAAAGAAGCAAAACAATTTAATTTTGACTTTGAGGTGAAATAGACGTTCTTGACAGGTTTCGTCAGAATCGCTGATTTAAAGAGATAGTCCATCCCAAAATGAAATTCTGTCATCCTTTCCTCACCCTCATGTTGTTCCAAACCTGTATAACTTTCTGTTTCTGTTGAATCAGTTTTGGTTCCCATTGACCTCCATTATACAGACAAAAAATACAATGGAATTCAATGGGAACTGAAACTGTTCGGTTATCAACATTCTTCAAAATATTGTCTTGTTTTTCTGCAGAAAAAAGAAATGTCATGCTGGTTTGGAGTGACTTGAGGGAAAGTACATTTTTGTGCGAACTATCCCTATAACAGCATAATTGAATAGTCTGAAAAAATTATGATCCATAATTGATTATTTCTAACCTGACGCACCTTAAAAATAAAAACTTGATTTTGTTTAGAACCTGTTGCCCCTCATTTCACTTTTTGGTCTATACTCAGACAAGAGAGGACCCCTAAAAACATAATTTTCTTCAGCTTAAAAATAACACGCATTGATAACGTTAACACTGCTAATTCTCGCTGTACGCTAGCATTGGTCACAGGAAGTTGTCATGGGGTAATGACACGCACGGCACTACGCACATTTTCCTAATAATGACGAACTGCTGAGGGAAATGATACCATTTAACGAGAGCAGCATCTATGGTAACATCGACGCGATTACATAATGCTAACACTACGGTTGAGCTCGCATTGAGCGTTGTTGTTGATGTTGGGGTTGTGTCGGGTGGCCGTGGGTGTCGTCAGGCCACCGCTTTCATTGGGACAACCGTGTTGGATGAGGATATCTGCGCACTCCTGACTTCCCGCTCGCTGGGCGTAGGACAGCGGCGTCTGACCACGGGAGTCGCGACTCTTCACATCCACACCGTACTGAGAAACAGGGACAAATATTTAAAGTGAATGATGGAGGGGAATTTCATGAAGGAAAGCATCATGAGGCGTCTCAAATGTGTCCTTACCCAGATGAGCAGCTGTGTGATGACCACGTTAGCCATGGCGCAGGACAGGTGCAGCGCGGTACGTCCATCTCCGTCCCCGTACGTCTCGTTGACCTCTTCTTTGGTGCCGTGGGCCAGCAGGAGATCCACCATCCTCAGGTCGTCCTCCACCACCGCCCGCAGAAGCTGCTGTCCCAGCGGCACGTCTGACTGAGGAAGAGCCACCAGAAACAACTTCTGCTCGTACTTCGCCCGGATCCAGCGCTCCTTCTCTTCCCTGAGGATAAGGATGCACATAGGGATCAACTTTAAAATCAACTTTACTCTTGTAAACGCACGTTTTATTTTTGCAATTGTCGTTCTAACACCATTCTAATGTAGTAAATTAAACCAAAACTTTGAATCAACAAAATCAACACGCAAAATTTACATTTTGAAGTGAAAATAATTAAATATTCTGTACATGTTTAATTTTATACATTTATTTATTAAAAAACTATGGAAAACATGCGTTTTTAACAAGATTTTATTGTGTGTGTATATGTGTGTATATATATATATATATATATATACACACACATACACAATAAAATCTTGTTAAAAAGGCATGTTTTCCAGTTTTTTTTAAATAAAGGTAAAAAATTAAACATGTACAGAATATTTAATTATTTGCATATATATATATATATATATAACAAACTATATTTTTGCACAAAAGTAATATATATATAGAGTAGGGCTGTGCTCAGAATACCGATACGACGATACATCGTCATGAACTCCTGACGATGCGCGTATCGATACAGCAACTAAACTCTGCTCAAAAGAAATTTAAATTCCAAATTGATCCATATCGTGATACGTATCGTATCGTGGGTTTAGTATCGTGATGCGTATCGTATCGTGACATTGTTGGTGATACACAGCCCTAATATAGAGTATATATTCATTCATTCCATAAAGCTGCAAATTTTAAGCCACATTCATTTTTTTTTTGCCTTAAATCATTATAATGTATTATTTATATAAATATATCTTTTAATGCAATATATTTAACAAAATAATATATTATATAAATTCTTTCCATCTACTTTCACAATCTTTGTTTAAAAGTGTTTTTTTTGTGTTTTTTTTTACATGTTGTATCTTGACAGGGCTGCCAAGTTTGTGTATCAAAACCAGCCCAATTTCTATTTAAAACCTGCCCAATCACTGCCAAAACTAGCCCAGTCGTGTTACGGGGGTGGGGGTTCCCTGGTAAAGCCACGATAGGGGGGGTGGGGGGGGGAATGGGTGAATGGTGGGGTTGGGTAAAAATCTTTTGATGGGGGGCACATCAACCCACGGACTAAAAAAAACGTGCAAATGTAGCCCAATTGAACAGGAAAACCAGAGATTTGGCAACACTGGACCTTGATGCATTAGATAAACTTTGTGACTTATGAATAAGTGACAATCCCAGCAGAGTCTGTATTTCTGACATAATCCTATCTGTAACTTTGAGGAAGGCCAGAGTAATTCAGCTATGATTATGATAGAGGTCACCAGGGAAGAAGGTTAAATGTACAAATCACACCGCACACACACACACAACCACAGCGTTAACTTCCTTTAAACGTTTTTTTTTTCCATCAGAATCTAGAGGGTTAAAATCTGTCTGGCTATCGAAAGGTTACACATTGTGAACAGCATGTCTATCGTGGACAATACAGGAGTGTGTGTGTGTGTGTGGAGGGGAAGCAGTGTTTTTTATCGCCACTGTCAGTGTTGTCAGTCCTGCCCGGTGAATCCCAACAAAGGAGGCCCTCTCAACACTGGCCCCTCAACCCTCTAGGGGTCCGCCGGCAGCCCGCCAGATCGAAGGCCCAAAGAAAAGGGCTGAAAGAGACACACTTGGACGAGAGAAAGGAGTCCAACTCTTCACTGCACACCAGACTTCTATCTATCCCTCTCTATCACCCGGCCGCCCCCTCTCCTCTCTTCTGCTGGCATTCATGGCGATGGTGAGGGGTACGCCGCAAAATTAAAATCGATACGAGTGTATCTGGGCATGCTCAGTGGCGGTTTGACCCGCTGACCCCGTGAGGCGGGTGATAAGGGGAGCAGAAAGGAGCTGTTGTTCGCCTCGCGAGAGTGACAGACAGAAGAGACAGAAAGAGAGAGAGCTGATAGAGGTAAAGAGAGTCTTGAGGGATGTCGGGTGACGGCTTTCCCTCGGGATGCGACTCCACAAAGACACCATCACCCTAACGGCAGTGCTAATGTTTACAGTAACAAACCAACTAGGTGAGAGAGAGGAATGACATTATGACATCTACAGTATAGATGAGAATGATATATATACTTACCCATCAAATAAATATTCGCAAGACTATATATAGTCACTGTACTAGTGTTAATTTCGTTAACGAAATCTATAACGAAAAAGTTCATTGACAACCTTTTTTTCGAGATAATGACAAGACGACACCAATATTATTTAACGATAATTGTAACTATATCAACATGGAATATCGCTGACGAAAAAAGACGAGACGTTTATGTCTAATAAAAAGAGGATTCAAAATAATACTGTTTTTAATGTTTGTGGTTACTAGATGTCAAGATTTTAATTCCCCCAATTAGAGATTTTCTGTTAAAAGGATTAATTTTCTGCCCGGTGTTTTACTTAATATTTGCAACTGGCAACCATCTGAAAATGCAGAAAACACAGACAAACAAGTAAGCTGGAGTTCAGCGATTTCCATTTGATGACCCTGCTGTTTTCTGCAACTGAACCTGCGATCAACCTTCTCAGTTATGAACTGTAATAAATCCAAACATGGATCTCACCTATATTTTCGATTGTGGTTGCTGAATAAATGCACTTCCGCAACCTCTGTGTGACAATAAGGAATTTCACCTTTTCGAGCACAAGTTAAATCTGGCAGTTAAACAGGGTTTGTATCAGTGATTTGTGGGACAATGGGAGTGTAAATTAAACCATTATCCTGAGGACGAGAGCTAACAACAGACACTTCCTCTGATGGGGGACTGACTCGTACGTCACAACTCTCACTAGCATTTCAACAGCAAAATGCTAAAGAAATATGAAGGACAGAAGAGAAGCTTAATTTCTTCAGTAAGAGCTCAATGTCTGACAGCCCAGCATCCTGGCAACAAACGCCTCCCATATATTTAATAGAAAATGCACAAATCCAAAATGTTTCAGCAAATAATTTCAATGGTCTTTAATCAGTGTCTTCTGGAGGTATAATGCACCACATCGAGGCGTCATTAAAAAATGTATAAGAGAATAAGCAACCAAACGAACCTGACCTAAAATACTAAAAGGAAGCATTTAATGTCTAATTAAATGACTCAAGTCAGCAGTTACATCTCAGCGTTTACATGCATTTTAGAAGTGCACTCTTACGCTGAACAGCACTGGCTTTATGAAGCAGAACAAATGTTGTGGCATCTCCAAACTGATAATCAGTTATCCCGTGCCATCATTATATTCCCCCGAAGACAATCGCGTGTGTTCCAGCAAGTGTTGTTTAAGTCACTTTGGCAACAATGGCATGAGCTAATTAAGAAAACCACATCTTTAATGCCGTTTCCCTGAAAATCCTGACAGGTCTTTGTGAACAAGGCAGAGAGCAATTGAATGGACTCTGGGCACAGTGAATCGTTCTTCAGAGAGAGAAACTGAGTGTGTGTGTGTGTGTGTGTGTGTATAATTAGCCTCCCTCCCATCCTCCTTCAGCAGTCAATCTTTCAAAGCTTGTTTTTCTTCTGAGGAGACCCACCCTGTTGTTCTCTCTTCATCTGAATTCTTTACAGGAAACCCAGCGCGCCATCACAGGGGTTTAAGAGGGTAGGCGACTCTTAAACTCGAGGAGGAGAGAGGTTTGGGGAAGGAGGAGGGGGAGTTTACCCTAGTTTAACGAGGGAGAATCACTTTTGACAAGTTGAAGGACAGATTCATTTACAGGGTCACCAACAAACCTCAATGCAATGACATTTAAAGGAATAGTTCACCCATAAATGGGCAATTACTCATATTCATGTTATTCCAAACCTGTATGACTTTCGTTTATCAAGAGGAAAACAAAAAGAGATATTTTGATGAAGGTTCACGCTGATATTTTGACCTGTCAAACTCCCCAAATTATTAAAAAAGGAATCATATAAGTGATCTATACTATTTGTAGCCTGGTTAAAACCAGACCATTCTCAGTTGTAACTGAGTTAGGGTCTGGCAAAGCATCATAGACAAATCATTTCCAGAGGGGCGTCACCAGCGGACGTCGCGGATAGACCTAAAACCAATCAGAGCGATGAAGGAGATGACGTATGCAGAGCGGCGGAGAAACATCTCCGAGTGTTGTTCTTTGCTCGGTTTTTAACAAAAAGGAAACGTTCAAATCGCTTAAAACAGACGCGATAGCTGATTCAAACGAGTGATGTTTGACGGCGGCATCCATCTTTTTAATGTAGGCTACAAAATCTGCTTCAAAATCCCAGCGCTGTCGTCATCGTGTAAAGCCCGCCCCAACGTTTCTGATTGGTGCCGCGATTTCAACGGATTGGAAATGGGTTTGAATGAGCTCTTTGCCAGACTAACTTTCAGAGCAAATCTAAATTTGCCGGAAGTTGTCTGGGTTTTCCAAGGCTATATTATTTGTGCTTAGTAAGTAAATTTATGCCATATGACTGCTTTCTATGAGGAACAGATTTGTTTTCGGTGCATTAAGATGCATCAAGCCATGTCAATGACCATAGTTTGACTGAGATCAAATCTTGAACAACCTGTCTTAACATGTCTCAATATATCTTTGGATAACTTTAATTTAGGTCTGTGACACAAAAAATGCATATGACTTCAAATAAATTATGACATAATAAATAAATATAATAATAAAATAATAATAAGGTACTTTTTTCTTTTTGTAGCTTGATGATATCCATCCACATTAATGTTGACTGCAAAATAAAATAGAAATAGAAAATAAGCTACTTTTTGTTGTTTTTGGAGCTTAATCCACATTCAAAATCAAATAAGGTACTTTTTTTGCGCATTTTTGGAACTTGATATCCATTCACATTCACTCTGAGTGAAAAAAAAAAGAGAAGATAAGGTATTTTGTTGTTTTTGGAGCTATATGGTATCTGTCCAAATTCAAAATAAAATAAAAAACTACAAAATGGTAAATGGTTATTTTAGTTATATGTTTTTTTTTAGGAACTCAATGGCATCCACATTCTCTTTCACAGTGTACAAAATAAGTGTGAACATTCTTTAGAACATCTTTTGTGTTCCATGAATAAAAAAACAAAGAAAACATACAGGTTTGGAAAGACTTTAGAGTGATTAAATAATGACAATTTTCATTCACGGGTGAACTATTGCTTTGCTATGTGCGACTCAGATTAATGGAAGTTGCTTAACGGTTTCTGTTTATGAGATGACATCAGTTATCAGGATAGCTGGGGGAGGATTTAAACATAAATTTGCATGTATTTAAGCATCCATACATCCAAATCATTTCTGTCTGCAGCCCTTTATGAAGCTTTTAAAGACTCTCTTAGTCAGTTTATGGTCACCTGTCCTTGAAAAGGAAGAAGGAAGATTTCAGGAGCAGCAACAGGCTTCTCAAATACCCCTGGCCACTGCCACTTGAAAGGAGAAGTGTGAAAGAGAGGAAGAGAGGGGCTGGTAATCCCGCCTCAGACTTTTGTTTGAAATGGAGACCCAATCCAAACACAGGGCACTGTGTGGAGGGGTTTATGGGAGAAAGCCGAGAAGCCATGAAAAGACACTTCCTCTCGGCAGGAGGAAGAAAAATAAAATGTGCAGCTTTAGCGTGTCAAAAGCGAGGGAGGGACGAGGAGGCCAGGAAAGAGTGATGAGATGGAGGGAAGATTCTCTCTGCAGGGGGAGAAAACCACATTCAGGAAACACACACACACACTGGTACACACATATTTGCAGTGGATATCAGGGTTGCTTGGGGGACATCGGGGGACTCGAGTGTGAGAGAGACTATAAGTCTGAAAAGGAGACCAAATACTCTTTATATCCAACTTGACTTTAAAAGCTGTTAACTGCTTCAAAGAGAACAACAATAAAATTAGCACTTAATAATGTCACTCAATAATAAATCATTAAAGGCAACATGAAATTAGTACTGACCCCATTTACTTTCTGAATGTCTCAATGTTATTGATCAGCGCACATTATTCTAAAGGAAAAAGGTTTGTGTTATCTTTAAACAAAACAATAAATATTTTATAATAAATATAATTATCGACATATTTAACTTAATTTATATTAATTTATTTACATTATATATACATATGTAAATTAATTAATAAAAAAATAGAAAATCAATTAATTAATTATTCTAATTAATTATTTACTGACATATTGCTGACATAACCAAAGTTACACAGGAAGAAAAAATAAATGATCAAATTAATATAAATATATTTCATTACAAATACTTTTGAAATATACCAATAAACATTTAAATATAATAATAACATGTAAAATTAATAAAATACTTAAATTGTGTGATTATATATATATATATATATATATATATATATATATATATATATATATATAAACACACACACACACACACACACACACACACACAATTAGTCACATTAACATGAAGTTCAATGAGTGAATTCGCTTTTATTTTTCCTTTAATATACACAATTAAAACCCTAAACGTATATCGTGTTGATTGCGGTCAGCCGGAGTGAGGTATCAGTTCAAGCTTTTACAAGAGCTTTTCTAGCATCACCTGACCCTAATAATCACAGAAACGTGAAAATGATTCCTGTAGGCTGGCCCAGAGAATCAGGAACACATGAATGCACTCCAATACGGAGGAAGAAACAACGGGGCAATTACTCAACCCAGACTAAACAGCACACAGGGATTTATGAGAAGGGTCCCTATGTAGCGCACACTCGAGGGGAGGCGTCTCTCCAGGAAGGCCAAAAACCAATTGGACATGCAAGTGAAATGACGAGGGCGTGGAGGAAGGTGAATGCCTTCTTCAACTAACGACCAATCAGAGCGCAGGACCAGGAAGTGAATGGGTTCATGGAGGTAAGTGGGGCTCAGAGGAAGGGGACTCGCCGACACACACAAACACAAAACAACCCCCTGAAACTCTCAAAAGACACATCAAACAGAGGGGAGGGCAGAGCCGAACAGCAGGGATGGAGTGTTTGTAAAGAACAGAGAGAGAGAGAGAGAGGCAGGAAGAGAGAAAGAAACAGAGGGGGAGTGTTTGCAATGAGACAGTGTCAGTGTGTAGTTCACATTTATCAATGACGCTTCATGTACTAAACACTTAACAGGCACAACACAGATTCACAAACAAAGAGCTTTAATGTTTCGACCATGTGAGTCCAGCTCTTTTTCAAACATATTCTGCATTATATATGCTAAAGATTGACTGCAAAATGTTTTCAGACCTCAAACTGAGTGTACAAACTACACTGGCGTTTACATTTTTTTTTTAAATTAAGGAATTCATACTTTTATGCAGCAAGGATGCATTCAATTGATCAGAATTGACAGTAAATATTTTTGTTTTCTATTTCAAATAAGTGCTGTTCTGTTCATCGAAGATCCAGAAAAAATTTGACAGGTTCCACAAAAACATTAAGCAGCACAATGGTTTTCAACATTGATAAAATGTTTCTTGAGCAGCAAATCAGCATATTAGAATGATCTGTGAAGGATCATGTGACCCTGAAGACTATAGTGATGATGTTGAATATTCACAGGAATATATTCAAATAGAAAACAGTAATAATATTTGACAATATTACTGTTTTTACTGTATTTTTGATCAAATAAATGCAGCCTTGGTGAGCAAGAGACTTCTATCAAAAACATTAAGAAATCTTACAGACAGCTAACTTCATAATCATAATAATAATAATCGTTAACATACAAGTTAAATCAAGTTCATTATAAATTACAGTAGTCTGTGTTGTGACACTAAAATAGTGCAAAACATAATTTTTTGGTTCACAATGGAGACCTGACTAATAGATAATTAAATTTCTTTGTCGATTTTTATGAGAAAAAAGATTAGCAATATTATTAGCAATTTATGAAAACATGCATCCAATCATCTGACCACTGTAAAATTTTCAAAAATAAAGATATTCTTTATCTTGAATACATTTTCTGCAGCAGAATATGATAGCACAAACAATACTCTGAAAAATGTGCCACAAGAAAGCAAAACATATTTTCATTGCTAGAAGGGAAAATGAAAATGTGCGACAGTAAAAGCAATTCATGATGTCAAACATTTATCATTCCAGTATTTTAAGTCATAAAAGGCAACCCGCCTGTATGTGCTGATGTATTTATAATTACGGTTGATTCGTGAAACTGAATTCAAATAGAAATAGATAGGATAGAAATGCTGTAAATTTCACTATTGCTCAGTACAATTGTAAATCTTTTTAAATACTGAGCAGAAAGATTTCTTTATTATTTTTGTATATAGTTCTTTTCAGACACTATAAGCCATCAAACATCATTCTGGTTTCTAATCAACCTGTCAGAGATCTGTTACAATATTCATTACTCTGATTGAAGACGGCTTGAGCTGTCAATCAAACACTATCTCTATCCTGATTGACTAAAACTTTGGCTGGCAAAAAGAGGGTAATTCTTCAATCAAATGAAGAATAATATACGCATAATATACTGTAGGTCAAAACACAGTAGCGGAAAGCAAAGAATGAAAATACGACGAGAAGGACCTGCAAACAGAAGAGAGGACAGGTGGGAAAGAGAGGAAGGATTGACGGCGTGTAAGAGGGGGAAGAGGTTAGTGAAGTGATTCATTTGTATTAGTGCCACTGCCCCGTGGCGAAGACGCAACGGCAAATTATTTCTGAAACAAACTGGAGGATCATCAGAGCTATTACCTGCTCTGGCCGAAGGGCATCGAGTGTGTGTGTGTTTGAGAAACTGTGAAACACAATCGTTATCTCTTTCAGTCTAGCCTCAAAAGAGCAAAAAAGAAGAAAATAAAAGAGAGGAAAATAAAGAGTTTAGTGATGGAGGGACTATATATCTATCTATATATATATATATATATATATAGACACAAATCAGTGTCATTTTAGTATCACTGATTACTATACTATTATAGTTTTTAATAATATTTTTAAATGATTATTTTTTAATTATTTTTATTTTCTTGTTTTATGTTTCTGTCATTAAAAAAAAAGTTAAAACATTTTTAATTCAGTTTTAGTTTTTTTAGTACATTAAGTTAAACTAAATGAAATTGAGAAATGTTGCCTAATAGCTATAGTATTATATTAAATAATATTTTATTTCAGTTAACATTGATTTTATTTCAACCATTGAAAGTTTATTTATGGTTTTAGTTATAGTTAACTATAATAACTGATACAAGTATACTATAATACATTAACTATAATACAACAGATACAAATATAGAGGCATATTTCGCATTTAATTAGTTTGTTGATGAACCCCCAAATCATAATACGTAGTTTAAACGGAGTTGTAAAAGCAATAATATGACGTAAGCGCCGCGTGTGTGAATCGTAGGCGTCCCGTCTCACCAACGACTGAAAGAATGCTCTCAGTCTTGTGGCACACGGGTGCCAGGCAATTAGAGTCGACACGAAAACACACACAACTGCCAATTTCTAATTTAAGCCCAAACAGCCTCGGATGAGCCAACCTCTGCAGCGCCGCTCTCTCTACACTGCAAGATTGATGGCCACACAAGAATTCATGACAAAACTGTGCAAATCTATCATAAATCTATCAATCTGGTTAACGGATTACCTACAGAGCTCCATGATCGATTGACGCTGCTCAATAATTAAAACAATATTTATAATTAAAACGGCAGGTGAGACGCATTGAGATTCCATGCGTGTCAAATCTTAGTTTAGTGAAACAGGAAATGAAAATGGCCTGTTTTAACTTCACAGAGGGAGAAAATAGAATAATGCTTGAGATTTTATGTTCAAATATAGGGCAAATTCAGAGAATTGAAGAAATATGACAGTCAAATGTGGAAAAATTTAACTGAATTTATCCTACTTGGGTTCACAAAACAACCCTACTGTAATAAAAATAGAATAAACAAGTAAAATAAATACTAAATATGAATAAGTCAAATACTACACTAATAAGTAAGACAAAAATCTACAACTTTTAGACAGCATTGATAACAAACTTTTTTAATCTTTGAGTGCTGAATGAACAAAAAAATGAAAAAGTGCTACAAATACATCTAAACAAAATCTCTGACTTTGACTACATTTTTTTATAATGATTCATTATTATTATTTTATTACAAGTACTTAAGCAGAATAAATAAAACAATATAAATAATGATTATGAGCGATTGGACAGCATGGAAAAAAAAAAAGATAAATGTTTAAATATAATCTCAAGATGCCAAACTTTACAGCGAACTAGAACAGTCTAAATCAACTTGTTAGTTCTATTACTAAGTAGCAATACAACCTAGCTTATAATAGTCAAAATTAGTTAATTTCATTAAGACTGTGGAGGGAAATTTGGCTGCCTTTCATCCTGATCCCACAGTGTAAGACTTTTTCACTTTTGAGTATTTGTGTTTAGCTCATGGGAAAGTGTGTACGCAAGTAATCCAGAGCCCATTACAGCCGCGCATGGCTTGTGTTATGGGGTTTAAATTAGTCATCAGGGCTGTAAATGAGCTCGGAGAACACTGAGACTTGTCACCCTCACTCGGATGTTAGTTTTCACCTCCGTGATGAGAGTTAAATCAATCCTGCCTGACTGCACCACAGTAAAACGAGCCCGCTTACTCATCTCACTGATGTCAAACGACATTTTGATGATACATATATAATTGACCATCCAAATGACCCATTCATACCAATGAGTGAATGACCAACATGAACCAAAAAAACAAGCGCTGAGACTGTGACTCAGGAAATCTGAGACATATATATACATATGTGTGTGTGTGTGTGAGTGTGTCTATATATATATATATACAAACACACATACACATATATGACGCAATCAAATGACACCAGTAATTATTGTCATATTGAGAAAAAAAATAAACAAATGCAACCTGATGACTACATATTGAACATATGTGCACTCTAAATACACACCATGTTTCACCCATTACTCTTTGGCTAAGGAAAATCAGTTATGACGGTAATGAGATTTTCAGTTTTTGTCCAAGCGGATGAGAGAATGAGTGAGCGAGTGAGAGAACGGGAGAAATGGAGGATGCCGTGAACCATCAGATTCTCCTGACAATGAAAAACATTCCCTCCTCCGGCAGAGAGCCCGTCCTGACGACTGAAGTGTGAGGGGGGATATCAGCATCAATAATCTTTCATCAAGTCAAAAGCACTCAGCTGCAGCCCGCCAACCACTCAATAGATAACTGTGAGCCATCACTCGCCACTGAGTGAGAGAAAAGAACGGAGAGAGAGAGACAGACAGAGACAGAAAGCTGAAGCACCCCAGGTGGGGAGTAGATCGAAAGGGCTATCTTCCTTTACATGCTATCTGCGCCACGCACACTTTAGTAGGGCAGTTGTTACATCTTTGTTCACGCTCTCCACTGAGGGAAATCCTGATGCTGTCTTGCACACTATGAAGCAGCAGGTCACTTCACTGTCTTGTAAACAGATATTATAGCAGGTAAACAAAGTATATAAACATTATATATATATATTAGTGCTGTCAAATTGATTCATGTATATATATATATATATATATATATATATATATATATATAAATATAATCTCTGTTAAATATCTTTTTAGATGCTAGTTCTAAAGGAATTAATTAATAATTTTTATTGCCACATCATCAAAGGGTATATTTATGGCAAAAATAAATAAAAACATATTTTTTAAATAAATTAAGCTATATATATATATATATATATATATATATATATATATATATATATATATATATAGCTTAATTTATTTAAAAAATATGTTTTTATTTATTTTTGCTATATATATATATATATATATATATATATATATATATATATATATATATATATATATATCCTTTGATAGCCTATATATATATATAATTGGTCATCATATTAGTTATTGGCTATAGCATGAAAGCAAACAGGACTTTGAAAACCCGAGTGGTGCTGGTGTTAAGGCGAAAATCCCAAGTCCAATCACTAAGAAAAGTAATAGCACATCTCTCCTCATCAAACCACACACTTTTAGGCAACATTCATGTCCGTAACACAAACATGCATGACAAATTATGCGCTATAAACTACCCATCCAATAGCATCTCTCAACCTGATCAAACAGATAAAGGCATATGGTACAGTTCAGCAGCTAATGCTTTAGCATTAAAATCAGTCCTACATGATGATGCATTAGAGCAGGCGGGCAGGCCAGGTGGTGTCAAGGTGTCTGACTGGATTCATACCCTCAGGAGTGACTGATACACCCCCCTGAGTGATGGATAGCTGTCAGAGCCATTCAGAGCTCTCAATTCAGCCCCAAGGGGAGTGCTTTGGGACTGTAATAGTGTCCTTAATTGCCACCAAAAACACTCTTTTCTCCAGGTCATTAGACAGATTGGGAACGTGAGAGCGCGTGTCAGGCTTAAAGGGGGGAAACACCTCGAGACATGGCCTGGAACCAGAGCAGGTGAGCAGCTTCAGACAATGGTCTATGGACCCTATTATCTCCTGAAGCATCTCATCTTCTTCAAACAGCACTAATGGACCGATGATTGGGTGAAGACTTTGACACAATTTAGTCATTGATCATATAACTGAAACTGGATGCAAGGCTTACTTGAATATGCTTCCATACCCTGAACAAAGAGTCCATTGTAACCTCTTCCCTTCCAATACTACACTTCACTTTCTTTAAAGCTGCCATGTTTAATGCCAAACGATGCAAAACTTTCTTTCATGTAACTTGAAGTCCAACTCCAAACATTATTAAGGCGAGACACTACAGGTGAATAGGGTAATTTTTTTAACTATCAGATATCACCATGAAACTTTGCCAATTGATTACCTACATTAAGATGAGAAAAAAATGTATTACAAGTTTTCTGTAATTTAATGTTTAAATATGCAAATGAGGCATTGTCTCATTAAATATGCGCTATTTTGCATATATTTAAAAAAACGAAATCTGAGTATTGGACAAAGCCAGTTTCAAAATTATTTTTTCATTGTGTTCACATATTAGATGGGGAAAAAATTACAGAGGGATTTATGGATATCTACTTTTGTTATCCTGTAAATCAGAATATACTGCCAATAGCCTTAAAAAAATGATTTTCGCCATGTTTTTGGGAATAAAATGTTATATAAATCAGGCTAGGAATAATATATTTATAAATCCCTCTGTAAATGTCTTCATAATATAACTAGGTAAAAGACTGGAAAGTTTGGTGTATATAGGTGCTACCGAACTGGAGATTTCGGACTTGGAGTATGAGAGAAAAGACATTTTGAGAAAACGTGCTTTAAAGATTTAGCATCAGCCAATGAGATTGCGCATTTAGAGTAAAATCCCCCCTTTTACTTTCGCGATTGGTTGCTGATAAAAAGGAAATGACCATATTTGGATCCGGCAGTCTTGTTCAGGAGAGAGAGAGCTTTCTAACGGTGTGTGTGATGACAGGGTGCAGATCGCGATCGCGGAGCAGAGGGATGATTTATAACGACAACTTTTGATGAATTTATGAGAAATCTACAGACGCAAACAGACAAAGTGTAGTAAAATAAAGACCTAAATGTGTATTTCGGACTTTTTTTCACCACAAGTCTGAAAGAAGACATGTTATTGAAGACAAATATCCCAAAATCTCAAAATTGACCAGTGAAAAAAAAACTATGTTTTTGCCTGCCGTGTCTCGCCTTAAAATTGACCAGGCGAGCTGCCATTTGGTATTAGTCTATGCAAGCTAGTATGTAGGCAATTATTTATTTAGCATTAAGTCAATAATTTTGTTTTCAGTTGAGTTTTTAATATTAATTGTTTTATTGAAAAAACAATGTGTGAAAAAGTGTTTTATAAAGAACAAAATAAGGTACCAAAATAAAACCTGTGATTTATAATGCAATTTAAAAAAAGCTCCAGGTTTGCTGTGCATATTTGTATTGCTGCACAATGAGACCAACATTTTATTTAATTATAATAATAATTTCATACTAACACAATTCATCTTTAAACGTTAAACCACCTTTTTTTTTTGGGTTGAAAACCACAGGATTCTTTTTTTGTTAACAATAAACACTTCTCATTACAAGTTTGGGAAGATGTTTGTGAAACAAAAGGAAAGTTGCTAGCAAACTGGATGGAAACCTGGCTAATAACACAAAAACAAAAATAATTTGACAGTAAACAGTAAACAAACTTTATAATCTATTATAATCAGAGTTGTCGCTTGAATTCATGGTGCCTGGGACAAAAAAATCTGGTCATGAGGATTTTGTTGACTTAAAAAAAAAATCTTGTTTTCAAGGCTATCAGCTAATGCTTTGGACAGGGAACCCACCTGGTGCTGTCTACCCCGGGTTTGGTGTATTCCTCCACACAGCCCTCCCAAACGCTGTTGGCCATGGCGTTCCCGATGGCAGTCATCACCATGCTGAGTTCCACCGGCCAGTCGTCCAGGTCCAGAGACCGTACACGGGACAGATGTGTACCCAGGTTCCTGTGCATCCCGGAGCACTCGATACAGATCAGAGCGCCGAGGTTGAGACTAGCCCAGTCGGGATCTGAGGATCAGAGACAGTTACATTTCAGTGTACCATACCAAATCGGCATTGTACACATCTCAAGGTCGGATATGGGTAATTTTCAGCAATGACTATGCCAACGTTTAAAGAAAAGTTGCCCAAACAATGAATATTTCCTGATTATTTACTCACCCCAAGGCCATCCAAGATGTATATGACTTTCTTTCCTCAGCCGAAGAGAAATTAAGGTTTTGGAGGAAAACATTCCAGGATTTTCTCCATCTAATGCAAGTGAATGGTGCTCAATGTAGACCATTTTTGATGGTCCAAAATCCATATTTAGGCAGCTTCAAAGGGCTCACAACCCCAGTCGACGAATAAATATCTTAACAATCAGTTATTTTCAGAAAAAAAAAATCATGTACTTTTTTTAACTAGTAACTACAAATGTTCACTGTGGTCCAACTCTGCATAGCGTGCTCACGAGACGTTTCAGTTCACGACTTCTCGAATGACGTATGCACGTTGGGAAGGTGACGTAGAAAGCAAGAAGTGTGGAGAAGGAACGCTGCCCTGAACAAATTGTCGTTGATGTATATTAGTATTTGTTTCAGTTTTAAAATGGTCAGTTTGTGTGTGTATCCTGGATGTAAACTCCTTTGTAAACAATGGGGCGGTTCATGCTGCCTACATCACCACCATTCCCTTGCATTAGATAAAAAAATAAATAAAAAAAAAAGATCCAGGAATGTTTTCCTCCAAAACATTAATTTCGCTTCGGCTGTGAAAAGAACGAAATATACATCTTGGGGAGAAAAAATAATCAGGAAATTTTCATTTTTGAGTGAACTACTCCATATCCCAGTCTGGGATTTTGTACAAATGTGGGTGAAACTATCCAAAACCCCCAAAAAAAAAGAAAAAAAAAAAGATTACAATTATTTTAAATATTTTTAGTTTAATGTACTTTATCACATTATGGCAAATATCTAATGAAATGAGACTAGCTTCACGTTCAGAAATGGGTGCCGTCACAATGTCTCACTCACTGGGGGCGTCACAGTCTGCACAGAAGCTGTTTCCCCTCACGTTCCTGATGGACTGGATGGTCAATGCATCACTCTGGCTTCCTAATCGAGACTACGTGCCATAACAATTCAGATATTACAATGTGGAAAGAGCAGAGGGGTTTGTTTGAGTGTGCATAAAACAATATTAACCTATTTCCACGGTACCAGAATTTACATAATACCATCTTACCTTGTTCTTGCTGCTCTCACAGGACTGCAGACTGGCAAATATCTGGCTCTCAATGGCCTGCACCCAGAGTTCTCTTTCCTCAAACGTGGAAGCCTCAAAGTGCCACATCTGACCCGTCAAGGACACAATGACGAACTCAAAGGACTCTTCTTGCTCTGAAACACACCAAATGTGAGATGGGTTATACACAAAAAATTCTGTGCAAATGATTTGTGGGCCACAATGAAGGCAAAACATGGCACAACTACACAATTATCTGAACATATTTGATGTTTGATATATAAATAAACACTTTAAGACTTTATTTAACTAATTTAAGACTGTGCTTGCGAGGATTCTCGACTTTTGGCGTTCTCTTTTGTATCTTATTGTGCTTAAATGATTTATAAGCATTTTCATGAATAAGAGCCTGGTTATATGATGTAACGCTAACTAAAGTATGTAGGAAAAAATGGACGCTGCGTTAATTGCGTTAAATATTTCTAACGCCTTAAACTGGAAAAATTAATCACATGCGTTAACGTGTTAATTTTGACAGCCCTAATATATATGTATATATGAAATATTTATTAAATTATATGTATTTATTAATTGAAAATAAAAAGTAAATATATCTTATTAAAAATAAATAAATAATTCAAATCGAACATAAAAACATTAAATTATTTAAATTTTAATAGTAGATTAAAGAAAAAGAAAAAAACAGGATATACTGTATATGCCATTATTTCCAAGTTAGAGATCATCTTCACTGAAGGCTGCAAACACAAACATTTAAATGGCCAATATCCAAGGTGCATTATGGGTATCTGCGATTAGTGTCAGTTGCTGTTGTTCATCAGCATCGTAAAATCCAAGTGATTAAAAAGGTAAATACATCCATTAGAGTACTTATCTCATTACCAGAGAAGACTCATTATTATTGCAGCTGCCTAAATAGAATATAATGTGGGTTAATCATTCTGGTCACAGTAATTTCCACATCGCAAAAGCACACGCGAGGTACTGCAATGTTTCTACGGAGCTCAAATGAGGGGCGAGAGGTGAAAAACAGACCATCATTTCTGCAATTTACTCAACATTTATTTCAAAACCATGATTACTTTGATGTGTACGTGACGATGATTACACACACGAGTATTCCGGCCGATGAAGCTGCATGAGGCGAAAAGAAGTTCACAGACTCAATCACTGCAGTAGTTTTACAGAATAAAGGCAGTTTATTAGCATTAAAATGCACAAAATAACACCATTTATTGACGCCCACCGTCAATGATCATTAACACATTATTGAGGTCTCATTTTTAGAGAAATTATCATCAATTATCAAGGTCATGTGCCAACCCTGTTAATTTTTTACTTTCTTTGTTAATTTAAATCTTTGCACACGGTATGTATATATATATATATATATATATATATATATAAATAACAGGGTTAGCTATAATAATATAATCTGAAAATTCAATGTTTTTATTCATGTTTCAAGAAGTATTCTATATATTTATTTTATTATTTTATTATTATTATTATGCATTTAGTGTCTATTTTTGATGGTCCAATGAATTAAATAATTTATAAATTAAAGCTACTTTATCTTTTTTTTTATTGGAACTTAAAGGACATGAACCAAAAGATGAAATTATTCATTACAAATTATTGTTAAATGGTACATTGAGGCATGTCCCGCTCTGTATCTAATATCTACCATGAACAAAACCACAAAATTTCTGCCAGATGACACATTTCTACCATCATACCACCCAGCCTTACATAAAAACTATGCACACAACTTTAAATTCAAATGAAATGATGTTGAGAAGGGTTTTAAGGCAGCGGTTTATCTTGAATGTGAAGCATATAGATCTCCGTCTACTCTCATCTCCAATCAATAATCTCCATATGATGGCTTGAACCGATCCGCTCAACACATGCGTATCATTGTAAAAGACTCCCGTTCACTTCAGCAGAGAACTTGGCCTCAAGCGAATGGCAACAATCCAATTAGTTTGACACCCTCCTCAATTACCCGATTTATTCACGGGACTTGACTTCAGGTCAGGGATCAATACAGAGCCAGCAGCTTTGTGTCTAAATCAAGGACTAAAGGGTGAAGGTCCGCCGCCCCAGTTGATCTCTCGTCTTTGCTTACATTTCATGCTTCTTTTAGCTGGAAATGAACCACAAGCGTAAGCCTGGATACACAATGTGGATAAATATGTCGAACAAAGGTCGCTAGAATTCATTTAGGAGGTTTCCTACACTCTTAGAAGAAAGGTTTTATAAAGAACATTAAAGGGGTCTGTCAGGCGCTTCAGACACAGAACCTTTAAGGGTTCCCATAATGGATAATCTTATGGATTTATTTGTAATTAGTTTTTTTATTTCTCCTTATATAAAACCTTTTCAGCATAAAGTGTTCTTTCAAATTGAGTCAAGAACCCTAGGGTTCTATATAGAATCGCATATTTTTTTCTAAGAGTGGTCAAAATAAGAGCATTTTTCATTTTTGGCACAAATTAAACCACTCAAAACTTATTTTTAGTAATGAACAAATTATGCAAACATCATCTTTGAATGCTATTATTTCATACTGTAGTATCACAGAAGGGAATATATTGTATTTGGATATCATTCTGGCTGTTGTGATATAGTTTATCTCCTGTCTGCTATATCTTATATTGAGTTCTGAATATCTCAGAACTCAAATTATCTGCCTTGTTTTTGAGATTTAGAAATAAACTTTCACACTCCTTTTAATATATATATATATTCATAAGAATAGCAAAACAATTATCTTGCATTCCACTGTCCAATGATTATACTGTACACCTCTGCATCCGAACACAAACAATTACTCTGTTGGCTGGCCATCTGATAAATTAGCCATTACAACAGGTAATTTCAATGTGGAATTATAATAAAGAAAAAAAATCTGTTTCTGATGTTTGAAACCACAGAAAATAAAAGCTAAGCCAAATTCTTTTTGTGCTTTAGTTGTTAAGCAGCACACAACATTACAGTAATTGTTACTTCTGTAAAGTTTATTTCGAAATCTCAAAAACAAGGCAGAGAATTTGATTTCTGAGGTACTCAGTGGCTGGGATTCAAAATCTACACTGTAAAAAAACACACGTTTCTGCCTAAAAGTACAATCAACTTGGATGTTTAAGTCATTTAAATTACATTAAACTAAATTAGTTGAATCTTGTATAACATGAAAAAAAGTTGAAAATTGCTTCATTTATTTTGATGAGTTGAAGCAATATAAAAACATATGTTGTCTTAACTTGCATAGCATTTAAACTCATTTACGATGCTCCAAAATGCTGTCCGAATCAACAGTGGTTCATTGCAGTCAAATGATTGTGAATCACCTGACAATTTCACTTCTCAGAAAATGAACTGTTGACGTCAAATGAATTGAATGAATTGTTGTATGTCAAGATCAATAATTCCAATTTTTGAACTAATCAAAATGTTAGCTTCAAATACAACTGTAATCAAATGCACAATTCTTTAGGTTACAGATTATTGATGTTTTACACAAAGCAATTCAAAGCACAAAAGTCAATAAATTATTAACTCAAACTAGCGAACTAGATATATTATACTACCAAAACTAGTCAAACATTTGCATGTTTGACTGAATTTACAGAATTAGGTACACCTGTTCAATTGATTGTTAACACAAATATCTAATCAGCCAATCACACGGAAGCATGTAGACATGGTCAAGACGATCTGCTGAAGTTCAAGCTGAGCATCAGAATGATGAAAAAGGTGATTTAAGTGACTTTGAACGTGGCATGGTTGTTGGTGCCAGAGGGGCTGGTCTGAGTATTTCAGAAACTACTGATCCACTGGGATTTTCACACACAACCATCTCTAGCGTTTAAAGAGAATGTTCCAAAAAAGAGAAAATATCCAGTGAGCGGTGCATGAAACCGCCGGAGGTCAGAGGAGAATGGCCAGACTGCTTCAGCTGATAGAAAGGCAACAGTAACTCAAATAACCACAACAGAGGTCTGCAGAAGAGCATCTCTGAACACACAACACTTCAAACCTTGGAGCAGAAGAGCTACAGAACACACACCAGTGACACTCCTGTCCACTGAGAACACAGAACTGAGGCTTCAGTTCACACAGGCTCACCAATGGACAATAGAAGAAAACTTTGCCTGGTCTGATGAGTCTTGATTTCTGCTGCAACATTCAGATGGTCTGGTCAGGATTTGGCATTAACAACATGAAAGCATGGATCCGTCCTGCCTCGTATCAACGGTTCAGGCTACAGGTGGAGTAATGATGTGGAGGAGATTTTCTTGGCACACTTTAGCACCAATTGAGCATCGTTTAAACACCACAGTCTACCTGAGTATAACCTGGCATGCCACAAAGCTTAAATCATCTCAAACTGGGTTCTTGATCATAACAGTGAGTTCACTAAACTCAAACGACATCTACAGTCACAGATCTCAGTCAATAGAGCAGCTTTGGGATGTGGTGGAACGAGAGATTTCATCATGGATGCTGAGCCGACAAATCTTCAGAAAGTGTGTGATGCTATCATGTCAGTATGGATCAAAAATCTCTGATGAAGGTTTCCAGCACCTTGTTGAATCGTTGCCACGAAGAATAAAGGTAGTCCAACCTGGTACTTCTTTCATTTAAATTTGGAGGGAAAATGATTCATAACTATTTAAAAGCATCATCATGATGCTGGTTGAGTGAATCTCCAGAATGAATTTTAGACAGAAGGAGAAGCTCAAATATAAGATCATTTTAATTTGTTTAATATTTGTTGGTTGTTCCCATACTTTCATATGTGCTATTTCACAGTATTGATGACTTGACTTTAATTTGAAAATCAGAAAAACAGTCATAGTAAAGTAATTGTATGTGTGTCCCAAACGTATGACTGGTAGTGTAGGTCCAAGAGAATAAAAGTGAAAATGCGCTGCACTATAGGAAAAAAGAAAGCATATTATCTAAAAAATTACCAACAGACTCTGAGGTCTGTTGATATAAAATGTGCAATGACAAACACAAGCTCCCAATCAGCCACTGGTGCTCAGAAATTAGCAGTAATGAGACGGAGCCGAGCAGGTTCTGCCTGAATACATCCAGTTAAAATCCAATCTGAGGGACTGGAGGCAAAGAGGGCAGAAACAACTTACCTTAATTAATACGCTACAATAAAAGAAAGATAACAACATCTAAAACCACAGTCTTTCTCTCCTCCTCGTCTCCTGGCCCTTGCAATCATTTATTCATGTTTCTATTCTTTCTGCATTTACAGAATGGTCAAAGGTTTGGAGTTGGTAAGATAAAAAAAAAAAAGTTTTTTAAAACAGCCTCTTATGGCTCAACAAGGCTGCATTTATATAATCAAAAATACAGTAAAAACAGAAATATTATCAAATATTATTACGATTTAAAATAACTGTTTTCTATTTGAATATGTTTTAAACCGTAATTTATTCCTGTAATGCAAAGCTGTATTTTCTTCATCATTACTTCAGTGTCACATGATCCTTCAGAAATCATTCTAATATGCTGATTTGCTGCTCCAGAAACATTTATTATTATTATCAATTTTAAAAACAGTAGTGATGCTTCAAATTTTTGTGTAAACCGTGATACATTTTTCAGGATTCTTTGATAGAAAGTTAAAAAAGAACAGCATTTATTTGAAATAGAAATCATCTTTAACATTTTTAACGTCTTTACTGTCAATATACTAACATTAACTAGTGATTTAATAGTACGCTTAGAGTTATGCAAATTAAGTAGGGCGGGGCTTGATCTCATCCATCAAAATCTGATCGGATGGAGGGGTGAAACATGTTATGTTTTGATGTAATTGATTTTTCCTAGCAGAAATGCAGAATTTTTTTTTCTTGTTTTAAGTATTGTGCACTGTAAATCTGTAAATCATGCACAATAAGACCAGTAACACTTATTGGGACACTAAGTCGATTTTGGCCTTTAAATTGAGATCCATTTCAACCCCCCCAAAAAAAAAAAAATCAAAGCAAATTAGCACAGAGAGAGAGAGAGAGAGAGAGAAAGAAGGAGAGGAAAAAAGAAGTCACAACATTTACTCAAGTGCATCGTGTCTAATCGAGGCAGATGCTTCTACTCCAAACACCCTCTGGGTCACACGCCTGCTCCGGTACCACATCTGGACCTGCCAGTGTGACCCGATTGCTATTCTGTCAGAGCACTCCGCCACGCGACCACAAATCCATCAAATCAGCGCCGGCACAAAGCCGCGAGGGGTTTAAGTCAAGGTGTGTGTGTGTGTGTGTTGCTTTAAGAACTCTGAAACCTGGAATCCAACACATGTGTGCTAGTACACTAAACAGAACTGGGCCTATAGAGATGCTAGCTAGTGTGTAAGAATTAACGGGCAGCTGGGAGGAACCAGACCTGCCTGTGCCATCAGTAAATGTCAGCAGCGGCGTTTGCTCATTTTACACATCATTAAAGGCAATATTCCTAACCTGTATTAGAGCAATCAGCACGCGCCCATTACTGACACGGGCCTGGGGGGATACGGGCCAAACACTGAGGAGGCGAGAACGCATTCACCGTCTCCATCAGACGCACACACAGTGTAAACAAAAACACCCCCTATACACACACACACACACACACACACACACACACACACACACACACACACACACACACACTTCAAACAATGAATTGAAGGTAAATGCAGACAGAAACACTCCAACAATGACCTGATGCACATGAATGTACAAATATATTTGTGCAATCACATTTTATCTTCTTTAAAAGGTATAACAGAGACACAGGGGTACGAGAAACCACCAGCACCAGTCTAACAACACATGAAGCTTCGTCCGCTGCTGGCTGTCTGCAAACTGGGCAAGTGTATTTATCAGCCTGCAGGATCAAAACTAGTAATGCCACATGCACATCATTATATTAGTATAAAAACAGTTTAAAAGTTAAAACTATTGATCTTTGTATTTACATTAACGGTAAGGTGAGAAACTGATTCAGTCTTAATTAGCTGTAATCAGAGATTGTCTGATATTTTTTATGACCTTTAGTGATTATTCATGTTTTGATTTTCAATAGTAACTAAATGATCATTAGACTACAAGAGTAAAACCACAATAATAATAAATTAAATGAAATTTTATATTTAAATATATTAAAATGTATATATATATATATATATATATATATATAGGAAAATAGCCCAGATTAATCAAGATCAGACTAGCAGAGCAGATCTTTTTACTGTACATGAGTGAAGATAAAGGTGCAGTTGCAAAGAAAGGCATTAAAGCTCCTGTCAGTCGACTCAGTGGGAACCCTGGATCATCTTGTAAGCACCTGAGATGTTCATTATACCGCTGTACATCCAGCAGGAATGGAGGAGATGCTCCACTGAAGCTGTTCAAATGGAGTCTCAGTGTGCAGAGGAATTAAAGGCCTGTTTTCTGTTAGATTAAAGTTACGCCTGAACTCAAATTCAGGGTCTAAACGGTTTAAATGGTCATGGCCTGCTTGAATCAAATGGATTAATTCAGAAGAATCAGTGAATCAGCACTAAAATGAACTGATTCACTGAGCTTTCTCAATGCTCCCAGAAAGCACACTTTTGCCCTTAACAATTCATTTAGTTGTCTAAGCACGTCTTAATTGTGGATGTATACATAAAACCATCAACTGCCTAAGACTATTTGTGAATCAGAGCTGTAAATATCTTCCAGACTTCCCAGAGACGTTCGCTCATGAAGCAAAGCGCAAAAAAGTTGCCTCACCTTCTTAGAGAGCGACAGCACATTTGATTTATGATGCTTCACAACAGCTAAAATTCGATTTCTGCCAGCATTCGGCGCTTTTGATTGCCCCGTAAATGAGATAAACTGATAGCAATTTATTCAAGGATCCAAGCTCCCCCAAACCCCTCCTACTCCTCTGCCTTCAGTAGATACTACTTGCTTCATATGAGTGATTCTCATACTTAAGCAATATGTCTGTATTCTGCATGCACTCACTAGAACAGACAAGCGCACACTAATAGAACCTTTCAGACTGAAGAGAGGCAAAGACAAGCATGTTCATGATGGAAGTTCTCACCAAATTCTGTCCGCACACACAATCCTCCTCTGTTATTTTGCCAGATGACCAAGTAAAGCTTAAGTAAATCAAAGGTTAGACCTCATATTCTTGAGGAACTGTCAATTATATCACATGTAATGAGACAGAACGAACGCTAAGAACGTCTTTAACTCGTTTCTTATCAGTGCTGCGATGGGAAATGTCCATGGCTGTGATCCCTTGAGCTTGTAATGTCCTTTATACACATTTAAAACCAATAAAATAGTCACAATAGTGAAGCTGGATCATTTGAGGCTATTCTAGCTCACGTAAATACACAATTAAACTTGATTCTGGTAACGTTTAGAATGAGCTAAATAGCTTCTGTCTGAAAAGACAGAAGCTATAAAAAAAAAAAAAAAAAATAAAAAAGCTGGTTGAAATGCTAATCCCTATTAAATGTCTTTATATTTTAAGTGCTTGATCATGGTCTTTGTGTGATGTCGAAGTCGCACATTGGCTGTGTGTGTATTAATAAAATGATTTTCCAAAAAAACAACAAATTTATTAGGAAGCACCAGTGACATAGTCATTGATGTCAGTGACATGTCCATCTAGTTGATGGATTTTGCCTATTGGCAACAGAATAGCCTGAGGGATGTGCTTTTGTTTCCTCAATAACAACCAATTAGGAGACTGTATTTGTCATTGGGACGGGCAATGAAACCAAAGTGGCACCGTGTTCATGACACATCATCTTTGTTGCACATGGCACAGAACAATGGATCAAATCGAAGTGATTTCTAATTCAGAAAAGGATTAAATTGCTTTATTAGCCACAGGCCAACTGGACTTTTTTTATTTGATAGCATTTTCTCACTAAAACAAGCACTCGGTCACTAAAACAAACCTACACCTGCTAAAACTGCTACTGATGCCTGCAAATCTACTGCTGTTTATGTTTTGTAAACCAATGGGACAGTAGGCGTGTTTCTCCTTCATATCTGCTTCGAGGTCTTGATTTTGGCATTTCTTTGAGGTTTAGAATCCAGTATTCCTGTAATTATTTTGTCTTTTATGAATTTAATAAAGAACTCTGTCTCGCTTTCTGTCCAAACATACCGCGTCGTCTACGTCAGGTGACCTGTAAATGCGCAAAAACGGTTTCCATTGCAGTTTTGCAAAATAGTTATTTTTCGAATTGCCTTAAAACCAACCCAATGCGAGCGTAAAAACTTTTTTGCGATAAATGGGAGTTTTTGCGAAATTGACGTGTTTCCATTGGGCGTATTTTCAATTCGCAATTTCAATTTGAGCAATTTGAAGGGTAATGGAAACGCGGCTAGTGAGAAATGGTACATTCTTACAAATAACACAAACAGTTTTGCGTCCCTTTACCTTCATTTCCTGCAGAAAGCCCGTCTGGTTTGGTGATGCCTGTGCTCTTTTTCCGCCTGTGTTTCTTGCGGTTGGCATGAGGTGACGGCGGAGGCTCAAGTTTGGGACTGGTGGCGCTGCTCATGCCAGTGGCGGAGCTGAGAGGATCTGTCATCCCATTGGCTGGAGGAAGGAAAACAGATGTAAAGTTCAGTCAACAGAGTCTCTTACCTGAACTAATGATAAGTAATAAGTATTAATATGTTCTTATTTTAATAATATATATGCACATTAACATTTTTTGTGTATATATATATATATAGGGCTTGACATTAACTTTTTTGCTCACTAGCCACTGTGGCTAGTGGTTTTCCAAAGTTACTAGCCACTCAGCATTTTCACTGGCCCCAATTTTGACATCGATACCAAAGGGAAAAACTGTCATTTAGATATTCTTTATAATATCTCATACTTTGGCAGCCGGTATATTAGGCTTCTGTCACTTTAAGACTTGACGCACAGATCCATTATACTGTTTTATATAGCCAATATACTTGTCTTTATGTGCGCACACTTTGGCTGTGAGCACAAAATCTGCGGGAATGAGTAAAATTATGCTCAATACGTGCAATCCCTCGCCGAAATTCAAGCCCTGTAACACCAACAATATTCACCCGGAGCAAATGAAACGAGTGAGTAAAAGAATGTGGGTTTGTGTGTCAACTCCCTGTTGAAGAGATTAGAGAGCTAGAACGCACAGCTGGTATTGTATATCCTGCGGAAGAGTTTCAGATATTTCAGTATCGATGTTTTGAAAAATCAATATTTTTTGAAAACACTAGATTGCACTTAGTTTATTATTTCAGATGCCTTTTTAAAATACTACAATTGAAAAATGTAAAGTGTAAAATGTATGTAAAAGTAAATCCAAAGTAGCTAGTAGGAGTGACTGAGTTACACACGCAACCGCTGAAATTCACCCGCATTTGGCGGGTGTTAATGTCAAGCTTTGTGTGTATATATATATATATATATATATATATATATATATATATATAAAAAATGCAATGTAAATATTATTAAAAAACTAACTAAAACAATGTATTAGTATATTTACATAATACATTATATATATATGAATTAAATATTTTAATGTATATATTAATAAAAACATGTATGTATTAATATTTGTATAAAAATATATAATAATTAGTGCTGTTAAATTGATTAATCATGATTAATCACATCTAACATAAAAGTTTGTAAATATATAATATATATGTGTGTATATATTTATTTATCTTTCTATCTATCCATCTATCTGTCTGTATGTATATATTTTATAATTTAATAATATATAAACATAAAATATTTTATTATATATTAAATATTTGAATGTATATATTATTAAAATAACAATAACAAAAACACATGTAAGTAATATTCAATATAAAATAAAGTAATAATTGTATTATAATATATAATATTGTGTGTACATGTACATATACATCAAGAAAGACATTAAAAAAACCAATAATAAAAAAACAAAAAGTTCTGGCTTTCTAGCAAAACACAAAATTGATCAAAATCCTCAACAGATTACAGGTCAATTGAAGATTTTTCATTAATTTCATTAACCCTGGTTCCACCACATTTTACAGGACAAGTGAAGATCCACAACCCCAGAGAACAAGAGATGTACCACACCTCCGTTTCACCTCTATTAGCTTGAGGAGAAGGGGACGTGCGCGTGAGTAACAAATGATGATTTGGTCTTGCCCGAGGGCCGCCGCTGTAATGGGAGAGGCCACACGAGCATCCAAGCACAAGAGAGGTTGGGTTCGGGTGTAAGGTGATTTTATATAAGTGATATTAACCTGCCGCTCCACACCAGTGTGTTTCTGTGACGGGGCGACGCGGTAAGAACAGGGGGTGTCAGAGGGGAAGCCACGGCCATCTTTCTGAGCTTCATGACACTTCCACATCATTTTTGGCGCCCTCGGGACACTATTACCCACAACCCCCCGACCAGCCCAGGGGCAGAAGGGCCCGGCAAAGTGGACCCCATATTGTTAGCGGCCCTCAGAAACACACTCGCACACACAGTGTGTCAGATGTGGGCAGCCTCCTCCATTGTCTTGGCATCAAAAGCTCATTGTAGTGTTGCAAACTCCATTCATCTCCACAGGCCTGGGGTGTATAAGAGTGTGTGTGCGTGTAAATGTGTGTGTGTGTGCGCGACAACGGTCGGGTCTGGGAGTGTCTGAAACCCGCGGAGCCAAATAACGCATATTCTAATGGCACTGACAACCATTAGCCTGTGTAGAACATTAGGCGTAATTTGGGGGTTTACCTTGAGGGATCTGGAGGCTAGCGTGCTCTTTAAAGAGAGAGAGATGAAGGCGCGCAGGGGGTACAGGAGGATAAACTACAGACACCCAATCCGCCCTAGGCACAGATGAGTTTAGCGTGTAGCTAATGCTACCTTTAACACTTCAGTTTCCCTCCTACATTTCTGTGTGGCTGCAGTTTCATCTGGTAAACCGATGCAATTTGTTGTTTTATTGATAAGATGCGGTTAATAATTGTGATTGAGGTGTTTAATAAGAACAGCTTGATAATGAATAAATGATGAAGCGGAGGATTACTCAAATGCACTGTGGGATTTGAGCTTAATTACACATGGCAAGAGACAAATTAGAGGGTTTAACAATTAGCCCCGTTACACAATTACGATAATTCTCAATCAATATTGTTGCTTTATCTTTATCAAAGATACGCACGAAAGATTCGTCCTAACGATAATGTCACTGCGGTATGTCCATTTATAAATGGATTTGTAAATGATAGATGAGACGCATGAGATGTCCATGAGCTTTTTTAAAATCAAAGTCAGGATTATAGGATCAAATTAATACATTCATTCATAAGGGAAAGTGCAGCTCGGACCTTTCTTTTTCACCAAAATAATCACCTTTTGCTTTAACTAGTTAATTGTAAGTGATACTGTGGTGTGACAAATGAATTTTAAGCACACACACAAATATATATATATATATATATATATATATATATATATATATATATATATAATGCTAATTTAACTGATACTAACTTAAATTTCATGAATTATTTTTTAATAAATGTAATATATTGGTAAAAATGCACAATGTATAATGTTTAGTCTGCCAATCTATAACGTTTAATTGGTCAATTATAACAAGATTTCTATCAGTCATATAAACAAAACAAAAAAATCATTATTGGTGCTCATAAGCGGTAGCACAGAACTACCACTTAAGGCCTCTTTCTTAGCCCAAGATCACTATGTTTACCATGAGTGCCGTTTAGGCTCTACAAAGCAGATAAAGTGATATAAGCTCGCTGGAAACACGGCAGGTTGGCAGTTGATGCTTCATCACTGACTCTGTGTTCACCATTGATATTCATGACTTTAAAAGTCTGCTCATCCTCCCTCGTGCTGAATGGCGGAGCGGCGCTCCCAGCTGCCACACACGTTGTGGCAGGGACGCAAACGTCTGTTTCAATTTCTACACTCCTCTTCCCAACAGCCCCCCTGGGACCAATCATTAGCTACAGCAGACAGCTGGGGGTAGAGGGCTTCTTGAGAATACTGTTCACACACGTACACACATGCAGAAGCTCTCGCGCACACACACACACACACACACACACACACACACACACACACACACACACACACACAGAAGAGTGGCTATCAGCGGCTGTGACAGCAGTGGCATTGTGTGTGTAGGTGGAGGTTAACAGTCAAGGGCTGCCCTTGTCCCTCACACCAGACCTCAGATGAATCATCTGAACGTCTGTTTACAGAGTCCTCGCTAATCAAAAAAATGCCATGATACGGCGATGACAAAACCAAGGTACATGGCTACAAATGCAATGGTACTTTGTGTTATGCCATGGAACTGAAGAAAACGGATTACTTTGCTACCCCGATATCTAAAATAAACATAAATACACACATTTATTTAAAATCGAATATAAAATAACTGGTAATATATAAGATAGCTGGTAATATTCTTGAAAATAATAAACATTTATTTTTGTTAAACATGATTAAATTGGTAAAAATGCACTTGGGTTCAATCTGTACATTTACTGTAGACTGTTGAATTGGTCAATTTTAACAATATTGCAATTGTCTTAACAATAACAGACTAGCTCTGAATGGTTGAAAATCATAAAATGATCTAAATGTATAGATTTTTGGTGCAATGTTTTTTAAACCGCTAACATTGCAGAACTACGAATGTAACTTTGCTAAATAATCTGAGAAAATAAGAAACTCTGTGTACAGCTGTTACGACCTGTGTTTATGTAGCTTATTGTTTTCTTTATTGCTCTGCTCCTCTTCTCTCTCTCTCTTTTTTCTGTTTGTCTGATTTCTAATAGGTTGCCCAATGATGGGGTGTACGAACGCCATTGGTTGTCCAGTCGGGGCGTGGTCCTTATAAGGAAGCTACTGGCACTCGTCTGAGAGCTAATTTTTGTTTCGGTCGTACTCGGGTTGAGAGCTCTGGAATCCCTCCTCTGGCCGATGATCAAATTAGTGTTGTCAAATTAGTTTTAAGTGAACGTGCATCCTGGTGTAACATCTGAACCTATCTTCCTTATGTCTAACAACACATCGTTAACAAATGTGGAGCGTAGGGGTGTCCTGCCTTATTTATTTTGAAACTAGTTTGAGCTCTGTTTCTTTGGTAGGGAGTTAGGTAAGCTAAATGTATTTTCTTTTCATATTGATTTAGGTTACTTATTCTCCCCTATTTTCTTTTTATATTTGTTCTGTTTGTTATTTTGGCCTTTGGGACACCCTGAAGAGATGCTCTTTATTCCACTTGTTATCTCTTAAATAAATGTATTATCTTTTCTGCTTAATTTTGTGTAATTTGTCTGATTATCGAACGGAGTGATTCGTTGCTGGGATTCCATACCACAACCCAACATTATTTGTTAAGTTTTCCGATTTCCCCTAGACACGGGGCGTAATAACAGCAAAAAATCATTCTTAATGGTTATTTTGTCTTGTTTTCCAGTAAAAAAAATCCTTATAAAATACATTGAGTTATTAGATATTAAGATATCAAAGACTGTACCTTGAATATAAATGTATTTTTCTTAACACAATTGCAATTTCCCCCCCAAAAATTTCATACTTTTCCAGACTCAAATTTCCAAACCTCTCTGTATATATTTGGTAAACAGTACAATCATCTGTACATTTTCTCATTTTCTCAAGTTTTTTCTCATTGGTTTTCCTGAAGAGATAACATGCGCTTACATGATGAGAAAAAATCTAAACACTGTATAACCTACAAATATTCAGCTCTGACACATTGGTTTGATTCTGTAAACGTAGTTTGTGTTGCACGATCACCAAAAAGCAAAGTACGGTCTGATTTAGATGATCGTTTGCCCCGTTGTCTGTTGCTGGTTTGAGTGGCACACGCACATTCATTTAGTGAAGTTTAAGAGACTCTCTTATGGTAAAGACAAACAGTTTTGCATAATGGAAATGCGTGCCTTGAATTAATTCAGTCGTGTTCGACAATCACAAAACGATCACTAAACTTTTACCATGAAATCACTCAGCTTGCATGATAAATTTATTTGTAGAAATTATTTTTTCTACATTTATGTTATATAGAAAACTGAATAGGGGTAATAGTCTGGAAATACACAGTTTTCTTTTTTCAAAACTTTTCCAGACCAGAAACTTATTCTATACTTTTTCAAACTGAGTAGGAACCCTGATTTTAACTGGAAATCAAGTAAAAAAAAAGAAGAAAAATAATTAACAAGAGTCTAAGGTGAGGTAAATTGAAGTATGCAAGAAATTTGAATCCATTTACAGCCTAATCTGAGCTTAGCTGGAAGCTCTCTTCAGGTAGCATTAGAAAATAAGGTGGTCAGCTAACCTGCGATTAGCGACCGTTAGCGTGCCCGCAGGAAACGGTACTTTACAGCACGGTTCTGGAGATGAGGGCTGTGGGTGAGCACAGAAAGATTGGAGGGTGTGAACAAAGAACATTAACTCATTTCTTAATAGCTCTCAATTTTTTCTTCCAGACGTACGTGAGGAGAAACTTCTAATTCTCCCAGTAGCTAATTCGAGAGCTAGCGGGTGCGGACGGTAATTTTGTGACGAAGCCGACGACGCCCCCCTCCCTCCACTCCTACCCCTTGACACGGCAGCCGATTGAGCAACCCCCGTCCGTAATCAATGGCAATGGCTGCAATTAATGATGAAAAAAGTGTGCAGAACACAATCACTACTTCCTTCTTATTATTGTCAATTAGAGAGCGCTAATCAAGGCATGGGCAGGCACACGCCGCTGCTCTCTCCAAACGAAATGTCAAACTTCATTACAGCCAAGAGCGGGGAATCAAACTCCCTGCGCTCGCAGCCTCCTCGAGCTCCGCAGGGGAGAAGTCTTCTCCGCCCCTTAACGACAGCAGATTCCAGATTAGCGCCAAACCGCTAGACTACCTCAGCTGCTGCACGCTAATCTACAGACTAACTGAAAGTAGCCTAAGTGCAGATCATCACACTTTACACTTTTGTGCTAGATTGAGGATTCTATGCATGAAATGATCAAAGGAGTAAGAAAACCCTAGAAACTGCATAACTACTTACTAGCAACCAATCAAAAAAAAAGTGGAAATAAGGATTATATCTATAATATAATCAAAAGAGTAAGAACATCACCAAGCAAACACTCAGAGCACCCTAGCAACTGATTAGAACACCGAAGCAACTGCATAGCAGCAAGCTAATAATCAATTAGAACAAATGTGAAAATGGAGATTATGTGCAACAGACTAAAACAATGCCCTTGCAACCAACCTGAACATCCTAGCAACTGCGAAACAAGATGTTATGAACCAGAACAAATGCAGAAATGAGGATTCAGTGCATTCAATGATCGAAGAGTTAGACAACTACATAGCACCCACCCAGAACACCCTAGTAACTAGGGGTGTCACAATTCTCCAAATCCTCGATTCAATTACATTTTCGATTCGATTCTCGATTTTTACTTTTTTTTTTTTAGCACAGGTTGCTGTTGCTCTTAAAAAGCTGACATCAGTTCATCGCAATCTCACACATCTCTGTTATTATCAATAAAGCTGACTGCACAATGAATCTTTCATAATATATAGCCTACACTTTGTTTGTTATAATTAGAGGATTTGCCAGCTTACAGAATTTAGCACTGAACAAAAAGTCCGTTTTGAGCGGTGAGGAGAGTCTATCTTAAATGCTTCTGATTGGCCATTGCGTTCAAGAAATCAACACATATGTCTGTGATTGGCTAAATCGCTCAACGCTGCAAACATGTTATAAATAGAAACTCTGGCCTGTAAATCGTTTCTATTTTGTTTTAGTTTTTCTTGTTGTTTTTCTGCAACAGTTAAATAAAAATGTATTAGTTTTATTCATAGATATTTGTAGTTTGCGGGAGTCCCGCGAATCGTTTTATTCTCCCGCACACACAGAGTGAGTGCATTACCGCCCGCGCTCGCACTCGGCCATCAAATCTAGTCCCGCACCGCACTCTATTGCGTTAGGAGTGCACGTCTATAGATCAAGAGCCCGGCCCGAGGATAGTGACGGGAAATATCGGCCCGGGTCAGGCCAAGTTCGGGCTCGGGCATAGAATCTAAGTTAGAGGACTCACAGCCTTTCAACACGTGTGTTTGTTTTTTTCCTGCGCTGTGATGAGTCGTTCATTGCCTCTGTCACGCGACAAATGAACAAAAGACTCGGAAGGTCAAGTAATTATTAATGTTCCCTGTAAATTATTTTTGACTGCATTATAATGATTTCTTAATTCAGAATATGATCAAAATTGCGTAGGTGGATGTGTTCGGAGAATTTGCCTGTTAAAAGTATAACATTTAAAGCCCCTGAAATGACTAGAAAAAAGATTAGTTCATTTTGATGAACGAGATTGAACAATAAGAGTCAGTAAAATGCGACATGGGGGCGTGGCAGCATCGACGATTCCATTTTTCATTTCGATTTTTGAGATTGTGAATTAATTTCGATCGATTTCGATTTAAAATCGAAATCGTGACACCCTTACCTGTAACTGCCTAGAAACATGCTACCAACCAAATCAGAACAAATAAGGAAATTATGATTCTATGCATACTGTACAATGATCAATGGAGTAATACAAATACCTGACAACCACCCAGAACACCCAAGCCACACCCTAGCAGCCACATAAAACATCCTAGCAACGCCCTAGCAACCACTCAGAAAACCCTAGAAACGGCATAACAAAATGCTAACAACCAATCAGAACAATTGTGGAAATGAAGATTCAATGCAAACAGTGATCAACATAGTAAGAAAGCAACCACCCAGAACACCCTAGGCTAGCAACACCCTGGCAACCACCCAGAAAACCCTAACAAAAGCATAGCAACATTCTAACAATCAATCAGAACAATTGTGGAAATGAAGATTATTTGCACACAATGATCAACAGCGTAAGAAAGCAACCACCCAAAACACCCTAAAATGTTTTCCATGAAACCCTAGAACCTTTCCATGTCCTGGAAACCACATCGAACACCCTATCTACTGCATTTTCTGAAAATGTAAAAATGATTTGACATGATTGAGATACATGGTGAGAATACAATTCCATAACACACACTCTTATCTTATGAGGGATATCTAGCATGTACGGCACAGATATAACTAAGAGAATGAGAAAGATTTAATCAAAAGAATCAGTATTCAGAGTCTGTAGCGATGTGTGGCTCTCCTTATCCGGCACAGCCTTATAAATGAGAACAACACTTACATCATATGGAAATAGTTACAGGGTTGAGATGCATGTGATTGTTTGAGGATATTATCAATCTACCGATGCTCATCTCAACAGCCTTGATCTGTTGGTTGACCTCCAACCCTTGACAAGGATAATGGCATGATTAGGACATGGTTAAGATCTATTAACCACCTAAACAGGCATCAAAGTTGAATTTGCGTAAAACATTCCTGATGACACGAATACATGTCGTTCCAGACTTTTTATTTTTTTCTCTGGGACACAAAAGAAGAAAAAATGTGTTTTTTTCTTCCATACAATGAAAGTCAGTGAGGTCTTATAATGTTGAGGACACCAGTGTATGAAAAAAAAACAGTTGAACCATTCTCAAATATCTTCTTTTGTACAGTACAGTTCAAAAGTTTGGGGTCAGTAAGATTGTTTTTGATAGAAACTAATTCATTTATTGAGTAAGGATGGAGTAAATTGATCAGTAAAAGACATTTATAATGTTACAAAAGATAGAAATTCTGTTTTTAAAAAATATTTTCAGCATTGGTTATAATAAGAAATGTTTCTTGAGCTCCAAATCAGCATATTAGAATGATTTCTGAAGGATCATGTGACACTGAAGACTGGAGTAATGATGCTGAAAATCACAGGAATAAATTACATTTTAACATACAGTACTGTATATTAAAATAGAAAACAGTTATTTTAAATAGTAATATTTCATTTCACAATATAATTGTTTTTGCAGTATTTGTTATCAAATAAATGCAGCATTGGTGAGCAGAAGAGACTTCTTCCTAAACTTTTGAAAGGTAGTGTATGTCTATAAATTAATCCTTTATAAAGCATGCGTACAAAAAAAAGAGAAAGGATGTATAATATATCAGTAAAAAAAACGTTATGCAATAATAAAAAATAATAGCAACATACAGTATGTTGATAATATATACATTGGCTGATATGTGTATTATTATATTATATATTATATAAAATATTATAATTGTGCATGCTTATTTTCCCCATCTTTACATTTGATTAGATTTCATTTAGTTAAATGTATTTGATCATAATTACATTTAAATTTTCATACTGCAAATTTTAATATTGTGATGCCTAACTTAAAGCATTTAAATGGATTTTTTTGTGTTTCATTCTTAATTTAGTTCAACAAAATAGCATAGAATTAGCCATAACATGAAATGAATTATTAGTATTATTTTAATATATTAAACTCAGTAGTTTTGGTGCATCCCTAGTTCAGCATGCACATCCATCCCTACTTCAAATCACTTCACATCAACTTAAGCATTCTAAAGAACGATGACAAAACAGCAAAGAAAACCTGCTAAAAAAAAACAAGTCGAAATCTTAGGCACAATAAATGTGGTTTGCTCTTGGTGTGCTTTTTTCCGGAGATCTTTGATATAAAACTCTATTATCTCTATTATGACCTGTAAAGCTATAATGCTCTCAGTAAACGCAAGAACCGAGAGGCTGATGGGTAACAGGTCATAGAGAAAATGCATCCACCAAAGCCTGATACAGCTAAATGTCTGAGTATGTGTGCTTGTGTGTGACAATAACTATTTTACACCAGGGCCTAATGAAGTGCTTTGCCTCACACACACACACACACACACACACACACACACACACACACACACACACACACACACACACACACACACACACACACGCATATGCAGCTCATTCCATGGCTACGGCCGCTTTGAGTAATTCTGCTTTAGGATGTGGAGCTGATGGGTGTAGACGGGGGGCCGATGGCGGAGCGGGGCTGAAATTGATTGTTCGACAAGCGGAGACGAGCAGAGAAGGGCGAGTGTCGCGCGGCGTCGTGTTCTGTCTGCGACACCACGGGGCCACACGGCGGGGCCTCCAGTTTGCTCGTAAAGAGCGCTCTTTAAACTAGCGGGGCCCCTGGGACCCTAACAGAAGGAGGGGGGGAGGAGAGAAAGAGAGAGAGGGGGCGAGAGACAAAAACGGAGAGGGCGAGAGAGCGAGGGCGGGGGGGGGGAGAAACAGAGCAGCCGCTAATGAGAACGACGAGTGCGCAAACATGCATGGAAATGACTGTTATTCTGTTGATGTGCATTTAAGTGCTTTTTTACTGCCAGCCGACAAAGAGAGGGAAATAACCAGTGATGAATGTTGTCCCCGTAAAGCATTCATTTTCCAACGCGGGAGGGGAAAAAAAAAAAAAGTAGTGAAGACGGTGGGGAAAAATGTGCAGCGTTGTTACGCCCGGCAAATATATTATTTGACTTCACTCAAGTGCACTGACAGGATGAGGAGAGAGAGAGAGAGAGAGAGAGAGAGAGAGAGAGAGAGAGAGAGAGAGAGAGAGAGAGAGAGAGAGGTGGAGAGTCTATGCAGTGGGTGGCGGGACCAGTTACGATCAAAGCCACAATTACTGAATTATCCTGATTAGCGATTGGCTTGTTAACATCACATATACAAGCGATAAACAAAAGTGCCACAAATTCTTCAGTTACTATTAGTACTATGGTCAAATCATAATGGACTAATAACTTACACAGATTAGAAACCTTTAGAAGCTCTGTCCCAATCAAAGAGTATTTACCAGATGAAACAGAAGTAGGGACAGATCTGAAAAGATTTTAGAAAAAGAAAAAATGTAGGGCGAGACTACAGGTTGTTGATGGGACTTTGAGATGTGAGCGGTGCATTTAAAAGTGTGAACGCAAGCTTGCAGGGACGGGGTTTAAGATGACTAAATGATTGGAGAAATCCTGCATACATCACAAGAGAGTAGTCTGTTACTTGAAGGCCCAGTTATGACATTTTGATTAAAAATTACGAAGGCAAAAAAAATATGCATGAATAAATTGTCCACAAAAAGGTCTATAACATGCATTTAGAAAACTGATAGGGTGAATGTTCATTTCATGCCAACTTTAATAGCATAACTAACAAAATTTCACCACATGATCATAGTTTTAGGGAGAATTCCGTAATTTCAACACAATTACTTTTGCTACTGCTGTAAAATCATGACAAATACAGGATCTTCTTCTTAAAAAAAAAAAGGTTTTCAGAACCTTTTTTGTCATTTTAATACTTTTGTGATGACAATGGCAGCTGATAAGTTGATTAATCAGCCTAAATACTAAAGTATTAGGCTGATTACCATAGTATAATATGTTAGGCATACTAAAAACACTAGTCGTCGAGATTGATGCATTCACAGCATGTTTTTGTACAACTGCAGCACAATCCCACAAACACTGGCCCTGAGCTTGAAGAACGATCTCTAATCTGCTGTAAATATCAGAGCAATTGAAAAAGCAACTAAAAACTGGTTACATTATAAACTTATCAACAAGCCTGAAATGAAAAAAGAAAGTCTGGTAGAGTAGGAGTTTCTGAGCTGCTCTTCTGACCTGCTGTGGTGTTGATAACTGCCTCACTCCACTGTTCTGCACTGGACACAGAGAACGAGCGCTGGTGCATCCCCTCTTTACCAGTCCCCAAAGCCACGCCGGCCACAGAGCCACCGGATTGAAGGGAACTGCTGCTGTTAGAGTGAGGAGTGCCTGACAAACGAGAGGAGAGAGAAAGAGATTCGGTTAGAGACACGTTCAAATCACATTTCATAGTGTGGAGAACTTGCATAGCACACAGATGCAGGTGAAATACTACAGCATGATGGAGCTGTGGCCTAGTGATTACTACTGTACGTGTGCTCATGCAGGCGATGCAAGATACATCCCACCTTCTCTGTATCATTTTTGGTTTTCTCGCTAATATCCCTATCAATTAAGCCCAAAAACAATCATGTACCATGGTATTTCAATGTATAAAGTGTAGGATTACAAATTTTATTTAAATGTTTAATTGAGCTTCCAATACTATAGTATTTTAACTTAGAAAGTTGCACACTGTTTTGTCCATTTTGAGGCAATCAGGGTTTCGGACATTAACCTCTTGTCACATCTCAAAGGTCAGCTGGGCCTTTTGTTGATCTAATCAGGCTGATTGGATTAGCATCTCAAGACTCTGAGTTACACTGTTACCTGATGAAATCAGGTAACCAGCTGAATCAAGAGTCCCCTCCTCTATGAAATTAATCCCACCCCCTTGAAATGTATATAAACTGCAATGTAAAGTTCCCTTAGTTAGACTTGGGTAAGATTTTGGATGAAGCAGACTACAGCAAATAAACAATCCTGCTTAAAAGATACAATCCCAACGTCTCCTGGTCTTCGCTTCTAAGTCTCCTACACTTAAGAAGAACAAGGTTTACAACAAAAGGTATTCCTGTAGTAGCTCAAAAAACAGATAATGGCACTAGCAACATCAAGGTCATTGGTTTGATTCCCAGAGAATGCATGATAACTGATAAAATGTGTACCTTGAATGCAATGTAAGCCGCTTTAAAGGGATAGTTCACCCAAAAATTCACCCTTTCTTCTGTTGAACAGTGACCACAATATTTTAAAGGAATGTTGGCAACCAGTAAGTTGATGGTAGCCATTGGAAATCAATGACCAACATACTTTAAAATATCTTTTGTGTTCAACAGAAGGAAGTCATACAGTTATGGAACAACATGATGGTGGTAATTAATGACAAAATCTTCATTTTTGGGTGAACTATCCCTTTAAGAGAAATGTGAAAATGTAACTGTATACTGTAGAACTAAATGACGAGAAATAAATATTTTGCCAAGGGATTATTTTATTAGCTCATGTACTCAACAAAAATTCATCCAGGCAAACACAGTTTCTACCAAAAACACGAGTTACCTTTAATGTAAATATGATTTTATACCATAAATCAATATTACATATAAATAGTACATATAAAAAGTGAGCAAAAACGACTATAGTAAAACCATAGTACTTTTTACTCAATAAAACTTCTAAAACCTGAAGTCAATCAGAAAACAAATCCAAAACCGCCATTTTGCTTTAGATGAGATGAGAACCATACAGTATCAACCTGTAGGCGGGGCTAAAGAAGTTTTTGTGTACGCATTTCCAATATCGTCACCGCATTCGTCTCTTCGTAATACATGAGCAGTCGACGCCTCACCCCATCTCCCTACCCTGCTCCCTCTGCGTTTCTGCCACTAATTAGCCCTTAATTAACAAGATACACTCGGAACGGTAATTAGCTCTCCCCCACTCTCCGCCTGACACATCCATCTCTCCCGGCGGTGCTGACGGCTCTCCCTGGCTTCAATCAGCGGATGCCCCACGTTGGGCGCCAATTCACCGGCCTGGCCGTGTCGCATGGGGTCCTCTCCTCCTGTTCTTGAAAAACAGGCTCCCTGCTTGATAGAGATGAGGGCTAATATTTAATTCTCTGCATTCAAGGCTCAAGGTCAGGTTTAGATGAGTACCTATGTAGCCTGTTTCTTCTTTAAGATCCAACATTGTTTAAAAAACAGAACATTACTAAAATTACATTTTGTAATGTGCAGTTTTTTTTTGTTTTTTTTCCGCTTCAGTTGTTCCAGAGGCTTTAAAAAAACATCAATCTGTAGATATAATCTATGCTATGCAGAACCTATGAAAAAAAAAATCTGCTAACTTAAATGTTGCATCAGAACACAGGAATGATTTCTTAAGTGTTAACGTAAACTGAATCACAAAAATAGAAATGAATTTAAAAGTTTTACCCACTTGCATGTCAACAAAACACCCGTTAACTGTTTAGCACAAACCCTGCGCACTATTAACTCTAGCAAAAACTTAAAAAGCACACAGAAAACATTGATATTTTATTTACTAGGCTCTAATGCATTTCACAGTGGGACTAAACTTTTCTCTGTTGTTTTTCGCTTTATGCAATTTTGCCTTTTTCTTCAACACGTTTCCTTCGCTCCCCTCCCTCCTCAGCGCTGATTTGGAGCATGCTAATTTAGCAAGTACTCCACAGCGTGAGGTTGAAGCTCTATCGCTCTCTCACTGCAAGAGACGCCCTTCCCCTATGGGGACCGCAAGATTAATATTCTCGCACCCAACAAGATAATTACTGATACTAATTAGACATGATTATGTGAATTTGATACACTTATTACTCTCGCTAATGGTTAGGACGCATTAGGCTAACAAGAGTCTGTTCTTCGCAGTTTACTTTAGCGCCTGGCAAAAAAAAAAATGCCTTGACACAATCAGTAGTAATTCGTGAGTAATTGAAAGAATAGAGGGTTATTCTTATATTTGTCTGTTCGGAGACATGTAATCACCACAGTATTGTTGAAGAGAAGATTTTATTAAATCTGTCATAATATTGCCCCTGACTAAATCCCTCACCAATGAATTAAGATGACGCTATTACTTGGATCAATGCTGTATGATATTGGCATCCTGCAGAAGTGGTAATTATTGTTTTAAAGCAAATTGCTTATGAACTATGTCTTCATAAACCTATTGGAGTATCAGTTAGGTTCCTTTAATGCTCATGAAAACCTGCGGCAATGTACTTGGTTATTAATTGTAAGTGATTATTCAACAACACTAGATATTATATTATAGCTATAATATATAATAATATAACATTATATATTAAAAAATAAAATATACATTATAATTTTTTAGATTAAACTGTAGTACCACCATACAAATAGATGGATACATACCAATGTTTGATTTGACTTCTAACATAAACTGGACAACAATTAAATGAATAAAAGTTAGCATCATTGCACAAGAAAAAGTAATCTGAAGTCTATTAGCCATTTAGTCAGAATTGCTGAAAAGCAATTCGGTTCCGATTGAAGGCGGACATGTCTCGAAATCGACTAAATGAAACAAGAGTCCAATATTATCTCGCTCCAAAACAACTCTTCAAAGACATAATGCCACACTGTTATTTATGATTTTATTTTGCTCTCTCTGTCTTGGCTGGTGCAGAAAAAAAAGACAAAATGAGCCCCTAACCATGCCTCATCTCCATCAAGAATTCAACAATCATCACTAATTGTCAAATTTGATGCTAATGATTGATGAATTAAACATGTCTCCATCAATTAGTCCCCAGAGAACAATTCTGCATAAAAAGGGGATAATGCAATTACAATGTGGAGAAAATCAGAGGAGAGTGCAGGGCAGAGACTGTACACAAGATCTCCTGCCACTTCACACACGAGCCAAGAGTGACACGATGTGCAGATGTGGAGTTAGAGGGGACCATGGGCACGTCTAGGGGGGCATAATCTCGAAAACACACAGTCGAGGCAAAAGTCTCTGGGACATTTTCAAAATTCTGTTTGTTTGTGCGATAGTGGCTTAATCAATGGTGTGGGTTTTGGGCAGATGGGCAGCAAGATGGAAGGGGCATCCATCCATCCATCCATCCATGGGTCTATCTATCTATCCATCCATTTATCTATCAAGTTATTTTTGCAGTTTTGTTTAGTGCCACTAGTGTCACAAAAAACGGCACTCTACACTTTTAAAAACAAACGTTTCACAGTCAAGAATCTTGATGATTATGTGCTTTGATTGTTCTTTTGAGCAAGTGTGCACAAATGGTCAAATCATTATCGGATCACGTCTAGAAAAAACATCTAAATGTCCTTTGCACTTTTCTTGCCACCCGTACACGCTATTAGGCTAAGTATTAGGGTCCTAGTGAAGGGAGGCCTGAGGTTGTGGTGTTAAGTAGAGGCGATGGATTAGCAGGGGGTGGTGATGATTTCTCCTCATCTCTCCTCGTTTCTCTCGCCGAGCACTGTCAGATGGCTGATGAGCCGTGGAGCGAGCCCTGACCCTCTGAGCCGCCGCTGCCATTATATACAAGTGCGGAGATAATGAAGCATCCATGCTAATGTCGAAGGGAGGGCGGGGGAGGGGTCAGGGTGGAGGGGGGTTCTGTTAGATCATCTGCTGTTCAGGTCAAAGTGAAACGGCACCGCGACGCCCTTACAAACTGAGAGTGGATTTCTGGGACTTGGAAGGACAAACAGATTACATTGTGTTCGTTTGCGTGAACTGCAATGATCTCGGTGCCGACATTTGAAACGTGGCAGGTCCGACGGAAATGCTGTGACAACCAATAAAACCGATATTTTAGCCACGACTTCTCGCTTTTAGAGCGTATGACTCAAGCTCATCGTAAGCAGAAGCGGCGTCCATTCGATTTCAAGCGGTGTATTGGATAATAAGCATCTGAAACTGTTTTAGAAAGACTTGCGACGTGATACAAAACATCTTATTTCCTTCTCACCTATAAAAGAGCATCCGAAATGATTGTGCCATTATTGAAAGAGGCTGTCATGAGACTAACGTATGTGGTAAAGTGTCATTAAAGGAGACTCAGTCATAAAAGTGCTGGATGAGGGCATTTATACACAAACACATCAACATTGCTCATTTAGGATTTACTTAAGGTTAGTGGTCGACTATGGATAGCTAGATAGGAGGGTGGCCCACACACACACACACACACACACACACACACACACACACACACACACATATATATATATATATTTATATTGTAGAGGTCAGGAGTTTTTCAATGGCCAAAGCTATTAAAATCTACTTATTTTTTGCATATAAGTAAATCTTAACAGTGTTTTAGTAACTACAAAAGTAAGATAAGTTATTCAGTGCACACTAGATTAGTCAAGGAGGTTTACTATAATAGTACATTGTATGTTGACAAAAAATTTAAATTAAACTAGTGATCTGTTAGATAAGAGTACCATTTGAATTCTTCTTGTTTACCTCAACCAATTGCACAACAAAAATGACAGTAAAATTTGTCATTTCTGAAATTCTGAAATGTATTTTTTTTAATCCATTGCTAAAAAATATTTTTAACATTAAAAAGTTTGGTAGAAATTAAGCAAGTTGGCAACTGGACAAACCCCAACTCTAAATAATAAAAATTCTAAATAAGATTTTCAAAACAAAAAACTATCCATTGGCAAAACTGCCGGTATATTGAAAAATGGACATATGGCGGGGAAAAACAGCTCATCTCTAAAATAACCAATCATCAGCTGATTTAATTGGTTTATTTAAACTAAAAAAAAAAATTTTGAAACAGAATGTATACATTATATATTGATAAAGGTGCTAGTGGATTTAAAAACTGACATATTGCGTGCAAAAAATAAACGCTAATGCGATCATCTCTAAAATAACCAATTGATTTATTGGTTTAATCACAAAAATTGTCGATATATATTATCTTATCACTGCACAAGTTACGTCTTAGTTCACAAGGACAGGTTGCACAACTCTTATTCATAAAAGAAAATACATCTGCATCCTGTGTACAACATGTAAATGAACACAAGTACCACGGTGTGAATCTCTCTGTCTCACACTCGTATAAACACACCTCTAGAGCAGATGTCATTGATTAAAGCTGATGGGCAGGCCATTAGCGCTTTGATATTATATATCTGTCAGCGGTGACACAACTGAACGCACGCTTGCAGAATGATCATATTTAAAACGGTTCCGGTGAATACTTAGCAGAAAGATTAGACTGGGCCTCGTCGAGACAGACTCTTTTACTTGCGGACACATGCGTTCATTCATTTGCGCTCCTTCACTCCCTCACTCACTTCTTTTTCTCATCCTCACCCCCCTCATCTCCCCAATCCTACACCCCCCCCCAGAGTTCCTAATGGTCTTTAGATCAGGAGGAAGTGTATGAATTACAGACTAAAGAAAAAGACAGGGATCAGCTAGACCGCCATGAATGAAAAATTACCCCTTTGTTCCTTCGCATCAATTGCATTCCTAATGAAATCAAAATCAGATTGCATAATCAAGTGTTCGTCCTCCACTCGGCGGAGGCCCACTGCGAATCGTAACCTTTTCCCTCTCGAGTGGAAATTAACACAATTTTCCTCTAATACGAAGCAGAGTAAAAAAGGGAAACGGGAAAAGCGGCCCGTGTCAAATTGGGACCCGAGCGTTTCGGCGCAAATTTGTGTTAAACCGAAGGTCAACTGGCGTATCTACAAAATAACATAGATAAAAAGCCATCTCAGACCTGCAAATGTTGTATAATACATGTAAAAACTATATATATATATATATATATATATATATATATATATATATATATATATATATATATATATAAATAAAGATCTGTCTATAAAGATCAAATCTGGTTATTAAAATGTCTTGAATGATTGAAATCAACATGAATTTTCATTTACAACACATTTAACAGTATAAATAAAAATTAAGATTGTATTTGGATTTTAAACGTCAGGAATAGACTGAATCATGAAGTGGACAGCCCTTAATCTCATATTTACTGACAAAAATATTACTGGAGGAAGGTTTTTTGGGAGGAACCTATGTATGTAACTTAGTTCAAATTCTTTTGTGCATTCGATTCACTGTCTTTGCAAATGTAAGTTTGTAAGGGGTCATAAATTGAGAAATAAAATGTTCCTTTATTTTTTGACATGTAAGAGGTCTATTGCGCCTTTGGCCCCGCCCACAGGCACGTTATTGAGATGAGAGAATTAAGGAGAATTAATTGTTTTATTAAGGATAGAAGAGAGATACAGGATCCCTAGACTAAAAACAACATTACCTTCCAAAGGATCCTAATGCAAGGAAAGTGGCTATTTATTTTCAACTATGTGATTATCTCTGTAGAGCATTATTTGTTAGTTCGGTACATTTCACTGTGGATTCTTTGGTAAATCAGTCGAAATTTCAGCGCAGGCATTGCAAACAGACTTTTACTGCAAGATATGTACCCGACAGTAATGCCACAACATGTAAGCAACCATGTTAATTCTAATGCCTAATCTGTGATCAGTGATTGATTCATGTACATATAAACGTTGTTTACCTCAAAATCGTTTAAATCAATGTGTCAGTAAATCAAGCAATTGACAAAATAGACAACTTCACAGTTTTTCTTAATAGCATGAAAATAATCTGTTATTTAAATTGTGATTACATTATATACAGAAAGCAATCAAAGAACCCTCCTTTTATAATCGCTGGACATGTCAATCACACAGCGCAGGTTTATCAGTGACTGAGTTCTGGACACTCGCTTAAACTAACCTTACAATCAATTACATACACTGTCTACACTGCACAATGAATCTCCTCTTATTTACATTCAGTTTGAACTGTTGAAACTGTAGTAATCGAGCTGCGATGGCAACATCACTGCAATTATGTCATCGGCTACAATGCTCATCGCTGCAACCTTTCATGCGACGGGAGTAGATCTAAATATAATGCTATAATCAACACTTTTCACAATTAGTTAAAGCTCCAGTAGGTAGCTTTTGTAAACAAATATTTGTTAAAACTGTCATTATGTCCTCACAGTAGAATATGAGACAGATAATCTGTGGAAAAAATCGAGCTCCTCTGGCTCCTCCCTGTGGTCCTATTGCCATTTGCAGAAATACACCGCTCCCGGTCAGAAACAACCAATCAGAGCCAGGAGGAATGTCTTAGCAGTGTCAATCACGCTCGTGTACGCGCTGATCACCCCTCTCTTGCACAGCGCGAGCGCGTACAGTCGTTCGTGACTCTCCTGTTCGAACGCGTTCATCCAAATGAACGAATCTTTTTTCCGAGTCATTTCGTTCATTCAACGAACGAAATGATTCGAAAAAGATTTGTTCATTTTGATGAACGAGTTCAAACAGGAGAGTCACGAACGTGCATCACAGAACAGAGCAAGGCGAGCATTTGTGCTTATAAAACTTAAAGTTTTTTATTTATTTTTGAAATGACCGATCGTTTCGCTAGATAAGACCCTTATTCATCGTCTGGTATCGTTTAAAGCCCTTTGAAGCTGCACTGAAACTGTCATTTGGTCCTTGAAACGTTTGTGTCCTATTGAAGTCCATTATATGGAGAAAAAGCCTGGAATGTTTTCATCAAAAACCTTAATTTCTTTTCGACTGAAGAAAGAAAGACATGGACATCTTGGATGACATGGGGGTGAGTAAATTATCAGCAAAAGTTTTTTTTTAAAAGTGAACTAATCCTTTAACGTTATCTTACTAGCTATTTATAACTTATAGAAAGAGTGCAACGTTATAAAGTTACATGTATTGCAAAATACATAATGATTTGAGGACCAAGTTTGTAGTCAAAGTATGGGCAGGCCATAGTCAATGTAAAGCATATTGTTGATGTTTCGTCCCTATTAGTGAATGTTCCATAACTGTTTATAATCTGCCGTCATTGGTGGTCCTGTTTACTAGCCTGCGCGTTCACGGCAGGCTCCGCTGTGGAGGGAGGAGCTGTGGAGGGAGGGCTGTAGCGCAGCAGAGAGCAAGGGGGTTGGACCTGGAAGTTGTGCTTGTTCAAATTTTCAGGCTAAGTCAACATTTTCTCAAAACTCCCTACTGCAACTTTAATCTCGACAGCTGTAATAGCAAAAACGTAATAAATGTTTTCGAGAGTTCAACATGTAATATCCATTTCATATGCAAAGATGTTAGCCAATCATAGCAGGGGGCGTTTACATTGAAAACTCACAGCAGACACGCCCCTTCAAACAGAGCGTTCAAATCAGAGGGCTAAAATAATTAGTTGTGAATTAGCTTTAGCTAAAAACACTATGATACATACATCAGATGACTGTTTAAATTTATCTGTTTTTTGTATCTGTCCCTATCTAACTAAACTAAAAAAATAAATAAGGATAGAAAATGGTCTTTTATTTCTAAATTATGACAATTTTTGATGTAAAAATCATACTAACATAATAAATGCACCTCAGGAAACATAAATGCAGCTCATGACCCTTAAATATTAAATTACTGGATTAGTTGATATCTGCAACATAAATTTAATATTACATCCACAAAATAAATGTAACATTAAAGTTACATTTGAAAAGACTGAATCGAATGCACTGCTGAATGAATCTGAACTAAGTTTTGTTGTAAATACTAACAATATACTAAATTTAATTCAATATCCAAAACACTAAAATCATGAAGAATTCATAACACAATAACATATTTTGTGCTGATAAATCATGTTTGATTTATCAAGATGTTTGATTTTTTATTAGTTTGACAAATAATTTCATAATTTTTCACATTTTCATTATAAACTAGACTATTTTCATCAACAAATTTTAAAATAATTTTAAAGTAAAATGGACAGAAATTAATAAGACATTATTAAGAGAAATATTATATAAATTTTCATAAAAAAAAATAAAAAAACGTTGTAAAAAATAACAGAGTTTGATTGATGACAGCAGGAAAGTAGTCACTTTTGAGGCTGAGTAAGTAATTAGATTAAACCACAAATATGTATTGAGAAGAAAATACCAAATATAAAAATCTAAAATTATTTCCATGTTGGTTTTCAGTGATACACAATACTACAGTTATATATAAAACTATTTCTTTAATAAATAAATATTTGCTTATTTGAGCAACTATTCCTATAACCTAAATACAATCTGTGTGTATTAGCTGCCTGAGGCCATGTTTGAGCTCTTTACCCAGACATCTCTATTCCTGTAGCTTGAATAAAACGGGTCCAAATGCCCCAAAATTCTCCCCTTTCAAACCTCTGCAGTCGACTGAAGGTTAATTAGTTGCCAACCTGAACGCAATCTCAACTTTTGTGGTTTTCCGAGCAACCCCATTCATCTGGCCCAGCAACACTGACAAATGCTCCTTATGTCTCTGTGATCAATATACCCGATTCTCTATCCAACACAAGACTGGACACAAGCCAGAAAACTGCAGTTCCCAGAAGCCCTTGCTGACCTGTCTTCAATGGTGCAAAAGCAATTAGCCCAGGCTAAGTGATGCTGAGGTCCTGGCCGGTTATGTTTCCGCAGCGGTCATGCCAGCTTGCAGAGCCCCTGGAGAAAGTTGCTCCTGTTTTTTTATTAATTACACTTGATCTCAGCTCCCGACATCCAATTATACCTTCACAGACCTCCCAAACTCTCTCTCTCTCTCTCAAGTGAAAACAGAGTAAATCTGGTTCTTACAAGGCACAAATAAACCGATGTACAGCCAAATCCGAAAACAAGCAGTATACATACGTTTTCTGAATGGATACCAATGCTACTTTAGTCAAACAGTCCCTGACTTCTAACACACAATAGGTAAAGCTACGAGGGTTTTTTTAATGAGGAATCAACAATTTAACGCTGTTGCAATTAATAAATTCATTAATTATAAAGTACAACACTACTGAATCAGTTCACACTTACTTGTGGCGCCGATACCGAGTTGTAAAGTGCTGCGGTCTTTGGTCAGTCCATTGGTTTTGGGGCTGGCTGTAGGGGCGACCGTGGCCACCGCTCTGGGCGGCCTCTTCCCAGGAACCTTCACCGTAGTCCGCAGCAAATCGATTTCTTTACCGTGGATGTTCTGCATGTAGTCCTGAGAAATACAAATACGACATATTGTAATTCTAGATCTAGGCTGGGAAAGTGGTCAAAAGTAAACCCACATCTGACCCATCGTAAATGAGAATGATGCTTTGAAAAGCAAAATCACAGTCCATTCAATATGCTCCCGAAATGTAACGTTTCTAGTTGCAATTAAATTCCGCTTAATTATTGTTTTCTTAATGAGTAGGACCAAGACAATTTTAGTACAGTATTTCAGGCTCAAATGCAAATTAAATGAGTCAAACAAATGTCATAAAAATCATTTGGTTGTAGTATTATTTAGTTTCCAACTCTAGTATTACGTTTTGGGGTATTTCATTATTTTCTAGTATTTAAAGTCAGCATGATAAGGTAGCTGCAGAAGTCTTTTCTTCCCTATTGTGACGTTTATCTGAGTGAAACGGCTTTTCGATCAAGAAAAAATTTAGGGCGGGGCTTGATTTTGTCCATAGGGAACTGATTGGATGGTTGTCTCAAGTGAGTGACAGGTTGTCCTGCCCACGCGTCAGTGAGAGAAAGGAAGAGATGTCGCTCCAAGAGGGTATTTTGATTAAAGATTACGAAGGCACATGAATTAAAAAAAAAAAAAGTATGTGCACAGATAAATAATTTATAATAAATACTGCAGTATTCAATAAAAAAACAAGAATTACCCATTTTGATTTCATTGTGATGAAGTATATTCTAATATTTTCTAGCATTTCTTATATTATAGTATTTAAGTTTTTTGTGAACTTAAGACATATTTTCAATATTTTCTAAATAAATCGACATCTAACAACAGCATGACACATTGAACTGTCTCTACTTCTATTATCCACTGCCTAATTTGCATGAAATGAAATATGCCTGAAGTTCACACAAACAAACAATGAACAGATGCAGCGCTAAAGTCAAGTAAGAAAAAAATAACCTAAGTAAGAAACTTTTTAGAGGTCCTGTGGCTTTAAAAACAAACACAACGATGAATAAAAGCAGCCTTGGACAATCAAACCAGCACCAGACCCACGCAATCTACTTCACCTGTTTCCACGCTGCCGCAGATTAGCAAAATTAGCATTAATGACTGCGAGCAGACTGATTCCAATTTAAATCGGTCTATTCCATTTTCATTGGAGTTTGCAAAGTGCAAATGGGCTAAGCCAAGGTGCAAATCACCCTGCTCAGCACAAAAGAGGCGAGCAGAGATTTTGGCCTCGAAAGTCTCCCGCCAACTCCTCTTCACTTTTATTGCGCCCCATAAAGCACTAATTTCTTCAAAAGCCTCAGTACTAATTACCCAGTGAGCGCTCTCATTCCATTTTATTGCTGGAATTAACAGCCAGTTTGAGGCGCAGAAAGCTATTAAGATGTGTGATTAAGCCATATTCAATTAGTTTCTACAAACAATTTAATTGATGTAGCAGACAGAATTAACAGAAGGGGATTGTGGGATAGCTCGGCTGGCTGCGGCGCAAAATTAAATCGTCTTTCCGTGTATCTCTCTCTCTCCCCGTTTTTCTCGTTGAGCTAAACGAGTGGTCCACAGGTGTCCAAACCCAAACGTCTCTAACGATTATGACGCCCATGGCATCGCGTGCCTATTACACACATCGCTGGCATGAGATGCGCATTATATCGATAATAAACATGCTGTTGATGTGAGAGAAGTGAGTTTGGCCAAGATATTAATTTCGGTCATAGTCCGTGGAGACCGCTAAATGTGTCTCATGTAACTTGTCTTGACGGTCAAGGTACGCCGCTTCTCCAGTGGATCTTAATTAGGAAGCCCTTGTTAATTACTAACCTATGTTAGTGTCGTAGAAACACAAGAACAAAGATAGGCGTGAACGTGACGTATGCAAATGAGGGGAACGGAGGAAAAGGGACGCGTGAGAAAGCTGGGGAATGAGTGAGAGGGGATTTTAGGAGGTATTAAGGCCGCGCGGGGGTTCTGACAGAGATAAATGTTCCGTGCGAAACGGCCTGTGCTTTTCCCGCGGCGACTGCCGTAAGATACGAGAGCTGCTAGAGCAACGGAAGAGAAGCTGACCTGTCCGGCTCTCGTCTGTATTAGTAGAGACCTAGAAAATACCTCCAAAACACCCAAACAGTCTCTCATACTGAATCTGAAACTAAACTATAATATCATCGTTTCAAATGTTCATCATTCAAATAAGGTTTTAAAGATGTATAGATATCATGCTAATGTAATCGTGAAAAATCCCTTCGATATGTCCCGTTACGTCAATTTTGTAATCGATTTCATGGTGTTTTTAACTGGAGCGAGAGGTCTGATTCGTGAACAATTCTCTTTTTATGTAAAATTGGTTACAAGCGAAGAAAGCCATTCGTAGATCACTTGACTGTAAAGGATATCAGAGGTTAAATGAACATTCTTCCAAACCTTAAATGAACATTCCATTTACTTAAAGGGATAGTTCACCCAAAAATGAAAATTCTGTCATCATTTACTCACCCTCAAGTTGTTCCAAACCTGTATGAATTTCTTTCTTCTGTTGAACACAAAAGAAGATATTTTGAAGAATGTCGGTTACCAAAAAGTTGACAGGCGCCATTGACCCATAAACTGTTTTGTTACCCATATTCTTCAAAATATCTTCATTTGTGTTCCGAAGATGAGCGAAGGTCTTACGGGTTTGAAATGACATGAGGGTGAGTAATTAATGCCAGAAATGGTTCTATGTCAGAACGCCGGTTCACTATTGGCTAGCTCCTGCGTCAGCATCGCACGCATATGTTGTGGAGCTCACGTGATCAGCGTTGGCCAATAGTGAGGCGGGGTTCTGACGCAGAACCTGGAAGTGCTGCGCTGTTTACACTACATCAACAGCATTGGATTTCACCAAAAAATATCTTAATTTGTGTTTCGAAGATGAATGAAGGTCTTACGGTTCGGAAGACATGAGGGTGAGTAATTAATGACAGAATTTTAATTTTGGGTGAACTATTCTTTAAGAAAACTTTCCTGGCTAACCAACAGAGAACCCTAGAATGTATATGAACAAAAATAGAATGTTCTAGGATCCAAAAAGTATTAGCTGGGTAAGCAACATCAAATGCAGGAATTTACACCAGATACCACTCAGTGAATCATTTGTTTGAATCAGTTCACTGAATTGAATCGTCTTAATGAACCAATTCAGCTAAATGAACTCTAAGAGCAGAGGAGACGCATACTTACATGTAAACTAGGGTGGTAGGTGAGCAGGCCGTTGTCACACAAAGTTACATATTTCTTCTTCCACTCCTTATTAAGTGATTTCCCACTCCTTTTTAACAAAATCCCCTGTTGAAGAAAAAAACAATCAGTAATGAGAAGATTTCAGATCAGAAAACATTCACAATACTCTGAATAACAATCAACAGGGCCATTTCAATAATACAGAAACATTTTCAGGTTCAGGATGAAGAAGATCAGCTGGTTAACCTCTGAGATGTCAAAACACATCCCCCAAGTTTTCCCAGCACTGTGAAGATTCATGTACTCATACACACACACACACACACACACACACACACACACACACACACACACACACACTCATTAATACAAGGCCTATTTACTCATAGTGTAGATTTTCACAGTCAATTTTCACATGTTTTGTTTTACTTTAAGTAGGTCAATTTTTTTTGTGTTGCCCACATTTGTGTAATGCAAATTTTTGCCACTAACCTTCTCCCGTGATTTACATCAGTTTGTCATATCGTTCTTGGTGTGAACAGACCTTTCTATTTATTGATTTTCTATTTAATGATTTTATCCAGAATGACTTACAAGTGAGAAATAGTACAACAAATAGAATAACTGTATATCAGCCATAAAAACAAAATTACTCTGTTTCCTCATAACCTCTCCACAAACGTCATGTTTAACACTTTTGTAATTAAGTAACTTCATTCAGCAACTATATGCCATTACAAGCTGCCTTTGATAGAACTATCAGGTTAATAAACAAATAAAATATGCTATATATTATTATTTGTTTAACAAGATATCACTTTAATAACAAAAAATAAAATATCTTATATATATATATATGTGTGTGTGTATGTATGTATGTATATATATATATATATATATATATATATATATATATATATATATGACATTAGCGGTTCCTGCTTCAAAACCAGTAGGTTTAAGAGAGGAACCAATTTGTCCAGGCCAGGACCACTTTTTCCTTGGTGGACACCCACAGGAGGAGGCCGTTTGGGCATCGGCACCGTGTCTGTGCACATCAAAAGACTATTGAGGAGCATATATCAGTGCTGTGGGGGGAGAGCAGAGGCTAAATCCAATTTGTGCACAGACTCAGTGTGTATTCTTTTGCCTGTTGCGCCGGCGAACTCTCCCAGACCTCTGCTAGCACGAGGATTAGAGCCTGTGATCCCGAGCTCTTCAAAAGCTTCCAGCCTCCGTCCCGTCCCCTGCTCAAGGCCTCACCATCAAGCTCCCGCTGTTCTTTTAGAAAAACACTCACTGAGCATTTATCCCCTAAAGTCCAGCCAGGACAAACACTCCCCGGCCAGGGCTGGAAGTGCACAGAGGTGTTTAGGGTGGGCGGCAGGGAGCACAGGGGGTTTGGGTGGCCTGTTTTGGCTTAATTAGGGGATTAGGGAAGATTCCTGTGCTCTTTACCACTTCCTGTTGGGAGTGAGAGAGTAGGAGGGCTCTGATGTGTTAACCGGCCAGCTTGACACTGAAGGGGACTAATCCACGTGAAGAATACACTACTTGCTTAACATCAGTTGCTGACCCGGGGTCAACTGGGTATCATGGTGTTTACCCGACAATCAAGTCCTAATCCTCTCCTCGCCTTGATCTGATCCCTCCACAGATATTCTCATCCTAAATACAGCTCTATCAACTCAACCACTCAAGAAGTAGTATTTAAAAGCAGTTGACATTACTACATATTACATTGACTACATGAATGTAATATAAAATATTACAATATTACATGTTGTATATTAATATTTATATTAATAAATATTACAAATATTACATGATTTTATTTTAAGCATCTGGCTGACGGTTTTATCCAAATGCTCTACAGGCCATTTGTAGTAATATATATGGAGTTAAAATAGTAAATCAAATTAAAATAGCAAAGAAAAAGCAGTGAAAAATAGCTCAAACAGTACTCTGCCAAATGCATAATAATAAAATAAATCAAATAAAATGTAAAATGTTGACTTGTTATATATCATTTTATATTACATTCATGTAGTGTCAAACTATAATCTGACAAAAGCATTAAATAAAATATAACGTGAAATAATAAAAATAAATTTAATAGCAAAAAAGCAAAGAAAAATCTCAAAGAGTTGTTAGTCAAATGCATAAAATAATATAGCAAAGAAATGTGAAATAAAATATGTAAAGAAAAATTAACTTGTTATATATAATTTTATATCACATTAACGTAGCTCGAACAGTAGTCTACCAAATGCATAAAATAAAAAACAAAATAAAGATAAAATAAAAGTGAAATATATATATAAAAATGCAAACTTATTTACTCATAAATTTCTCCAGATTTGACTGATTGACTAATCCTGTATAAACCCTGTAAAGGAAGCATGCTTGAGTGCTATGGTCAAGCTTGAGTTCTTGCTTGTATTTGGTGTTCACAATATATTATGATCACTATGCTGGAACTGTCATTTCATAAGAAGCAACCATCTGTTAGCTGAACCGCCCTTTCATTTTTCCTTCAATAATGCATGTGTTCCTACACAATTCCTATCGGTTTGCCAATCAAATAAATTAAAGGGACAGCCGAGTGACCTCTTCTGGCAACGGCTTCTGTGCACGTACATGAACGTCGCACTAGTCACGTTTGTTTCCAACAGTCATGGATGCATAAACATGATCGGTGAAATCACACCCCACAGTGCTCAAACAGATCAATGCTAAAGGAGAGAAATATGAACATCTAGCAATCAATAAAAAGAATATAAAGAAAGATGTTCAGGGTGGATTTGTGGATCTTGGAAAATGACCTCTATGTACTTTGATACTTTCAGATATTTCAATGAGAAAGTCTGAAATCATTAAATGATGTGTTCAATCTATTCCTTACTAAAAAGTACCGTTATAAAATGTACCAGGTTAACATGTTTGCCAGGACATGGCACTAAGGTAATACCACGTTTTTGAAGATAATGATGGTAATATCATGATGGTAGTATTTGAAGTTTTCCTTCAAGTACCAATTAAATACCATAAATATGGTAAATAAAATAATAGTGTCATGGTATTACCATCTGACACCCTCAGTATACTATGGTACCAGTATGACTATCATGAATGCAATTTTTCTTTCATTTCTTTCATTAATTTAGACAATGTCATGGGTGTCGGAACCATTGTATATGGGTGGGACAAGACCCACCCACTTTTTAAGACCAATAATATTGGACCCACTCACTTTTACCGTCTCTAATTCATCGCACATGTCTGTTCGCTTTTCAGAGCGCCGTCAGTCAAATCCATTCCACTTGAGGAATGCCCTAATAAATTAAACTCCATTTTTGATGAATCATAATATTTCTCAACGAGCCGCAACTGATGAAAATAACCGCCCGTTGTACCCTTCCAGTCAAATATTGCGTTGCAAACATCAATAAAAGCTTTAAGTTGTCAATGCTGGCAAATGACCATGGTATTGCCAGCGGGATAATCCACGGATAGCTGTGCATTTAATGCACGACGTGAAGCGGAGTTTACTTTACTTGTTTAATTAAAAGGCACCAGAATACATGAAATGGCATTTTTCTGGGGGAGGACCCACACACTTTTTTTTTGGCTTCCGACGCCCAAGGAAAATGTATTTACAGTTTAATAAATGTATACTTTAAATTAGTAATAAATCATGGCAGTGTTTGTTGTATTGCCTTTATGTAAATAAATAATTAGCATTACAGTAAATCTTGAGTATAAAATGGTACAAAATAATATAAGAAATTTAAATGAAAATAACCATTGTGAATAATGGGAATTACAGAAATAAAAATAAAAAAGTAAAATGCAGCATTGTTAAATGCATATTTCAATTAAATATAAACTTTATATAAAATATATATTATATTATATATTTCACTATAAAATAAATGTAACTTAAGTAAAAAAAAAAAAAAAATCTTTTTAAGTAAAATATAAATAAAATAATCCAAGCATATCATGGTGATGAAAATTTAGGAGATAATGTAACTTAATTGTCATGATAATATTTGCACAATACAATCCAAAAAAAGAAAAAAAAAACAACAACTCTAAAATCCCCCCCAAAAAATTCACCCTAATGCAAAGGGTGGTTATTTACATTAGACTCTTTTTTTCTTTTACCACAACCTACAGCCCAATAAGCCAATATAAGTATACAAACGCCATGCTGAATGCACACGCACCTGTCTGTCTTCTATCTCCTAAACCAACACACACACACACACACACAGATCCCTCTCTTCCTGTAGCTCAAACAGACATGTCTATCATCATGATGGCCTCAGTTCTGTGGTCAGCGGAGGAGAGGAGAGGAGGGGGAAAGAAAGAGGAACTTACTGGGATTAAACACAAAAGCCTTGTGTTGACAGTCTCCCTGTGTCACCCCTGAGCCATCACTGCTATTGTTGTCCTTATTTACCATTTTTACTGATTAGGAGGGATGGGGGGGTCCACAGTGTGTAATTTGCCCAGTGGGAGGTAATTATACTCCCATGGCACTTTGATCTTCCTGACTGTGCATTTGACTGGCCGGGCAATCAGCTCCATTGAAAGGCGTCCCCCCCCCCCTCTCCTTTACTCTCTCTGTGACTATCCACTACAGACAGACAGATTACAATGACTGCTCTTAAAGGGATAATCTTTAAAGCAGGAGTGTAATTGATGTACAATGGAGATAGAGTAAAGGAGGTTGACTAAGAGGAAATAGTTGTGTGATATGTAAACTGTGAGAGGGACGCGTCACCCCCATCATGTTAATGCTCAGATCCATATACACCATATACAAATGTTCCTATAAATATATTTTCTTTCCAACTGTGCATTCTGAATAATGATAAATAAATAAATACATATATTTCCACACTAACCTGCAGCAGTTCAGTGCTCGTCTTCTCATTAACAGTGTTTTTCTCTTACTGATCATATTTCATAATTGTTGACTTTACATTTTTAAATGAATTTGCCTTATAAAAAAGGATTGCTTGTGTGCACTGTTATTCCAGTCTTTTAAAATATTTAAATGAATGAATGTGAGGTACGAGCCTCAATTTAACGATGTTAAATATTGAATTAATCAGTAATTCTTAAACAGTAACGAACTCAGCATAGAGGAGAATGACAGTCGACTATTTTGAATATATTAATTAAGATTTTTGGGCATAAATGTAAATTATTGACAATGAAAAATGACACAATAGTAATTACAATATGTTACACAAATAAATGAAGGTTTGTATTCATCAGGTCTCGCAGTCTTTAGCATCGCGGTCACTAGTTCAGACGAGCACTGACACCCTGTGGTGAAATAATGGCTTTCTCAGATCGGATTAAAACTTCATGTTCTGTTGAGCTCGGAATAATCTTTACACAGTAATCATCAGAATATCTCTTCTTCTGTCTTTGAACATGTGCAGGTTTCATGTACATATTCTTGCAGACACTCATTTCTGTGGTGTTTGGTCAGCTAGGTGACTACAGCACATTGAACATATACTTAACCAGAAATAAATGAGCTGTACTATTTCAAAACGGAAGTGCGTCACAAAGCTCAGTGCAAGTAATCCATTGAGATTAATATACTTTTCAGATATACAATTTAACAAAAAATTGCCTCATGCAAATTGTACTTCAGGTACTTGTACACAATTTATTTGTACATTTATTCTCACAGCACACAATAGAAACTGAATTACACGTGACTACAATGAATTACAAAATTGACTAAGCTTTTAGTCAAAAAGTCAAAAAGTTGACTTTTAAATTACCTTATTTGTAAACTATTTTTAAACTTAATTACGTAACTACTTTCAAGATAGTTGTGTATTATTTTTTGGAAATGATTTCTAAACTACTTTTGGAAAACATTTTGTTCAATATGTGTGAAATATATATTACATGGAAAGAATTCCTCAAACACTTTTGTTAAACTATATCTAAACTACATTTTTTAATTGTGTCTTAATGTCTTTCAAAATACCTTATTTGTAACTATTTCTAAACTACATTTTTTACTAAACTATTTTCAAACATATTTGGAAATGATTTCTAAACTACTTTTGTAAAACTACCTTATTTGTAAAATAGTGTTTGAAAACTCAAGGAAATAATTTTGTAAACTAAATCTTAATAGCCTTTGTAAACTACTTTGAAATTAATTTATTGTAAAATACTGCTTGGAGACTTTCTAAATTACTTTTATAAACTTCCTTATTTGTAAACTCCTTTTTTAAAACTATTTCTAAATTGCCGTTGTTACCTAATTCTAAAGTATTTTATTAGAAAATGACTGTCTAAAATACTTTAGTAAACTAATTTGAAATGACTATTTATTAATTATTTGGAAGCCATTTTCTAAACTACTGAAACAGGATTTGCTTAAAGTCAGAGGTTGCATGTGATGCTTGTCCTGGGAATGACTTCTGTTCGATGTGACAATGCTAATCTCTGGCAGGGGTTAAAGGTTAAGGCTAGGGTTCGTTTCAAAATTGAATCAGAGGCTCAAAAAACAACAAATGAACGAACAACTCTGCTAAAGAAAAATAAATATTTGACAGCTACTCCATCAAGTACTACCGCCAATTACTAAGATGAATCCTTTCAAAATCACATTAGCTTCTTCTGACGTCAGACGAGGTATTTCACTAAACTGAATTTAATTTCTGTTCAAACACATACATCAAAAAACTGACTGTAATGTAGAATGTAATGATTCTTACTTAATGTTATAAGTAGCCAAAAGTTCTTATACATGATTAAACAACATGGAATACCAGTTTAGGTTCATAAATCATATTAAATGATTAAAAAAAGCAATGGATACTCAATAATTTCCCAAGGGTGGCCAAATCTCAAATTTTTTGTCAGGGCGAGTTGGGCAAATCAATTATTAACTAAATAAATAAAATATATCCAACATAAAAACTAAAAAAGAAATTTAAGGATTCCAAGACAACTGTTTTAACGTGGACATTCAAATACATCATGGCAAGGGCAGGCCAAAGACTAAGTATAATTTTCCAATATGTTGCAAATGATACACATAAGATTTTGGAGCTGAAAGTAAGTCATTGTTTGCCAGATTATTGTATATGTAATTGCATATCATATAAACTGCCACCATTACTGCCAACAGGTTACTAAAGATAGAACAAGAATATGTAGACTTAGTTAACATTCATTGTGTTGTACTGACATCTGTTGGTCGCACAAAGAAACTGACTGAGAAAGCCTAAAACAATCAAGTTCATTTCAGTTTTTAAGTCTTCAAAAATAGTGTGCATGCCCTTTTAGTGCTGAAACGCACATACACATCATACATACATATTAAAACACTACTTAAGATATTGACATTTAAAAAACAGTGTACCTATAACAGTGTACTTACCTCAGATAATGAGTGTACGAATAAGGTGACATACCTGTTTGATGGGTATGGCCCTTCCACTCCCTATACTGTCAGTTTTACTCTCAATGCTCTTTGTCTGATCACTGGCTTTCCGTGACTGCAAAGAAACAAGACAAGATGTCAGTGTAAAGAACAAACTGGGAACATACATGGGGAGGGTGTGTGTGTGTGTGTGTGTGTGTGTTGTGTCTTAACTCTAGTGTGTGTGTGCGCAGGTGAAATGTGTGTCAGTGTGTTGTGGGGGACAACAAAAAATTGCAAGAAAAAGGCTCAAATAAACACGCAAGCAGAACGGTGCAAACATACAGCAGCACATTGAACGTGCAGTATATATAGATACATATTTACACAGACCAGGACAGACACACAAAACAAAACGACAACGGAAAATATCAAGTTCGACCAATAACGAAACACAGGAAGTCAAAACTAAACCCCCTCAAGAGCTCTTTTGCAATCTTTGGCGCCTCCCTGTGGCTTTACCAACCACAGATGCAATAGATTCAAACAATTCAAGAACATTAAATGCAGTTTTATATACAAAAGTGAGAAAAACAGCACAGGTTAGTGGGGGGGAAAGTTTTAAATTAATACGGTACATCTTTTCGACGGCCTCCACCTTTCAAAACATTTGATAAACACTTCCAGGTCAGACGAGAAAAAAAAGATGCAGAATTATGGTTAAATTCACATAAACATTTCCAACAAAGCAAAATCATAGGGGGAAAAACGTTAGGGAATTAATTGATACATTTCAGATCTGGATTACAAGACGTCTTCGCTTCCAGGAAGTGGCTGGAAAATGGCATTAAGGAAAGAATAAATGTTAAACAAGGAATTTTCTCACACAAAATGAACCAAAAACATCCACAATGCACTCATACCCGACAGACAACATCATGGTCTCATACGAAACAAGATGAGGCGCTCATTCGCAAATGGAGAGATATGGTTTCATCTACTCAAATAAACTAGGCTGATGTGTATTTTTCAACAGTTTATTTTCGTTTGGATATATACAGACACCATACAAATCAAGTCACAGATTTACGTGGAAATAGTCAACAGGCAGAGCCACACATTGCAGTTCCCACAAGAGAGAGTTTGACTAAAGAGGCGCTGTTTCATATATCTCATATATGTATAGAATATACTTTCTATAGAATACCATTGGAAATCAAATTCAATACAAGATATACGGCAGTCTATATTTGTCCATTATTGAATGATATAAAAAACGAAACAGTGTGCAACGCATGGAACAGTTCATCTTACCACATTGTCATGAAATAAAAAAATGAATAAGCAAAACAATTAAATAAAAGAACAAAATAATGGCTCTGGGTCACAAATAGATACTACATTCATACAAGTCGGTGCATTCCCGTCACGCTTCTCTAAGTTTATGAAGGCCTTCATATTGTTCAGACTTCACACCGAGCGAGCAAACCGCGACCGGGCGTCCCCGCGACACCTGCATCAACTAAACAAGCAGCTTTATAAACGCATCACAACGCAATGTGATGTCTCAGGGTGCCATGTGACATCATGTTAGTTTCACAGTTAGTTGGTGGTCAGCATATCGGTCGGGACGAACAATTAAGCTATGTCATCCGGAATTTCGGATTCACATCTTTTTATTGGTGAGGGATCCGTCGCTATGCCGGCCGCGCAGCATCGGGACCTCGACTAGCATCACATTCGAGTATGACGTGCTTTACAAAGCCGCAGTCTTGTTAATAAAGATGAACGGAGACGCGAGGCGCCGTCTGTGGCGCTCGGTGTGAAGTGTGACTAGCTAAACTAACCCATCAGACACAGAACTCAAAAGAAAAACAGGCAAAAAAATAAAAAAAATTGGAAAAAAAAGAACAAAACAAAGAATATCTTGGCAAATCTCCTAGCGTTTGGAATTACCGCAAAAGTTATGTCCTTTTGAATTGCGAAGCATCCTTTTTTTTATTTTTTTTTTATTAAATTTTGGGAGTCACGATGGTGTTGTCGATGGCTATAGTCCGAGATTTTTCAGTATACAGGATAAACATTTAGCAGTAAAATGTCTGATTATGATTCAGTTCAATGTGTTCAGGTAACGAAAGTTCGAAATCTGTCTTTTTCTGTCCAACCAATGTCCTTTAAACTCAACCATGGCTGCCAAGGGGCATGTGTCCAAGAAAGCCATGGTGATACCCACGATGCAATGCGGGCTATTAGGGGGAATAAAGCAGCGCTTGTTTGCTCCTCCTCACGGAGGACCCCCTTCCCATAATGCATTGCGGTCGTACCACCACCACCACCACCACCAAGGGCTCATCTAATTGAGGAGAAGCTGGAAAGCCCTTTTAGTTGAAGATAGGTTGGAAACAGAAGAACAAATCTGGAAATATCGACAAAAACAGTTCAACACTTTGGTCACGGGGAGCGTGGACAGAAAGGTTGTAGAGTGAAAAAAAGCAATGGATCGTAAAAAATGCTAAGACATCTACATTGGATATGATGGCAGATGTAGTATGATTAATGGCTTTTTACAGGGCAAATAGGGATGATGTGTTGAGAAATAATAAAATAAATCAAAACCCTTCCTGTGCTCTTGTAGAATGAAAAATAAACAGACGCCACATCAGACCAATGACAAAAAATGGTCGTTTTTAAGTATCATGGAAGCACTGTGCTTGGTTTCCTGTCCTCAGCTGACATCTAGTGGCAAAGACACACACTTATGAAATGATAATAATGAGGGAATGGTATGAATTATGAGGTGATTAGAAATATTACTAAATTGGCAAACTGTTCTTTTTATATTATTCAATAATATTTAGTCTGAATTTTTTAAATAATATTTTTAACAAAATATTTCATTTATGGCTTTCTTTAAAATGTAAATATTCTATATTTTATTTTTATTTAATATGGATTAAATGTTTCATTCTGTCTTACCTTAATTTATTGGCACTGATGTGTGTATATGTGTGTGTGTATATATATATATATATATATATATATACACATAATTTAGTTTATTTTTTCTTAGTAGATGACCATCCAAATGTGGTTATATCTTATAGTCTACAGGAGGTGACAAATTTACTCTTTCACTATGATCAAAAAGACTATGATAATAAGGCCACTCTTGACTTGGAACAATAAAATATCATCTAACATAAATTATATTTATTTGATTGAAAAAAAAAAAAACTGCCGAAAATTCTGGTGATAGCTAGCAAAGACAAAACAAAGGCTTTCCTCATTTTTCGCATGCTATTTTGCAACATTTTGCAAAAATTTGGCAAAAAAGATCCAATTAACAATGAGATGACTGGTTAGAGATGTCATCGAAAGGGTAAATTAGTGAACGGTCCAGATCTCCCAGCCGTCTTCTGAACGTTGTCGAGAGGCTGCGTGGCCCCTCCATCTGGGTATGGCTCCTCCCACACTCCCTCCCCACCCTCACCCTTGATCCCGCCCACACGGTAAGTCTGGTTCACGGGGCTCCTCAGAAGGTCATGAGTTGAAACTCCCGTTCGCTTTGCCACTCGGGCACCCAGACGGGGTAGGTGGCGTGCTTCGGCTCCGTCACGCGCACCGGCAGAGCGTCGTGTCTCGCGTGGATGGGGTTAGACACGACCTAGCAGGGAGGGAGGGAGAAACAGGACAGGGGAAGCTAGCAAAAGAGCCTGCACTGCTGCAGCCAATCACCTTGCAGGATCCTTTTGATTGGAGGAGAGTTTGGGGCGAATGGGGACACATTTAATTGGTTATGGTGGGAGGGGGGGGGGGGATGGGGGGGGAATGGGGGGGGGGTTGATTGGTAGTGGATCTTGATAGGTTAGATTGGAGATGGTGGTGTTGCTAGTACAGTAGTATAGTGTGTGTGGCTCTGCCTCTCTCTGTCTGGCTCCAGCGGAAAGACACGCTAGGTGAATGTCTGTTAAAGAAGAGAAGGGGGCGGGGCTTGCTAGGGTATTTTGCTGATTGACACAGTGAAATTAGGAAGGGCAAAGGGAAAACTATCAGTATTGGGTAGGGGAGGTATTCAAATCCAGAGTAGATAAAAAGCTAAATTCCCTTGGTGTACAGCTTTCAAAATTTACAGTGTATAAAGGACGAGGCAAATCAAAATGGCGGAAAAATTGGCGTTAATTGAAGTGTCTTGCCTTTTCCTAAACATCTCTCATGTTTTAATGCTTGCCTCCCCGCATTTACTGAAATATGTAGCTATAAAAAGCATGTGGTCATGCGCTTCTGTGGTAGCAGAGGCAGGAGGGATTCGGTTACACTTAGTTCTGTACCTCCCTCTTGTGGTCAGAGATGGCATTACTATCTCTGGCTTTGCCCTCCACTGCCCTGGGCTTGAGGGGAAGGGGGTGATGAGAGGGTACCTAAGGGCAGATCCACTCACTGCAGACCTAGAAACAGCTTCTCTCTTGCTCACTGGCCGTCTGAAAGCAGCAGGGGCTGCTGGGAGATCTGCAGTCAGGGGAAGTCCAGCACTCTCAGTAGTGGGAGTGCGTGGTGCTCTGCATTAGCTGCCTCATACTTACTGTGAAGATATTGGAGCGTCGTTTGGACTGCTTGCGGATGGGCGTGGGAGTGTTGGAGGCGGCCACTGTCTCGATGCGCATCTCCCTCTGGCTTATGCTGGGGGTGGAGGGAACAGAGGAGGAGTAATCGCTGAACGCACCTCCTCCATTAGCAGCCTGAAACAAACAGAGGGAAATGGGGAGGGAGGGAGGAAGGAAGGAAGGATAGATAGATAGAGATGAATAGATGGATAGAACAACATAACGTTAGATAAACAGATATAATGACAGATAAAATGAATGAATGAATGACAGACAGAAAAACAGATATAACGAGAGATATAAGGATAGATAGATATAGATACAGACAGACAGACAGATAGATATAGATATGAAAAGAACAAGAGAGATAGATTGAACAATATAATCAGTATGATTTTCTGTGCACTGACATTCAACAAATTTTCATTTTAATTCATAAAGGCCTGTTCTCCTGATTCTCATACTTGCATTATGCATACATAAATACTCACTGCACTGTGCAGATGGTTGTGGGCAATATTAGTCCATTATGCAAAAAGTACTTGTGCTCACTTTAAAATTCAATTTATGTTACTATGGAATTCTATTTCCAAGGTACTATGAGTTGGGACAGACAATTTGTAATTTGACACACTAAAGGTGATGATACACAGGGCAACTTTTTGAGCAATGTTGCTGGGCCATCTTGCCGAGCGATTGTTGCTTGGGCACTTTCCCATTGAAAATGGGCAATACATTTCTATCTGGATAATTTAGATTGATCGTGGGCCCTGTGTCTCACCTGGTTGCCTGTAGACGACAACATTGCTCAAAAAGTTGCCCTGTGTATCATTACCTTAATAGTATGTATAGTATGCAAAATGAGATGCAGCCCAAGACATACTATTAAATTCAAAGAAGCAAGCAAGCTTTTGTTATTTTAGACTGATCAGAGTTTGTGAGATAGTAGACATCTGAATGTTTAAAACAATTGTTGTAGGTTCAATCCCAAGTAGACCAGCCCTGGTTTTATAGTAGAATAGCATTTATCTTAATACAGTTTTTCTGAGCCACTTTATCCCTTATAATAATGTACCGTGGTAAACCTATTTATGTATTAAATAGCATAGCTACTACAATTACTGTTGTAAAACTATAATAAATATTTTTGTCATTTTTTGTAACTATTTTGGTGAAAATATGGTCCATTTTTGGAAGGCATATATATAAAACTGTATTTATAATTTTTTCAAATAACATGCCAATTCTTTTCTCTGAGATTCACCTTGCAGTTTGCATGCTAGCTGGTTCAGGCCTGAGGCTGACCCCCGATCAGAACAGACGGCCCAGACTCACCTGATTAATGTGTACAGAGGGGATGGATGCGGCCGGGACAGACGAGTGGCTGGGAGAGTTGGGCAGAGATTTACACGGACCAATTGAAAGCTGCTGTTTTTTCCTCAGCGCCACCACTTTCTGAGCAACTGCAATCACATATCATAAACATTTAAACTTTGAAATTAATCTAAAATATCTAACATCTACATGTATGTAATGTAAATCACAAACAAATATTTGAACGTAGGTCAAACTACAGATCGTAGGGTCGGTTTTAATACTGGTAGAGACATTTTAAAATGAAAACTAATCACATAAAACAATGTTTTCACCTATGTGGTGAGATTGCCGGCCGGTCTAAGAGTTTGGAGTTTTTATATACAGTACACTACCAAAAGTTTTGGCTTTAGTACTTTTAATCAGCAAAGATGCATTAAATAGATTAAAAGTAACAGTAAAGACATTTATAATGACACAAACTATTTTTATTTTAAATAAATTCTGTTCTGTTGAACTTTCTATTCATGAAAGAATCCTGAAAAAAGTATCACTGTTTCCATTTGTAATAATATTTCAAAATCTATTGATCAAATAAATGTAGCCTTGGTGCACAGAAGAGACTTCCTTCAGAAAAAAAAAAAACCCTCTTACCAACTCAACACTTTTAAAAAGTAGTTAAAGTATGCAAGTATTTGTCCAAAATGTATATGTATGATATTTAAAAGATATTTGAATGGTATGATATGAATATCATGTATGATATTTACATTACATTCAGTGCTTATTATTTTGTAGGGAGATTAACATAACGTATGCATGTACAATTCTTCAGTTGTAATTCGACTGTAATGAGATAGTTCTTCCACAGCAGTGAAATGTTTTCGTGCAGATTAACTGCATAAAACCGGGAACCCTGGAGACCGACAGTCATTGTACAAGTGACTCAACATTATTCACTTCTACTCCTCACAAAAACAAAGAAAGACAGGACGGAAGAAAGAAAGAAAGATGACTTCAATACTACAGACAAACGAGAGCTGTATAGAGAAAGACTAATGAAAGAAACCAGCAAAGACGAGATGATGTTCATCCGTCCGTTTTCAAAAAGTCAAACGGATCACTGTCTCCAGACAACAAACGCATCTCTGTCTTTTAATTATTTCAAATGCAGCCCGAGGAGGCAATTACACGCGGAAGAAAACAGCAACCGTCAACACACAGGCAATAAACGCAGGGCCGAGAGAAATCCATCCCGACAACTATGATATTGGAGAGCGCGGAGGAAACTGAAACGCTGCGGAGCAATAAAACTGCAGGAGTTATCGCGCGGGAGGAACTCTCATATGGATATATGGAGCAGCTACACCAGATTACAGTGCGGCTGCTTGATAAATACTTATGTAATGTGTATTTCTAGGTGTTGTGAAACCACTCTACCTCGAGCAGGCGGCTAGAGGGACACAAAAGAGATGTGTGGGCAGATTTCTGTTGCTTACTCGGCAATACATTCATGCCACATGACGACAGTGGGCGGAAGAGAGAGCGCTATCAGTGAACTCAGAGTGCCTGATATTCCAAACGGTTTTTTAGTATTGTTCGTAAATGCACTAACCGCTACCGACATAAAAACAACCGGAAAACACAGTTCTTTGTTGGATGAGAAGATAAAAGCAGAACACTGGACGATAATGCACTTCACAACAATACTTGCTGTGTACATTATATAATACAATAAGCAAATAATGTAATAATAAATACCCATTCATGGTCATACCTTTAAAGATGCATTATGATCAACGCCAGACTTATAGAGATTGATCAGTATTGTTGTTTTATGATATGATGATACAATGATTGTTTTAACTGCTTTTCAATTATTGCTTTATTTCTGCTTTTTGACATCATGAAAAAATAACTACTAGACTACAATAAAACATAACATGCATTATGAACATAATAATAGCAGTAGTAATAGTATCAATAAAAAAATATTATTATTGGTAACTCTTTAGTTGAGGGTCCAATTCTCACTATTAACTAGTTGCTTATTATCATGCATGTTACTATGATCTTGTCTGTTTATTAGTCCTAATAAAGCCTCCAAGCCTTCTTCAGCATAACCATATTATACATCCCTTAATCCTAACCAATATCAAAACTTAACAACTTACCTTACTAACTATTAATAAGCCGTAATTATGAGTTTGAGGCAAAAGTCGTAGTTAATTGTTAGTTAATAGTGAGAATTTTACCCTAAACTAAAGTGTGATATTATTATATTATTCCATTATGTTTATACAGTGTATGTCATTTTTGTTTATTAAAAATGGCTTCCGTCTGTGTGTAATTATTAATAGTAATAACATTTTTACTATTCCATTATATTTATACAGTCTCTCTCTCTCTCTCTCTCTCTCTCTCTCTCTCTCTCTCTATATATATATATATATATATATATATATATATATATATGCAGAGCCGGACAGTAACGGAGTACATTTACTTGAGTACAGTACTTGAGTACAATTTTGAGGGATCTGTACTTTACTCGAGTATCATTTTTGGGGATTACTCATGACTTTACTCAAGTAAATTTGAGAGGCAAATATTGTACTCTTTACTCCACTACATTTCTATCCATAACCATGAGTACCCGTTACTTCTAAAAAATAAAATAAAAAAAAAGGAAAAAAGAAAAATCTCGGAAACCCTCAATTTGTTGTTTCCCTCTCAAACATGATTGGATTGTGCAGGCGCCACTGATTGGGACAGCCTATCAGCAAATCACCTTCACCTTCAGCTCTGAACTGACGCCAAAGTAAACTCCATGGTCAGATTTAGATAAGAGACGAAACCATGGACGAAACAGGTTCAAATGTGGGTGCAAAAAATCCATTAAAACTCTAGCAGAGGTTTGTCTGAGCGTTGCCATTGTGCATTGCCTTGTGGGCAAGTGAGCAATGTTAAATAAAGCAACATGGTAAAAAGATGAAAATGACTTGAATTAACTTTCAATTCCTTTTAGATTATCAAAGGTATTAACATTAACATTTTTCATATCTCCATGTAGGACATTTCTGTACATAAATGTAAGCACGGTTCGGGTACCTACCCCGAAGTGATAAAATAAAATTCTGTATCAAATTTATAGGCAAAGACAAGTAGTTTGTTTAGGCATGGTTTGTAGGGCATTACAAACCTGCACACATACTATATTCGAACACACATAACTATAGAATCAATTCTTAATGCGCATGTGAACGCCATCAGCGTTTATCACAGGTTCAGTTTAAAGTCTGTTTAGAGAGAACGGCGTCGTCTTAGCGGCCCCTAATTTAATAACAAATGATCATTTCGCCGGAAGTGAATCAATCAAAACTAACTTTAGCTGGAAAATAACATTATTCAAGAACCGCTATAAAGCCAAACCAATCTTTGTTACCTTAAATTATATTAAGTTTATCGCTGTAAAGCCGCTTTGAAACAATCTACATTGTTAAACGCGCTATATAAATGAAGATGACTTGACACAACACTGTGGCAGTAGTAATGCAATATTTAGAAATTTTACTCTTGTACTCTTGATACTCAAGTACTTTTAAAAACAAGTACTTCAGTACTTTTACTTAAGTAGACATCTGACTGTAGTACTTTTACTTGCACTTGAGTAAAATTTAGCAAGGGGTATCTGTACTTTTACTCGAGTAACGAAGCTGTGTACTCTGTCCACCTCTGTATATATGCATTAGTTTTTGGTCTAAAGACATTCTTACAACCTCTTCAAAAACTACCTTCATAATTAATAATGCATTCACAGGATTCACAAACAGTGTTACCAAATATTTTCATCAGCATCAAGGTACTCCAGTTCAACACTAGTCCATATTTTAAGAACAGGGAATATTACCTGTGAACCAGGATGATAAACTCACACCTGAGGATAAAATCGTAACACTGCATAAACACTGAAAGTGTGTTCAGAGACACTAGTTAACACATCAGGCATCTCACCATCTTGAAAGACTCTCTCCACATTAAGACCATAGGTGGAACAAGTTTCATAATACGTGGAGCGTTTCAGGTCGTTGGACAGTTTCCGAGCTCGGGCGTCATCTATCACTCTGGGGTTGGCAGCGCTGATGGCATCTAAAAGACATATGATGTCATTAAGTTAAGACACAGCATTCAGTATTAATTTTTGTGTGTACTAGTCTTTTAAACTAACTCTTCAGCAAACATAATGACAGTGCAGCATCGAAACGCTCGTCATTGTTAATTATGCGTCTCATCAAAATCAAATTTACATACAAGTAATGGGCAAATGCGTAAGAAAGAGTATTTTACTGCAGATGAGAATTCCTTGCCTGCTGCTTTGTTAAAACAAGACAAATGTACCATTTCGTCACTTTCAAGACTATGACTAAGTGCGAGACTTTCATGGCAGATCTAATAAAAACAAGTGCACATCAAATTTTGTGTATCCTGTGCTCTACTGTAGAAGAATGATGGTGTCGTGACTCACCCTGCGTCCCCACCAGAACCATGGGAACCTCTGCCGCGTTCCTGTAACTGGAAAGACGCAGGAAGTAGTTATAAACTGTCTGGAAGCTGATCTCATCCTCCAAGCTGAAGACGAACACCACCGCATCCACCCAGGCAGCAAACTGAAAAACAAGCAAACAAAACATAATCAATCTGTACATCTTTAATCATTTAATTTGTCTGACAGCCTTTGCGATATAAATATATATATATATATATATATATATATATATATATATATATATATATATATATATATATATATATAAACATTAATACCGGTCAAAAGTTTTTTAATGTTTTTGAAATAAGTCTCGTATGCCCATCAAGCCTGCATTTATTTGATTAGAAATACAGAAAAAAAGTACATTTGTGAAATATTATTACAATTTAAAATAATGGTTTTCTATTTTAATATACTTTAAAACATGATTTATTTCTGTGATCAAAACTTAATTGTCAGCATCATTACTCCAGTATTCAGTGCCACATGATCCTTCAGAATATATGCTAATATGCTAATTTTAAACTCTGTTATCATAATGTAGGAAACAGTTGTGCTGCTTAATATTTTTTTGGAACCTGTGATACTTTTTTTCAGGATTCACTGATTAATATAAATATATATCATTATAGCTATTGAGCAGATTGACCATTGTATATGCTAGTTATATTTTGCAGTGCAGGAAGAAACATTTGAGTAATTAAGCAATTTTGGTTGTTTACTGAAGCCTACGCACATGTTATTCCTCTTTTTGTTTTCCATTACCAGCAGGAGAATAATTCTAATCATGGATCAATTTCGTGACCAGTAACTCAAATTGTTCCAGAGCCCTGAGACACACTCACTGACGTCTGCTTGAAATTTGAAGGGCCGTATTACAAATTCTTGTGGTAATTTACATTCTAATCAATTACGCATTACCATAAAACCAGCTAAACGGAACACAGACTAACAGAGAATTATTATCACTGCTATTCCACTAGGAGCTACACTGGCACAAAAAGTTTCACTCGAAATCCCCGTTCCCACAACACAGGAAGCGAGTACTCATCCCCGCTCGCCATGAGAACCATCAACCTATAATTACACTGAGCCGCAGCAAAATGTGAAAATAGGGCCACCATGAAATAAGTCCCACGGGGCAAGCACAACCGTTCAAAATGACACGGCACCACATCCCGCTCTCTGCTGTGGGAATGGGGACTGGGTGACACATTTGTGGAATATTTTAACAGCTATTTGGACAGTTCCCTCCTTTTCTCAACTTGTGAAAAATCTCACTTCCTCAGATATCATCAATTACTGTAGCGCCACGTCAGCATGCAGCCCTGGAGCTGCAAATTGAACAAGATAATTAAGGTGTTTGGGGTATTACTAGTACTTTACGAGGAAATATGTAAACAGTTTTTATCCACACAAACTACAGTTATATGTCCGTACATGACCAGAAAGGAACAGTTTATCCAAAATGTTCACACTACTCTTTTCCATACAGTAAAAGCAGTTTTATGTTAATTTCCCCTATTTTTATATTTAGTTTACCTTTGCCGCCATCTAACGCTCACAATTTAATCCACCATAATATGAACAATTATAGTATTTTAATATTAAAATTGGACCTACCCTAGATACAAATCATAATGACAACATTTATGGTGCTTTTTGGACTTCAATAGCCACACTACAGCATATAATTTGTTCTATGAACAATTTTCTATGGAATAGAGCAGAATGAACATTCTGCATAACAAAATAAGTAAAAAATAGTTTTATTATAGTTTTCAAATTATTATAGTTTTAAAGCCTCATAAATAAAGGAAAAATTGGACATGTTATTGTTAACTAAAAGCTATTAACTATAAAGCTATTAAAATTATTGTAGTTAATTGAAATAAAGCTGAAAACTATAAAAACTAAATATTAGATGAAAAACTTTAAAAACTTAAAATTAAGTAGATTAATTAAAATTTGTTAATAACCTAAAATTAGAAATGTGGCCTTGGCAACTAAATTATATGGGTTTAAGTAATTAAGTAACTAAATATACTAAAACTAAGTTAAAATGAAAACTGAACATATAAATCCAAAATAGTATAATTGTATGTAAACAATGCTAAAATTGCACAGCTTTCACAGTTTAGCTTGTGGTTTACCTGCAGTTCTGGGGGGCCGCCTTCATCCCTGATCAGCAAGAGATAACTTTGTCCATCCACCACAATCTCCTTTTTAAACCTCCCTCCTGCAAAAACACAGAACAACATTAATTATACTTTTTCTATATAACATGGTCCTCTGTGAAGCTCATTTATCAACAGGCAGTGTGCTATTGACGTCAATGGCATCAAGATTAAGGGACTGAAGATACACCCCTGAGGAATACCCTCCAGTCCCGTCAATCTGAACAGAGAGACATTTCCAATTTTCAATTTATGTATACCTTCTGGCAATTGTGAAGTCTTGGACAAGGGATGGAGAAAGAGAGAGAAAGAGCGGATGAGTTAGTGAGTGTTCAAATGAGTGTTTGGGATGTATCTGCGTGCATGTCTAAACATGACTAACGATTAAAGCCAGCAGAGGGCCGCCCATCGCTCCTGCTTCATTATACAGCACACAGAAAGATGGGAATCTCTGTTTAAATGAGTAGAGCAACTGATAAAAAAGAAATATCAGCCAACAAATGAAATTAGGCAAGCCTTATCCGAAAATCTGAGTGATTTCGACACCAGCAGTGAAATGAGAGTCTGAGACTTTGATTTTTCACCCTTCATTTATTCTCTCCTCTACAGAATTTTTTTCCTTCCTCACAGCCACTGGCGCTGAAAGCTGATGGAACTTTGATGCTACTGAGATTTCCCCAAACTAAATAGCTTTTTTTTATAGTAGGAAAGTTTGTGGAGTCGACTAAATCATGCCTTATGGTAATCCTCTAGGGGGACAAAAGAGGAAGGGTGATTTCTTCAAAGATTATGACAGGTTAAAAAGCCAAGGCAATGAGTAGAATCCAGCCTGGAGATAAAATATATTTAAAATATCTAAAATATAAAATAAAATAAAAAGTTTACATATTTTAATTTTAAATGAAAAAAAATTAACATAATATGTAATATTGAAATAATAAAAGAATGAATATAATAAAAATCTATTATATTCACATAAATTAATTATGAACAAATTATTTGACATAATAAATATACTAAATAATAATATAAATTATAATAATAAATAAATGTAAACATTATTTTATAAAGAATATCATATATAATTTAAGTAATAAATAAATATAATAAATTAATTTGTAAAATACTAATTAGCATTATAAATAAACGAAGCAATTACAGTGACAAACTATTTGACAAACATACTAAATAATAAAATATTTTATAATAATAAATAAATGAAAACACTATTTTTAATGAAAAACACATATAATTTAAATATATATTATAAAACTGATATATGTATATCGAAATATTATTAATAAATAAAATACTATTTTAAATGATAAACTTACAATAATTATATATACACTGTATATAATTTATAATTGTATATATATTATTAAATACACAAACATTTAAAATAAAAATTATTATTATTGAACAATTACTCAATTATAAAATTATTATTAAACCAAGAAACAACAAAACAGATTAAACTAGGGGGCTATATTTTACATAATGCAATGAAGTGAACAATGCAATGAACTTGACTTTCCATTTACAGCCTGATAAATAAACAGGAAGTTAATAAAGTGACAATTCTAACACTTTTCCATTGATTGATCCATTATTTCATCTTACAGCTGGACACCTTCACAAGCAATGTGACGAGAACACGTGACAACAATCTAGCATAATGCACACCATTTCACTATATAAAGTAGGCAGCATTCAGTTCAGTTCATTCAGTGCATGACTTCACTCTGACAACCTATTCAGCCAATCTATCGCAGGCTTACTTAACCACTGCTTCCTTCTGGGAAATGCATGATGGAGCTTTGTCACTACTTAGAACCTCCTCGGAGGGTAAATATAATGACTGAATGCTTGTTCTACAGTGTATGACTGAAATCTGCTAAAGTTCGTACCACATGGCCAATCATTACTTTCAAGTTCAGTGGACCCTGGACTAAATTGGCATTAAGAGGTCCAGCGAGGGCACGGAAGTACAGCCCGGCGGAGGGGTGAGGGATGGTAATAATAGCAGAACCAAACACAACATGACACTACATGGAGATTCCAACAGTGACCTCACATCGACTGAGAGATATCATTCATAGATCCATTACGCCAAGAACACTCCACATAATTAGTTCATTTGTGTCCTGAGAATCTGTCCTAGCTATTTTTATTCCATAAATGCTTCCCTTGAGCCTAAAAGCAAAAAGGTACAGCATAATTTTCTTTCTTAAAGGAGAACAAAATGTTCATGCTGGTCAATATGAATCCACCAGATAAAACTGCAAGCTTAACCCCCAGAAACCGACGGCATCGTCGACGACGCCACATGGCACCTCCGATAAATATTTATATTATTCGGTGACAGATTTATCGATTTTCTTACCGTTTTTTTCAGCAGAAAGCTAACGAGCTATCACGGGGGTGTCTTTGGTGTCTTTCTAGCCTTTACAGAAGGTTTTCTATCCAGCCTGGAACTTGTGCATCCTTTCGGAGTTTTTCAGCAATAAATCCAAACGCTTATATCAAAGTATGAGCCTCTTGATGTCCATAATTTATAAATATTCCGTCATTTTTGCTGCTAGCTCGATGCAAGCTGCCATTTTGGATATCACGTGATGTTTTCACGTGATGGTTGTTGACCAATTACAGGCTGATCCGTTGTAAACATTGGTGTGCGTCATCACGCACGAACCAAGCTCTGATATTGTGGAGAGAGAGACGCACGAAGAGACGCACGTTTTACAGAGAAACACAAAGAAAAATGGATGTAAATCGAGCTCTGGCCTTTTTTGATGCCATGCAGGATGATGGATTTTCAGGAGAACAGAGCTTTTTGACAGATGAGGAACTAGATTACCAGGATAGACCCAGCTGAAGTGCCATTTATTTATTTACTGTAAAAAAGTATTATCAAATACAAATGAGTATTATAAATGTAGTATAAAAGTATAAAAAGAATATAATAAATAAAAGAATAAATAAAATAAATAAAATAGAAATGCAAAGCCTGTGATGTGGCCCTCTGTGTGATTGCTGATAGGAACTGTTTTGAGGCTTGGCACCAGTGAATTTCATGAGGCCCAAAACGCCTGGACTTCTTATGGAAAAATGTAAATAGTTTTGGTTCTGTACAAGTTATAATGTTTATTCCTGTGCTCCAGGACTCCAAAGACATGAACAAACTGTTTTCCAGAGGAAATTTGCTTAGCTTTTATTTATTTGTGTGTGATTTCAATAAATATTTGAGTGATTCAATTTCCGATTTATTTTTTCATTTGTCTTTGTGGTCCCATAACTTATTTTTTCATTCAGGTGACATCAATGCAACACAAATATGCTGAAAGTTCAATTTGTCCTGAAAAAAAAGAGGTGTGTCAATTGTCTGTGCAAAAAAGGGTTGATGTTTTACAAGCTTTTTTAGTGAATAACACCAGACGGAAAATTTATTGTAAAAATACCCTTAGGTCTCTGAGGGTTAATAAAGATGCAAAAATAATTATTTACATCTACTGAGGAAAATGCAAGTCATGCTTGCATGCAAAACAGATCTGAAAATCACAGTCACTTAGAAAAGTTAACAATCCACATGACTTGAGGAATCAATTCGTTTGCTCAAATTTACAACCCTAAAAAATTAGTAACAATCCTTGAATTAAGAAGCGCCACTAAAAATGCTTGAAATGAACTAGTAACTCGTTCTGCTTTTCCAGCACATTCACTGAAGATTTTAAAGTTGTTGATAATTGCATTGGAGGCAGAAAAGGGCACGTCTGAACACGTCATAATATGACTAGGGTTGCCACCCGTCCCTTAAAATACGGAATCGTCCCGTATTTGTAAAATAAACAGCGCATCCCGTTTTGAATCAATACGGGACGCGGTTTGTCCCGTATTTCCGAGTTGTCTTAAACGCATCATCCAAAATCATTCCACCCACATTCTGTGAAGACCCGTCCTATTCTACCCTTGATTGGGTAATACTCGCTGCCATTGTTGGTTTGATTGGTTTGTTTAATACCATCAGGTTCAGGGCCAATCAGAGTCAGAGGGGGGGCGGGTCTTTTGGCAGAGAGTTGATAGCAATGCTAGAGCTCAGAGAAATCAAAGCACCGTCTCACAGTTCTTCATACCTCAAGCACCTCCCGAATCAGATAGTGTAGCCTAATGACAGTTTTTTAATCAGCTCAATAATGTTCTGATTGATTACGTTTTCATATGCTGCCTATGCCCATTTGTTAAGAAATAATGTTACAATGTAAATGAATTATATCCATACATTATGGTATGATTTGTTTATTATGGTTAAGGTACACAGTCAGACACATGCATTTTTTAAATAAGAGAGAGATATATTTAATACATATTTAATAATAAAAATGTGCATGTGTGAAAAAAATGACTTATGCTTAAATCTAGAGAATTTCATCCTTTAATACTATATGATTAACAATAGGTCTGAATACATAAATAAATAAATACATAAATAGATTTTCTTACCAATAATAAAAATAGTGTTATAATTAAATTTAGAAATGTTTGTAGATTATAGGTTATTTATGTGTGGTATCACTGTTTGGATGGTGTTACATGTTTGAAAGAAACAGCTACTCAGTGCTGCACGGAGTGACACGAAGTACACTTAATGCCTAACATAGTCCAATACTGCACAGTACTACTGGTCTAATGATGTTTTTGATGTTCAACATCCTTTGCTAAAGTCAAATTTTTTTCCAATCAAATTTAGTATTTGTTTGAGTATCAACGCATTTGTTTAATTTATAGTGAATAAGTTATGGATCTGTTCATTTAATAAGTTAATAAAGTATGGTTAACATCTCACATACATCTCCGACGAAAGGCAATTTTTTTTGTGGTCTCATTGTCACACTTTGTTAACGTTGTTTGTGATAAAGAGTGATTGCATATATTCACACTGATTTCAATAGCAGATAGCTGATTATAATGTCCATTGGTACTGATCTTATTACTTTCCTGAAAATATGTTTTGAGTTATGATATACCACCATTGGCATACCGTTGGGCCTGTGGTCATTGTGGCCCCGAGGGTTTTGGCCCCCGCTGCGGCCGCCGGCAGGCGTCCCTTATTTTTTTGTATTGAAGGTGGCAACCCTAAATATGACAGAACAAACATCTCCACAGCGAAGTTTCCTGCTCACTCAGACTTTGGCAGAAAGCTGTATAAACATCAAAATAGATGGTTTCTCATTGTAGTTTTCTTTTTAGCCTAACACAAAGCTAAAAACAAGTCTTACTGAGGCTTTTGGCGACAGTCTTCAGGAATCCGTCGCTATAATTCTAATCTCTAATTTAGATTTCAGAGGGGCAGCTGGCGCCAAGAGGGCATAAACATTTAATCTCTCCCCGTCACTCAAAAGTAAACGCTGAGGATTGATGACACGCTCTGGTGGCCTGACCCTCTGTTGCCATGGCAACACCTGAGCAACCACAGAGGCGGAGCATCCGCTTGGAAACTCACAGCTTCCTCTGTGCAGGAGCAAATGACAGATAACAAATTAAGATTAAAAGAAATTAGGGACATTTTCAATCAAGCGTTGCTTAATAAAACCGAGAACGTCTGCAAACGATTCATGCAGTATGAATCACAATAACATTACACATTTAACATTCTGCCAAATATTTGAGCAAGTGTAAAACAACAATACAAATGTCAGACAACGCAGGAAAGAGTCTTCGCTTACATAATCTCTGGACACGATAACATGGTAAAAACGTGGCTTTTTTGGACATTGACTAAAGTAAAATCATGGTATTCTTTGAGGTAGCTCTCCTGAAATACTATTTTATATGAATATATAGCATTCATTTAGTCCCTTTATGAAAAATTTACCATGGTAAAGTAGTGGTATCAGGTGGTAAATACCAAGGTGCTTTGATACTGCTACTGTATATGACGAAAAACACATGGTAGTACCATGGTAAGGTTTGGTAAGTTTATATACACTAAACTATGGAAGTAAAATAATGACAAATGTTTTTGAAACAAAAAAAGCTTGTTGAATTGCACTACTTGAAAAAACATGCATTAACCGTGCTTGAATTTTAATGCACTGTATTTTTAGGACTTGCATTTATATGGGCTGAAATTTAACACGGTTGTACATTTAAGCTGTTAACATTTCAATTCAAAACATTTCACACACATTTTCATTATTCAAAATTCAATAATCCATTTTCACCTTTCAGATTTCACTTTCAAAATATTCATTCTGTTTAAAAATACAACCTACAATATTCGACAGGCAATTTTCGGTTTTTACAAATTCGCTTCTACAAATTCAGTGGTTCAAATTCGACAGAAAATTCAACATTTGACATCCGGGAACGGCAGGAATATCAGTAGATTGCCGATTGACAATCTCTATAGCTGTTAGTCGGCCTCACCAGCAGGAGGTGCAAGCGGCTGTTGACGAAGAAAACTATAGAGAAACCAATATGAACGTAACGCAAAGTTTCACGCTAAGCGATTCCCAGCGAAATACTGGCATAAAGCTGGCTTGACATTGGATATTCGCATATTTAGTGACCGTCTCTAAAGTTACATACGACATTGGTATATACACGTTTATTACTTCAATAGCATTTGAAGAGAATGACTTGCAGTCATAAAACCAACTGTAAATTGTTCATGTAGCCTAGGTGTCAGGCATGGTACACACTTTTTAGATAGTTGATGTTAAAATAAATATGAGCTCATGCGGTAGCCTACTGAAAAAATAGCAATATTTACACATGATTTGACTGTTTATTTGATTAAATATCAAAAATAGAAAGCAGTTATTTTAAATTGTAATAATATTTCACAGTTTTTACTGTATTTCTGATCCATATATAGCCTTGGTGAATTCTTTCAAAAACATGAAAAAATCTTATCAACCCCAAACCTTTGAACAGTAGTGCATCTTTTATAAAAACCATTGTTTTACCACTGGATACCATCACAAACTTTTTTCTAAGGGAAGTCAGAGAACAAGACTTTATTACAGAACATGACAGATGTTCATTTTTAATAATAAATCAATATAAACAATAATATTAACTCTATGTAATAAGAGTTAAAGAACACAATAATGTTCTGCCTTGATGTGAGTTATATATCACATATATATTCTATTATAGAACAACAAATGTGTATTAGTTTAAGTTAATTACTCAGGTGTGTGTTAACACCAATCTCACAATCCCACAGCAATTCATTGATTTTCATTTTTCTCACTGCATTAGACATGAGCATTATTCCACATCAACGCCACAGTCTGGTCAGAGAGAAGCAGAGAATTTGACTGAATGAGACGGAACTGTGAAAGCTGCACTCGAAACAAGTCCCAACAGGCTCCTGAGTGTCTTTTTCCTTCAAGAACACAATGTGCATACAGGCTTCCAACTCACTGGGCCAGAATACTGAACTTTAAGCCTATTTTGAGGCATGTTCCGGGTTCAACGCAAGAAAAAAATTGTGTACCACAGAAACTTATTCTGGCTCATCTCTAACTAGTATTTTGGCTAAAACACTTCATTCTTAAACAGAAAAATCGGTGTTATACGAGTCATAAAGTTATCTAAATCATCCTTTTAGCATGGCACTATTGTTCATGCAGTACAGATGGAATTCCTGCTAAATTTCTTTACAAAAACAGTGTTTTTCAATAGTTACATTGCACATTTTTAGCTTTTAGTATACCTTTAATGAGTTTTTTTATTAATATGGAATATGGCATTTTTTTTAAATGAATGATACTTTAAATAAGAAAGTAAAACCACCAGTAGGTGGCGGGCTGGCGGCAAATGTCTCAAGTCATTCATTCATTCGAATGGCTGATTCATTCAGGAATGAAATAAATAGGTCTCTTTATGAATGGGTCATTGAATCATTGGTTCACCTGATTAATTTGTTCAAAAAAGCGGATTCATTCAGAAACAAAACACCGCTGTGTGTTTTTCAGAAACGCACGTTCTGCTCTGGCTTTACAGGTAATATTTTCGTTGTCAAAAATTGAGCAATGTATGAATTTCTTTCTTCTGCTGAACACAAAAGAATATATTTTGAAGAATGCTGCTAACCAAACGGCCCCATTGACTTCCATAGTATTTTTTTTCTACTATGCAAGACAATGGGGTCCATCAAATGTTTGGTTAACCATATACTTTAAAATATCTTCTTTTGTGTTCAGCAGAAGAAAGAGATTCATACAGATTTGAAACAACTTGAGGGTGAGTAAATGACAGAATTTTCATTTTTAAGTGAACTACTCCCTTAACTATATCATGAGACAAAAACTCCTACAGGGGCATTTTTTGCCCTGATATCTTGAATTTTAGGGGCATTCTAACCTGCATTCTATAGGCTACATCACATGTTCATCTTCAATCAACTGTATGAAATATAAGATGACCTAAGTAGTTCTTGGGCAGGGCGGGTGCCTTAAAAGCGTTAATAATTTGAACGCATTATTTTCCCCCATAAGTAATTAATTAAATTCACTTTTTAAAATCGACAGCCCTAGTTCTTATAAAAATGAGTAAACAAATGCAGTGCACAGATGACCATATGAGACAAAACAAATTCATGGCCAGCAAAGTCTGCTCCGCGGCAGGAGGTCTTGTTTGGTGGCTGGCCCCGACAAACACAGCATTCGGCCCTCCCCGCTGCTCACTCACCCTCAGGCGACTCCTCCTGGACATATGTTCCTGTCAGATACCGGTGAACTAATGCTGACTTCCCACTGGACAGGTTTCCCACGATGCCCTGCATGGAGAAACAGACACGCATATGACGACAGTGTTTGGGTGTATAATGCAGAGACAAAACAGAATAGCAAACAAATAATCGTCTGGAAGATAATCAGTGAGATATATTTCAGGATATTAAATAACTAATAAAACTCGCTGCAAGGCAAGCCATTTTTTAATATGAAAGTATCACTGATGAGAGTGAGAATGAAAGACACCATCCCCTTCGTTCATGAGACTAAACAAATGGGCCTAAAAGACAATAATCAGTTTCAATAACTATTCACTACCAACAGACGGAGAACATCCGTTCTGCATCCAGGACTTCCCTCAAATGAGTCGGGATCCCTTCTGTCATCAAACAACCCCTCAACCGTGGAGGAAGCAACTTTCAGGAGTTTCCTTACACTTGACGCAACTGTTCCGCCTGTCAGTCCACGGGAGGATGGCTGTTCCTGCACCAATGGATAATAATTCCCTACCAGCTGGAAATGGACAGCTTTACAAACATGAGGACAGATACACCTGTCTTTCTTCTCAAACACTGGAGATGAAGAACTTCCTATAACAAATATTGAAATGAACTGACGAGGTGAGCGCTGATAAAGAGAGCTTATACTGATAACAAAGCCTGCATGGAATCTACTTCTCACAGAATTCTGCAGAAAGATCAGTGGCCGGTTGCATAAACTGCTTAGACTAGTCTTACAAGTTAGTCAAGTAATTTTTTTCTTCATGTATGTTCTAGGGCCTCCTTTTGCAGCCAATACAGCATCGATTCGTCAGCATGGAAATGTCTAGAGGGATTTTGAGCCATTACTCTTCCAGAACAGTGTCCTTGCTCCTCAAAAACATCTCAAAGTGTTTCAATAATATTTAGATCTGGTTACTGTGCAGGCCATGGGAGATGTTCATCAAACCATTCTGTCTCAAGTCTTGCTGTGTGTATTGGTGCATTATCATGTTGTTGATACACGGCACCCCCTTCAGGGTACAATGTTTGAACCATTGGGTGCACATGGTCCTCTAGAATGGTTGGGTAGTCCTTGGCAGTGTATCAGTGTGTCAGTTCATCAAGCCCAGTAGGGAACGCCATGATACTGCAGCCCAAACCATCACTGATTCACCCCTGTGCTTCACTCTGGGTGTTAAGCCTCTTTGGGGCTTCTCCGCACCGTAACTCTCCCGGATGCGGGAAGACAGTGAAGGTGGACTCATCAGAGAACAATATATGCTTGCACAACAAGAAAGTCGAGGTCTGCATTTAATTCTGCCGTGATTTGGGCAGCTGTGGTTTTGTTTTTTGGATACAATCCGGGTTAGTACATGGACATCCCTTTCAAACAGCTTCCTCTTGCGTCAACAGTTATTCCTATTGGAAGTGGTTCGTCCTTCGTGGTGGCATGCCGACATTACCCTGGATAACACCACAAAGACTTGCTGTCCTGGTCACAGATGAGCCAGCGAGATGCGCACCAACAATTTGTCCTCTTTTGAACGGTCATATGTCTCCCATTATGTTGTGGATTGCAATATTTTATGTGCAGCTGTGCTATTGCTCTGCTAATTCAACCTTCACACTCTGCTGATAGAATGTAAAACCAGTGAAGATTGGCCACCAGGCCATGCATATACAGGCCGTTGAAAACAAGGTCGCCACATATCGAGCATCGCAAGAACCAACTTGACCTTCAATAGTGGACCAAATACTGCTTTCCTCATGGAAATGGAAAACCTATGTCCTTACTTTTCACAACAAAAAAAAAAAAATTCACACCAAACATTCTCCTCTTCATTCATTTCAACACACAAGGCTCATATTGAACACCGTTTTGGTTCATCAGAGGGTGGTGTGTGTTGTTAACAAGGTTCAGACAGTAACTATCTTCCTCCATAATAAAGCAGTTCATTACACAAGTGGCCACTGCAGTCATCAAGAACAAAGAGGAGGATAGAAACTTCATTAGGAGAATATTGGATGTAAAAACTTTATGAGCATATGGCTTCATCGTGTTGCCTCATAAGTAGCTGTGTGTTTTTTGTTTAAATTGGATAATTATGATCATTGAATTGGATCATTTTTCCATGAAGTTCACTGATACTAAGTGATACTTTATTTTTGTAACATTAAAATGATCCAGCGTGGGGGTGTGAAGTAACACATTACAAAAGCTCATGTTACACGTTACTGTAATTAAAAATGGTGTACTTTTTGTAGAGTATATTTTAAGTGATGTGATCTGTAAGATGATTATGTTTGCTGATCAATGTTTATATGTGAATAAAAGCCTAAATTAAATATGTTAATCATATAAAGCGGTTGAGTCTCTTCACAAATTCAGTATGCACCCATGACGTTATACAGCATCTCTGTCAACGTGTGATATGATGTAATAAAAACTACAGCTACTTTATTTTTTTTTTATCCATTTCATACAATTCGCCTTAGTAGATGCATTTTATCACTGATAGAAAGTTGGCAGTCAAAATGAAAACATGTTGGAGGGCATAGATATTCTACATTCTTTCTGACAAACAGCAAAAGGAAATGTGAATAACAGTATATACAGTGTTTTCTGCATTTTCAATTACAGTGTTTATTATAAGGGAAATAGAATCCGCAGCTCAGTACTCACTACTCATGAGTATTTTTAAATAAGCTACTCTTTTATTCTTACTCAAGTAGTTTTTTTGGACAAGTACTTTTTACTCTACTCAGAATACATTTTTTGGAAAGTAATGGTTCTTTTTCTTGAATATATAATAATCAGTACTGTTTCCACCCCTGATAAAATGTGTAAAAAAAAAAAAAAAAAAAAAAAAAAAAATCACACACTGAGTCATATTTTGACAGTGATATTGTGTATGAGGAATTTTCTCACTGGTGGCTATTCTGAGGGAACGTCAGCAGAATAAGTGACACTCCAGACTGTCTCAAGCAGAAATACCATTACAGAGAGTGACATACAGCAGTCTGTGTCTCTCTGCTTGCTGAATAACTCGCTGAATAAATTCAGTGATCGACATGTCAGGATTTACTTTTCCGCATAATGTTAAGAGATAAAATCACAAAGTAAAGCTTGGGAAGATCACTCACCACTTTGAGCTCTGGTACTGATCGACTCAATGTCCATTCCTGACTGTTGACGAAGGAATCTGGAAAGAAACATAAAGAAAACTTTAGTAAGTGATTGTCATTCTTTTCACTCAATAAACTGGACAGACATGTTTCTATGTTATAGCTTATATACACATCAATATGTCCATCAACCAGGAATAATCGATGAAGTCATCAATTCATCAACAAACAAAAAAAAACCAGATTTTATTATTTTTCTTACCTTAGCGTGACAAAAACACTTTGTTTCAACTATGTTTAGGTTATATATTTTGAAAATAGTGTTATAAAAGGTGTTTTTTTTTATTCTTTGAATACATATATTGATAAGTGGAGTGCCACTCAATAAATGGAAGAAATCAGTTTATTTTTAAGTGTCACACTTGGTCCTCCATAACACAACGAAAAGATCACCAACTGTAAATTAAAAGTATGTCATCCCCTCATGCAGAAGATCAGAGGCTTAGTTGCTACTAATAATCATGTTTGTCAAATTGGCTACATGGACTGACAACAGCAAAAACACAAGCCTCATTGGCCCAGCGAAATCCTGCCCATTTCTGTGCCCCAAACACTATCTGTTGTGCAGTGATTACATCATCACAGCGGGCACATGGGCAGCCTGGTTTAAAGCACCACAGAGGTTTGTGGCACTGCATTGTGTAGTTCATTTCTCACTCCGCTGCTCATGTCCAATCTAATCAAAATTTCTATTCAAAGCATCTGAGCATGGTACCAAAAGGAGTCTCATTTGTGTGATGGTGGGAACATGGTGTGCTAAGTGTAACGCACGGCAAGTCAGGAGGTGTTTCCTTCCGTCCTTCATTTAAACTTGATGTCTCACCCTCCCTTCGCACTCAACAAACTGCTGAAGTGACTCAGATGAGATTCTTCCTGCTGCGCTCAGCAACGTGCCCTGCTGAAACCAGGCGTTTTCAACTTCCATCCTCGCTCTCACACACGGATGCAAGGAAAAGTGGACCTACGCCAACATGCAAACACATCTGAACATGACAACCACTCCCCACAGTCCCACAGGACAGCATCTTGCCATTTTTTCCCAAAGATGTTGAGGTACCACTAGTCAAAACAAATCAAAGTAATTAGACTTCAGATGCACTGCACGTGATCTAAACTCAATGAGGCAGGTAGGTATCAGGTAAATATTGCGGTATTTTGGAGCGACAGATGTGAATTTGTCAGTAAAATGAAACCCCATTGAGGTAAAAAGGCATCAAACTGATGTTGCACTTCAGAATTTCAATGCGATGCTTTTCCTTCTGAAGGGTGAACTGCAAGCGAGGCGCTTTTCATGTCATATGGGAGCCAAAGCGAACTTTAGTGATATCTAGCTGAAGAAAATATGACTCAGAGTTTTAAGAGTGCAAGGTCATCACAATCGCATGGGAGAACATTTAGAAATTGCTCTTAATGCTATTTAAAGCCTAGAGGAACAGAGACGCATGCAAATCAATAGGCTTTTTAAAGCCTCTTTTGTAAAATGTAGAGCCTTTTAGTTAATTAGTGGTTAGAATGGATCTTTTGTAAAATGTAGAGCCTTTTAGTTAATCAGTGGTTAGAATGGATGTCCTAAGATGTTGGTGTAGTTGTCCATTTCTTTTGCACATTTAAAAGAGAAATGAAACCCTTTGTACCTTTATAACATACAGTAATGGATTCTCTCAAGCTACCTGTGATGCAATTTTCTAGCTTTGTACCATCTGAAGTGACCTCAAACCATTTTTCTAACCTGCTATTGAAACCCAGCCTTCACGACCCAAAGGCCTAAAAGTCATCCGAATTCTAGCTGAGAAGACCTGCAAAGAGGGTCTGGCACTTTGTATTTTAAGCCTGGAAGGCTTTACCTTCCCTCATCTGCATACACAGAACTCACAGCTACAGAAAACATTCAAGACCCAGGAACGACCTGCTTGTCAAACTACCAGGGCATGTAGCGACAGGTACACGTAATCTGCACACCTAAGCTTTGGTCCAAAAAGCTCTCAAGTTCAGTAAACACACCTACATTCCGGCTGTCAGTCAACTTTTGCAAAGAAAGGTCATTCGGAAAGTTTGGAAAGGATAGTTTCCTTAGTAACCAATGAACATAAACTCAAGCAGATGCCAAGGGTGTAAACGGCCCTTAATTTGTTATCTCCATTTGAGGAGTGACTAATGGTACTGCCTAAAAACAAGCCCTGTAAGTCATTTGTGAGAGCTTGTTGTGCTGAGGCAATCTTTCCCAGATATACTTAAGAAGGTAATGTGAGAAGATTGTTACGATAAATGCAAGTCCACTGATTGGATGATGGCCAATTAAAGGGCTGTGTCACTCTTTCTGTCCAAATAAATGAAACATAACATAAAATAAATGTAACATAGAAAATAAAACAAAAACATTAGAACCACCATATCCAAAGAAAACCTAATTAGCATGCCCAGCTTTGAGGCTGATCTAGTCTTCCAAGTGAAAGCAAATGGTTACAGTAAATACATTGCTAAAAATGACAGAATTTAGACAAACGAATTGGCCAAGACCATAAATGAGCTTGTTCATTATAAATTTAGTCTCTGCATCTTAATATTAAAAGCAAATTAAGAGCACTGGATTGAAAGCTCTTCCTATATTAAGAGAATGATAAATAGATGCACAATTTTAATAAGAACCTTGAATTTTCATAATCTCAGTGTCACTGGTTCCATCCGTCTTTAATGGGAATGTGTTATTAAATGAGTCCAATTAAATTGATGAATCAACAAAGCTGAATAAAAGTCTCAAAACTCAGAACATTATATAATTATATGTGTGGTGTGTGTGTGTGTGTGTGTGTGTGTGTACACAGACAGCTAGACAGAAAATAATATTTTTGTGCATTTTGTTAATCCATGTTGATAATGTTACCTCCATTACAATGAATTAAATCTGCTGTATCTTTCTCTCTTCTATCCAGCTTTCCATTCCTTTATTTTTTTACGATGAGATTTGTGCTGAAATTAGGGGTCTTATGACACTTTAAGTCGGTCAACAATGCCCTAACTGTTCCAACTACGTAATAAATGCTCAAAACATCTCAAGGTGTGCTCCCAATAACATCATCTTCCATCCTGAAACATGTTCTCATAATTCAAACATAAGGACAGCTATATTTCAACAGATGTAATAGCATCTCTCCACTGACATTTCAGTCATCTTGTGTATGCAAACGCTTCATTCAAATTATATATTGCAACCCAGAAGCTTTAAAAGCTAAAGATTTCACACTGCAAATGTAAGCCAGACTTCACTGATTGAAGACAAAAGGCAAAAAGTAATTTCTGTTTACCTTATGCAATGCTGCACAAATACTTCTGATGAAAATGCCACAGGCAAAACTAATACATTTTTAAATAAGGATTACAAAGGAGCTGAGGTGACATAAGGTTAAGAGCCTAGGCCTGTATACATCATCTTGTCACACTCTCAGTAACCTAATCCCTTTTCAAAAAATCACAGCGTAAAGCTCTGCAGCTACACTATTTGTTTTCACTACCTTTGAGACGGTGTATGAGCTGCAGGCAAAAGTACGAACAGACACAGAATGAAAACATGTTTAAAATATCAAAAGGACTGTTGTCTACATGCTGGGTTATGATTTAACCTTCAGAGCTTTTAAAGCAAAAACAAACCACAAAAAAACCAAAACTCCAATCCAGTGAAAAATTGATCGTTCCGTATTACATTTTCCAAAAGGAAGAGAATTCCAGAGTAGTGCTTAGGATGGATAGGATAGTAAAACAGCGTCATTAAATTATTCCCTTTCTTTATTCGTCTACATCATCCATCCTTGACTTATTCCTGCAGTCTATTTGATTACCTTGAAAGCGTTAATGATTAAACAAGATTTGATGGATGCTTTTTTTGCTTCCTAATTCAATTGCAGTACAGACATACACTAGAAGAAAACTCCTCTTGGAGCCAATTAACAGCCCAAGCACACACACACACACTCCAACAGAGCCAAAGCCCTCTGAGTGAATAATGCATTTAACCTCTTATTATGCCTGTTGGTGCTGCTCAAGCCAGACCTTCAATATCATTTTAATATTTAATCAATTTGCCCTGCTCTCTAAGGCTACATCCAGGCACTCAGAGTCTGTCCTCTTCAGACAAAAAGCATTTTCCTACACAGACTGGGATGTGGAATGAAATTATGCATTTTATACTACTTACCTTGACCTTTGCGGAAACCACTGCCAGTTAGAGTCTCTATAGCAACAGAATCAGGCTTTTTATTTCTCGCCGGGTGATGGCTGCCAACTACTTGGCTTTCAGTGCACAGCTCAGATTTGTTGCTGGACAACGGCTCCTTCCTCTTAAAACGATTAGCAATCAGCTGCCAAAAACTAGTCTCTGGTTGCAATTGTTTGGTGGGCTTGGTTAGTTTGGCAGGACGGAGAGGAATCTCCAAGACTGCTACCTTGCCACGAGTTTGGTACTGTATGTAGTGTGTGGCCCCTTGGTCCTCGTCTTGCTCACAAGCTGGCGTTAACGTCCTGCCAGTAAGGTATGAGAACGGACGAGTGGTTTGCATTGATTGTTCCCCAATACTTGCAGTGCGTCTCCATTCAGTTCGGTCATCCTTCTCAAGTTGATTACGATTCCGCCTCATCCTGAGACTCAAACTCCTCCGCAGTGATCCGAACGTTCTCTTTTGTCCTTCCCCCTTGTCGGGTTCCTTTAGCCTTGTTGAAGTTTGTGTCACTACGACTTCCTTGCCTGTTGGCTGTCGACCAAACCATCTCCATCGGAAGCCTGGACGAGGCAAACTACCAGTGCTAGTAGAAGCGTGGCTTGCGAACTCATCCCGGGATCCAGTTCGCTCTTTATTAAGCTCGAGCACAGTCATGCTAACAGGCCGTGGTTTGCTTCTGCTTTTAGAAGTCCGACGGATTGGTGGTTCTTCTAGTCTATGAGGAATTAGGCTGACAGATGGCGGCATGTCTGGTTTTAGACCGTCTATGGCACGCAGCTCGGCACGTCTTGTCTGACACAGCTGGACCACATCTAGGCAACCTTGCTCATCGGGGGTAGAGGAAGGCAGAAGAACGTTGCTGTAGTTTGTAGCTGCCAACATGCAAACACTGCGGGGTCTTGTAGAGCTTTCTTGGTTGATGGTTGTTGTGGTTTGGAGTCTCCTTTTGTCATCTGGGAAGACAAACATGCTCACAACTCTTCTGCTGCCCAGGAGCCGAAGCCCATGTGCAGGCCTTCGTAAGACCGCCACATGAGTTTCTGATGTATTCTCCACAGATATAGCATTAAAACTTAGTTCCTTAATGGGAATGTGGCAAACATCAGCAGAGACTTCTTTGGTCCAAGCTTTCTTTTCCACAGCCAAATCGAAGTCTTCCGCAGAGGCTTGTTGCACACAGCTGTCCTGGAAGAAAGAAGGTAACCGGTCCGTCCTCATTCCTAGTACTTCCCCTTTCCTCCACCCCCCATTCCCTGTGCTGCTCAGGTAAAACCACCTATTGAGATTTCCAGCTGCACTCCTCCTCTGCCCTGGGCTCTCTCGACGTTCCTCCCTCTGATCCGCCTCTTGTCTTTCGTTGTCGTCCTCTCCCACGTTGTTCTTAACAACTCCCAGCTCAGCTTCTACCCTCCTCTCAGCCCCTCCTGAAGGTGTACGAGTCTGCAGCTCCTCCTGGAGTCCCATTCTGGAAAACAACAACTTCGTATAGAGTTTTACCACCTTGGTCTTGGTGAGGAGATGTGATCTTTCCTCTATAAATCACATTTCATATTACGGATACACCTCCACAAGCTTGTTCTCGGCAACTTCAGCGCTCTCTCTCTCTAACACTGCCGAACTCTGAGTCTTTCACCTCCAGGCCACATTCCAAAAGCAAGAATAATCCCTCACCTTTGACTTGTGAGAGACGGAGACAGAGTAAGGGGGGAAAAAACTTCAAACAAGCCCCAGCATGATCTCACTGAAACTTTTACCTTGCAGGGGATTATGGGGGGGGGGGGGGGGGGGACTCGCTATGAAAAAACAAACCTGTCCGCATTGGAGGGCTAAATACAGCCACAGATTAAGGAGTCTTTGGTCTTCTCCTACTGTCAAAAACAGGTCTGTGCAACCCTGCAGTCAGCAGTGAAGGCAAATTCCTTAATGTTCCGGTTCTTGGCATGAGTGAGAGGGGTCTGTTTGAACTTCAAGCTGCTCCCACATGTCCCAAGGATAACAGCAAAACAAGGAGCAGAATATTTTGTCTCCTTAAAGCGAAGGCATTGCCAAGGCACCTGTAGAGAAATCCCTGCGGGAGATACTGCTGTGACTGAAGATTAAAACATAGGGTGCCTGATGCTTGGGGTAGCAAGTATCTTCAGCACAGTTACCAACATTTGTACCATCCTAAAAAGCACCCAAATTAAAGGGCATTTTGTAGAGCTTCCCTTTCTTCGAGCCTCCCTAAATCATTCTCTCTCTAGTTCCCACATTCCCACCCTCCCTTCCTAAACTGCCCTCCCTCACAACTGCATTTCCTCATCCAACTGAACAAGGCAGAAATTGGCAAACAAAACTGGGGAGCTCATTGCATGGGGGGAGGATGAAATGCCAAACAATTTCCCAGTTTTCTCATGCATGTCTTTGCCTATGCTAAAGTAATGTCGTGTAAAGTTTTCATACCACCTATGCCAACTCTAGGAGCATTGAATAAGCATTATGGGAAAAAATATGCAATGAAAATAAAATGATTTTCCAGAAACACTAAATGTGCATGCAAAAGTTGTCTCCACAATATAAATACAAATACAATAGGTCAAAGTATTTACCCCATAAACAAATTTTAGCTTTTCTATTAAGATTGCTTCCTAGGATTCTGTATAACATTAATATTGGTTCCTAACATGGTAAATCTGACTGGCCATCGGTCATACTAGAAAAAGCCATCTGGATTAGGAAAATAAGGGAGCAGATTTGAGATTTTGTGCTTGTAAAGAGCACCCACAAGTGGTTTCAATGAAAACTACCCCACCAGTCTAGTTATACTACCCTGCCATGGATATTTGTTTTTTTAGAATGATCCAGAGACTCGCTTGATGACATTCCTGCTGCGCAAAGGAATTTATGAGAAGTAATATTTTAGTTGGACTATGGTAAACTTACAGCTGTCATAAGATGGACAAAAAAAATGCACAAATCAAATGCATCAATTTTGTCTAAGAACAGCAAAAACATTATTACATTTTCATTTATGAAAATATCAGCCACAAATTTATTGAAACAGACTTCTTAAAGATGCAAAATAATACAGCAGCAGCAGCACTCTTTCCCCTTTTCCTTCTTTCTCTCTTCTTACCCACTTTTATCATTTTATTCCTTGTTTCCTTCTGAAGTTCTATCCTTCCTTCCCATATTTATTTTTGTTTCTTTCTTTCCTTCCTTCTTTCCATCCTTTCCATATTTCTGTCTTTCCCTCTTTCCGTTCTCATTTGCCTCTTTCATTTTTTCCTATTTCTTATTTTACTATTTTCTTCTTTACTTCTTTCCTTCCCTCCTTTTATTTCTTTCCTTCCCTTTTAAATTCTTTCCATCTTTATCTTTTCCTCTATTCTCTTCCTTATTTCTCTCCTTGTTTTATCATGTCTAATTCATTAATTCTTTCGTGTCATTCTCTCTATCTCTTCATCATTATTGAGATAACCATCTAATTATCCAGACAATAAGTACTTAAATCCAGTTTACTCCTTTATAAACTCATGTCTGACATCTTACATGTATGAGTCTGAGAACACAACAGAAGCCACTGGCTGCTGATCCTAGACTAGTCTTTCCTTTTTTTAAGTCTTTTTTTATAAGAAAAACCACAAGTCCTTTGCTTTGCAAGAGCTTCCACTCACTCAGAGTAAAATCTTTGACAGATTTCCGATTTGTATAACCTAATGATTTTAATTACATTGACATATCCGAGAACATAATTGCTAATAGTTTAAAGGGATAGTTCACCCAAAAATTAAATCATTAATCATTTATTACTCACCCTCATGTCGTTCCAAACCCGTAAGACTTTCATTCATCTTCGGAACCCAAATTAAGATCTTTTTGACGAAATCTGAGAGATTTCTGTCCCTCCATTGACAGCTAACAGCCGAACATGAATGTCTCGCAAGAGCAAACCTCTTCCAGAAGCTCAAACGTTATGGGTACGTACGTAACACACAAGAATGAACCACATTGGTTACGCAGCACGTTTGAGCTTCCAGAAGAGTTTGTTCTTGCGAGACATTCATGTTCGGGTCTGAAGCGTCAAAGTTTCAGTTGTATAAGCTGTACAGCAAGCACTCAGATTTTATCAAAAAGATCTTCATTTGTGTTCCAAAGATGAATGAAAGTCTTACGGGTTTAGAACGACAAAAGGGTGAGTAATTAATGACAGAATTTTCATTTTTATGTAAACTATCCCTTAAATTCTAAAGCCATATTTAGCCAACAAAATGTTTCCATTGCAAGTTTATGTCCTATATACTCTTATCAACTCTCAAGCTAAAAAGATACCTCATGCTATAGTTATTTAAAATACAATGTATCTGTTAAAAAAAATCATACGTATGTCACTGATACTCGCTTTTCATTCACCACAAAAATAGTTACACATAACTAGGGTTATCATATGTGAAGCACCTTAATTTTTACAGCCTTCACTGGTGATAGACAATGATGTGAGGATTTTAAATAAACAGCAAAACAACAAGTACAAATGTCTATACGCTTATTTCACGCAGCCGTTATTTTGAAATCGAAAGCGAGGCTGCGGTGGGAAGAAAACCGGAAGTGTCGCCTTTAAGCATAGGAGAGTCGCGAATGCGATGGCGTAGTGTTGTGTTTAATGTAGAAATGTGTTATTCTAAAAATGTACATACATTTCTTTCATACTTTAGACTATATACAGTGAAATTCATTTATAAAAAAAATTTTCCAGAAAGTAAAAAAAGAAGCAGGAACGAACTATACCTACATATCCTATATTGGATATTAACATCCAATAGTGTAAATCGCGGCAGCAGTTTCAGGTTGGTAGTCCAAGGCATTGTTGTTTATCTGTACTTCCGGGGTTCTTCCCACCGGAGCCTCGTGTAAAAAATAAGTGTATAAAGTTAAATATAAATACTATTTTCCCACAAGTGGACACAGACTTGGATATTTGATATTTACAATTGCTCCTTTTCAACACTATCTAAAATAAAATAAAATACATCAGACCAGAAATGACCTCAATTCTGGAATAGTATTTTAAAATAAACTATTCACAATACAGTTCAGCTATTTAATAATCAAAAGACATTTGTAAAGCAAGCACTAGAAAAGCCAGAAAACAACTGAGCTTTAATCAGTACCTGTGTTGATAAGATGGAAGTTAACATGGTAATTCGCCTTTGAAGAAGTATTTATTACCTGCGTCTACAGCATTAGGGTTCGTCACCCCCGTAACATCCACTGAGATCAAACAGTCCTCGTCGCCCCACTGCAAATGGTTGAGTCTTGGCCGTCTTTTCCCTCCAAAACACATCATAATGATGACTTCTCCAAACTACAGGAATATCCTTTCACCAGTGACATTATCAGGCCAAAAACAAACTAAAACCAAGTTCAGGGTCCTGATCGTCTCTGATATTCCCATTAAGATGTTCTTCAGACGAGACGCTGATGTTCTAGTACAGCTTTTGACAGATTGACTAACATCATGCTGAGATCATGAGGTTGGTTTTGTCAGATATCAAAAATGTCCCGGCAAGAGGGAGGAGGTGGCAGACAGGTACAGGAAACATGTCGAACCTTTGTAATCTCTCATGAGAAGGAGGAGGGGACCACGGCCTCCCTGTCTTACCTGAACCCGAAGTAGGATTAGTCTAATCCTTAACCAATAGGGAGTCATTGGTGCATTATCCGTACCGGTGCGAACACGCACACACAGAAATGCTATCGTGTCCCACTCTGTTTTGGAGTAAAGTACTGTCGTCCCTTTAAAAACTAGTTTAACTCATCTTGGTATCTGTGCAATGCTCTGACGCAAGACGCCCCACTGATATTTCAAGTCCAACCACTGTCTGTGATGAAACTTTCTACTTGTCAGATTAAACAAACATCAGTTAAAAAGCAGTGCTACAAAATGCAAAAAGCTCGTAAGTGTGACAGAAATATGAATCCAGGGATCATATCTAGGCATCAAAACTGTCCACTTCATAAACTATAACCAATATTCAACAAGTTAAACAAGTTGACTCATTACAGAAACGGACAGGGTTGCCCAGCATTTTCAGACGAAACTACACATGCATTTACAAACTATTTCCATCTAATGAAATGCATTTAATTGACGAGATCCCATAGAAACGGGAGCGCATAAAGACCATATCGACCCAACATCTCATTACGTTTTCATTAAAAACCACCGTGCCATCGGCGGTACCGTCTGCGAGGCTAAATGAATACAAATACTGATGGATGAGAGAAAAAAAAAAAACACATTTTGCCCTTGCGAGGTGGTATAGCAAAGACAGAGCATTAGATATGCCTTTCATTTATACCGATTTAATTATGCAGACCATCAGAAAGTGTGTTTCCGAATGCTTTTTTCACCCTCAGGGCGCACCTTTATTACGCCGAACCCTTTGGAAATTGGCCTGCCAGTCTAATTAAAACAGAAAAACTAATTACGGTAAGACAATTAGACCTCTCGTCTTTTATTTTAAACACTTCTAATAGAGCAAGAAAGTGACACAAGCAGCATGTCAATCCCTCTTGTCTTTTTTATGAAGATGCAGATATTGCTTCAGGATATTTAGTACAGAATTCAGTGAACATCTTCGGATCTGGAATTGGTTTATACACAAACATTCAGTGACACTGCGGAACATCTAGTAAAAGGAACATTGTTACAGAAATAATGTTATTAAAGAAAATTTCTAGCATCTTTAATTAGCACGCTGAGTGATATCGCCAATATTCACAATATTTACTAGTTCAATTCATGTCTGTGAATCATTTATAAGGCATCCATTTAATTAAATCAGTCCAGTTTTACTCTGAATCAACCTTTTCTTTTCACACATTAAATGTTTTATAAAAATACAAAGCTGCATTTATTTGATCAAAAATGCAGTAAAAAACAGCAATATTGTGAAATGTTATTAAAATGTAAAAACCTGAAAACAGCTGTGCTACTTCATATTTTTGTGGAAACTGACATTTTTTACAGGATTCTTTATTAAATAGAAAGTTCAAAAGACATTATAAATATCTTCACTCTCACTTTTGATCAATTTAACGTGCTCTTGCTGAATTAAAGTACTAAAATCTGACATACTTTTGAAAAGTATACTGCATTTTATTATTATGTATTGATATATTGCTATGAACACGATTAAACAATTATTTCTTTAGTCAAAAATGATTGGTCTGTTTTTGTTCTTACAGACATTTTTAACCTACTTCTGATGAAAAGGAAACGCTTTTTAATCCATTTCAGAAAATAAAAATGCTATCTAAAGAACGAAAAATATTTTTAACTACATCGCCCACCTCAATTACCATGTCAGCGTCTCTTATTAGCATATCAGCGTGCAACAACTAATCCAAAAACAATGTAACTATTTGTTAATACACTTTTCTTTTAACTTGTAAGCTTTTGCATACGTCTGTGGGACCTAAAAAAAAAATACTACTTACTATAATAACTTTAAACATAAGACTTGAGTACATATGAAGCTGATCTAATCATAAACAGATTCTAAATCAGATTCTAATCATAAATGCAACATTACAAGTTGTGTCCATAAACAAACACCAGTAGGGGGCAGTATGTCTTCTCTCACAGCAAACCACTGAACCTATTCATAAATCAAGTCTAGCATCATTAAATCTTGATGTTGTCTGTATCAACAATAATATGTGTGCTTTCACATAGCTGCCATTATATTTCATCCAATTATATGCTACTAATATTAAATACTGACATTGTTGCTTGACATGCAACAACAAATCTTTCCCTAATTATGAGAAATTGCAAAATTAGCTCTGTGTGCAACTTTAGGAAGGACAACGTGCAAAAACTCAAACCTCCATCAGCTCCTTAGCTCATTACAAATACTAATTAGGTTACGCAAGGTTATGTAATTTTCCAAGCTGCACTGCAGTCCAGGTCAAAAGCAGGGGTCCCTGTGAGAACGTGATCATGTGGAAGAACACACGGCAGGTGTGGAGCGCTATGGTGCAGTACAGTCATGTTACGTAAGGGAAGACGCTCCCCGAGGGGCAGGAGCAAAGAACGAATCAAAGAATGTGTGCAGGATCCTCCGGGATGCAGAGAGAATTAATGCCGACTGAACTTTAATGAGGGTTCGTAATGAGTTGTGAACGCCTTTATACTCAAATAAACTCAAAACAGAGGTACGGTTTATAATGCTTTCAAATGAACAACAGAATTGGATCGCTATAAAAACACACCATAAATGCTGCGCTTTCTAATTATGCATATGTTTTGGTTTGGTTTACCATGAAGCATAAATCGTTAGAGTCAACATGAAAGCAAAATTTGCACTCAGTTGCTTTCTTAAAGGGATAGTTCACCCAAAAATTAAAATTCTGTCATCATTTAATTACATTCAAGTTGTTCAAAACCTGTATGAATTTTCTTCTGAAAAGAACATATTTTGAAGAATGTTGGTAACCAAACAGTTGATGGGCCCCATTGACTTCCATAGTATGGGAGAGGGGATAGTCATGGGGCCCAACTTTTAATTTTCCTTTTTGGGTTAATCTCTTTAATACTTGTAACTGGACTATATATCAGTGCTCATTATTTAAAATAATAAACTAAATATTGAAACAGAAAAAAATACAATTTCAGGGTTATTATTAACCAAAACAAAAACTTTTAGTGTTTTTTGTTAGCCTAATTGAAATAAAGCTGAAGTAAAATAAAATAAATTGTATATTGTATACTACAATAATGCTCTTCACAATCCAATCAATTCCTGTTGGGTGCAAAGTCCCGCTTTAAACTTTGGTTGTTGACCATACTGTATGTATCACTTACATCACATCACTTATAGTTGTCATAATATGACAAATATGAAGGTAAAATGGAAGTGTGTATTTTCTGTACCAGTTGCGCCAAACAAACTGTCATTTCCAAACTATTTCTCTGAAACCTCCACCTGCCCTCCATCTTCCATTGTTCAGCCAAAGAGGAAGTCCCGCCCACAAACCCACCTCATTGGCTGATCCAAGAGTTAACACCACAAACAAACAGCACAAACAAAGCTTCAGGAAGTCAACCTACAAATGGCTTGCTTATAGTTTTAGTCTCCACTAAACTGGGATAAAAGCAAGTATTTATCATCAAAGAAATTACACACTTCACCTCACTTAGCCGCTTCCTAAAAAAAAGTGAGCAAATCCGCTTTCCCGGTCACTTCCTGGCCTGAATTACGTCCTTCTGGCAGTGCATCGTTCTGATGTGTCCTGGGTTCAGACACCAGATTTAGCCCCACTACTGTCAGCCTGCTATTTGGGCCACGCTGATGACTAGGTGTTGAACGGGTGACTAAAGTGCTGGAAAGCATGTTAATGGAATGGAATGACTCAGCGGAAGAGTGATCTCGCACACACACACACACTAATGCAACAACGTCACGTTGCAAAAGCTTCTACCTCATCGGTATTGAGAGGCCACATTAAGTTTCACTGTGATCTCTATATATGTTAAAGCTGACGTGTGTCTTTTTTTCGGGGCATTTGACTAATGTCAGAGTGTTTAGGAAACTTGTTTGAAACTATTTTGACACTGACCTCAAATGTGATATCTGAGCATAAAAATTTCAGAAATGTTAAAATCTAAAGTGAGATTTTAACAACAAAACAGTACGTACCATATTATCAAAACCACTGTGCGCTTGATAGTAATATCATATTTTTACAGCACCATTGAACAAGCATTTTATATGAATAATAATCAGACAGTATATGGTATTATGGTTCCTGAATGGTACTGTAACATACTTCAAAGAATATTATGGTATATTCCATTATTCTTTGAAGTATATGGAGTACAAGTAGTGGTATATTTTGATGGTAATCCCAGGTTTTTACAAAAAAAAAAAAATTATAATATATATAGATAGTTTGCCAGGATAGTTTGACCATTTTGTGAACTTATAAGGGCTAAAATGACACTGTACATTCTATACACAATAGACACACACACACACACACACACACACACACACACACACACTGAACTCTTCCTTCAGGCCATAACTGCTCCTCCCTGTCTCAATCACCATGACAACATGCATCAAAATGGCCGGCCGTTTTCCATGGGACCAAAAAGAGAGTGTAACGGAATTTTAAGGACCTCCATTCAGCGCCTTAACTGAATGAGAGCTAATCAAATCTTCATAGGTAACAAGGGTAACGAACTTTAGCATGAGGATGATGACATCACATTGTTAAGCTACAAACAAACTGGGCCAAAGATATTTGAAGATTGTTTCTCCTCTCCTCAACTGAACACAAGCTCATGTTTGTGTACGACCCTCCCCTTCAGCAGAGACACTGATGGACATGGACAGTGTTGTGATTGACAGTCATAAATAACATGACTAAAGTACATAAGAAAAATACTATTAAACAAATAGTAAATAGTACTAAATAAAAAAAAAAATAAAAAAAATCTATCATCTATCCATCCATCTATCATCCATCCATCCTCCATCTATCATCTATCCATCATCCATCCATCTATCATCCATTCATCCATCCATCTACTATCTTTTCATCCATCTATCTATCCATCCATCTTCTATCTATTCGTCTATCTATCCTCCATCTATTGATCCATCCATCATCTATCCATCCATCTTCTATCTATTCGTCCATCTATCCTCCATCATCCATCCATCCATTTATCAATCATCAATTTATCCATCAATCCATCCATCCATCCATCTTCTATCTATTCATCCATCTATCCTCCATCCATCCATCCTCCACCTATCATCCATCCTTCCATCCATCCATCCATCCATCCATCTATCAATCATCAATTTATCCATCAATACATCCATCCATCATCTATCTATTCATCCATCTATCCTCCATCCATCCTTCCATCCATCAATCATTAATTTATCCATCAATACATCCATCCATCATCTATCTATTCATCCATCTATCCTCCATCCATCCTTCCATCCATCAATCATTAATTTATCCATCAATCCATCCATCCACATTATAGTCTATACAAATACCACCATATATCATATGCTAAGAGAGATACGGAGAGAAGAAGGCACACTAGTGATGTCGCAGTAACGAGTGTCGCCTGTAGTAGAGACGCGCTGTTTGCACTAGTGGTCTTGAGAAGGCGTGGGTGTCAAGCTTTTTAAAATGCAGCTGCTCCACCAACTTGCACACGTCACAATTCCTCTACTGCAGAGAAAATCATAGGTTTGAGCGAATCTGTGGGAGGTGGGGTAGAGAGAGAGACATTTTACAGATGCATCTCTCTCTCTTGCTCTCATTTGTCCTCCAAAAACAAGCTCATGGATTCACCTCACGTTTGTGTCAAAAAGAGACCTTATGAACACATTTTTCAGTAAGCGTAATGTGTCAGAACAAAACATTACAAAAGAGGACAACCAGGCACTCGAGAGAAAAAAGAATTCCCAAAGGGGGTCAAAACTGTTTGGAAAGATGTTTCTCTGACAAATCACTATTAGAGGAATAGTTCACCCAGTGTGTGTGTGTGTGTGTGTGTGTGTGTGTGTGTGTGTGTGTGTGTGTGTGTGTGTGTGTGTGTGTGTGTGTTTGTGTGTGTGTTAGGGCTGTAACGATATATGATATAAAATCAAAATCGCGATACTCAGGTCCACGATCCTGTATCGCGATGTGAGAAGGCAGAATCGCGACACACCCCTTCCACCTCCCAGAGTTATCCTTCCTGTCCAGAACCAATGCTACCACATCTTTAAATTACTATTAATATTATTTGAAGTTAACATTATAAAATATGTAGACCTACATCACAAAACTAGTTGAGGGTGAATTAACCCAAACTTAAATCCATCAAAATAATAAATTTTCAGAAAATGCATTTAATACCAATATATTGACACTTCTGTTTATATATCCACTGCCTACTCCCTTAATAAAATCCAGTACGTCCAGACATTAGAAAAATATAAGTCTACACATGCATTTTATATTTAATATGAGGGAAATACACACGCGTACACGGACGCGACACAAAACATCTTTAATATTTAGGTGGAAAAAATATAGCCTATATTTTTTTATAATTATGTGAATTACACTACAAACCAAAAGTAATACTATAGGCTACCCACCGGATGAAGGGTTAGCTCTCCCCAGAACATAAAATATTTATTTTGTTTTATTTTTAGTGTTAAAAAAACAAAACAATGTCGTGACAGTTCTCTGGAAGCGGCACTTAAAACTTTCAGAGAATTCAAATAGAAAGCACAAAGACTTTCTTTAAATTGAATTTTGTTTTTTTATTAATTGTATCTCAATTTTAATAAATGTTTCATCAACCAATTGCCTGGATTTAATAAATAAGAAGAAAATATAGCTAGCACACAGATAATCACGACATTGAGGTGCCGCTCATGAATCGAAACCCTATAAGCCTATAGACCTGAGAAATATATATATAGCTATATATTGAAATGTCTACTTTTAAAAAGAACAATTCAAAACGAAAGAAAACAGACTGCTCTCTGCTTATGTAATCCGTATGAAAAGTGCATTTCTCTTTGGCGCGTTCACTTCTGCGAAGTAGGGCTGTCGCGGTTATGGAATTTCCCTTGCGGTAATGTTGAGTGGCTCAATAGCGCGAAATGCGTTATTACCGCCATTTATTTATTTAATACGTATTTGCTGATATATAAATATGTTTACGATGTGGACAAAACGAGGACATTTTCAGTAACCTTTGTTACCGAAACTAAAGAGCGTCTATATGCGCATTGAAAGGATTTCACTCAGCGCGCACATTGTTATGACAACGGACTTTGAGCGAATCATAAAACGTTCATTCAACGAACACGTTCAAAAAAGCTGATTCATTAAAAGAGATGTAATGTGTTAATTATTTTTAACTTTGAGTTCCACTTTTCAAGGCTCAGCTGAGCAGCAATGCGTCGCATGGGTAACGCTGAAGCTGATGCTTCACTTAGAGACCAATATGGCATTGATTCAATGCGTGACTCGAAGATTTTATTTCCCCACGGCTTCCTCGCGCTGTGGGATGCTGACCAGCGCTGCTGCAGACGCGCATTTATGGCAAATACCCGTGACGTGAACGTTAAAAAGATGATACACGGCAAGCTTTTCACGACTTCGAAGACAGACGCAATCGCACGCGCTATGCTGATCTCTCTCATTCACTGTCTGTGTAAAGCCTCTGTAGGCTACACATCACCATGATAAACAGTCTTGTTATCATTATGAACTTGTTTAACATTCAATACACATGCATGAAGTTCAAAACAAGAAGGGTATAGCCTTATAAAAAAATATATATATATAGTTGGAGCACAGAAAACAACCCAAAAGCAGCAGCCTACAGCTGCTTTAGTTTAATAATTTGCATTGTTATTATTGTTTTTTGGTGTTCAGATTATAGTTTTTCCAAATGTTATTTAATAAAAATACCGGTATATTTTTTCCTCTCAAAATCTATTTTTTCACCCCAAGCCCCGCCCCTGTGATAGAATCGCGATACGAATCGAATCGTGGGTCAAAAATCGTGATACGAACCGAATCGTGGGTTTGGTGTATCATTACAGCCCTAGTGTGTGTGTGTGTGTGTGTGTGTGTGTGTGCGCGCGTGCGTGATGAGAGATAGGAAGAGTGCGAGAAGGGAACTCTGGGAGTCCAGCCAGAGGATCAGGGAGGAGAGAGCTGAAAGCATTAGCAGGCGAGCGTGGGCTCACAGATCGCTCTTCAATGCTCTTAAGATGCTGTAGGCTGCTCCACTGCTCCAATAAAAGCAAACTGCAAGAAATCACTGCCCTGCATCCACATATGACATGCCACAAATCAAAAGGTCCCTCTTGAAATGACAAGTGCACAGATTTTTGGAAATGCCATAAATGTCACTGTACTTTGAAGGCACTCCATTGGTGTTGGTTATGAGCCACAGGAACAGACAGAATGAATCAACGACAGCTTCCAAATCAATACTCACACAGAACATGTTCTGCATTGAAAAACAGCAAGATTGTATTTTCATTATTTTAATACAGTTTATTATTTTGCGTAGTGCTAAGACAAAAGAACCGGTGAATTGTTAGTTTTTTTTATCTGTTGCATTCAAATGAACTGTTCAAACAAGCCAATTTAGCAAAACAAATCACTTTTCAATGTCTCAAACAAGGTGTTTGATAACATCAATTCATTCAAATATATGTATTTTTTTCCAAGAGGATCAAAAGCACCCAGGATCAAATTAATATATTCATATTTTATTGAAGAATTTAATTAAAACCACTGCAAACCGTCACAATAATTAATGCATTAATGTCAATAACAGTACTCACTTTTGTTTGAGACGAGATGTGCTCAAAACAGCTGAAATGCAAATTAAGCACATTTTACAGTAAATGTTAACAGAAAATTATGATTGAGAAATGTTGACAATCTCAAAATATTGTCTGATTATTAATCAACCTGGCTATATCAATTTATCACTAGTTATTGATGAGATCACATTGCATGTGTGCTTGCAGCAAAGCTAGTAGTAAAAACAATGTAGTAAACGCATGTAGAGAGGATTTTAAAATATGATAAGATACACTTTTAATATATTCTTTCCTCTAATGTTCGACTATAGAAAAGCCCCCAAAAATAGCCCTGTAATCGGGTACCAGCAACAGCGTAATTCTGCCGTTTCTCCAGAATCCTCCTCCACCCACACGCATTAACACAATGAAAATGGGAACCTCATTGTAGGCCTCAAGACAGCTTTCATACGCCACAATGTAGCTGGATCCAACCAGCAGAGCTAATTTCACCACTAGCAGCAGCGTAGCGGGCCTAAACGTTTCAGGTCATATACTGCTTTTACATAAAAAGTGACCATGATTACTCAGCATTTAAATCAAATATATACAATGTTGCTTCATACTTGTGTTTGAATCCTAATGTCCTTCCAACAATCGAAAAATCCTGGTGCGTAAACAACCACATCATGTAATTATAGTGCAGCGCAGCGTATGTTTAGCATTGTGAATGGTCTCGCAGTCAGAAATAAAACACACAAATAGACCTCTTTGGGGCGGGGGGGGTGTCTCATTAAACGATGCTCATTTGGAAGAAACAAATCTGAGTGTGGTTTGAAATTTAGGTCACATGACATGACAAAAAATGTAATTAAATAAATAATAAAATAAAACAAAACAACTAAAATAAATGAAATAAAAGACAATAAATAAATACAATTTAATTTGTTTACTTTTATTTTTTGTAAAATTAAATATGAAAAAGACAAAAAAGACAAAAAATAACAAATGAGTAAAAAATAAATAAATAAAATAAATATGAAATAAATGAAAAATAAAAGGCTTAATAAAATTAAATAAAAAAGAGAATAAAAATACATAAACCTATTAATTTCAAAACAAAAAACACAAAAAATTAATAAAACAAGAGACTAAAAATAAAATGTAAACTAAAATAAATAAAAATACTAAACAATAAAATAACTTGGTCAATCAGGTATTATAATTTGCAGATCTTTTAGAGAAACCTAGCAAGACGACCTGAAAGGGCTAGAATGTTTAGTTATCATGTCTGAGTTTACAGATGACCTCTGTAGGAAAACAACAGAGATGATCTTAAAATGAATCACATGTCCCAAAGGAGCCATGCAAGCACACCACAAACTGCTAATGTTATTATGAATCAGACTGACATTACAAAGTAAACCCCGCATTTGTCTGCGCTGAAGAGCTCTTCCCTTACACACGATTAAAAAGTTTACAGAGATGCTCAAAACAAATGGCATAATTTCCTCAAAAGTTTTTCTGAAAAGAAATACAAAAATATCTTACAATGCAAGTTAACGGTCCAAAAAGGACTTAAAAAAAATGAGGTATTGTTAATATCTGTAGCACAGATGTGTTGCGTTTATGATGAGTCACAAACCAAAGTTTTCTTTCAAAGAAACAAAGGTTTCCTGAAATCATTAACCCTATGAATAATAGTGATCCTTGATTAAACACCACCAGTAAAGAGCAGTGTATCCAGGAGCAGGAACACTTGGAAACGGACAGATATAGTTTCAAACTCATCTTGCTTAAGAAGCGACTAATGTTTGTTTGGGGATATAATGTATAATACTTAAAGCTCTAAGTTAACACCCAACAACACACAGGCCTATGCATTATTCAGACAGTTTGCACTTTATTATTACTGTTACAGTACAGAAAGAGATATAGAACAAGTGTATGGTTTATTCATAAACGGCAAAACTAGATATAGATGTATATATATATATTTATTATTATATTATATATAAGTGCTTTCAATCGATTAAAAATTAATCGCACATTTTTATGTAATCGCGATTAATTGCACCTGACATTAAAGTTTTTAATATATTTTTACATATAAATATATAAAGACTCTCACAGTTGTTTTTTAATGTGACTGAGAACTGCCAAACGGACTAAATCTATAGCAGCTTACCTTCCCTCACAGCCTTATAACACTATAAAGCCTTAAATCTCCTAAAGAGATGGCTAATTGAGACTTACCGTCAAATGTCACGACCTTAAATCAGAGAATTGAGTTGAATTAACTGGGAGGAGTGGCTTTGCTTGGCTAGACTAGCACAGACTCTCAGTCCAGATCAACAGGTCAGATACCCTGGCAACACATTATTACACTTACAAGGATTTATCATGAAATGGTACAATGGTAAAGAACCTTATCATGATGGTAATACTATGGTATTCTTTTAGTACCAATTAAATACTACATGAATATGGTAGCAATCACATAATCAAGCATGTATGGCCACAGTAATTTTGTGATTGTCAAACCTTACAAAAAAAAAAAAAAACACATGGTAACTGGGTACTTTACCACGTGGTACTTTTTACATACTTCATGTAAAAATAGATTAATTTAAGAATTTTGTCCAAGAATCTCAAAAATATGGAAGCTTGTTTCCCGCACTGAATAAAACATAACAAAGGTAATTGTGACTTCTCAAAATACTGACTTTTTTTCTCAAAATTGCATAATATAAACTCGCAATTGCAAGAAAAAAGTTAAGGTCTACATATCGAGTTCATATCTGACAATTCTAATTTTATTTCACGCAATTGCAAGTTTATATCCTGCAATTCTGACTTTGTAACTCGCAACCGTGAGTTTATCTCGTAATTCTGAGAGAGAAAAAAGGTCATAAATTGTGAGATAAAAAAGTCACAATTATCTTTTTAATTTTTTATTCCGTGGTAGAAACAAGCTTCTAGGGCTGCCTTCTAATAGTCGAGGATTCGACGATTCGATTCGGAGAGGTCTGATTCGACTATGAACCTCATAGTCGAATAGTAGGGAAGTGTTATGTAACCAATAGGGGTGTGACGGTTATTATATAACGTGAGACCGACGGTTATAGTTGATCACCGTCATTAGAACTCTATAACCGCCAAAACCGTGCTATTAAAATATTTTTTACAAACATTTTTTATCATAGAGAATGTTTAAATACTAATATCATCTTACAAGGGAAACGGAGGCGGAGTTAGTGGTGCTTCGGAGGCTGAGTGCTGGAGATGATTCGGGAGAGGTCTGTGCACCTTTACCGATCAGAGCGCGCGCTGACACGGAGTAATGCCTTGTTTATACCAGACGCGTCCGCACAAGAGCGAAGGTGCGCGCGGCAAAAAATGACGCGTTGGGTGCGCAAGACCCCATTTCGCTTGGCTGTGTGCACGGCTTTTTTTTGTAACAGCGCGCGCGACGCCGCATCCGAGGATGAACGACTTCAAGCCGAATCTGCTCGAGCATATACGCCTCACCGCACCGGCACGCAGTTTGCGCGTCTAAATTGCAAAGTTCATTGCAAAGTTTTTTTGTTAAGGTTTTGTTTACTGTGTGTGATTTATTTAAAACAAAGCACGTTCATTGCAACGTACATTCACTTCTAGTTGTCTTGCTGTTCATTTTAAATAAACGTAGAGCGAGTTGTCCTATAACAGACGAACAGTTATTCAACCGAACGTCTAGCTGCTATCTAAAAAAAAAAAAAAAAAGGTTCGACTATCAGTCGACTACGGCAAAATCTAACGAATCAGATTCGACTATGAAAATCCTTAGTCGAAAACAGCCCTACAAGCTTCCATACAAAAACATTCATGAGTTGACATATTTCATGGATTTGAGGACAGTTTTCAAGTCTTTAACTTTCTCCAGTATTCTGAGGTTATAAAGCTTCATCAGGCTGGATGTAGTGTTATCTGCAGGATGCGGTTGTGTCGTGACGCTGTTGATGACTACACACCGCTGAGTTTCTAATGTGTCATCGCTCAGCCGTATCCTTCCTCCTGATCCAAACATCTCACAGGGAACATGACTACTAATTCATTTCCTCTTCACCAAATGACAAGAAACATTAAAAACAGGCTCATTAAACTGAAATCTTAAAGGGAGGAAGAAGGAAGGAAGGACAAATAACAAGAAGGAAGAAATGAAGGAAGGAAGGAAGGAAGGAAGGACAAATAACAGGAAGGAAGGAAGGATAAATAACAGGAAGGAAGGAAGGAAGGAAGGAAGGAAGAAGGAAGGAAGGAAGGAAGGAAGGAAGGAAGGAATGACAAATAACAAGAAGGAAGAAATGAAGGAAGGAAGGAAGGACAAATAACAGGAAGGAAGGACGGAAGGAAGGAAGGAAGGAAGGAAGGAAGGACAAATAACAGGAAGGAAGGAAGGAAGGAAGGAAGGAAGGAAGGAAGGAAGGACAAATAACAGAAAGGAAGGAAGGAAGGATAAATAACAGGAAGGAAGGAAGGACAAATAACAGGAAGGAAGGAGGGAGGGAATGAATAAAAGAAAGGGAGGGTGGAAAGGAAGTAAGGAAATTAAGAAAAAAAATCAAGAATGAAATTAAACAAGAACAAGCAAATAAGAACCAAAGGGAAAAGAGAGAAAAAATATAGAAAGCAAACAAGAATTGAAGGAAGAACAAAAGAATGAAAAAATCTTGAACAAATTAAATGAAGGAAGGATTAAATAATGAAAGGCAAAAAGAACAGACAAAACCAAAAGAAAGACATAAAATAGAGAAAGAAAGCAGTGTTCTCACTCATGAAAACCTGATACTCCACAACAAGAGCCATTTGGAATCTCAAACTGCTGATTCTCACAGTCGTCTTAAAAAAAGGAACACGACAAACCTCCAAACACGGGCCTCTTATGCCCATCACTTTACATCAAACCGGACAGAACGACACTTTGAAGGAACGCTTGATCGTGTGTGTGTGTTTGTGATAAGCACTTTTCCACATCACAGGAGGATTCTTGGGAACACCGGAGTACTTTGTGTCCTTTCATAGTCTCAAAAGTTTTTAATGCAAAAGATCAAATTACCTTCTCATCCAGGGACGAACCACGTCGGGGACTGACTAGCTTCAGTGGCTCTGTTCCCAACACTCTCTCGACTACACATAAACAAAACACATCTGCTACGCTGTTTACACGGGCCAAAACAAGGACAAGGACAGAATCCAAACGCTGAGCGAGGTCAACGGGACAACTTTACACCAAATATACCCTTTCATGCCTGATCAGGCAACGGCATCTATCCCATAGTGCATTTCTCTGCAGGATCAGACTATATTTGGCCAACAGTGGCCAGTGGGAGAAAAACAGGTGTGACAGCCAACACACAGTGACTCACATACGTCTTCTGCGGTGCTGCTAACAGAAGCGAGGCAGAACTACAGTCGATGGTAAAAACACAATCAGATGAGAAGCCGGGCTTAAAGTCGGCATGAAACGGAAGTTGCGATAGTCTTCTCTTCCCTATTGTGACGTATATCCAAGTGAAATGGCTTCTCAAACAAGAAACCACTTTAGGCGGGACTTGATATTGTCCATGGGGAAATGATTGGATGGTTGTGGTTTGCTATTGGTGGATCTCATGTGAGTGACAGGTTGCCCCGCCCTCGCGCCAGTAAACACAGTAATGCTTTCACTGTGATGTAGCCTATGCAGTAAACAAAAAAAAACAAAAATTCAATATAAGGGGCAAAAAATGAACCGTATGAGTTCATATGAGTTCAAGCAAATATCACATAAACAAGCACGCCTTTTCCAGAATTTCAGCACGTTTGCAAGTGTGATACTAATTGTTTTTTCTTGCCTTTTATTAGGATAGGACAGTAGCTAGACAGGAAGTTAGGGAAGTTAGGTGAAAGGGGGGGGGGGGGGGGGACTTGAACTCGGGCAAAATGGCGCTACATGTTCGGCGCACCTGCCCACGAGGCTATCGGTGCCGACGTGTGATGCTGATTTTATACAACAGTTCAATAAACAAATTAATATGCGTTTCCTTTTAGACACACTATTGTCAGTATTGTTTGTTTTTGCTACTTACTGGCGATTTTAGTTTCATATTTTAAGTATAATTTCAAAACGAGAAAACAAGCAAGCAAACAAGACAGAAACACTGGAAGAATGAAGCGACCAAGCAAGAAAAAAAAATCTAGAAAGAAGTGACAAATTACAACAAATTATTAAATAATAATAACAATAATTATTATTAATATGTTTATGGAGTACGGGCCAAAATAATAAAATATAATATAAAATAAATAAAATGCAATATTATTAAAATTAAAGTGTGCGTAAAGTGTGTTTAAAAATCATTTCATATTCCAATATTCCAAATATTAATTTTAAAACAAATCTCATAGCATAATTTATGTAATTTGCAGTGTAATGTAGATGCATCTTCTTTTGATGTTATGATTTCATTTGATTGGTAACAGCCTATTCTTATTGAATTTATTAACTAAATGAACGAATTTAGGATTAAAGATTATACATACATCTAATAAGGTTAGAATTTTTTTTTTTTGTCATCATCGCACACCCCTAACAGACAGTCACGTTGATTCGGCTAATTGGATGTAAACAGTATTGTAGTGTTTTAAACCCCTCCACCTGTTGAGGACGAACAGAGAGTGGTTAGTCTGATGAGTTTTCATGGGTTTAATTGACGCGCTGATGCTGCAGAGAGAAGAAGCAGGTGTTGTTTTAATGATGACGGCATCTTCCGGCCACTGCTGCGTTTTATTTCACCCATCTGCATTCTCTGTTCATTCTCTCTTTCAGTGCTCGTGAGACATACCAATGAGTCAAGCGCTGTGCAGCTGTCAAAGCTAACCCTCTGACAGAGAGAGAGAGAGAGAGAGAGAGAGACAAAGAGAGAGAGAGACTGACTGAGAGAGAGAGAGAGAGAGAGAGAGAGACAGAGAGAGAGAGAGACTGACTGAGAGAGAGAGAGAGAGAGAGAGACTGACAGAGAGAGAGAGAGAGAGAGAGAGAGAGAGAGAGAGAGAGAGAGAGACTGACTGAGAGAGAGAGAGAGAGAGAGAGAGACTGACTGAGAGAGAGAGAGAGGGTTGGGTGGAGTCACATATTCCTGACTACAAGAAATCAATAGGAAAAGAGGGTGATATGAAACCAAACAGCTACTGTAAGTGTAAAGACAAGTGATAAAAAAATAATTCACAAATTTGAGTTGTTGTCCTAAAAATGACTGCGACAAGTTTCAGACCATTTGTATCAATCACGTGGTTTCTACAGCGCAGCATTACACTGGTAAGCCCCGCCCAAATATCATTGGTCCAAAAATTATCCTCCATGTACATTCAAAATCAAAAGTCTTCTGATTGGCTGTGATTCGGTCATGCACAAAGTGGACAGATTAAGGATGCACTGATCGTGTTAAAAAAGGTTTCCCCAGCGCCACTTCAAACCACCCTGAAAATCAACTTACGTTGAAGACATTTTGCACCTCAGCTTAATTTTCAACATTCAACTCATGCTAATTCCACACCTCTATTTAGATAGTGCCAGTTTGTGCCCTGAAGAGAATTTTATGAACACTCTAAATTAGCACTTTCTCAATTAATGCTATGCTAATGTGATCAACAGAACACGAAATTCAATTTATCTCGCAGCGGCAGATTATTGAATAGAGCTACCATTCATGCCAGCCGGCTCTGTGACCAGGATGCGTCACGTACCCAGACCCAGACGGCATCAGTGATTCACAAACGTCTTCATCATAAGATAATAGCATGTTGCAGCTTGAGTTTGAATGGGGGTAATCAAACTCTGGTTATCAGGGGGTATAATGGCAGCTAGGGGTGGCGTTTTGTCAGCTAATGCGCCGGTTGTCCAAAGCCACAGACGCTCAGAGGATAATGGCAGGCCACGGAGCTTATAGATGTCAGTGGAAGACGTTCCACTCCCACTCTCCACCATCAGAGGTAATTAACAACAACTGAATAAGCGTTGAATTCTGACTGGATAACGAATTTGAGATGGTTCCTGGAAAAAGTTAAAATCAGGAAGACTGCCATTACTGTACATTTTAGAGTATATGATGCCACGAGTGCTACTGTTAACAGCAGTCATGCTACAGAAAAACAGACAGATAAATTGTCATAAGGACACTGTAGAATGATAAAAGGAACATTTTACATAATTTTACATTTAAAAATGTGTTTTTATTCAATTCAAAAATACAGTAAATGAATGTGAAATTATTTTCTGCATTACACTTTTTTTTGCAATATTTCCCATTTAAAATATATTTTTTAAGTAAAATATTTATTGCATTATTTCACATTTAAAATATATATTTTTAAATAAGTGCAAAAATATAGTAAAATAAAGTTTGAATTATTTTACATTTGAAATGTATGATAAGTGTAAAAATACAGTATTTTTCATCTTATTTTGAAGTTTTATTCACTAGACATGGGAGTTAAAAAGTCATTTTGGACCCTGTTAATAGCACAAGAAATAATACTGACACTAGAAATTGAAAATAGAGAGAAAAGTTCGTAAAAGTTCACTGTATAAAATGAATGATTTATGCATTTGTGTCATTGAACCGTTAAATAATTTCCTAAATGAAAAATTCCTTTCAATACGTAACACTCTCTGCACATCTACAACGGACTTATTGTATGTCTGTTATTGAGTGTGCGTGAAGTGGAATCAGGGCCGAATGACTTCAATCATAATGCTGAAATGACTTTGCATATAATTTATTCAACAATACTGTCACTGACACATATTGAATAAGAAAGGTCTAAATTGGCAGCTTGTTTTCACAGGATCTTATTTGCATACTAATTTCGTAATGGAGAAACCAGTATCAAATGGTGCCATAGCTAATTAGATTATGTAAATTAAGTTGAAGATAAATATAGAAAGTTTTTATTGAACAGCGAAGATCTAAAGATACCTGGAGCGAGACACAGGCATATTAGAGTTATGTTCATGTGGGTGAACACTATACTTACAAATATATTTCCAGACCACGAGTAGTGCACACCAGTGTATTGTTAAAGGGGAACTCCGCAACTCTAGCCATTTCTTCGCTGATTTTTACTTTTGTTGTCGCATGTTTTCTCAACGAACTCCCCCTACAGCTGTAGGACGTATATTTCAAAACACTGTCTTAAAAAAAAAAAAAACACACTTCAATCTTGGAAAACATGCGCATTTAAACTTCTAACAGCCCAATCCTGACAAATAAGATAGAGACAGGAAAATGACAACAACATCTGCTATACTGGTAAACCAGTCTCAAACCTTGCTGCCATGACCTTTTAATAACCTTTCCAGATTGTGATTACAGTATAAGGATAGGCAAATAAATAAATAAATAAATACAGACAAAATGAATTTACTATGAATCATCCAAATTACTTTGTGAAGATTTAATCAATTCACTGAAAAGAATAAAGTCAAATCAAATCAAATGCGTGCTCGCTTTTGACTTTCACTTTTTCTCGATAACACATACTCTGTGTAACACACATAAGATGGTTTGTTGGTTTTAGGTAACCACTAAGCTGGTTAGTCTGGTCTAGTTTGATGGTTCAGAGAGGTGTTGGACACTAATCAGCTCGTCTGGCTAAGAGGTTGACCAACTAAACTAGCTAAAAAACATCTTGATCAGGCTGGGAGAGCAGCTAAACCAGGTAAACACCAGCTTGAATAGGCTGGGAGACCAACTAAACTAGCTAAAAAAACAACTTGACTAAGATGGGAGATCCACTAAACAAAGTAAACACCAGCTTGAACAGGATAAGAAACCAACTAAAAACAACAAACACCAGCTTGACCAAGCTGGAAGACCAACTAAACCAAATAAAGTCCAGCTTGAATAGGCTGGGAGACCAACTAAACCAAGTAAAGTCCAGCTTGAATAGGCTGGGAGACCAACTAAACCAAGTAAACATCAGGTTGAACAGGATAAGAAGGTAACTAGGCTAAACAACAACATAAGCTTGACCAAGCTGGAAGACCAACTAAACCAAGTAAACACCAGCTTGAATAGGCTGGGAGACCAACTAAACCAATTATACACCAGCTTGACCAAGCTGAAAGACCAGTTAAACCAGTTTAAACTAGCTAAGGCTACCTTAAACTGGTCTAAGATTTCAGCAGGGATGAGATTCCAGAATGTCATGACGGTTCAATCGGGGTAATTATGATCCCTTCTAATCCCTTTAAATAATATTCCTTTCCTATTATTAGCCTAAATCACCTCATCACCTTCACTTTTGTACTACATTACAGCCTCTTTCACGTCTCAGAAATTGGCTACAATCAGATTAGCCCCCTGCCTCATTCTCCCACTGTCATACCTTATCGGCCTATAAATAGAGGCAGGTAAAGCCAGACCTCATTAATTCAATCACCAGGCACTGGGACTACCCGCACACTTCTCTGAAGGTGGAAAGTCACGAGTCTGGCACAAGCCCTCCTCTCCATTCCTCATTATCAACCTCCACGGCGTACCGGCTAAATTTAAACAATCACACACACCGGGAGTCTCCACGCCACCGCACCTGGGGAGAAAGTCGTCAATGGCCATTGTTTAGTACAGATGCTTCCAATAAGGTATGTTGGCCTTTATAAACGCTTGAATACAAACTTTAGCAAATCTAAAAGGTAATGTGTCACGACACTGTATGAATGGCGACAAGCACGGTTTCCTTCAACGTGTCATTGGCTTTTTTGAGACTGTCGTGCAGACAACATCAAAGCTCATTTGTTTGGAACTAAAAAATTAACCATCGAGATGCAGTGGTGATAAGTGAGAAAAGCCGGCAGAATAAATTTGCCATTTGATGGAGAGATTTGAGAAGGAAAACAATGATCCATCACCCTGGTGAGATGAAACAAGCACACGAAGGTATGTGTCGCATGTATATGTTTATTCTGTGTTTGAGCCGCACTTTGGCAATAAACGTGGGGGATCCTAGGCTAAATCCCAACATAAGCTCTACCTAAATACAGCACATCAGTCGCTCAACTGAAGAGATCATCTATTTCTGCCATACTACATCTATCTGTATTAACACAGCTGTATTGTACAAAAGCACTCATTATTAATGTGTTTACGCAGTCATTTCGCTAAATAATGTATTAATAGAGATTTTAAAAAAATCACTAGGTAAATAGATTGGAGTGGTGCAGAACTATGCAGAACTCATCACCACAATGTTAGAAGGATTATATGGTTGCCAAGGCAGTTGTACTTGTTTGCTAAGGTGTTTGGAGTGGTTGGTTAACTATGCTACAAGTGAATTTAAACAATTCAATAGTCATAATCAGCCGATAAATATCCAATATATCCATTATATATATATATATATATTATATTATAAATTAAATTAAATATAATATAAACAATTTTTTTAAGAAAATCATATAATAATACATTCAATACTGACCAATACAGACTAAAAATAAATGAATAAATATAATATAAAATATAATATAATTCAATATACACAATAAATAAACCCCCCAAAAAGTTAAATAAAATAATATAATAAAATATATTGTAATTTAAATAATTTAATATACACTATAAATAAATAAATAAATAATATACTTATAATATAAATACATTAATAAATAAACACTAAATTGGCCAATACCAATTAAAATATATAATATAAATATAATATAATAAAAAATAATTATAATTCATAGATCGATAAATAAACAAATCTGCATATAATAAAAACATCTGCAATAGTCATAATGATGCATCCCTTCGCAAACACCACTAATAACTGCAATCAATTAAATGGGCTCTTATGGGATTTATGAAAAAACTGAACAGCTAACATTTACTGATAATCAAACATACAGTTTAGAATTTGAATATTTCATCTTTAATTTTAAGTCCTCTGAGTAATGTCACTTAATAATTAAGTAATAGTGCACAACAATGGCATAATTATGCAAATTATGGAAAAAAAAAAAAACGAGGATTTGAAGGTAAAAAAAAACATTGTACTACTCTTTCACAGAAATGATTAGTACCTTGACTGCGTATTGTTACGTGTAAACAGTAATAATGTATTCTGCCAGAAATTCTGACCCACAGGAGCTGCTAGACTTCAGTGGCGCTGTACAAATTTCCCCTGGAACCTTTACAAATTAAGACAAGTCCTAGAATGACGGATATTTCCCTGAGGAAAGACGGTAAGCCTGCCTCCTTTCCTGCAGGGGCCGTTGTTACTGTCAAGAGCTGGAACACATTCTTCTTCGGAGTCAAGGTTTAAAAAATATGACTATATAATATAAGCCTGATTTCACAGACAAGGCAAAAATTAGACCTTAGTTCAATTGTGACATTTAAGTAGCTTTTATAAACTTGCCTTAGAAAAAAATATCACTGGTGTGCATCCTGAGACAAAACAATGGCACTGACCGATTTTAAGATATTTCAGTGCAAGTTGCTTTTAGTTAAAACAGCTCAAACATGCATTTTAGTCTAAAATAGGCTTAAACCTTGTCTGTGAAACCGGGGGTTAGAATATCACAAAAATATAATTTAGCCAATATGAAGAAACTTTCAGAATTTAGAATCTATAATCATCAGTTTGAAGTAGGGCTGGATGATTAATCGAAAAATAATTGAAACCGAAATTCAGAGCCTATAACCGACGTAATTTTACCATGTTGGTTATTTAGTTTTTTAATCCTATTAATATTTCCGCCCACTATGTGTTAATGTACTTTCCCCTTAAAACATATTACCGCGTGTGTAGTCACGTAACTGCGCCCCGTCCAGTCTGCGACATTGAAGCAACATGAGCCCCTTTCACACAGCGCGTTGATCCCGGGAAATTGCCAGAACAAACACCTTCTGTGTGAACGCAAACACGACCCGCGATTGATGCCAGGTTGGGGACATGGTAACATTGCCGTGTTCAGTCCCGGAACGCGCGCTGTGTGAACAAAAGCCGTAATCAATGCTGTGTCGTAATAATGGCACTTAAGCTGGGATCGTTCGCCAGCGTGAAACGGTTCGTAATGCGCTAGTTTATGATCGAATCAGAGAAAAAAAATGCACAAGCGTGGTTTCTCGAGAGAGAAATCGCAGCTCATAAGCAAACTATAGACGCCGCTGGGACATGTCACGTGTCTTTGCGGGTTGTGTGTGTCTGTGTGAACGCACTCTCTTGATTCCGGAAAATCACTGGCAGTGTGAATGAACCAAAGTCAAACAAACCCGGGTCAAATCCCGGGCCACTTTATCCGTGTATTTTCCGGAATCTCTGTGTGAAAGGGAACTCAAACACTGAGTCAACTCAGCAACAGGAGCCGCTTGTACCAAAGAAAAACGCGAAAAAAGAGAGAGACTGACAAACGCCCAGCAACAAGTGCCTCCACTCCACAAAGCAGGTTTCGATAACACAAGCATTTACAAATGCTACACAATATGAAAAGGATTAGTTTTTTTAGTTTTATACAAGTTATATTTTACTTTTAAGATGGCAATATTTACAATAATTTATTTTGTTTACAAAAGAACTATTTTCTACATTTTTAGGAAACTTTCTTTTTACATTAAAACTTAATTACTTTTTTATAAGACGCATTGTATGCTTTGTTTGATACAATTGTTTGAAATATTTAATAAGTAAGCATTAAAAGCTATCTGTGTGTTTCATTATTTTAGAATCACAAAGATAGGATTATGCATTCTTTCATAAAAAAAAATAACCGTGAACATATTTACAGTATAAGCCTTGCCAGTGACACATGAGAGAGATTTTTTTTAAATAATCGTTCAATAATCGTAATCGAGGTAACTTGTTTGATTAATCGCAATTATGATTTTAGCCAAAATCGTCCAGCCCTAGTTTGAAGCCTCAAAACTAGGGTTAATTAGCTACTTAAATGTACAATTTTTTACCAAAAATGTTCATTGACAACCTTTTTTTCCATTATATCAACATGCAATATTGTTGACGAAAAAAGACGAGACTGAAATGTAGTTAAAAAATAAAAACTTCTTGTCGAAGAAACAAAACATGACAGACAAACTTTTAACAAGCTCCTACGGGCTTTCTACCCCATGTTTTACTTAATATTTGCAATCTGGCAACGCTCTCTCTACACTGCGGAAGCTGCACGGATGATCAGAAAACACAGACAAACAAGTTAGCAGGAGTTCAGCGATCTCCATTTGAGATTTTCTGCTTAAATGAAATGTCATTCAGTTAGTCTGTGTTTTTTCATGAGCCGCTGTTTGCTGCAACTTAACCTGCGAATCAAACTTCTCAGTGATGAACTGTAATAAATCTAAACATATCTCGACTATATTTGCGAATGTGGTTGCTGAATAAATGAACTTAAAGGGATAGTTCACCCAAAAATGAAAATTCTGTCAGTATTTACTCACCCTCATGTTGTTCCAACCCCGTAAGACCTTCGTTCATCTTCGGAACACGAATTAAGATATTTTTGATGAAATCTGAGAGCTGGATCATTCCTCCATAGGCTTCTTCAGGGATTGAACTTGCAGGCCCCGAAAAGTTATTAAAGACATCGTTAAAATAGTCCAAGTGACTACTGTGGCTCAATCTTAAGTTTATCAAGCGACGAGAATACTTTTTGTGCGCAAAAAAAAACTAAAATAACGGCTTTATTTCAACTATTCATTTCCTTCTCTGTGGGCCTCGAGTCAGTTCACTAGTTTAACAGCGTACGCTTCTGTTGTTGTACGTCACACGCATCACCCACATGACCAGCGTCGGCCAATAGTGAGCCTAGGTGTGACGTAGCTCTACGCAATCACACTACGCTAACTGACTCGAGGCCCACAGAGAAGGAAATTAATAGTTGAAATAAAGTCGTTATTTTTGTTTGTTTTTGCGCACAAAAAGTATTCTCGTCGTTTGATAAACTTAAGATTGAGTCACTGTAGTCACTTGGACTATTTTAACGATGTCTTTAATAACTTTTCGGGGCTGGGAAGTTTCAATCCTTTAGAAGCCTATGGAGGAGTGATCCAGCTCTCAGATTTCATCAAAAATATCTTAATTCGTGTTCCGAAGATGAACGAAGGTCTTACGGGGTTGGAACAACATGAGGGTGAGTAAATACTGACAGAATTTTCATTTTTGGGTGAACTATCCCTTTAAGCAACTACTGTGACAATACAAAGTATTTTTTTTTCTTTCGGTTTAATAGAAAATCATTAATGTAATTTGGATTACTAGGAATTTCACTGTTTTAATTTTTAAGATAAGTTTCTTGTTTTACCAGTAGGCCTATATGATACATAGATAAATTGGTAAGGTAAAATAAACCATGCATATGGTTTGACATTCTCTTGATTTGTGCTTATAGGTGAAAGTGCAATAATTCTAATGAAACGTAAAAATCTAATTTTTATTTATTATGTTTGATTATAATTTTGAGCAAAATAATCAGGATTATCAATTGAACCATTATGCAGAATGACAAAAATGTGGGGTTTTCAAGTTTTCATTGATTAAAACAAAACCATAATACTCAGACATGATTTACTAAATATGATAAAAACTAAAAAAGTACATTTAACACAAGACTAAGACTAAATGATAAAAATTTCTGACAAAATGAACACTTCAAAAGAAAATTGTGTTCTTAATTAAACGAGATCTCTCTAAAGTTCACAGGGTGGTACACAAAAGGTGGCCACGATAAAAAATGTGGCAAATTGGCAATGCAATATGTAAAATGGCAATGCATTTCTGTATTTAAATGTACATTTTCCATACTATATGTGCAACGCTTTGAGCAAAATGATACTTCAAATTCAATAATATAATTACATTTGCTATTTCCTACACTAGTTTTAACATATAATTTAAATATATGTTAACATTTTATAAGTTGCAAAATGAAAATGAATTACAGAAATGATTAGATATGTTTATGTTGATTTAAAATAATTGAAAATGTTATTTTTCTTAATTTACACTCACAGTTCAGACACTTGCAATTGCATTTTCATTAAATGTCCCGCAAAGAAAGTATCAAAATTCAATGAAAATGCATTCTGAGACGATCAATTTACTGGCAGATGAAGTGGAGCAAGAACAGAGAAATGTCAATGTTCCTGCAGAATATGCGCATCCATCAGTGATAGAACCAGTACGTTATTAGAACCATAGATATTTATGGTAAGAATGTCTTGCAGAGAACAGGCCTGGCGCTTGTGCACCTTATCATGAGCGCGGTGTCGTGTCTGTTAAAGCGCTGAAACAGCCGCGTGGAGTGAAAGGTGCTTTACAACAAGTTACTTTACTTTTATTTTTTGCATGCAAGCATCACATTCCCTTCCAAAAATCTGGTTTGCAATGATAGCACAATAATTCATTTACAGTGCATTTCTGTAAAAAGAAACATTAGCTTATAATGACATGCATTTTCATTTGCACAATGACTTGACATATTTTGACTCAAAACCGTTAAAAGCCGCTTCAGCACAGCGTGTTTTCGCTCACCGAGGGGCAAGTTCACACTGCTCTGTCATTTCAGTGTTTGCCATGAAAGCATTTTATCTGATTCTGTGGTACTGGCATCAAATTTGTTGATTTTCTCTTGTATCTCTGTGCAGACATCACACGGTTTACACAGAAGATTGGATTTGACTGATCATGAGAACAAGCCGCAGAAAGATTTGTGATCCTCATCACAATATCAGCTTCAAACAACTTTTATTTTGAGATATTGATTCTGTTGTTTGCAGCCAGTAACATATGGCAGTCATCAAACCGCAAGGTTTGTTTTGCTCAGTTATGTCACAAGTCATTGAAACGACGTTTCGGTTTAATCCCCAAAATTAGATCTTAACACTAACGCTAAAAGTTGTCACTTTGAAGTGTCTTAAACAGACAAATACAGTTCATTTATAGTATAGTGAACAAACTAAACTAGTAAACACTTTCTTAATTTTATCCTTATTCCTCACAAATAAGCACACAACATGACCACACACCACAAACACCTTGTCAGAGTATATTACTACAGCATCAGAAGATTTATGTTTTGCCAGTGTGTGTGTGTGTGTGTGTGGCTTTATGTTACGTAACAACAACAGCGTGGAGGATGCCCAGAATTCATGCCAACCAAACCTAACCTAACAGGCTCCTGTCATTTAAAAACACATGCATAAAGTTTGAGAAAGTTTAACTAGCGATTTTGTGATTCTTACTAAGGCAAGCATCACTTTTATTACTAATCGGACAAGGAGATGTTTGCCTAGCAGATAATAAAGGGCCCACAGCATACTAGCATTTTCTTCAGAAAATTGGTAATGTAATGGTTTTGACTGATATTAGGGCTGGGCGATATGGCCTAAACAAAATCCTATATAATAAATTTACGATTGAAATCGATTTTTTCCCCCCTACTTAAAATCAATAGAACACAAAGAAATTGTTCAAAAAAATTTGTTTAAAATTTTCCCTTCAGAAGGTTTGATCTGGATTTCCCCCTTGGTTAAAGTGCTATAAGAAACAACAAGCCAAAAAGACAAGATGGCAGGCCCTGCCTTGGTAAACAGTGAAAATGTAACACAATATAACACCATAAAATGAGTGGATTGGGATGGGGGGGGGGGGGGGGCGGGGTGTAAAAAAAAAAACTTGCATCACAATAAATGTATTGTGATTGTCAAAACATTTGGTAACTTAACAGTACAATGACTGTATGCTACTGTTTTTATTATTGCTTGACACAAATTTCACAATTTTAATTCAATTCAATTCAATTCTTGTGATTTGATTCAATATAGTTTCCTTTGGATAAATATTAGGTACAGTAGATACGTTAATGTGTTATGTTAATTTTTCTTCTCCTTCGGGTTACCAGTCTGACTCGCTAACCATTAGGCCACGACTGCCTGTTATTAGCATTACATGCACACATATTTGGGATACAGATATTGGGATATTTATGTATTATTGTGGGTTCCCAAAAGTCACTTGTAGTAATTATTTATTTAGATTTTTTTATTTATTATATCTATAAAATGATAGATAATATTAGCCATTTCTTCTAGGCCATAACATCTGAGTAATTGGTCATCACACTCATCTACACCCACAATGAGCTCACCCACAGTCCTTTGCACTTGAAACAAACATCCAACACATTCAGCTGTAGGACCAATAGTACAGTGATTGTACAAGGTCTCCCTTAACAGCCTCAAAGACGCTTTTGTTGCTCACTAACTTTGTAACAAAACACGAAGACCATGTAGCATGTCCTCACCAGACAAAAATCTCCACTTTTATCCAACTCCATTTGTTGTGTGACATCTCAGACTGGACAGATGGGGAGGAGTTTACAAGTTGCTCGTAAAACAAAGCGAACGTTTGTTGACAACAGCAGCTCAAATGCCCTGACAAAGCTTCTGGATTACACTCCGGCCCTCGGACTCAAGAAATACTGGGAAACATGGTTTGAAAGGCTCAGTTGGGGGAAGCTGGGACAACTTTGGTTCAGAAGTGGATTAGATCCATTACTCTGACTGCAATTCGAACGCCTATACTTTATAAAACAACATGGAAGAGTATACATCTATTTTACAGACATTTGAAACCAAAGCATCCAAAATTCAAAGTGAACTACTTAGTCTCAGACTGTCACTCAGGCTAAGCTTTTGGCAACTAAATCTCATGGTTATTTCTGCGATTAAGAGGACTAGTGAACTTATTTTTACAGTCTGTCTTGATTCTCCTTCCAATATCTTTTATAATCCGAGACTAGGCTTAATCCATCTCTGACAATCCGGCTCCTCAATCACTCTAAATCACTAGTGATATGTGGAGGAGGAATCCAGAACACCTTGTGCACTCTGAGTCCTAATGCCGTCCAGCGTCTACCCACTCCAAACGCTCAACCTTAAAGGAAAAGTTCATCGAAAAATTTAAATTCTGTCTTTATTTACTCCAAAGAACATACTGAGCTGCTCCAAGCTGCTACTTTCCATACAAATGGAAGTAAACAGGGACTTAGGCTGCCAATTTTCAAAAAGGATAAAAAAATACCTTAAAATGGGTTAGGGTTAATCTTGGGGTGCACGATCACTTTAAATGTTTCTGGGTCCAATACAAGTGAAAAATATTATCAATATTAAAGAGTGTGTTTTGAAGAAGCCTTAAATGGATAGTAAAAATAAAACTGACTTCATTTGCTCACCATCATGTTTGTTTCTTCCGTGGAACACAGAAGAAGATATTGAGCTCAATGTCCAAGCTGCTACTTTCCACACAATGGAAGTAAATGGGGACTGGGGCTGCCAAGTTTCAAAAGGGCAAAAAAAAAAAAAAAAAGCCATGGATATAGTACATAAAACTTTAAATCTGGAATATAGTATAAGAGTTAAAATGAAATAATGAAATTGATGACAATTTTCAATTTGGGGTGCACTATCCCTTTAAATTAATTTTACGGGCCCAATACATCTAAACCTATCAGTAGCATTTGGCAGAAAATAATTTTGACTTAACATTCAGTTTATTAAAAAAATTCTGTAAGTATACAGATATTTCTGTATATATCTGACAAATATGATAAGTAATAAAAAAGCATGCTTTCAATGTAGCCTTAAGCATTAAAGGATCATGAAACCCTGAAACACATTTTTTTAGATGTTCACAGATATGTACTACAGGAAATGCTTACTGACCTTGACCTTGTCATGACCATGCTGGTAAAGCCGATAATCCTAGTAACTTTCACAGGATACAAGCCAGAATACCAAAAAGGGACCGTTTACATAGAGCAAATTCACAGTAATCACATCAGTTTTGAATAAGTTATCAACGTCGAAAAGTGGTCCCACTTGAGTATGAGTATTTGCTGAGTATTTTCTCCTTAAATTGCAGTGAACCAAAGACAGTCTCAAAAACGCGTTTTTAAATTGCTCATTCTCTATGTCACAAACATGTAGTAACCACGTCAACGTGCGGGCAGGCTTTAGGATATCATTAACTAGTCTCAAGAGAAGCCAGGTTATCCCAGTATATTTTTCTGTTGATATATAAAATCGTGTACATTTAGCAATATAGCAGGTGAAAAATGTGTATGATGTATATTAAGATGTTATCAACTATATGCCTTTCTCCACTGACGTTCTGAGTTGTTCAAAGCGTTTCTTAGGATACTGATTTTTAGAAGTCAGACTGAGATGCCAAACGGGAACATGGTTTGTGTAACATTAGCAACACATCATTAGCAGTTTGATAACGTAGTCAAAGGCTAATCATAATTAGTATCTACGTTGTAGAGAGAGATACATAAAACGCATTACCATTCTGATACATCAACTTGTATATGAGCCTTTATACTTCACTCTTCCACTTCTGAATCAGTTTCTGGTTCAAACATATATAACTGAATTAAACCAGTATTTCCACTTGCAATAGTGCAGCATTTACTACAGTAAAGTTGAGCGAGTGGATCTCTGAGCTGGTGTTAGTGAGCGGGACCAATTTGCATATTCATGGGTCCACATATAGTGTGTTTAAGGCATGAACACATTTTTTTTTAAAGGAAAAACATCTAAATATGTCGTTTTGGTGAACAAAAATTAGTTTTAAGGGATAAAATTATTGACTACAGTACAGGAGGCCTTTAATAAAAATACAAGCTTCAAATTCATGCTTTTAAACCCTTTTACATTCATTGTAAGTACAATACTGAGAAAAAAAAGGTACGAGTCGAAATTATTCCTGTGGTAAATCGACATTATGCCACAAATGCTGCCAAATGAGTTTCACTTGTATTGAACCTAAAGAATTAAAGTAAGTGATGGCCGAAGATCTAACCACTTGGTTTTATTCGAACAGCCTTGGCACGAGTTACAGAGTCAGACGTCTCTATTCATCAGGTGATGTGCTGTTTTTCACAGTGCACCACGAGCGTCCTGGTCTTTTTTGAAGAACAACCGTCCAACAACTTGTAACTGGGATCGTACTGGCCTTTGAACTCTGTCTCGAGCCGTCAGCGCAGCGAGTGACCGCGTACATGCGAGAGAGCGTTTGAATGCGTGCATGCGTCTGTGCGCGCCTGCCTTCTGCCCACACACTCCCTCTCCTCTTGTTCTGCAGCAGGCAGACTGTTGCCTTGGTAACACAACGTGATCCTGTCTGTTGAAAGTGGGAAAAAATGCAGCTTTATTTATTTATTTGTCTAATTTCTTTCCCTCTGTTCTTTCCGAGGGACGAGCGTACGCTCCACGCATCTTCTCTCATCAGGAGGAAGAGACAGAAATGACTTCAGATGTGACAAGATTAGAACACTATTGATTTTTTTCTCTTTGCATTTTGCAAATCCAAGAACTGAACCTCCTATATTCAAGACCTGCACTTCAAACAGCATCATGGAAGACTGTATGAAAATACAAATAACAGAATCACAAAGCCAAAATATATACATGAATCAGCACCATCTATCTAGACATTAATAAACAAAACGCACTTTCATAAAGCAGAAGTGTGCAATTTCTGCACAACTACTGTCACCAAACAGAATGTCAAAAACGACTAGATAATTTATTTATTTTTTGCTGTCATTAGGTGTCAGTGGCAGCTAGGCAGTTGCTAGGGTGTTCCAAGTGCTTTTGAGCTCATTTCCAAGCAGTTGCTATGATGTTTCGAGTGGTTGCTACTTGCTATGGTGTTTTAGGTGGTTGCTAGGTCATTGCGAGACTGTTGCTAAGCTTTTTTTCAGGGTGTTTTAGGCAGTTCTCTAAGAGTCTGCTCATCTGTCACTATTACTATGCTGTTGGTGGGGTTTTCTGGGTCCTCTAGACTGTTGCTAAAGTGTTCTTAATGGTTGCTATGGCGTTGCTAGGCTGTTGGTAGGGTGCTATGGGGCATTATGTGATTCTAGGTGATTACTAGGGTGTTGCTAGATGGCACAAATATGTTCTTGATGGTTGCTATAGCATTGCTATGCTGCTGATAGGGTGTTCTGGAGCATTACATGATTCTTTATGGTCTCTAGGGTGTTGCTAGACTGTTGTAAATGTGTTTTTGATGGTTGCTATAGACCTTATGTAGCCACGCCCCTTTTCAGCGCTGAGCTCGTTGTCTTTTGACTTCCGGTCTGTATTTTCACAGCGATCTTGCGTAGTTATGAATGAACGGCTTGTTTAAAAAATGTCCTATGTCCATTTGTTAAGACATATGCTTTACAATGCTTATGATATACATTACAATGCTCATGATAACTTTCGTTAACTCTACAATAAGTAAATCAACTTCACCAGCTAATTACTCCTGGACACCGATGCCATAGAAATACAGAGCGACCGCAAAAACGGAAGTTCAAAGACTATATTCTAAAGATGTCGGCGCCCCCGTTTCTCTGGTGCATAAGGTCTATAGCGTTGATATGCTGTTCGTAGGGTGTTCTGGGGCTTAATGTGATTCTAGGTGGTCAGTTGGGTGTTGATAGACTGTCACAAATGTGTTCTTGATGGTTCCTATAGCGTTGCTATGATGTTGGATGGGTGTTCTAAGGCCTTGTGACTCTAGATGGTTTCTAGGGTGTTGCTAGAATGTTGTTAATGTGTTCTTAATGGTTGCTATGGTGTTGCTAGGCTGTTGGTAGGGCATTATGGGATTCTAGGTGGTCACTAGGGAGTTGCTAGACTGTTGCAAAATGTGTTCTTGATGGTTGATATGCTATTGTTATGCTGTTAATAGGGTGTTTTAGGGCATTATACGATTTTTGTATGGTATCTAGGTTGTTGCTAGACTAATGCAAAAGTGTTCTTAATTATTGCTATGGTATTGCTAGGCTGTTGGGAGGGTATTTTGTGTTGTTATGATACTAGGTAATCTCAAGGGTGTTGCTAGACTGTTGTAAATGTGTTTTTGATGGTTGCTGTAGCGTTGATATGCTGTTGGTAGTGTGTTCTAAGGCTTTGTGAATCTAGGTGCTATCTAGGGTGTTGCTAGACTGTTGTTATTGTGTTCTTAATGGCTGCTATGGTGTTGCTAGGCTGTTGGCTGGGTGTTCTGGGACATTGTGTGATTCTAGGTGGCCACTAGGGTGTCTATCTATCTATAGAGACAGAGAGAGACCAGTTAAAAGGATTTGTTTGGTAACATTTTGGGCGTGATGCTCTTCCTCAGACTATATACACATACATGGGTGTTCCATTGTCATTGCAAAAGGGATACAGCTGTGGATGACAGAGAGGAAGAAATCCATCAGAAATGCATCAACATTTAAGATGAACTTCCCTTGGACAAGAACCCTGGCTGCCTAAAGTAATAGTTAAGTTCACCCAAAAATTACAATTCTCTCATCATTTATCTCCCTCATGTTGTTCCAAACATGATTTTATGGTACCTGTTGTCCTTTTTAGTGCCTGACAGCCCCTGGGCATCAAGTTTGTTTACATGCATTTTAAAAAGCTATTTAATTTGGACTAAATCAATAACTTTTTAAAATGTCAAGTAAATGCCTTAGCCCAACTGAAACTGTACATGGTCTAAAGTCAAAACACTGTTTTACTGTAATATAGCATATCACTATATACTGTAAGCGTACATTTATCAGCTCCCACGAGGACTTTACACACACCTACATAGTACATCAAGAAAAAAACAAATATAAGCCAGTGCCACTCAGAATCCCAGCAAGCCTCACACATTGCAAATCCCAATAAAACATATTTCAAATGAGTTCAATACAAAGATTATTGTACATCATGAGATTCAACATGACAGTATGTGTTTGGAATAGAGTTACAGTGATTTCATGATGGCTGAACGTCTGAGGATGATCAAACCAGTGGGAAGAGGGTCGGTGGGGAGCATTTGAACACAAACAGATAATAAATATCAATAAAATGCAGAGAGGATTGCTCACCACAGGGATTTCATCTGATCCAACGCACACATACACTCGAAGATAACGTTCCCTCTACACTCCAGGAGGTTTGAAACAGCCCCTCCAGGTATTTTCAGACAAACACATATGCTCAAACATATGCATATCCCTCTTCTTCACACCACTAGATTTGCAACTGCACCTTTAGCCATTTCATAACAAGCACACGCACATGCTAAAATGCATACACAAACCCGGGAGTGTTTTGGGCTTTGTGACGCTCATTAGACAGCAAGGCTGCAGGTACATGGCACGTTCCCATTAAATCTGCCACAATACCTCACCGAGCACATAAGACAGTGGAAATGTGCCAGATTTACTAGCTAACTAGATACAAACAAAACCAGGTCTGTTTACACCAAACCAAGTAAAAAAAGAAAAAAGTACAAAAAGAACCCCACTTCTATTCAAAGAATTCTGAAAAAAAAATGTTAGAATAATTTCTGAAGAATCATTTGACACTGAAGGCTGGAGTAATAATGCTAAAAAAATATAGCTTTGATCACAGGAATAAATTACATTTTAAAATATATTCAAAAAGAAAACAGGTCTTTTAAATTGTATTAATATTTCACAATATCACTGTTTTTACTGGATTTTTTATCAAATAAATGTGGCTTTGGGGAGCATAAGAAACCTCTTTCAAAATAATTTTTAAAAAATCTTACCGACCCTTTTGAGGAGTAGTGTATATGCTAGTCATCTCCTAAATGTTCAAAAAAAACTTTTTAACAGGCTCGCATATAAAATTTACAACAGATAAAAACAGATAGTCTTGATGACTATTCTTGATGATGATATCTTGATGATACTTGAAGAGAGATTTTTGACTAATCAAATGCTCTCTGAAATGTTCCTCCCCAATACCACCTGCAACCAATTAGAAAGTAACTAAAACCTAGAATTTACTTTTCTTAAAGCGATGATTTAATCCAATCTCACAACAAAATGCAAGTATTTCACAAAGTCATTTTTTTTACAAATTTGTACGATGCAATTTGAAAGACAACTTACCTATAATGTATAATAAAAAACTAAGCATGAACCTGCATCCCTAAACCCACTCCAAAACATAACATGAGCTGGCCGTTTAAAAATGTACAAGTGAGATTGAACGTATTCGCCAAAATTCATGAATTATCAATTGTCATGAGACTGTGTTGAATGATAAAATGTTCCAATTAAAAATGAAATGTTCCAATTAAAAGAATTGGAAATACATATACACAGGAAAGAAAACTGCCCTTGTCAAGCTATTGGTAAGTCTCTACCAATCTTTGTTTTGTTGTTAATGTTTAATCAGACAAAAATCCATTTTAATATAGAAACTTCGCTTCCGCAATTGAGGATTCTGTCACAATGTTGCAAATGGGAGGAAAAAACGGACTTGGCGTTGCATCAGTTAGCCCCGCCCACAGTGAAATCTCATTGGTCAATTTTCCTGCTCGGCTATTGCTTTAAAGCTTTTTTTACCTCATCTGTTTACAAATCACAGCGTTGATTTAAATTAGAGGACTGTAGAGTGAGCAGATTAAATCACTCAATTGATTTTACTCATAATACATGCTGTTATAGCTACTGTAAGCTTGCTTAAATGTGGCGGTTTCTTTTCCTACACACTTTTAAGCTGTAAAATGTTCTGAATTTCCAAAACAGACATTCTCCCTCTCAATTAGTTTGACCCTCCATACTGACAAGCCGAGCTACGAGAGTATCCCCTTGAACTGGCACGGTTCCCGGTTCACACTTCTAAATACAGCGACAGGCATCCTTTCCAGATGGCAGAGTGTGAAGAGGATTTTGATGAGGGGAAGCAACGATAGCCCCCTCTTTGCATCCGGCCAGTTCAATCCAACCTTTCCTCCTAAACAGGTAGGAGATCTGTGAGCCGGCTGCCCGAGCAGGATGTAGGCGCATGGGGCGATCTACGTCATCGCTAGGGTCACATTCATGAAGCTTTGGCTCCTAGCGTGTGAAAGCTGAATGAAAAGGCAACAGAGAAGGAGATTTGGGATGAATATGACTGGAATAAATGTGTGCGGGTTGTATTGAAACTGCAATCTGTCGTTGATGCCGCTAGCAGGCTACGAGCAGCAAAGCGGCAAAAAACACTTTAGCGTCTTCCTTGAGGGACATTTCAGCAATTAGAGACTTTAAATGACCCGTCATTTTTGCTCAAGTGTGAAAATTATATTTTAATGCTTTATTTTTATCATTTGATTGTTCTGTTGTTTATTCTGATCATTTAGTAATAGCCAATTTTTGATGGAAGTTTTTGGCTCAGGAAAAGCTTGACATGTTGCTCACAGCAAACTCGAAAAATAGCACCAATGCCGATATTCTCAGTCTCATCAAGAAGAGCTCAACAAGACTGCATTTATTTGATCAAAAATAAAGTAAAAACAGTAATATTTTGAACATTTTTAAATAAATAATTTCTATCATAAGCTTTTCAGCATCATTACTCCAGTCTTCAGTGTCACATGATCCTCCAATATGCTGATTTGCTGCTTAAAGCTGCAATCCGTAACTTTTTGGTGTTCAAAACATTATATAATAAGTGAGTACATTATGAATCCATTTTCCAAACCGTGTTTTTGTCTTATCCTGCATCACTACAGTACACCTATAATAAGTGTTTATATTCTGACTATTTTAGACTGGTATGGGTCGTACCACTACTGAGTAGCCCAGTACCTGCGCGTCTCGTCATAGACATAAACAGAGAGAAGCAGCTCTGTCTACAATGTTCTTCCGCAAGATGCATGCAGTTCTGATTAATAACCGCTAGAGCGCCAAAAGTTACAGACTGCAGCTTTAAGAAACATTTCTTATTTATTATCAGGATTCTTTGATGAATAGAAAGTTCCAAAGATAATAATGGAACAAAGTAAAAAAGTAAATGTTAGGAGTGCACTAGCATAACCAGAGATACCTTTAAAGCAAACAGACATGTACCCAAAGCAATAAAACTACAATTTTGATTTCATGGCCTCTTCAAGGCGGTTTTTCCTGAAAATTCTTACATGTAGGCTATATACACACACATGTACCACAACATGTCTTTTTCACTCTATCCAGCAGAGAAAATTGGAGATGCTGAAATGTCGAAGGTAACTAGTGTGGAAAGAGTTGCGTCAGCTCCAAGGTCTGGCGGACCTTCAAGAGATGCTCCAGCCAACCCATGCTACACGGCTCAGCCCTGCCAAGAGCTCGGAGAAACCACAGGCAATGGCTTTCTTCTGCCAGAGTTACAGTCAAACAGGCTGCAGTTAACTCCTGGTTACAACAATTCACATTCAAGTCAACACTGAATCAAAATGGAAAATCTTAACCAATAGCCAATAGATATTTAAGCATTATTTTAGCAAACTCACATTCAGATCTCACTCAATTCTGGAATGGAAAGCCAACTTTATCATCCAAAAAATTCCTGGTGGAAAAAAATTGTGCTTTCCAACATTAATTCTTGTTGAATATCTGGTTTCAAAGTAGTATGACGAATTAAGTAAAATGAGTTGCAAATGGTATCATGTTCACTTTAATGCTATAGGCTAGATAGTAGGGCTGTTGAATTATGTCAAAAATCATAATCAAGATTATTTGTCAATATTGAAAAAATCACGATTACTTAACATGATTATGGGTGGGCGATATGATCAAAGTCTTATTTCATGATATGAGTAATTTTAGATATCAGTAAAAATTTCCAGTTAATGATAAGCTACTTCAGCAAAAACTAATACTAGGTTAACTAATGTAGTTAAGTAAAAGGTCCTCAAAACAGTTACAGGAGACAAGGAAACAGTCAAGAACAAAAAAAGTAATTACAAATAAAATGGACAAATAAATACAACAGAACAAAAATGCAAATTAAATAAATAGTGCTTTAAATTTTTCAGGAAGATGTAGGCTACTAACAGTGGTATTCAGAGAGGTAATAGCCTATATAAACTGAATAAAGAAATCAAATGTAGAATAACACTGCATAGTCTTTACTGGTATATATTAAATATAGATTAATCCTTATTTGTTCAAGAGCAGTGAATGATTTTATCTTTGAATTTTGTTGTTTGATTACCATTAATGACAGACTGAAGCAGTAATATTGGGCTGCTGTCACTTTAAGACTGAATGCACGGATCCAATATAGTATACTGTTACACTGTTTATATACAGTGGTGTAGTCTACGTGATACGCAGGTATACGCCGTATACCCACTAGAAAATGTCAAGGATTTCCGTATGCCCACTAGGAAATGTCAAAGATCTCCGTATACCCACTTTAAAAAGCGTGAGGATTCGTAACAACATCGTTTTGTGAAAGAACTTTCATTCATAAATTTACCCCGCCGTGACGTCTGTGTTTGCGCAGCGACACGGATCGAATCGCGGAATCCAGCAACAAATGTAACTTAGCCTCGCTACTGTAAAGCGGAACGTCACGCAATTTGGCCATTTTTGAATGAATAAATCAAAAGTAATGATACAATGAATCAAATCTCGATATGTACTAAGTGTCTATGAATATTAAAGCTCAAAAAGACTGCTATTGAAATAAACTCTGAATGTTCTGCGTGTTTCTGTGAATGAGCGCTCAATGTGTGCTCTACTACACACTGAAGCGCGCGTGACGCTCGTGGTGTTTTCAGCGTCTATGAGGAGGACATGCACACATTTGAACTTCATTGCAGAGCTTTTATGAGAGTCACTTCACAAGAATTTTCAACGCTATCTCACGACCAATTTGTACGAATTTGTACGAGTGATTAAAAAGTGGCTAATTCGTATGAATTCGTACGACCTCACTCGTACGAATTTGTACGATTTGTCTAAACCCACATGATGGGTAGGTTTAGGGGCGGGGTATATATCACAGTATACTCACTACAAAAAACTAGACTACACCACTGTTTATATATATTCACTTAAGGCATAACTGACAGTGTTTACAAGGATACTTACCAAAATGGCATTTTGACATTTTTGTCTGTAGGCTATTTGACCATTTAGGCGAGAATCCGAAGCTCCATTGCCTTCCATAGTATGGGGGGGGAAATACTATGGAAGTCAATGGGGTCCATCAACTGTTTAGTTATCAATATTCTTCAAAATATCTTCTTTTGTGTTCAGCAGAAAAAAATATTCATACAGGATTAAGGTTTGGAAGATCTTAAGGGTGAGTAGTACTTTCTGTTATAAAAGATAAAATAGCTGAGACAGGGAAAATAAATGACAGGGTAAGACAAAAACATGCACACACACACAGAGAGAGAGAGAGAGAGAGAGAGAGAGAGAGAGAGGCAGTCCTGAGGCAGAGCAATAAAACATAAGACAGATGGTCTTCGGAATCTATGGTAATTTATTCTAACGTGACTTGCATGATTGGCTGCTGTGGTAATATATGCTAACGTGACTTGCATGATTGGCTGCTGTGGTAATATATGCTAACGTGACTTGCATGATTGGCTGCTGTGGTAATATATGCTAACGTGACTTGCATGATTGGCTGCTGTGGTATTATATGCTAATGTGACTTGCATGATTGGCTGCTGTGGTATTGTATGCTAACGTAACTTGTATGATTGGCTGCTATGGTAATATATGCTAATGTGACTTGGATGATTGGCTGCTGTGGTATTATATGCTAATGTGACTTGAATGATTGGCTGCTGTTGTAATATATGCTAACGTGACTTGCATGATTGGCTGCTGTGGTAATATATGCTAACGTGACTTGCATGATTGGCTGCTGTGGTAATATATGCTAACGTGACTTGCATGATTGGCTGCTGTGGTAATATATGCTAACGTGACTTGCATGATTGGCTGCTGTGGTATTATATGCTAATGTGACTTGCATGATTGGCTGCTGTGGTATTGTATGCTAACGTAACTTGTATGATTGGCTGCTATGGTAATATATGCTAATGTGACTTGGATGATTGGCTGCTGTGGTATTATATGCTAATGTGACTTGAATGATTGGCTGCTGTTGTAATATATGCTAACGTGACTTGCATGATTGGCTGCTGTTGTAATCAGGGTGGGAAATTAACTTTTTTGCCACAAAAAAGGCAAAAGTGGCTGGTGGATGCCCAATTTTACCAGCCACTTAAATTTTTCAGCCACAGTGGCTGGTGGATGCCCAATTTTACCAGCCACTTAAATTTTTTACCAGCCACTTTTTCCGGAATTCAAATTTATAAAAGAAAGTGCACTAGCATATTTTGAATTGCTTCACTTATTTATTTTATTATTACAAAATTAATACATAATAAATCATGGCAGTGCACTTGATATGAGACTTGGATGACTCATGCTCTTTTATTGACTCTATTTTAAGGTTAGTTGTTCCTCTAACGAACAAATTGTTTGCATTTTCGGACGACGCATAGGTTCAACAGTAAGTACAGTGCATGGACTGTTCGACGGGAAGGTAGGCTAACCATTCCCTCGTTTTCCCTTTGTCATCAATGCGCCACTTGTTCGAAAAGTACCTTTTCTTTTTATTCACTTCGCCCTCAACAGTTTGTACATTCATAGCTACTGCTGACTCCGCGGCGGGCCTCTTAACACTGAGTATATGTCGCCACATTTTTTTAATTTTCCTTTCGTCTGTACCTCAGCTCAGCTATATGTGTCACGGTCCGTTCAGCGCCGTGTCCGTGCGCTGTGTCCGTGACGCACAGCGCCGAAAACCAATCAAATTAGTTACTCGACAAAAGTGCATTATTGTTACTTAGCAACAGCATTCTTTGACAAAAGCTGTCCAATCCATTACAAGGAATGTTTTAAGTAGTAACCAATAAAAATATGTTTTACAATCTACCCGCCACTGTGGCTGGTATACAAGGCAAATTCACCCGCCACTTTGAAAAAGTACCCGCCATTGGCTGGTGGCGGGTGCTAATTTCCCACCCTGGTTGTAATATATGCTAACGTGACTTGCATGATTGGCTGCTGTTGTAATATATGCTAACAAGACTTGCATGATTGGCTCCTGTTGTAATATATGCTAACGTGACTTGCATGATTGGCAGCTGTGGTAACATGAATGTCTGAATAGATTTACAGCCTTCAGCCTTACATAACACCTTACAACTGCAGTAAAGAGCATGAGCCACTTTACAAAGAGACGAAAAAATGATTCCTGCCCCCGGTACAGTATATAACTCCATTTATCCATGCATAAGCCTGCTACAAACCAACAAGTCCAAATGGCTCAATCTTCAGACAGATGCAAACACTGAAAAAGGATGAAAGTTGGAAACTAGAGCCGTTAGAGCAGAAATGGCTAACTATGTGAAATGATGTGCACACAGTCAGAATTGAAAAGGAAAACTGGATTAAAGGCAGAAACTACGACACATGACTGTAGGCTGAAATTGCTCTTAATAACTTTTAACCCATTACAATGCTTTGATGGGTGAAAAAAAGAGCAATTTCTACTACCTGAACTGAATAGAATAGAAAATAGGACCTGAACATTTCAAAGTATTTGAAGGGAAGATGAAAGGCTGTTTCAGAAAAGTTTACATCTTAAGGTGAAACAGACAGTCTGGCTCTGATGAGACCCAGAATCTGGGTTCTAGAAGGTTCAGGGTAGCATTATAAATGCTTTTAAATATTCATACCTGTAATATCAATCATATTAACTGACAGCACTCTGAAAAGAAGAACTAGCCAACGAATTATTCATATAGAATATAAACATATCCACAAAAGACAATAGTAAAAACGATATCTAATTGTTTGCAATCAAGGTTGCAATCTGACTATAAAATTGTAGCAGGCTCAAAAGTTTAAGGAATATTCCAAGTTCAAGTAAAGTAAATAAAATCATATTAATCTTTATATTAAAATATTAATATTTAAGGTATTTATAATTAATGAAATAATGTAATACAGACTTAAAATGCACAGTTTCAAAATGATTGCTACAAAACTTTAATACTGTACATGTTGGTATGAAGCCAGTGTGACAATGAAGCCTTACTGACATTTTTTTATGTTTAATGTTAGACGATTTCTAATCAATTTCAATGCCATCCCCACATAACTGCAGTAAACAGTCAATTTCACAGGATACGGACATCAGAAATGCATGAAATAGAAATAAAAACTTTACTCAGAAATAAATGTCGGTAAAACATAACCACAGGTTCAGCGATAGAAACATAATCTAACTACAAAAAGGACCATTTTTAATCATTTAATAGCTCACATAATATGAATTCAAGTGTGAATTTATATTCAAAGTACATTACTGTAACACCATACTAACTTTTGACCGAACTATGAATATTCCTTTAAAGACCCCATGATTCCAAATGACCAATGTCCTTCAAATATATACACATTGTTGAAAAATTTTGCCAAAATATAGCTAGGTCACTAAAAAACATCAATGTTACACTTCCATTATTTCATTTTCACAATGCAAATGTCATCACACTCAAAGATTGAGAGTGTGTGCGATCAAATCACAGTAGTTGCTGAAATCATCTGAACTGTAGAAGACTACGTCACACTCACTCGTGAGAATTCACAAACACACCAAACTCACAGCTGTAAACCCTGCAGGTGACACTCGCACACCCATATAGGTGGAAAATCACAATGTCTTCATCTCAGTTATGGTAATTCCACTACAGTTCATAGTATGCATTAAACGCATAATTGCATGTGAAACAATGCTATTTATAGTTACTGTGCGAGTATATCTTTATCTTTGTGTCTGTAAACAGCCATGACTGTGTTTGTGTACACGTGTGTGTGTGTGTGTGTGTGTGTGTGTGTGTGTGTGTGTGTGTGTGTGTGTGTGTGTGTGTGTGTGTGTGTGTGTGTGTGTGTGTGTGTGTGTGTGATTACGTGACAGAGACACACAGTGGGTAATTGATGCACCAGCTCAAAGTGGCAGGTTCGACTACACCCCCTGTGCCACCTTCCTCCTTCCAGGAGTGCGCACACACACACACACACACACACACACACACACACTAACACTAACACTAACACTAACAAGCCAACATAATTACATGCCTGACTCCTAAAGATAGGGGAGAGAGGGATGCGACTGATTGCTGTGAAAGAGGGAGGGGAAACACAAGAGACAGAGAAATGAAAACATCTGGCCAGTGAAGCTCGAGCAATCAAGAGATACCAATCAGTTCAATGTCACACAGCATCACACAGACAACCTCTTTGGCCTTCAAATCTCACATATACATATACTCATTCTGTTGCTTCATTAAATATTCCAATTATTTATGACACACGTTCGTTCACACTGCTTAGTGAGCTTACTGTGTAAATACATGTTATGCATACCAAGTGTGGATTCTCACAAAACCCATCAGGATCTTGTCCAGGTTATATTCCTCCACAAAATCAGAAGAAATCAATGAGAACTTATATTTTGCATTAGGAAAAAATGCATTGTGCATTTTGTGACATTACTTTTGTGACAATTAAATACATTTTGCCCACAAATTCTCCTTTATGTAATGCATAAAGATCTTATTATAATTACAACATTTAAAATTACAAAATTTGAAAGTACTAAAAGGTATTTCATAATAGAGGCATTTGTTGCATTCATTTAATTGATGTGGATTTAAATGAAAAAAAAAAAACTTTTACTGTAATACTGTTAAAATACCATTATTAAAGTAATTAGAATAGAATTGTCATTGAAAATAATGAGAATTACAAAAACTAAAACACCCAAAGTACAACTTCTGATCTGAATGTATTACGGTAATGAAAATCCATTTTCGAGAAAATAATGCAATCGCAATGCCAAAATAATAATAATAATGATAATAAAAAAAATATTTATATTCATTATGCAAAATATAATTATTTTTTGTCTTTTGATAGTGGGGTGAAATATGACCTGGGCATGTTTTCATGAGATTGTAAATTATGAAAATATGCCCATGTATTTGCAAATGAATGTTGCCCAATACATACACCTGAGGCACTCCATAGCACACATCAAACAATACTCCATTTGGAGAACCACTAACATAAATAATCCACATTATAAATTGAATATGAAATCATCTACTGTATATATGTTTAAACTGCACTTTCAATTTAAGAAGAGTGTTAATAAGATGAAACCGAGTGGACTCATGCGATTTACTAAAACCAGTATGAAAAAGCAGGATATAAAATGTTATATTTAAACTATTCTGAATGAAAGTACAGAGGACCAAAGTTATTATCGTACACAACAACACACATAGCAAAGAGCTGTAATGGTATGGTTAAAAAAAAAAAAAAAAAAAAAAAAAAAAAAGGAAAACATTTCCAGAGTATGTTTAAACCCTGATTCTTCATGCCATTTGGAGGCTGAAACTTCAAAATTGACACATTTAATGAGGCTGTTATGTGGTAGCAGCTATATATATATTAGTCATGAAATTACATTCAAGAGCTTTCAACAAATCGAAATGCCTTTTAATATCTTTAAAATGCATAGAGTGGTACTAAGTACACGCTACGTACCTTTTTGACTAAAATGCAATTATTGCCATCTCTTACAGGTAAACGATGCCATGCTGAAGCAAAACAAAGCTCTTCAGTAATCAGCCATATAAATAAATTAAAAGAAAACTGGATAGCGATTCACATTTACAACTGCAGTGCAAGTAATCAGTGTGCCTGTTTAATAAAGACAAATTTCTTACCTAAAAAGCAGATGTCATCAGGATTCATTTCAGCATGGTAGCACAGGACATAGAAAAAGAAAAAAAGATCATTAGTCATGAAAACAAATACAGCTCCATTTAGATACAGAATAAATACTTATGTATGAAGATGTTCCTTGTGCTATTCAGTTGCAATAATTAAATGTTACATAAAAAGGTATATACAGCTAACTTTGTCTGATGAATTGTTCTGCATTATATCGCTAGTCAAAACAATTTAAAAATTAAAACATGTAGACCAGACAATTGTGTGTCAGAACACATTGTGCATCAATTAGCTGAAATCACAACATTGACATCCAGTTCTTAGAGGTTCTGCTAAGCACTGGACAGATCATATTAATACAGTTTTTCATATATTGTGGAGTAGTAAATTAATGATAATTGCTCAGCCACTATTCTCAATATCAATGCCCCTTCAGTGTTTGGTTCACAGCAAGCTGTGTGGCAGGATCCTGCAGTTTATTCCAGTTTCATCCACGTTTTCCATCACAAAACAACCTTTCTAACCTCAGACTTAATCCTTCAGAGTTAATCATACCATAAAAACATGTCAAAACAGACTTTCGAAACAAGTCTCTGTTACAAAACAGACACTGGAAAACATTAATAAGTAGCTCAGTGCTCTGAAGTAAAGGTCATTGAGCTAAATACTACAGCGATACTAACAAAGACTGAAAAAAGGCATCTGGCTGAAAACAAGGATTTACTACAAATACAAGGAAAAACAAAAGCACAAAATTAGGTCTATAAGATTTATTTATAATACTTTTATTGGATACATTAAATTGATCAAAAGGTGACAGTAAAGACATTTATTATTGTTATAAAAGATGTATAAAAGCTGGGGTTTTTTTTTTACTTTTTACTCAAAGATTTTCCACATAAATATTAAACAGCACAACGGTTTTCAACATTGATAGTAATAATTAATGTTTCTTGAGCAGCAAATCAGCATATTAGAATGATTTCTGAAGGATCATGTGACACTGAAGACGGTCACAGGAATTTTTGTTCACAGTAATTTTCCACAATATTACTGTTAATACAGTACTTCTGCCTTGCTGAGCATAAAAGACTTATTTACTGTGCCAATATCAAATCTCAGCAACCTGAAGGGGGCAATAGCTCAAATGTGGCATTACACCAGATGTGTTTAGGTATTCAGGTAGCTACCATGTTAATAACATCTGGCTTCCTCAGCATGACCTCAGGAAAAACTGACCATAACTAGACGTGTCTGCATTCATGTACTTGCGTAGAGACAGGATGGGATAAATCTCTCATTAAAGGGATAGTTCACCCAAAAATGAAAATTAAGTCATTAATTACTCACCCCCATGCTGTACCAACCCCGTAAGACCTTCGTTCATCTTCGGAACACAAATGAAGATATTTTTGATTAAATCTGAGAGCTGGATCATTGCTACATAGGCTGCCTAAGGGAATGAAACTTGATGGCCCAGAAAGTCATTAAAAAAAAATGTTTAAATATTCCATGTGACTACAGTGGCTCAACTACAGTATAAGTTTATCAAGCGACGAGACTACTTTTTTTCCGAAAAAAACCCCATAAATAACGACTTTATTCGACTATTCCTTTTCTTCCTTGTGGGCCTGAGACGAGAGTTCAAGAGATTTCCACGACGCATGCGCGAGAACTGAACAAGAAGTATTAGAAGAAGAACGTTCTCTTCTCAGTTCTCGCGCATGCGTCGTGGAAATCTCTTGAACTCTCGTCTCAGGCCCACAAGGAAGAAAAGGAATAGTCGAATAAAGTCGTTATTTTTGTTTTTTTCCCCGCACAAAAAGTAGTCTCGTCGCTTGATAAACTTATACTGTAGTTGAGCCACTGTAGTCACATGGAATATTTAAACATTTTCTTCAATGACTTTCTGGGCCGTCAAGTTTCATTCCCTTAGGCAGCCTATGTAGCAGTGATCCAGCTCTCAGATTTAATCAAAAATATCTTCATTTGTGTTCCGAAGATGAACGAAGGTCTTACGGGGTTGGTACAGCATGGGGGTGAGTAATTAATGACTTAATTTTCATTTTTGGGTGAACTATCCCTTTAAGGAGAGTCAAAATAGTTATTATCTGAATTGCCCGTTATACGCAAGAAACGCAACATATGAGGTCATGAAAGTGCATATACACACAAACAGACCCACACAGCAGTCTTAAGTGAAGGATTAGGTATCACGCTTTGAGAAATGCACTATTTTATCTTCCTCATTCTCTCTAACTGAAGTTTATCCCATCGGTCCTTTTTCTCAGTTACGTAACGCCACCTCTTCCGCCCACCTCTCCGCTGCATCTCTCAATGGATGGCACAGCAACACGGAGCCACGAGTGGGATTCACATTGAAACGTGCTGGAATTCATGGAAACATCGGCATGGCACATTAAATACGATACATTACACACGGAAACGCTCTGGAATCATAACCCAAAATGTGCACTTCCCTTCTTTCTCTGAAGCATCCTTCCTCTTCCTCTTTCGATCCTTCATCTTTTCAAATAGATTTCTGAACTTTCAACTGAGGTGTTACACATGTGCACAGGACAAAATAAAACATGATAAAGAAAAAAATGAATTATTGACCGGCCTGTCTTTCCACAAGAGGATGACCTGCTGCGAAACAAACACCTCGAAACAAACTGAAATGAAACACATTCTACACTGTAGCATTTGATGCTACACTATTATTGTTACTAGTCAAGGTTTCTTAGAACAAAAACTGTTAACATGGCCATTTTTTTTACCCTCTCTGACCTTTAGAGTTAAATGGGCTGTTTGCTAACGTAACTAACTTTATGAATTATATATGTAAATAACCTTTGTTGGCTTAGGTGGTGTGTGTGTGTGTGTGTGTGTGTGTGTGTGTGTATGTACACATTTATTTAGTTATTTATTTATATTATACAATAATACAAAATAATTAAAAATTAACAATAATATTTTTATACATAGAAAATAAAAAATAAAAAATATATTTTATTCCTTTTTTGTATTAAACAAAGCCAGTTTTTAAAAATATTACGATTTGTTTGTATTATTTTCACATAGATTTATTTTTTTCCATATCAAAGACATCTATTGTTATTATTTTCATGACACTTAAGCACATTTTCCTAAATTCTCATTATATTGTATTTTTTACTGTATTATAGTACATAAAAAGTACTTTTTTTAAATTAAAAATCAGTATAAAAACAGTACAACACACAATACCATGATGTAAATTATAATTTATATTTTTATATTATAAATTATAGATTTTTTTGCATTACGTTAATGAGAAATTGCTGGAAAACATTTTCTTAATTTTCCTTTAGCAAAATATTATTTATTATTTCCTTTGATTTTGGGGTCAAATATTACCTGGACATTGACAGGTTTTATGAGATTCATACGTTCATATATTCAAGCGAGAAAAATCTCACTTCAATGACATATCCCCTTTAATTAGTGACTTTTCACACTGATTAAAGGGTTTTTTTCTCACAGTTGGGACGGCCCATTGGCTCTAATACAAGACCTGCTGTAATCTCACTGGACACCCCAGAGGTCGATCTGACCAAACACGCTCTCTCCCACATGAGCTCTCTGAAGGAGTGTCTGAAGAGACAACGCCGACGTTAGCACCGTCGATTCTTCTCGTTTCCACCCGCCCACGTCCACCTACGCACCCACTAACACACACGTTCCCTCTCACTCTATTGTGCCAGCATGAACACGCTCACCCACATTCACAACGGGGCGATTTCCACATCACAGCGCTGTGATAAAGATGGTACGAGCAGCATCAGTGCTCTGTGGGACAAGCTATAGATATCACTGCTTCACCCTGACACCTAATGAAGGCTCTGGGTCTTCAGCTAGTACGTGTGATAGTATAAGTGTGATCTGTTATGGAACAATTTCTGCCGTGCAAAGATAGCCCAAATTCAGATATTTGAGTCGTTTTATGATAACATTAAAAGACTCGAAGGAATCCTGATGGCTGGTATAAAATAAAAAAATATTGGGGGTTTTTTTATGCCTCATGAGCACACAGTCACACAGAGATGCAATGTTAATGCATTTAGTAATACAACAAAGAAGTTTATATAAAATTACCACATTTGAATTATGACCACATTGGTCTTATGGTCTTATGAATTAATAAAATCTGCAGTCTTACCCTGCACTATTTTTTCCCCATTTCCCTCGTTTTCGGTTCTATTTCATCAACCAGAATAAATTAATAATAATCAATTTAAATAATTGATATAATTAGAAAATAATACAATAAATCAATTAATAGATTAATTTACTATTAATAAATGAATACATAAAATAATTAAAATAAATTAAAAAAAGAACGATAATAAATAAAATAAAATAAAATAAAAGCAATGCGGTTGATAGGGCATAGCTATGACGGTTCCTTACTGGTAAAAAAAGTAAAAGCACACCTCTCCTCAAGTTTAATACTGTGTTACAGATCGGTTCAACTCATCATCACTCATTAACTGGCGCGTTAGAGGTGAAGGCAATGCCCTCCATTTTCACATTCTTCCTTTTCCAACAGGTTAGCGCTTTTGGGTGATTTCTTTTTTTTTTTTTTTTTTACAGTGAGCGGATGAGGAAAGGAAGTGCATAATGCATTTGTAAAAGCTCGAGGCTGGCGTTGCTGAATGTAGAGTTTCGCTGCCAGCTTCCCGCATAGCTGAAGCAGCGTCCATTCATTCCAACTGCTACTAGTGAAAAACATCACCGCAGACACAGGAAGACTCATCAGAGAGAGAGAGAGAGAGAGAGAGAGAGAGAGAGAGAGAGAGAGAGAGAGAGAGAGAGAGAGACACTTACAGAATGCTGACACAAGGGAAGCTGTATTTTATTTCTTCCTCTGTTTTGTGAAAGATGACAGATTGATATTCTTGCCTGCACGTTTGGGAATATGAAACACACTCAATGATACGGGTGGTTTTATTAGCTTTGAATGAATTCAATCTGATTGTGGTCTTCCTTGTCTTTTGATACTTGATGATGGTTATTGATTTTATGTCACTGTTTCACTGGTCAAAGAGTCCATAAAATCAAAACTGGAGATGTGTGGCTTCAACTTCATAGCTTTGAGGTATGCGAAACCACACAACATTCTATTAAGTCAACAATCCCTGTCCACAACCACTGGCCTTCTGGGTATTTAAGCCAACACCTGACCTACTGAGATACTCTTGACCCTTTAAAATGTGCCTTTTTATGAACAATTGCCTTAGGGTTGGTGGCTAGCTTAAGGCAAGCTCTTTCATTTTTTCACCATTCCACTGAAATCTTTTAATGAATTCTTTCACATACACAGATTAACATCTTTAATTTAGCACCGATTAATTTTAATATATTTCAATGCTTAGTATAAGAGACAAATTAAACATCTAGTGATTTATAAATCCCATTATGATTGATGTCATAATGAAGGCCATTTCAATAGCTGCCAACAAATACAATACATCCAGTACACTTTATAATGGGACTTAATAAATATTCTATGCAACTAGATAAAACAAACCAGATAAAAATAAAATAAAATAAACAGCTCAAATGATTTCATTCATTTCTGTTGCACAAACGACGCAGGATGAATTATAATACTTGGAACACAAAGCATGAGCAATAATACTAGTGATGCCTGCCTTCGCAAACACTGTTCATTGCAAACATTCCTTACTGAGAAAAAAATCTTCCTGAATGGCTAATGATTTATATCAGCAGGCCGAGAAAACTGACTCATCTAATTAGTCCACACTCAATTAGATCAAATGTTGATTGATAAACCGCTCTAAAGCCATAAATGACGGAAAAGTGCAGATGGATGACAGCAGTGCGCCTTGCTCTGCCTCCAAACGCTGTGCGCTTCAGCAATGCAGATCTCTAATGACCTTCTTCTAACAACGTCTCCATAGTAACAGCTTCTTTAAACAGGGTAAATCTGAAACTTCATTCATATTTATGACTGCAAACATGTCACTTCGCTCATTCGCACGTAACCTTCAGGATACAATTTTCGAGTTTGAAAAATTCTCACCCTTGTCAAAGAGTTGTTGATTTGTGTATGCCTCTCAGCGTGTTTTTTTTTTTTTTTTTTTTTTTTTTGTGTTTGCTGGTGATGTTTTTTTGCCAGCAGGTATTCTTATGTAACATGTTATTCTGCATTTTCTAAACTAGACACACTGGCAATCACTGCTAGAGAAAAACCAAAGCAACCCACCTCTCGCTTTTTCTTAATGACATTGTCAGAGCCAATTTGTAACAGGTTTACAATGCGACACTATTTATCTTGGCTTTTTGTCCATGCAAAACATGAAGAATGAACAGAAAACTCTCTGCTTTTTCATATAATGAGGATGATGGACTGTGTTGGATTTGTGAGTCTTTCATGCATTTTTAAAAACTAATTTGATGAACTGACAGAATGATAACATTTATCAAAGCAATTATTAAAGGGTTAAGTTCACTCAAAAATGTAATTATTTACTTACCTTATGTCGTTCCAAACCCATAAGACTTTTGTTAATCTTCGGAACACAAATGAAGAATGTTCCTCATTGAAAGTCTACGCAACTACCACTTTGAAGCTTTAAAAAGTTCATAAAGAGATCATAAAACTAATCCATATGAATTCAGTGGTTTAGTCCAAATTTTCTGAAGAGACTCGTTTGCTTCATAGGATGAACAGATTGAATTTAGGTTTTAATCCATATATAAACATTGATATATAAACAGCGAACATAAACAGAAGCTAAACCGAATGCTGAAGCTCAAACGTGAAGCATCACGAGAATGAACCTCATGGGTCCTCGTACATCAAGCGAACATGCTTGAGCTTCTGTTTACCACAACTAATGTGTGAGTTAATGAATATATAAATAAAAGCTACATTAAATCTGTATCATATAAAGCAAAAAAATTTAATTTGGACAAAACCGCTTAAATTATGTAGATTATTTTTTACAATGTCTTTATGAACTTTTTGAAGTGTCAAAGTGGTAGTTGTGTAGCTGTCAATGGAGGGACAGAAAGCTCTCAGATTTCATCAAAAAGATCTTCATTTGTGTGAAAATGAACGAAAGTCTTACGGGTTTGGAACGAAATGAGGGTGAGTAATTAATGACAGAATTTTCATTTTTGGGTGAACTAACCCTTTAAAATAACACATCCTGACCCAAACATCTTTAGTCCACCTGTCAAGTAAGATCAGGAATGCTGACAAAGGACCAGTTTTCCACATCTATGGTTTTTCTTTTTGCCTCTATACGAAAAAACTGCTGATCCACAGTCAGAAGTAATGTTCTGAGCAGCAGTACATTCTTAATGGCTCCTCTCTCAGCAAGCACTAAATAGGATTTAGCAAAAGGGAACATTGCAGATACCACAGGAACTGAGCTTTTTCACAAACGTAAAAAGAATAAAATTAATGGAGAGGCTGCCTTCCGATTCACATCGGTCCCTATATGGAGTATTCACTGTGTGCTCCCTACACACTCAACATGAGATATCTGCAGAAGTTCACTTCACTTAACAACATTCGTTCATTTGGAACACCCTACAATGTCATAAATATAGGGCCGCATGATATATGGAAATTAACGAAATATCTCAAATGTACATATTGCGGTATAACGGCCTGCGACATCTGAATGATTTTAATAGGCTACTTCAAAAAGTTTTAGGTAGACACACATAGCAGAGAATAGACTTGGCACACGGATGTTACTTATATGTAGGGCTGTGCCAGTAAACTTGACAACTGCACCACTATTTATGACATGTATATTATGACAGGAGTGAACCACAAATCTTTTCTTTTCCCAAATCTTCACTCATGTCTCACCCATTTTCGCAGGGGATTATAAACGTTTTTTTCCTTTGGTTCGCTTTTAAGTAGGCCTATTATATTCACATTCTTTACTGTGGTAAAGTAGAAAAACGCTGTAGTAAAGATAGGCTACCTTTTTACTTGCACGTCAAATTCTTTTTAACAGTTTGTGCTTGTTATTATACTTGGTAAGGCGCGTCAAGTTTATTTCTAAACCGCATTTCACACGCGCGTGTGATTTTAGTTTCGCTTTCTCTGGCAGCGCAAAATCAAACAGATTAAATGTCTTAGTCTTACCCTTGTGGAAGATAAAATCCGCTCTTCAGACCTTTTACAACAAGAAGAAAATGAAGATATTAGAAAAGAGATCGATGGTCTATTTCCTGCTCGTGTCCCACATCCCTGATCCCTCTCAAAGCGCAGAGCGGTAATCTATATGTGTGGAAATATAAAACGTTTTAAAAGGTATAAAATATTTTTTAAATATTGAACTTTATTATATTATTTAGTTAATAGCCTATTATTTACTGATATTTATTTCAATGCTTTACAGGCTTTAGTGTGATGTTTCATTGACGGAAGTGCTCAAATAAACACGCATGCCTGTTTCGAAATGGATGTTTGAGCCTCGTTTATTATTATTATTTTATTTCAAAATTTATTTAATTGAGGTGTGCGTGTACATATATATATATATATATTAGGGGTGCACCGAAATTTCGGCCGCCGAAAACAGTGGCGCAAAAAGTGGGTATGCGCTATATGCGGCGCATAAGGGCGCAGCACCATGGGGGGCGCCAAAGCGATGGTAATTTTTTTATTTATTTATTAAAATGTAATTAAATATATATATATATATATATATATATATATATTGTATTTTCTATGTAGCTGCTGTTGTGCGTTTCTAAATCATTTCTGCATTTCTTCAATGTTATATAAAATTTTAGAGGACTAATAACAGGCTAGAGTAGGCGCCCTCATGGAGAAGGGTGGCGGGGTAATATCGCGAGCGTGCGGGGGCGCCGTGAGCGCTGAGCGAGCAGGTACGAGTAGTGAGTTGTCGTCGAAAAAGATGGATAAAACAAAATGCTGTGGGGCTAAAAATAGAAAAATAAAGAGGGAAAAGGAGATGGAATGTCAACTGATGCAACAGCAGCTAAATAAGTGCATGCTGAAAGCCAACAGGTAGGATTTAAAGTGTGACATCCAGGCATGTAGGCTATTTATATCTCTGTGGCCATCGGGACTACCGGGAGATTCCCGGTGGGCCGACGTGCTTTTTTGGCCGATACATCTCATACTTTTTTTTTTTGTCTTAACAGCCCATACAACTCGTACATCGGTGGCCCATTGTTTTTTTGTTTTGTTTTTCTTTGCTTAATTGGCGCCGCTGGGTTAGTGCCGGTGTAATGCATTGGTCAAAACAAGTCAGCGTTAGTTTTTTTTCTGACACACCAGCCCATGAAACATGTCATCATGTGCTTATATCTTTCAAGTATAGAAATTAGTGCATTTGTTTTACAATATATGGCTATTACTATCATGGGATTCATATTATAACTATTATTATGTAGTAGTGTAATGTAGACAGACACTAACTAAAAGAGGTTTGAATTTTTCTTTGTTTAATTTGCACCCTGAATATGGGTTGGAGCTTTTAATTTTGAACTCTCAAAGTGCACCAGACTGATGAATTTAACATTAAAGAACACAAAATTTTCTTACGGGGGGGCATGCCCCCGAACCCCCCTAGACAATGGAGCTTATAGTTTTTTTTAGGGGATTCATCACGGTGGAGTAGCTATAGTTTAATTGTATTAATAAATGACAATTTTGCACGGATTTTATCTGTTAGCTCTCACTCGTTCCTACTCACTTATTACATGGCACACTTATTTATTTATTTATTTTTTAAATAAAAATATAGGGGGGGGGGCGAAAATGGCATTATCGGTTTCGGGCCGAAATAAAAAAAAACAGCCGAAAACGTAAACCGAAAATGTCACAATTCACAATTCATTGTCGCAAGTGCTTAGGTTTCACTCACGGTCAAGCTGTTATCACGCGTCTGCCTATCAAAGATAGGGATGTCTCCCGCATATTGATAGCGGCTCCCTGATGCCCGCAAATTTGTTCAAATCTCCCGGAAGAGCGAGAGCGAGCGAGCAAGAGCTCGTGCTCCAAACCGTGTAGCGCGCGTGCAGATTCAGAATCGTCCAGGTCCGCATCACGATGCATCTAAGAATCGATTTTTTCCCCCACCCCTAATAGGCTTAGGCCTACATGTTGTTTACAGTTTGAGTTTGGATTAAGTTCTAGTGCTGTTTTCGCACTGTTGTTTTGCATTGTTTTGCACAGCAATTTAAAATGTAAGTAAAAAATTGTTTACATCCAGCAGCAGAATAGAGGCCCACTGCCATTCTGTGATTTTGTGTGCAGTTATTCAGATAATTGTGGATCTTTTTGCACAACTGTTAAAAAAAAATTTATTTGATGGGACATAAAACTTGAAGAATAATATTATTTGGTATTATTATTTATATTTATTGTTAAAAATATTTTAGGTTTTGTACTATATATATATATATATATATATATAAGTATAAATTTTTAAAAGAAGCCATTTTCGGCTTCAGTTTCGGTTTTCGGCCAAGTGCATCCTAAATTTTCGGTTTCGGCCCAGAATTTTCATTTCGGTGCATCACTAATATATATATACACACACACACATATATATGTATGTATAACACCCACCAACCACCGCGCCACCAAAATAACATAAAAATTCTGGGTGGTTGCTAAAGTATTACTAAATGGTTGCTAGGGTAAATATATAACAGATAAGATAAAATAAAACAAGATAAAATAATTCAAATAAATGTAAATTTTCTGTGTATTAAATAAAAAAATAATATGTATAAATCTAAACAAACAAACCAATATTTTCTTTTCTTTTTTTTAAATATGTATCCCTTTAAATATACATACAAGCACAGCGGACCCTCTATCAGGCAATTGGAACAAACCCAGCATTGAGAATTGGGGGAACACAGGAAATCAAGAGGTAAACAAAATCATACAGCAATTCCCTCAAGAGCAGATCTGGTCCCATGATCTCGGCCCAGCCTCCCAAAGCCAAATTCTGACCAAAACCCTATTAAAACTAAAGACACGGGAATGACCTCAGATCAGCACTGATCTGCATTTTTTACTCTCAACAGAGCGGTCACCCAAAGTGACAAGCAGAGCTGTTTTCCTGGAAAAGAGGAATGTAGGAAACCTAAAAATACCCATCAGCTGTGGGACAAGACAGAGACCCCAGTAAACTCTGTAACATTGCATGGGAATGTCAGGATTTCCATATTCACAGGAATGGGGCAGATGTGTTGAATCATGGGATCACGGAGTTATCTGCAAAAGTTGTAGAAAACAACAGATGGTTGCTAGTTCCTAATTAATAGATTAAACAAAAATGTCTCTGAAAGATATAGACTCACAATTTATTGGAACCAGATCGGATAGCAGCCATTATTAAAGTTAATTAATGTTATGATTTTGTCTCTTGTATTCAATATTGGATATTTAATTGATTTTAGATTATTTTTACTAACAAAAGCCCCTTTCACACAGAGTGCCTTCTGTGTGAACGCAAACACGTCCCGGGATTGATGCCGGGATCAGTCCTGGAACGCGCCCTGTGTGAACAAAAGCCAGGACCAATGCCGTAAGGGGTGTGTCGTAGTAATGACGAACGTGTCATCGTGCGACACTGTTGCTCTTAGAAGACAGTTTGTGTTCGTCATTAACAAAGAAAGAATGAAAAAATGTCTGCAAACTGAAATGAAGCAGAAACCAGGGAGCTCCTTACTATCCACGCTGAAGCTGAGATCGTTCGCCAGCTTTGTGGAACGGTACGCGATGCGTTAGTGTACACGTTTTTGACGCGTACGTTACACGTCACATCCTGACGTCACGTGTCTTTACGGGATCTTTATGAGTGTGAACGCACTCACAGATTCCAGAAAATCACTGGCAGCGTGAATGAACCCAAATCAAAGGACACATTATCCGTGTATTTTCCGGAATCTCTGTGTGAAAGGGGCTTTACAGACATAGCACTAGATTACAGCAAAGATTTAACCCATTTTTTCATAAAGAATTTTACTATTATAGAGATGCGTAGTCCACAACTATTAATTAAAAAAATACACTGTACATTATAATGAATTGAATTTTAGCTTTTTGTTATGTTTTAGTAACAAAATAGTACATATACTATTTTGGAACAAAATTGCATACATTTTTAAGAAACATAATAGTATAATTTATTAGTTTTCAGAAACAACATGAAAACAATTATTGGCTTATTATCAATCAGAATTTTTATATTGTGCATGCATACTGAAGGATATATGAGAAAATTAGGGCTGGACGATTTTGGCTAAAATCATAATCGCGATTAATCGAACAAGTTACCTCGATTACGATTATTGAACGATTATTTAAAAAAAAAATGTCCATATATCACTGGCAAGGCTTATACTGTAATGTTCACTGTTATTTTTTCTAATGAAAGAGTGCATAATCCTATCTTTGTGATTCTAAAATAAGGAAACACACAGATAGCTTTTAATGCTTATTTATTAAATATTTCAAACAACTGAATCAAACAAAGCATACAATGCTTGAAATAAAAACGTCTTATAAAAAAGTCAAGTTTTAAGGTAAAAAGAAAGTTTCCTAAAAATGTAGAAAATAAAGAACTATAAAAATAGTTCTTTAAAAATACTTTAAAAACTTTAAAAATAGTTCTTTTTGTAAACAAAATAAATAATAGTAAATATTGCCATTTTAAAAGTAAAATATAACTTGTATAAAACTAAAAAACTAATCCTTTTCACATTGTGTAGCATTTGTAAATGCTTGTGTTATCGAAACCTGCTTTGTGGAGGCACTTGTTGCTGGGCGTTTGTCAGTCTCTCTCTTTTTTCGCGTGTTTCTTTGGTACAAGCGGCTCCTGTTGCTGAGTTTACTCAGTGTTTGAGTTCCCTTTCACACAGAGATTCCGGAAAATTTGACCCGGGTCCGTTTGACTTTGGTTCATTCACACTGCCAGTGGTTTTCCGGAATCAGACAGTGCGTTCACACACAACCAGTAAAGACACGTGACATGTCCCAGCGGCGTCTATAGTTTGCTTATGAGCTGCGATTTCTCTCTGAGAAACCACGCTTGTGCATTTTTTTTCTCTGATTCGATCATAAACTAGCGCATTACGAACCGTTTCACGCTGGCGAACGATCCCGGCTTAAGTGCCATTATTACGACACGGCATTGATTACGGCTTTTGTTCACACAGCGCGCGTTCCGGGACTGAACACGGCAATGTTACCATGTCCCCAACCTGGCATCAATCCTGGGTCGTGTTTGCGTTCACACAGAAGGTGCTTGTTCTGGCAATTTCCCGGGATCAACGCGCTGTGTGAAAGGGGCTCATGTTGCTTCAATGTCGCAGACTGGACGGGGCGGAGTTACGTGACTAGAAACGCGGTAATATGTTTTAAGGGGAAAATACATTAACACACAGTGGGCGGAAATATTAATAGGATTAAAAAAACAAAATAACTGACATGGTAAAATTACGTCGGTTATAGGCTCTGAATTTCGGTTTCGATTATTTTTCGATTAATCATCCAGCCCTAGAGAAAATGGAGTTCATTTGAATAGCTGTATAAAAAAGGCAAATAAATGTTTGTCAATCTTTCTTGCATAAACAGTTGTAATTGGTTTTGTGACCATTTTCCACCCACTCACTAACCCTATTATTGAATAAAACAGGCTGATTTTGCAAATGTACCTTTAAGACTTCTATAACCTTCAAAAAACAAGAAAAATACAGTTTGCCATGATCAAACCATATCACAAACCCAACGTCACATTGGTAAAACTCTACTGAAAATTGCTTTCTCTAGTTGTATTCACTTTGCAAAAGAAACAAATCTTATATTTAAACCTCTCTGAAACAGGACAAAAAGAAAAGAAAAAAAACCTGTGGTCTTAAAATTCACACAATCCGCCATCACAGACAAACAAAGAGGAGAACAATGAGTGAATTCACAGTGAGGTGCCAAGCGTTGTTCCTACACCTCCAGCTGGTTCTGCCAAAGGACACCCATTCTCCCACTGCCGTCGCCAGGAATCAAGGAGAGAACCACCTCAAAATCACTTCACAAACATGGCCTCTGACCAAAGAAGAGAGCCTTGTGTAATGTGGGGGGGTTACACAAGAACACGTGCCCTGTTGCACTGGACGCACTATGGTGGGTTTCCAAACATAGCCATACAACTTTAAAAATCTGATCGCAAATTGCAGTTCGGGGCAGATTTTGTCTTCATCTGCGTTTGTGAAGATGATCCATTCATATAGGCTCAGTTGCGTGATAAACGCATGAATACTTTTTAACGTAATAGATTACAAAACGATCGGTTTTGAAGCACATTTCTGTTTAGTGCTGAAGGCGGACACCCACAGTCATCAGCAAAAGCTGTAAACTAACCGAGCCAACACTCCACTCCTGAGGCCTCCACACCACCCCCTCGTGACACCCACAAAACAGCTCTTGGAAAGTTGCTGTTAGATTTTACAATTTTTACAACCCGGTGAAACTGGCCGCTACTTCACACTAAATTGCATTAAGCAAAGATGGATCATTCTAACTCATCCTGCCCCAGAATTTTCATGGAAAGTATTTAGCTGAGGTGGGTTAAATTTTCTTTCAACTGTATGAAAGAAACATCAAAATTTACAAAGGAGTTAAACGGATTAGTTCTGCCATCTGCTTCTTTTGATTGCAAACTTCTAAAATAGTTCAAATGCAAGCTTTCTCTTTTTGTAAAAGGCTTGACCTCTGTATAACCTTGGTTTTTTCACTGACAGTGACAAATGTAGTTATGAAGGAATCAGGGTTGCGCTAAACATGATAACCCAATCAGAGATAGTGTGCACATAGATAAACTTACAGTACCTGGTCTTATGTAAACGGTGACCTACTACAGTTGGTATGAAGTGAAATATAGGCTAAAATAACATGAAAGAAATGCCAGAGAGAATCTACAAAAAGCTACAAGTTAAATATAAAAATTGATTTTACTTTTAAACTACATCTTGTCAAGCTACAAACTAATCTAGTTTAACTACAGTCAAGCTACGTTTGGGGGGGGGGGGTCTAGCTACTTGTGGTTAGTAACACGTTTTTTTTAAATATATAACCATTGCATCGAATTATATGATTTATACTTTAAACAGCCCTTTCTGGCACAAAAACAAGGGATTTGAATGAGTGAATGAACAGTGAATTCACTCAAATGAATCAAATGCTACATATATAGAGAGAACAGTTTATGATGAACCAAATCACTAAAATGAATCAGACTTACTAACACTAAGTATGAGAGACAGAGAGAGAGAGAGAGAGAGAGAGAGAGAGAGAGAGAGAGAGAGAGAGAGAGCGCGCGCTGAGAGTGTGTTCGATTAGCAGAGCTCACTCTGCTGAGAAAAAGTAGCTGGCACAAGGGATTTTTCAAAACTATTTTCAACAGAAAACCCTATGGACTATATATCACCACAGGCAGATATGAATGAGTCACCCTAAACAGGTGATTATTCTGCACATGGTGGCCTAAAGTCACAGTCATTCACAAAAGTATCACTTTACGCTAGTGTTTCAAATGGCTTCAAAAACCAAGTGCTCATGGGAAAAACGTGTGTGTATGTGTGACGAGCCATAAACAGAGTACTCTATACTCCAAACAGATTCATCAATCCATGAGGAAAACAAGCTGAGCAGTTTACTAACACAACCTTGACTTAACGCACACTTCCTGCCTTAAGCAGAGACAAGTAGGTAAAGAGCTGCCAAAAAAGGATGCCCTTGAAAGTTGACGTATAAGCGAAAAACTGTGACACGGCCTTGTTCTATAATTGCAATTAATAAATTCAATTTAACTTGTGCAGGTTTGAAGTCCCCAAACAGGACGTGTAACTTGAATTAGCTGTTCGGTGTGGGAGCTTTAGGCAGTGACGATATATGCTCTACAGCACATGCTGTGGAACTACTCTACATCCTGCTCCCACATATGGCGCGCTCCATTTCTCCAAGACCGTACTAACGCTGGGGAACGGGGGTGTATCCGTGAAGAGGAGCCAGAACTGTGTGAATATCCCTTCCGGACTGCACGGCAGTCATGCCCTTGTGGTTTAGCCTGCGTCACGGAGCTCGGTATCCAACCAGGTGGTGATGCCGTGGGGCAAACCAGGGGTTCTGTTGGTGTGTACGCCTGGATAATCCCAAAGGAATGAAAAGCCTTTGTCACTGTAAGCATGTAGATACAAATAAGATGGTCTCCACTGAGTTGTGCATGTTTGTTTGAATGCGCCGGTCCTAACAGTGAGGAGAACCGGGGTCTTTGGCAGGCTTCAGTCGCTGCTCTCCAAACTCTCCTCTCATGTCACAGACCATCTGCTACTCAGCAGCCACGCTGGCGCCGAAGATGAGGCGTACCGTTCTGGTCCAGATGCCTATTCGGCTGTACTTACAGAAAGTCAGATCCATCACCTCCATAAGTTGGTGAGAAGATCTCAGATCAGCATCCGACAGTCCAACACTCAAAATCACTTTGCAGAATTCCTGAAAAAACTACAATCAAATCTAGCATCAATGGGGGTGTTGGAGGATGTAATTTAAAGGAATATTCCAGGTTAAGCTTAATCAACAGCATTTGTGACTGATTACCACAAATATTAATTTCCACTTATCCCTCCTGGTTTACAGTGAAACACTTACAATGGAAGTGAATGGTGCCAATATGTAAACATTCAAATACTCACTGATTAATTAGTATAGCCACAAGACGTACAATATACATGATAACATGATTATAGTCCGTAAAAATTGCTTACTAATCTTTTCCGTGAAAAGTCAGCATAACATGCAACATCATAAACCCTAAAATGACAGTTAAAATGGCTATTTAAACAGCTTTACAGATTAAACACAAGTTCATACACAAGATTGAACAAAACATTTTTTAAGTGATTTTATTTGTAAGTGTAAGATCTAATTATAGCTTCACATTTCTGCTTTTAAGTCCTCCAAAAATTGGCCCCATTCACTTCCATTGTAATTACCTCACCATAACCTCAATTTTCGATTTGACGAGATGAGTGTATTTTCATTTTGGAATTGTAATCCAAGTCACAAATGCTGTGGATTGCTAGAATCTAGAATATAATTAGTAACTTAGCAGACATTTTCATCAAAGCAAAAATATGCAAATATTTCACAATTAGCTTGTCACTGGAGTAGTACCCTCATATGCCTTCATGCTTTATCAACCACTAAAGAGTGCATTTTAGTCAATTAAGGTACTAATGTGCACCCATTAGAGGTATATCTTTGCATTACTTTAAAAGTAAAAGCATTACTTTTACAAAGGTGTATCTTTGAAGGTACAAGCTTTTACATCACTAAAGTTACAGTAATTATATAGAGCAACCAAGGGTTAGGGTTCAAGTTAAATTAATGGTCTTGCTCAAGGGTGCAATGGTGAGGTTTAGAAAAATATGTATATTCAATAATTTACTATGGAATAGAGCTGCACGATTCTGGATAAATTCAGAATCACAATTTATTTGTTTCAAATAGAGATCACGATTCTTCCACTAACAGAACAGACAAACTAAACAAAATAAAATGTAATTTACTAGAGGTTCTGACTTAATGTTAATTGCTGAAGTCTATTTAAAAATGCTTAATTAATTTAAATGAGTCGCTCATAAAAACTTGTTACATTACTGGATGAATCAGCGTTTCTAAACGAATCTCTTGAATGAATGATTCAATGACTCACTCATAAATACTTCACTTGTTTCATTCCTGGATGAATCAGCATTTCTGAAGGAATCCCTTGAATGAATGTTTCAATGACAAATACATTTTTAAACAGTCACTTGTCACCACCTACTGGTGTAACGATGAAATTGATACAATCTTAGTTTGAAGCATGAGTTATGGTCAAAAGGGGATTTGCTCTATTTTGTTTGCTACCGTAGACATCAGTGTTTATATCTTACCTATAAACTTTATCCCAGTACTTCATCATGCAGCTCTACTATGGACTATGAAGAGTGTTTCTTCCACAGTTGATCCCTTGACCACAACCAAAACACAGAACCCTGGCTGCTTCTGTGGACCAGAACATGTGTGTTCACTTAAGAATAGCAAAAAAAGGCTTGCAAACAAGCGGAGAGAGCACCTTTGTGTAGTGGGAACAATGGCCTACATTATGTTCCAGAGATAGGACGTGGCTTTAGAGTTTCCCTGCTATGAAAAGAGCCTCTTCACGAGCACACTTTTTGACCCGTGACCTCTCGCACTTACGACCTCGAAGCATCCAGAGCGCGCCAAGTTCGTGATGGTTTTAAATCAGCGATTGAGGGACTTAAAATGTTGATGCGGCATCAGGAGTTTTTAACAAAGAAGAGCTTTTGAGATCAAACCATGTGGAGAATCTTCCTTCAGTCGTGGATCTGAAAAAATCATTGGTTTCCAATGAGACTGTCCAACGGTGCGGAGCATTACTCTCGTTTTGGAGTTTGATTTGATGTCTCGTTCCAAAACAATCTCTTTGGTGAAAAGCTGAAACAGATGCACAGACTGAATGATGATCACTCGTAATTAACAACTGCCAAAGATGAAAAAACAATGACAGAGATATCCATAAGACAGAGTAGAGAATACATTTTTTATGAATGAATTTGTACGTTTTAAGACAGGGCTCAATATGCTAAGAAATTGAGTACTTTTTCTAAATGGAAAACTTTAAATCCAAACCGCTTTCAACAAATCCTCATTTAAGTCAAACTCCTTGAGAGAAATTATTTGGTAACTTAGGTTTTTTAATTCCAACTAGAGCTGCAAGATAAATCATTTTAGCATCGATATTGCGATGTGCGCATCCGCGTTAGTCACATCGCAGGATGTGAGATGTCGAGTATAGGGATCGTACAGGTAGCTAATTCTCGGATTAATTAAGTTTAACCCTCATACAGCGAAAGTTTAGACTATATGTTTAATTTGTATGTTAAGAAGATGAGAAAATAATAAAAATTTGATTAAAAAACGTAAGCGATTTGAAACCATTCAAGACACAGCAGCACAGACAGCACACGAACACCAAATTCCGTTCTCTTCCGCCTCAATTTTGCGTGCATGTGTCCGTTCAAGCACAAATAATGTCAAAATGTCAGTTTCTGTGAGTGTACTCGTAAAAACAGTCACTTATGGATTACGTGAACATAAACAATTGAGAAAGAAAATGTATGCGTATCATATTTATCATATATTCGGCATTTGATCTTAAAGTCCCTGTAAAGTCAAAATTTAGTATGTGTTCTGAGTTTGTCACACCACAGAAAAACGTGTTATTAGCCACCCAGCCAAATTTGAATGATAAAAAAGCCGGCAAGTACATAAAATAAGCTATCAAAATCTTGAAAAAATGAGCAGTAGTCGCTGCTCTCAAATGCTGGGGGCGTGTCCGCTGGCTGCGCTGAAACCACGCCCACTCGCGGGAAGTATAACACTCACCAGTTGTCGCCGCGACGGGAGGATGAAGGCCGAGGCGGGAGATAGTCGGTTCGGCCCCATTCACCAGTAACAGCGGATTATCAGTGAATCCCAGTTGTCTCCGATGAAAGTTTATAAAACTATCCCGTGTAAAATGATCACTACAGAGGCGGGTGTTTGCGGTGATCCTCAGCTCTCCATCAAGCTGTCTCTTCACAAAAATTAATCCACCTCTTCTTGATGTGATAGTTTTTCGGAAATGTAAATAAGGACACCGATCTGTTTTGTACGTGACCGCATCCAGGTAGTACGCATTTCCGTGATGAACACATAGCTAGCTAGCAAACTGTAGGCTGTAGTAACTAAAGCCCCTTTCACACAGCGCTTTGAACCCGGCAAATTGCCGGCAAATTGCCAGAGTGCCTTCTGTGTGAACGCAAACACGACCCGGGATTGATGCCGGGATCGATGCCGGGTTGGGGACCTAGTAACATTGCCGTGTTCAGACCCGGAACGCGCGCTGTGTGAACAAAAGCCAGAACCAATGCCGTATAAGGGGTGTGTCGTAGTGATGATGCACGAGCCTTTGCAATGACGTAGTTATCGTGCGACTCAGTTACTCTAGAAGAAAGTTTGTGTTCGTCATCGATACAAGAAAGAACGAAAAAATGTCTGCAAACTGGACTGAAGTAGAGACCCGAGAGCTCCTTGCAATCCGCGCCGAAGCTGAGATCGTTCGCCAGCTTTGTGGAACGGTATGTGATGCGTTAGTGTACGACCGAATCCGAAAAAAAAATGATCGAGCGTGGTTTCTCGAGATCGAAAGTGCAGATCATAAGTAAACTTAAGGCGAAACATTTTGTACATAAACAACAAAGTTTGAACAGCAACATCTAATGCCTGATCAGCTGCCATGTTATTCAAAGCAATGCAAACACTTCTGCTTTTCGACGCGTACCTTACACGTCACATCCAACGTCACGCGTCTTTCCGGAACATACACGGGTTGTGTGTGAATGCGCTCTCTGATTCCGGCAAATCACTGGCAGTGTGAATCAAGCAAAATCAAACGAACCCGGGTCAAATCCCGGGTCACTTTATCCGTGTATTTTCCGGAATCTCTGTGTGAAAGGGGCTTAATAATACTGACAGTAACTCGCGATTGAGCGGCAAACTAATGTTATCAATGTGCTCTATTTATATTTTTAGGGGAGGGGCCAGCCCCAGTGCATCAAGTAGGGTCGTGTCCAGGAGCTCAGGCACTTCAATGCGTCATAGAGACCCCGTTTTAGCCCCGCCCAAAAAATCCAGAACACAGCAATGGTGAAAAACTGTTTAACGCTATAACTCCACAATTCAGTACTTCACAGTTCACAGTCTTTGTAATATGTTTTAGCAATACATTTCTAACATTTATAATGTGTTTAGAATTTTTTTTTTTGAATTACCTTTACAGGGACTTTAAAGTGACAGCAGCATAATATTACTGCTGCTGTCTGTGTCAATAATCTTAATCAAACAACAAAATACAAAGAGAAAATCCTTTTTTTAGCTTTAACAAAGATTAATAATATTTAATTTATACAGTGAAGATTGCAGTGCAGTGTTATTTTACATTTGCTTATTCGATTTCTGTATCTAAATACTGTTAGAAAACAGTACCTGAAAAATATTTAATTTGTATCTTTGTTCTATTGTATTTATTTATGCTTGTAATTTTCTATATTCACTCCCCTAAAAAAAATCACCACAATCAGGGTTAACAATTAAACATTAGAATGATTCATTCTTTCCGAATAGAGCTATTCAAGTCAGCAGTTTTTCCAATATTGTGCAGCCCTAAATACAAACCAAATTATTGTTAGATAATTGCACAGCAAACGTTCCAAACAATACCAATCCTTCGATACACTTCACTTCTATAGAGAAACCACGTTTCAGCCGCAAAACCTTGCTTTTAGTCCCAGAGTGCATTTACTTTATCTTTCAGCAGGCAAATAATCCATCTTTAATGTCTTAAAGGGATAGTTTACCCAAAAATGAAAATTCTGTCAGTATTTACTCACCCTCATGTTGTTCCAACCCCGTAAGACCTTCGTTCATCTTCGGAACACGAATTAAGATATTTTTGATGAAATCTGAGAGCTGGATCACTCCTCCATACTCCTCCATAGGCTTCAAAAGGATTGAAACTTGCCGGCCTCGAAAAGTTATTAAAGACATCGTTAAAATAGTCCAAGTGACTACAGTGGCTCAATCTTAAGTTTATCAAACGACGAGAATACTTCGTTTGATAGTCGCTTTTACACTAGTGAACTGACTCGAGGCCCACAGAGAAGGAAATGAATAGTTGAAATAAAGTCATTATTTTTGTTTTTTTGCGCACAAAAAGTATTCTCGTCGTTTGATAAACTTAAGATTGAGCCACTGTAGTCAGACTATTTTAACGATGTCTGTAATAACTTTTTGTGGCCTGCAAGTTCAGTCCCTCAAGAAGCCTATGGAGGAGTGATCCAGCTCTCAGATTTCATCAAAAATATCTTAATTCGTGTTCCGAAGATGAACGAAGGTCTTACGGGGTTGGAACAACATGAGGGTGAGTAAATACTGACAGAATTTTCATTTTTGGGTGAACTAACCCTTTAAGCACAGCCATCAACATAAAAAATTTGAGGAAACAAGATACTAAATAAGCCGTCTGCATTAAGGCATTTCTGTCTTTTAGAATTATTGATTATCCTTTCACTTACTTAAATGGGACAAATCAGTTGTGGGGTAACTCATAAAACACTGTTCCTCAAGCTTGGAGAAGCACAGTGAATATCTGAAGTGTTTTTTTAAACTCCTGTTCTGTTCTAATCTTCAACAAAGCTATAAGGCTCCGGTTCCTAAGCAACAGGCGTGCTGCAATAACGTAGGACGATCGCAGTAGTATCTGCAGTCCAAACACACAGGTGCAAATTCACACGACAGCTTCTTCTCCAAAAGCTTCACAAGCCTTGCTGCAGTCAAAATACCTGTGAAAACTCCCCTGATGCAGCACATGCAAAGAAGCGATTGCTAGTGCAACTTGATGCTTTGCATGGAATACGTCGCATGCAATGCATCACAACGAGTCAGTACAGGTATTTTGACTGGATTTTTTTGCAATGTGCATGAGCTTAACTTAAATGCATGAGTTCGTATTGCATGAATCACAACAAGATATTTTTGGCAACACATTCATTTACTTCATAAGGACCATCAGCAGAGTGTCAATTTTAAAATGTTAAGCTGCAAATTTAAACGTCAAAAATCTTAATTTGATTCTGTACCAAGAATTTCAGAAGGTTCTAGGCAGACAGACAGCACAATATTTAGAAACAAGCATGTTGCGCATAGAGATTTGTGCTGCTTATGACAAAACAAAGCATATGCAAATTTCTCAGGTACCAATTTTCTTTTCTGCTAGCCTGTTTTGAAAAGGCATACCTTCAGTAAAAGAGAAAGAAACCATTTTTACATAAAAGCACAAATAATCTGCAGTATTAACAAATCAAAAAATGCAAATGGAGTGCAACTACGATGATTAAACCATTTAAAAACAAACTGTTGGAATATAATATGCATTTGCATGATAGTTGTAGCAATGACAACAGCAAATGGTCACAAGGTTTGTGAATATGAAATTCATTTTACTGATCGGATCTGATTACTATTAGAACTAACATCATGCAAACAGGATCGTCACGATACCAAATTTCATACCAATGTCACAAAGTGAAATCACTGCAAAAATTAACATAGTAGATTAAAACAATTGCATGTAGCATTCAAGTATTGCTCAATAACATTGTTCTTCCATGTAATTACTGAAATAAACAGCCAGTCTGAATTTCAACTTCAGCTCCATTTGGAACTGTGGTTTCATTCAGACTCTGATGACATTGAATACAAAATTCTGTTTACACCAGTGAATATCTGCTGAAGGTCGTTCAGATAACGCTGACAAAAAGAATTAAAGTGGAAGAACGGCCACAGCATCGCTGCGGCAGATATAAAGTCACAAATTTGCTGATATGGCATCAGTTAGCCATAGCAGCATAATGGCAGCTGAAAGCAACAGCAATTACTTTATTCTCACTGTTGTCTGAAGCTGTCCCAAAGGATGCTGATGGCTAGAAAGCACTTCGAACAAAATACACCAAATGTTCACAAATTCAGAAATATCCGAATGAAATAAGTCAACTTATTTAGCATTATTGCACCATTCACAGAATGATATGCTAAAAAATACCAATAATTTAAATTTTAAAGAAAACGTGAGTGGTGCCTTTTCATGCACCTCAGGTGTTCTGGGTGGTTTCTAAGTAGCTAAGGTGTTCGGAATGTTTTAAGTGTGTCGCTAGCGCGTTTCCATGCGGTTGCTAAGGTGTTTTGAGTGATCACTAGGGCGTTTCTATGCTGTTGCTGGGGTGATCTGGAAGGTTCCTTATCTGAATGGTTCCTTCCTTTCTCTCATCAAATTCTTTAGTGGAGTGAGAAGTATTGCAAAATAACTCAGAAATTATTGTTTTTAACCCATCAGTTTTTAGAGTGTAGCAAAACAAACATGGCGGACTCATAACATTGTGGTCGGTGGTCCTTGGCTTTGTATTGTTGGCAGAATTTGGCCCTTGGTGAAAACTAATTGAGGAACCCTGTTCTATAAGAACAAAACTTTTAAATCTATGATGTTTGTGGTTTCTCACATTTTGAAAATCTGATGTGGACCAGCCTTAAGTTTCTTGTCGCCAAGCGGTTGCTATGGTGTTGCTATAACTTGCTTAGATGCAATACATCCTGTTTGTTATGCGTGTGGTATGACATGCTTTAACTTTCCAGGGTATTGACATAAAATGGAGGAGGATTATGTAAATACCATGTAAATATTATAACCAAAGGGGCATGACAGGGGTGAAAGAGAAGCAAAGAAAACAAATAGCTTTCTGCCTGGAGGCTTCTTGTGCTTAAGTGTGTAATTGCTTTGATGAACTGCTGATAAGCTTTATCTTTACTAAAAAGAAATACAAAATTAGGCAGATTTGTTCTCTCTTACAAAACCTGTTATATCACATTAAATTTCTGTTCTCTAATAACAAAACTGCATAAATAAAAGATACAAGATTACATGACAGATGGAGGCGGATTTTTAATTCCCAAAACACAGCGCACTTCGACCTGGACTGGACTTAGAGACATTTTGTAGGCCTACACAATTAAGCACGGACGGTTATAATTCCTTTAGCAGGTTAAATCAAAACTATTTACACTAGACCTGAATTAGTAATGAGAATGGACTGTCTTAATGGACTGTCAACTCTACTAGCATATGGCTATATTTGGAATTGAATACTGTGTACTATTGTGAAACAAAATGCATTATGCAAGATATCCAGATACAATCATGTATCACTAGTGCATTTTGTTGCATACTGGGATATTAGGCCACATTTACACATAGCCGGGTATTTAGAGAAACAAATATTTCCCCCCCCTCCGTTTTCAATAATAACATCGAGCACACAACATCGTTTTCAAAAAGGTTTTCATTTACATCAACCCGCATAAATACGCCATCGAGCGTCATCATAACTATGACAAAACGGGGCGCTCACATGACGTTAAGCTTTTTCTGGCGCATAATGTGACGTTTGAGAACCTAAAACCCCGTTTCTCCCAGTTGACACGGCAACACATAACCAGCGTTATCAGAAATCTCCACTTTGGCCGGAGTTTTTAGAAATATTTGTTTTCTGTGATAAAAACGGGGTTTCCGTGTAAATGAGGGGCCAAACTGCAGGGAAATATCTGTGTCTTCCCTTCGTGTAAACGGGGCATTAGGGTGTGTTCACTTCAAAATAGTAGTTCGGTTGGCTTGGTTTGTTTGGTCCGGACCATGTAGTCCTGGTTCGCTTAACGTGCATATTGTCATTTTAACACCGGACCGAACCTAAAGATACTGAACCTAAAGGCATAGTGATATGTTCATAATCTATCGGTCAGCTTTTATTACGTATATTTTGTGACCGAACATCCAAAACAATGCTGTGTGCTGGGCTAAATGTGCTCATTGTATGTGCATATCCTACATATGATGGTATTTTGACCAGCCGAGAACTTGTGAAGAGCTTATAAAACGTGTAAATGAGTCAAAACCGAGGCAGGAAACGATAACACACGTAAAACGATTGGAAGCTGTTCATGGTTCATTTGGAAGCGAACCGAGACCCATCTTTACAGCGTCTCGGTCCACTTGTTTGGTGTCACTAGGGTTCAGATGGCAGCATTCACACTTATTCAAATGAACCGCACAAACAGAGCAATCGCATTAAGGTTCGTTTTAATCGAACCAAACATGACAAGTGAGAACACACCCTTAGTAAGCATATAGCCTACTGCTGATATAGCCTAGTAAGAATAGTATGCTATTCTATTCACACCAGTACAACTCCAGTTTTAGGTACAAGACAGGGTTTGCATTGCACTAGGATAATGCCAAAAAATCAACAGCTGTTGATTGCTATAATATGATTTATAACGGTCAATAAAACATCCAGTAGTCAAGGGCACAGCTAACGTCACACCATTCGTGCCATTGCAAATGTTCCATCTGATTTAGATTTAACCCAATCCAAATCAGTTACCAAAACACTTACACCTCGATTATTGGTCAACAAGCTGGAAATAAATAGCACATGCCATTGCTTTCATATCCGCTAGACATACCGCAAGTGATACATCACAATTATGCTTTTCCATGGCAACACCAAGCCTTTACTCAGGAGTTACAGGCTTTCTGAGGATTTCTTTACGGGCCGGATGAGTCAGCATCGACCAGAGGTGACTGACACTGGACGTTACTGGCATTTGCGATAAAAAAGGGTAACTAGTGTTTGTCTGAGAGGGCAGGGTTATTTCAGGTCTGGGAACAAAAGGAATGCAAAAAAATTGAAGTCTGGGATTTTCAATGGCAATGCAAGCTAGAATTTTCTGGAAAATGCATTCATTTCCAAAATGCTTTAACAACAAAATAAATTACTAGTTAGAAATCACTGGTTTGCTGGTCCAGAGCCAAGGCTCCTCCTTAACCCTACCCTGAGTAAAGAGGTTTAGTTGGATAATACCATTAAGACGGATTATTTACACCCTCAATAGTACAAGATGTAGATCTACACTAATATCCTGTGATAAACATTATGACCAGAGGTCCCATCCATCCGTAGCTGATTATTGGCAGCTCACAATATTGTCAACCCTTTATTGAATCCTCCAATCTGGCTATTCTAATATACAGAATGGAATATACAGGGATATTCACACCAAGTTCTTTCATTTTACCAGAGGAGAACTGGCACCCTGACTGAGCCTGGTTTCTTCCAAGGTATTTTCTCCATTTCTCTCGACTGGTGGAGTTTGGGTTCCTTGCCACTATTGCCTTTGGCTTGCTATTTGTGGTTTAAAAGACTTAAGATTCAGAAACACTGCTTTATTGATTTGACTGCACTGTATTGAATGAGAACAAAACTTGATCTGAATTGAGCTGGATGATGACACCATTGCCTTCTATTGCCTTTGTTTCATTATTGATGAATTCTGCAACATCAACATTATTTAACTGAAATAAATCAACACTTAACAGACTTAAGCTAAATAATGACACTATTGTCTGTGTTAAGCTGCTTTACAGCAGAATTTGAATTTTTTTCATATATTAAGTTTGCATCATTGATTGTTATTGGCAGCTATGAAACAATCTGTATTGTATAAAGTAAAAAAATTTTTTTTGTAAAAAATCGATTCGGTCTTTGCAACCATTTCATGTTAATATATCATCAGCTTATACACAACCCAGGCTCACATAGCGAAAAGGCAAACTCTACCACTCCTGTCAACCTACTTGCCCCCTCGAAAGGGTGTCCGCTCATCCAGAAATTTCTCCATCTCCCTCCCTCAACGGTAAAATGCACTGAGAGTTACAGAAAATCTCACCGGCTCACTGACTCACCAGTTACAACCACTCACAATCACCTCATCTTATGTGAAACCACTATTTATAACACAATAAATCAAACATCTCAACAATAAACTTTGTATAAATGTTCCTCACATTTATGGTGTTTCTGCAGGGAATCGTGATGCATTTACCAGAGAAATACTATTATAGGTAGGTACCATGCAGCTGCTTCAGAAATAGAAATGGATCATTCTAGCTCGGTATGTGCTGCGAAACCTATAGAAACTCCATAACAAAATAAGACTGCTTGAGAGGGTTTGTAATACCCTGCTATTCTAGAAGTGGTGTGACTCTATAGCAGCAAGAGGCTCGATTTGCATTTAAATAACCTGTGACTAAAGCTCATCTAATCTGAACTCTCACCCTGACCGTTAATATGAGAGTCGAGAGGTCAATGTATCTGACATAATGAGGTTCATAAACCTAAAAGCTCACTTTATACAAGATGAGCGACTGATGCTGACAAATGTTTAGCAGAAGAGCTTCTCATTATGAAATAATCACATCTATGAAAATCACATCTGACTGGTGTGTCAATATTAATACAAAACGCCACAAATCTTTCATGATCTCTGCTCCTCAAACAATCCATCTAAATGTTGTCTGTAAGCGAAACTGTCCAAGACAATTTAAGCAAACCAAACATATTGTGCCAACATAATTCTTAAAAGAGTATTTACATTAAACCAATTCCAAATGCTTGTGTTTTTCTCATTTCAACTAACCAATGTATAATTAAACAACAAAAAGCATTGGACTTTAAGATATTGGATTCCATATTTAGTGATAAAAATTCATCTTGGTGGTCCATGGCTATCAAATGCCCCCTTAATTAAACATAATGCAGATAATGATTTGTGATGCCATATGTTTCCCAGTTTGCATGCACCATCAGCTTTTGTCTTTAAAACCCATTTATATGGTAGCCAATCAGTCAGATCTGTTGTAAACATTGTGAGAGTCAATGTCTTCGACATAATCAATCGATAAACTCACTTTAACCAAATGAACGACTGATGCACAAACAGTGGATGAGAGGAACCCCGGAAAGCATTTTTCAAGAAGAGCTTCTGATAATGAAACAATCAAATCTACATGAAGATCTACTGTGAAAATCACATCTGACTGGCGTGTCAATATTAATGCAGAGTGTCACAAATCTTTGCTTCACAATTTAATTTACATCCACAACACACTGATGCGTTCTGGAAGCTCGTGGTTATGCAAGATCTCGCCTCTTCATTCCCAAACAATCCAACTAAACAAAGTGTAAACATCAGCTTTATTATTTATGCATCACCCAAGACTGTTTTATTATGTCACAACTCTACGAATGCCACATTAAAATATTGTATTGCATATTAAGTGGTCCGTGGCTATCAGTAGCCACTAATTAGGATGATTAGGGATGTACACTCATTTATGTCCCCTAGTTTTCACGCACCATCTGCTTTTGCCTTTACACTGATAGACAATACAATGCTTCATTGTGGCATCAATTAATATGGCCTTGCGCTTACCTTCAATAGAGATCACATGCTCGCGGATCTGGTTCTGGAGGGCTAGGTCATCGATGCGCTCAATCAGGTCGTATATTGCATAAATGTTCGGGTGGACGGACTCGAACCGATGGATCTCGCCTCTGATGGCTGCTGAGTTGGACAAAACGTACTGGGAGCCCGACGGGCCGGACTGCGCTGCAGGGCCCGATACGGTTCCAGAGCCAAACTGACCCGCCCCGGAGCTCCCGGACGATCCGGATCCGAACTGAGGAGGAATCGACTGAGGAACGGGCACCGGTGTGGGTACCGTTCCCGGGGTGGGCATAGCGGGCTGGGACTGCTGAGAGATCCCGGACACTGACACCGAAACCGGGACGCTCGATTGGTAATTCATCGTAGTGGATTTAGGAACCGCTCACGGTAATAATAGAAATGCCGCGTTTGGAATGATTTGGAGAGCGCGCGACAAATCCGCACTGCACACTCTGATCTGATAAAGAATGATAACAACTAACTGTTATATGTGACGCATCAATGGGTTTCCAACAAATCCGCGCGCTTTGCTCATAATACCAAAACTTCAATCAGCATCATTGTTCCCAGCGACGATCTCGCTCTTTTGCGCGTGTCCTGTCCTTTTTTGACAATGAAAGTCTTTCAGATGGACACACCTTTGTTTTGGGCGATCTTCTGGACCGAATCTCTCTCTGTTTTGCTTCCCAGCCTGAAGCGAACACAATGAGGCCGGTTATCGCAATGCGCCCGAGTCCATTGACTGACTGAATGCGACGGTTCTACACTAAAGTCATAAACACGTTTGAATCCCCTTTTGGTCCAAGAAGTCCCTCCCCGGCCCCCACCTCCATCCACTAGATGTGGAAAGTTCGATTCTTTTACAGAATCGGTTCGGTGCGAACTAGTTCAAAGAGTCGAGTGACCGTTACTTTTGAGTTGTTGCACAAACGTGTTCCCATAACCCCCCTACGCGGTATTTTACATTAATGTGTACAGTGAAATCGTTTATACACGTCAATATTAGCGACTTTTCAGGAAAAGTTCGATGTATGAAGCACTGCTGCTCACACAGATATCACTTCAAACCAAGCTTTCTGTTGGTCAGTGCCAGTGGGTTGAAATTATTGATTCGTAGAGCAAATGTGTGACTGACTGCATCTTTAATCATTATAAACGGTGATATTTAAACATAGATGTGCAGTCCATTTAAATTGATTTTAATTTTACAAATGAAAACAAGCATGTTGGGATAGACAAACAGTCCATTTAATTGGTTAGTTACTGTTTCTATCTCAGTCACAGCGTTGTTTTCATTCTCAGAGCTTTCATTTCAAATGTTGTTTTGTTTATTGTTAACAATTGTTATTATTTGACTCACTCTAATTGTCAAATATAGTATAACAACATATAACTTGAACAAAGTCCCATACGTACAGTGATTTCCAAACGCTTCGCGAGTCGAATCGTTAAAAAGATCCGGTTCAGAAGAACGATTCGGACATCACTCCCATCCACTGCGACGTCACACATCACGTAACTGCTTGAAATGGGGGAGTGATGATATTCGATTGGATGTTTGGGTGGTGTTGGGATAAAGCGACTGATGCTTCAGTAGCCTATTATGTAACCAGATATTTTGCTTGACAGTTTAATGCTTATAATTGTTCAGTCATTCACAGACACACAACAAGTAGGCTAGATTCAGTGACTAGTTTCTGATCGAGGGTAACAGCCTTAGCAATATCAAAAGACCATAATTTACAGTAGGCAGGCATATAATATACACATAACATGACATCTCAGGCTTGACAAATTTATAGTTGGTTTACCACAAATACATAGGCATACTTGATGGTCTGTCCACTCTAAATGCAATATCAAGACATTCTCTATAGCATTTATTATGTCAAGATTTACCCTTACATTAAATTACTGTGATGGTGCCATGGTATCGGATAATTACCATGGTACTGAATGATTATATTAATTTACCATGGTATATTCATGATAGAATAAGGTTCTACATAATCCAGATAACATTGGTGTGGTATATGTCCAAAAAGCATGGAATGTTTTTTTTTTTTTGTTAGGAAAATCCCAAGAATAAAATATTTTTTTTACTGAATTTGTGATGTTTTGATATTAAAGCTTTCCATCGGATGGTTAAATAACTGAGATGTTGCAGTTTAACCACCTAATGCTGTCAGTATTGATTATTTCATCTCTGGCTTTGGTGAGATCTCTTCTACACTGTTTTGTTGAATGGTCCCATTGAGTCACTTGTTAAGTATCATTTTGTAATGCGATTAGAATCGACACAATCTCTGCATCTTAGTCCCTCAAGATTTGTGCTGTGATCCCCTTCATGTTGACTGTTTCTTCCACTTTTTATGACCACTAAAGACTTGCTATAGACACTTGAAGTCTTTACATATCTTCGTAAAATTGATGACTATAAACATTTACCTATAATACCTAAAACCAAAAGAGAATTAGACAGAACATCACAATAGAATTTGTATTACACGGTAATCTAACATATTTATATGTATAATTTCCTGTTTAATCTGCGATATTCACAAACATCTCTGTGTATGTCTATATGCATAAGTTTGCTGGTGTGTTTGATAGAGATTTCTAAACTTTATGAGATTTGCGTTGGGCTTTTTTCATATTCCATTTTATCATGCACCCTTATTTCGATCTTGAGAGAAATCTTGCGGCATTAGATTATTTCCCACTTGAAACTATAGTGAGAATAAAATTCACTCAACTTTATTAATTAAGATAATGGTGATGCCGTGCAGTTGAATCTAAGAGGAGACCCACTTTCCTTTAGATAAAAACTGCTTTTGGCTTTCAGCGTTTTAACGTCCCCTACAAAGTGCTGATATTGCACTGATCATGCAAGACGTTACGCAACACTTCTGAGATTCAAGCAATAAAACACTCAGCATTTTTCAGCCTTATTTGAACTCAAATCAAGTTCTGAAGAAGAATTCTGAGCATAATCTTTGAGCTTCATATAGCTCCATAATGTAGATATTGAAATGAAGTAATTCATCAAAAGACCTAAACTCCCTTCTGACTGTCATTAAAGGGTCACCCAGGAAATAAGTTATAGCCAGTAGCCCTTATTAGTTATTGGGTTCCAGAGGGTAAGATTATGGTAATTTTCAACTGATTCTGTATTCAAATGTACCAGTTATGAAATATATTTGAGATTAATCTCTTTAGATACAACTGAGTACGGGGATTTGAGATTTATAGAGCCAGAAATGGTACTGAGAGACATCTGTCAAGAGATTCACTGAGAGCAACTTCAGAAGACTGACTCAGTTCAGTGATTCAAAGTAGTGTGTCTCCATCTGTTGGTCACATGTGGAACTGTAAGACATGTTCTGCCCACCCAACACACAAAGTCCGTTATAAGAAAACATAACCAAAGACGTACACATGACATGACCCAGACCGTTTTTGATGCTCTCTCCTCATAAGTTAAAAATCACACATTAATCTTGCAATAAATTAATTACCACTATTCCGCTATAGGCTGAAAAAGCATCTTGTCAGAATTTGACTTGTATTACTTTCATTTTTTGTTTTTTGTTCACAACACCTAGTTTGAGAAAAAAACGTTACTGTGTTTGTTGACATTACTTACAAAAATATCTTTTGTTTTTCAAGAAGTATATGTTTGTTTGGTATTATTTATCAGGCTCGTATTATTTGTCTGTCAAACCCTGCATCTTAATTCAACAGTAGCCTATTGCTTTTGTAATTAGGGTTCAATTAGGGTTGTAATTCTATATATCTATTTTGCAATGAGATATCAACCTCCAAATTGCATTTAGATGGTCTTGATAATGCAATAGATAAGTTCTGTGCAAATATTAATTTTCCAATCTCTTGCATACTGCACAAGAACCTAAAGGAATTGCTTACTTTTATCATGCACTATTTATTTTTAAAGTTCTTATACAAGACACGTTATCTATCTATCTATCTATCTATCTATCTATCTATCTATCTATCTATCTATCTATCTATCTATCTATCTATCTATCTATCTATCTATCTATCTGTCTGTCTGTCTGTCTGTCCGCCCATCCATCAATCTATCTATCTTTTTTAACTTTTAATGGATAGTTCATCTGAAAATGTAAATTCTGTATATCATTTACTCATCCTCACGTTTTTCCAAACCACCCGTATGTATTATTTACAAAATAATATATATATATAAAAAGTTTGGGCATTCATTCATTAATTCATGTCTTAAGGGAATGGAATTTCATATGTGTAACTTGTTTTTCTGTGTACCTGACGATGAAGAACTTGACGTAACATAACTTGAAAGTGCAGTGTAGGCCTGTAAGTTTCAGCCACTCAAACCTTCAAGGCATTTGTTACCTATTTCAAATGCTTTGCATACCGGTACACTTATAAACTGCACTGACCTATAAAGTTTCTATGGCAAAGTAACAGTGGCTAACCACAAACAAGTTAGTGCAGTACATGGTCACAGTCATTTGTTTCGATAGTTACTGATAACATTTATTTGCATCATCAGACATTAAGGTGTTTGCACTATGGCATATATCAGAAAACACATGCAGCAAATATTTCACATTTTTATGAATGTTCACATTCTTGGTGTGCATAATACAAAACAATGGCTCACGGGTCCTCATCACTCTCAAAATGGCTTCTGTTCTGTTTTAACAAGAAGCCCCCCAAAGCACAGATTTGCCAATATAATATAATATAATCCAATGGGTTTGAGCTTTCATGGAGCAAAAAACCTGAAGGCTCAAATGCTTATTAAATATTTCTAGATTTATAATAATATTATATTATAGCAAATAATAAAGACTACTGTCAAATTACAAAAAATACTAAAAAAAAATGTAATGTAGTCAAATTAGCCTACTAAAAAATAAAAAATTTAGGATTTTAATTGGTCAATTTTGAGAAGTAAACAACATAATGAATAGTGTTGGGTAAGTTACTCTAAAAAAGTAATTAAGTACATCTTTAACAGTGCAATTAGATTACTGTACTAATTACTCTCTCTAAAAAGTATTTTTACTTATTACTTTCTAAATCCCATATCAACCTCGACCAGTTGAACAATACAAGGATAGACAAGAACCTGCACTTTTAGTTCTTTCAAATAAATAATATAAAATTGCATAAATTATTATTAAACTGACCAAAGTATTTAAAGGAAGAAGGTTACAGTAAAACATACATTTTATCATTAGACGTTAATATAGAATTATTCTATAGTAGGCTATATACAGTATTTAATGCAATTACAACATAATTATCTGTAATTAAATTACAGAAAAAGTATGAGTAATCCCTTACTTTACTTTTACAAGGGACAAGTAATTTTAACAAACTTAATTAAAAGTAAATTACAGTAATTAATTACTTAGCAATTCATTACACCCAACACTGATAAAGTCCAAAGTCTAAAATATTATGCAAATGCTTCGCAGCGTTTTGTTAAACTTAAATATTACATTTTCAACAAAAAATGTTCCAATTGCTCCCACACCTTGTCATTACAACACCCAGTTCCTAGAAGCGGCTGATTTCAGATCAGCTTCCTCGTTACTCTAACAACAGTTAGAATCATATGCCAGGCGTGTAATCTGTTCCCAGATCAGCGCGTTACTGCTGACCGTTGCCCTTCCCAGAATGCACCTCGCTGCGCAGTGACGACAATAACAAAACACAGCAGCAGGAGAAACAGCATTAGCGGATCCTTACACAACCCTGCGAGAAAAAAATCTCGATGACAAAACTCACATCTTATTACCACCCCTCCTAACCTACATGTCTTGAAAGATGAAACACTAATGAATGTATCCTATCTCATCCTGGATGAATCTGTGCGTTTTGTGGGAATGAAAAATAAAGGCCCGTGTTTGGAGTGATGAGCTTTAGCCCGTTAGCCCGACAGCTTCAACCTCTAGCAGACAGAAACCTCAACATCTCAGCCAAAAACAACCTATAAGTCTGCTTTAATGCAGAGAATGGAGTGAAGACAGGTCAGGTAAGACTTTCTGATACTGATTCAGCTCATTTTATTGTAGATGTTGCAGTTTAAACGCAAAAAAACGGATAATTTGAGGCTGTTATGGTCACTAAAACGGAATTGTGGCACGTTAACTAAGTTAGATAATGTAAACAAAACTAGGTGTAGTTTGACGAATGAGGGTTTAGTGGGTTCGATATCATGTAATGTGATATTGATGAGGGTTTGGTGTTCTGGTGATGGTTTAAGAGATATTTGGACATACTGTCACCCTCCCTAAATAATGACCAGGGCCTTTGAAACAACAAAAAAGACTTGTAGCTTTCAGGCGTCTCTCATTTGTTTGTTAAAAGAGTCTTTTTAAGGAAACAAACTGTTTTAGGTCATATTTTGACTTTGAGGATAAGGTTTCAACTGCTCGCCGAAGGGGAAAGCTGTCAATCAATATTGACACATAACAAGTTGTGACAAACAGACTAATATAAATCGTGGTCCGCAATATATTTGACCAAAACAATATTTTATGCACTTTTCAGCTTGTTTACACCCTCATTAAATGGCTTTAGTTATCCATGTGGTCCACGCCGTCATGTGCTATTCCTGGTAGACTCGCCTTATTCCCTGTATCCATAATAAGAGTTGTTACAACGCGCCCTGTCAAAGTTTTACACCCGTTCATGGGTAATTAAGGCACAAAGGATCTTTTAGCTTGTGTTTATGGTGTTTATCCACAGGGAACAACATGACTCATGAATATTTGGGCCACATGGTCATGCTGATCTGTGTGCAGTTTTACATCTCAGTAACCCCAGAGTACAAACAACCCCAGAGATTTAGGCAATGCCCATGTAATTATCTGAAAAGTGTTCTTTTTTTTTGTCTCAGCATAGAATGACATCCCTGAACACAGTGATTATCTGGGGGTTTTCCAGCTTGTTATCTACTGGAACAGTTGGGCTAGATACAGTAGGCCTATGTCTCTTGTAGGTTACGTGTGCTTGTACAGATTAACTAGCACAACCATTTTATGAGCATCTGAACTTAAATAGTTGTATTTTTTAAATGCTTTGTAATACAGACCTAAGGTTAGTCTCCTAAAGAAGATTGTTTGAGTTTAAAAAAAAGTTATAGAAGTTTAAGTTTACTGAAAGCAATGTGTTTATTTTATACCAAATATGTCTCTAAAATGGCTAGAAAATTGTCTAACCAAGTTGTGATTTTTATTAGAAGTTTATCATCACAAATATTGAGCCAGCTAAAAGGTTTTAAAGTACAATTTGCATTGTAACAATGTCCGATTTAAAAAAAGTTTCTTATAGCATGAATTTTGAGTGTTTAAGCTTTCAAATGATACCTAATTTATGATGATTAATAAATATGTGAAAGTGTGCCAAGTGTTCTACAGGCTATAGGACTTTTTGTGTGGTAGGTATAACCATTTAAACCTTTTATTAACCTTTTTTTGTTTTAAAATGTTATGTATTTTTTATGTATTATAATTTTAGGTTAATTAAAATGTTATGAGATAACATCACTTGTAAGTTCTGATGAAACTTGATTTGAATCGTGTGCATTTTTTTTCTTTCTGATCAGACAGCCATAATTGACTAGATGAACAAATCAAGCTGGAGGCAGGCTCAGCGGAGAATTCAACATGAAGCTGTATGTGTTTCAAGTCAACAATGGAAGCACATTAACGTTTGACACTGAACTTGCTGTCCAAACGTAAGAGATTTTAATGGTTTAATAAAAAGTTAATCAGTGATTGTTTAAGCCCTGATTTGTTTTTACCTATTTGTTTTATGTGGAGTCATGATGTAGTGCTTTTTCATAGAACATATTGTTGTGTGACAAACTTATTCACAGTATTTGTTAACAAAACTTCAGTAAGGTTATACATGTTAACATACTTAAAGGGTTAGTTCACCCAAAAATGACTTAACCTCATGTCGTTCCAAAGTCCAAACCCGTAAGACTTTCAAGATTTCGGTCCCTTTATTGACAGTCTACGCAACTACCACTTTGACGCTTCAAAAAGTTCATAAAGAGAAAACAGATTCAGGATTTAGAATTTTAATTCTAATTTCCAGCGAGAATAAACAGAAGCACAACCGATCTTGCTTGATGTGTAAGAACTAACCTAATTGGTTCTTGCAGAAGCTCAAACATGCTGTGTAACAAGAGAATGAAAAATGTTCTGGCATGTCAAACGAACATGCTTGAGCTGCCGTTTACCACAACTGGTGTGTGAGTTGATGAGAGTTTATATGTGAATAAAAGCCTAAATTAAATCTGTTCCATCATATAAAGCGATCATATCTCTTCAGAAAATTGATTAACAATCTATTTATGAACTTTTTGAAGCGTCAAAGTGGTAGTTGCGTAGCTGTCAATGCAGGGACAGAATTCTCTCAGATTTAATCAAAAAGATCTTTATTTGTGTTTCCAAGATGAACAAAAGTAATGTATACATTTTCAGCTTTTATTGTTATAGTATATTCGTATTAGAATTCATAGAAATGAATGCTAACAAAGATGGCTGAATGTACTGGTAAAAGTACTGTTTATTGTTTTGCATTATCTAATGTTAACACTTAGAGTCTTATGGTAAACCTATTACTGTTTATTTTTGTCTTAAAACATCTTAAAAATAGTTGAATGAGTTTGTCTGAACTTACATATAATTTACATATGTTGATATATTTAGCATATGAGAATGTATTATATTGAATAATAAACTGTGTAATATAATGGTATTATGTTGATACTTAGAAATGCAAAATACTTTATTTATTGATTACATTATTCCAGTGTAATTACCTGTATAATGCTCTGATGGTTAAGGTGCAAATGTCAATTATTATTATTATATTACATAAGTGTTATTAGTTCTTAAAAAGTACAAATTCCATCATCAGTATTAGTCATGTCTCTATATTCTGTTTGTCTGCAGTTTTGTCTATAAATTAAATCCTGATTTGTTTTAATGGGTAACTAAAAGCATAATGTGTTGTGCTTCATGCTCTCTATAGTGTTTTGGACCTTAAACATGCCATTCAGGCCAAATATAAAATTGCAATCCAGCACCAGGTGCTGGTGGTCAATGGAGGTGAGTGTATGGTGGCAGAGAGGCGTGTGTGCAGCTACAGCGCCGGAACGGTGAGTAACAACCGAAATCACACAAAAAACAGCATTTTTGCTCTTCAACATTTGTTTAGAGGGTAATATTAGTTGTTATTATATATGAATAATATAGTCAAATGCTCAATCGTTGCTACAAATTACACTACTAAAATGTTTGATGCTTTCAAGAACCAAAAATCACAAAGAAGCTCTATAAAAGTTGTAAATATGATACTTGTATTTTTAATAATACAATTAGGGGCAGTTGTGGCCTAATGGTTAAAGAGTCGGACTTGTAATCGCGGGTTCGATTCTCAATACCGGCAGGAAATAACTGATGTGCCCTTGAGCAAGGCATCTAATCTCCAAACGCTCCCCGAACACCTTAGTGAATGGCTGCCCACTGCTCCGGGGGGATTGCCATACTTGGCCTTCACCTCACTTCACTTCACTTTCAGTATATTTAAATTGGCTGTGAAATATTGAGGTTCTTGAAGTAATGTGATGTGTAAAAGCTGATTGATTTTTGTCTCTGGCTGCCTCAGGACACCAACCCGATCTTCTTGTTCAACAAAGAGATGATCCTGTGTGACCGAGCGCCAACCATCCCCAAAACAACCTTCTCCATAGAGAATGAGATGGAGCTGAAGGTGGAGGAGTCACTCATGATGCCTGCCGTCTTTCACACTGTCGCCTCCCGCACTCAACTGGCTGTGGTACAGGCCAACTTCTATTCTGACCTAATGACCAACCCCTGTCTTCCTATATTTGCCTGGTTTTACATATCTATGCTCATCCACACTATTATATCGATGTTTATTTAAGGTTCAAGTATGACTTATATTTGAGAAAATAAATGCAAATACAGTCAAAGCAACAATGCCTTTTTGTAAATGACAGAGGCTTGGATGGAAGCTTTTGTTCCATTTGTATGCACATGACTCTCATGATGCCTGATATTTTGCCCTTTTTTAGGAAATGTTTGAGGTTGCCAAGAAGCTTTGCTCATTCTGTGAGCGTCTGGTCCATGATGAACACCTTCAGCACCAGGGATGGGCGGCCATCATGGCTAACCTGGACGACTGCACCCTGTCCTATCAAAAACTCCTCTTGAAATTCGACACTGCTTACACAAATTACCAACAGGATTTTGAAGACATCAAAATAAAACTCACCAAGTATGTTCATCTTTGACTCCAGCTTTTTATCTTATAAAAGGTTTAAATTATTTTTTTAAAACATCAAATAACTGTTTTTTTTGTTGGCCTTTTTTAGTTTTTAATAGTTTGTTTGTATGTCTGCTATACCACGTCTTAAGTTCTTCGTATTGAAATTGTATCGATTTTGTAGCAGAAACACTACCATTCAAAAGCAATCTCTTATGCTTGTCTTGGTTGTATTTATTTGATAAAAAGAACAATAAAAACAGTAATATTGTGAAACATTATTACATTTTAAAATAACTGTTTTCTATGTTTTAAAGTGTAATTTATTCCTGTGATATCAAAGCCTTTAACATAATTACTCCAGTCTTAAAAGTGCTCAGGAAAAATGTCTTATTATTATTAATGTTGAGAACAGCTTAATATTTTTGTGGAAACCGTGATACATTTTTTTCAGGATACTTTTATGAATAGAAAGTTCAAATAAACAGCATTTATTTGAGATTTGCAACATTGTAAATGTCTTTACTGTCACATTTGATCAATTTAATACGTCCTTTACTGAATAATCTGACCCCAGCATTTTGAACTGTAGTGTATTTTGTGAAGAGAGATGTATAGATCATTAATTCTAATGTCATTCGTCAGGCTTGGCACTGCTGTCTCGGTCATGGCAAAGATTCCACTGCTAGAGTGTTTGACTCGGCACAGCTACAGAGAAAGCTTGGAGAAGTCCTGCTCCCCTCACCCAAGAACCACAGATGATGAGGATGATGAAGCAGGAGAAACATCCACCCAGTCTGCTATCCTCCGTCCCGCTGACGGCCAGAAGAATCGAAAGACACCTTCGCCGGTCTCTGCTTCAGGAGAAACATCATCCCAGGCATCCTCCTCTCCTCAGGACAGACTGAAGAGCAGCTGTAGTCTAAAAGCAGCTCTACAGGAAGAGGAGGAGTCTCTGGAGAGAGGAGCAATTCCCTGTTTCAATGTCACACTGTTGGATTGGATCAACGTTCAGGACAGACCCAATGATGTGGAGTCGGTAGTGAGGAAGTGTTTTGACTCGATTAACAGGGTGAGTAATAGACGAGTCATTTTGGGAGCGAATGTTTTGGTCTATAAACTAGTGCTAACTTGAAGTAACCTGCAACAACCATATTGTGTTGAGGTGGCCTGTCATGGGCATTATGATGATATATATATATATATATATATATATATACACCATGTGATGGTAGAAAAGCGCATATTTGCGTATAGACTGGGTAAACCCAGCCCGATCTGGCTGCGATTTGATTTCGCCCTGCAGCTCAGGCTGGAAACCTATACATTTTTCTATCCTGCTTCTGTTACAAATCTGCGAGGACCCATCAGAAACTGGCTTATCCACCTGGCGCGCTATTGGCGGGTTTAACACGATAACGATAGAGAAGCGACCTTCAATCCAATTCCTTTTAACCTCTCGACGATGCTCAATGGCTTCTTTAGTTTAGCAAACAAATCGCTCGAGTGCACAACCTGCAAAAATCCGCTCTATGCCATTGCTGCTTCTGCAAACCGCTGATCAATGCTACAAACCAACACGTTTGTTGACACGTTTACTGCCTGGAGTTTTCGCGTCGCTCTGTAATGTACGTCACCCGGATCGTTGGTCTGATTTGATTTGAGTCATTTTAACTATGCCCGTTGGTCACGCCTCTTGTGCAGTAGAAAATACAGAGCAGACTCCCCAGACTAATGTTCAATTTTAAAAGATTGAGCTTGGTCTGGTGATAGCCAGACTAATTTGCACAGCTATTAGTGGACAGGAATGCTTTACATTGCTTGCTCTACAAAGAAACATGGGAATAATGCAAAAAAATACATAGTCTGACATCAGTAAAACGACAAAAACCTTGTAATAGAGCAATGCAACAGTCGGTTCCGGAAGTAAAAACTCTTTAAGTAAAAAAATTTTCTCCATAGGGAAATTGATCTTTAACAATAACTTATAAACATTTAAAGACAGCCCTACTGTGAGCTACATGGTTGTTGTTCAGTAGTATTTGCTTCTGTTGAATTCATTAGGCCACATTATTTCAACTTGAATAATGCATAATCGTGTTTAACATTGGAATTCGTTGTGAATTACACATCACTCCTACTGAAAAACCGAAAAACACATGCGGTTTTTTTTTTTTAAGGAAATAGTACTTTTATTCAGCAAGGATGCATCAAATTTAGCAAAACAATACAAGACAATAAAGATTGATTTCCATTACACGAGAGTAGATGTTAAAACTTTCGCCAAGATAAGCACCAACTAAGACATAGCTTTACAGTAACCTATGCTTCTCCATCCATTTACGCTTCTTTCCATATGGTGATGTAAATCTCCTTCTGTCTAGTGTTAACACGCGACAGCACACACAACGGCTGCAACCACAGTGCGGTTCCCCCATGACAACTGTCTGGATTGAGCTGAGTAGGGGACATCTCTAGGGTCTTCAAGTGGGCACCTTCCGTCCTCAGTGTTTCGTCGACTAGCCCACGACACCTCAAGAGGGCTCGACAGTGACTCTGGCGTCCCAGAGTCACCCCCCTCCGTCCCCCACTCAACTCAGCCCAGCTTACTGACCTCTACATCCCTCCTGCTGCTGAGACCTAATCACAATCTCTCCGCAACCCAACCATACGCGCCAACCCGTTTGACTAAGGCTGTCGAGCCCCACTGGTGCGTTAATATGCAGTTTCAGTGGCAACGGTTCCGTATGGCATACCACCTACCGCAAAACACAATATCTGCCCAACCACCCATCATTCACGCAAAATACACAGGAACGTAATGACTGTAAATACTATACAACCTATACAAATAAACCAACAGACTCTTCAAGTTTTCAAGAATTCTACGAAACCGTAGCATGGCGGCCAGTACACAGCCAGCTAGAATCTTTCCGTCTCAACCAAAGCCAGTTGCTGCTCCTTTCTGCTGCTTCAGATAAGTTCTTTACTGTGCGACGCAACTCTTGGCCACTGAATCCGACGTCTCTGAGGAACCGGGTTGTAGAGTGTGCCACAAAACCTCGACAACCCACTTCCACTGAATAAATCTGGACTCTCCATCCTCGCTGTTCTGCTTCAGTGGCCAGATGAGCATACCGCAGTTTCTTCCTCTCATATGCCTCATCTACCGCATCCTCCCATGGCACTGTTAACTCTATCAGTTGAACAATGCGTACTGATCCAGACCACAAAACAATATGTGGTGGCAATCTCAGGTGGAAAAATAAGCCGTTGATCAAGATCAGCCAGCATCTTCCAGTCCCTAGCAGCTTCAAGTTGTCCTGGGCGAGAATTGGTGTTAGCACCTTTTCTTGGTGGTTGCTCGCCTGGGCAGAGGAATATTGTCTTCTGCGTGTAAAGTTTTGCTAGAACAGGCGGCAACTTATTGGTCATACTACGCTTGCCTTCCAATGCTAAAGCCAAACATCGCAATACTTGGTCATGGCACCTAGTAAACCGACCTTGGCTAAGAGCCACCTTACATCCTGTCAAAATGTGCCTTAAAGTGGCAGGTGATGAACACAAAGGACAAGAGGGATCCTCTCCTACCCAGAGGTTTAGGTTCTGCGGTGATGGGAGAACATCATATGTTGACCTAATAAGGAAACTGATCCTACTCTCTTCCATTGACCAAAGGTCTTGCCAGCCCATTTTGCGTTGTTCCACAGTCTCCCATCTCATCCACTCTCCCTGCTTGGCCTGGGAAATGGCCTATATACATCTCATCCTCTCCTCCTGCTTTCGGACCTCGTGGACTACCAGCTTCCTCCTTTGAGCTGGGCCTGCCTTGTGCCATTTAGGAGGAGCTAAACTGAGCCCAAAACCCCCTCTTCCATGCTGTACCTGTCCCACGATATCCCCAATTTGAAGGTCAGCCTTTGCCTCTACTACAGATTTCTTTGCTGACCACTTTCTACCAGTTTTTACCACAGGGGCTGCCTCCCTTACACATTTGTCACGTGACTCTGCTAAAGTCATTTCCAGTCTGACCTTGGCACACTTAAACTCCTCGGTTAAAGCAGAGACTGGCAGCTGCAATACTCCAATACTATAAAGTCCCACTCTGCGGAGGCAACGTGGAACTCCCAACCATTTCCTGATGTATGAACTTATTAACGCTTCCAACTTATCCACTGTTGTCAAAGAAACCTTGTACACAGTCAGTGGCCACAGCAACCTTGGCAGTAGACCAAAGTGAAAGCACCAGAGTTTTAGTTTGCCTGGTAGAGCACAGCTGTTTATGCTCTTCAACCCTTCCACTGCTTGTCGTCTAACTTCTCCCACTCGAACTGTGTCCTTTAGATCCCCATCGTACCATCTCCCAAGACTCTTCACTGGCTTCTCAGAAACTGTTGGTATTGCCTCACCATTAATGAAGAATGTTTTATCTACTACCTTTCCTTTAACTATCGAGATGCTCCGTGATTGAGAGGGCTTAAATTGCATTCGTGCCCATTCAATATTATCTGTTAACTTCCCCAATAACCGATTAGTGCAGGCTACTGTTGTAGTCATGGTTGTCATGTCATCCATGTATGCTCTGATTGGTGGTAGTCGCATCCCAGAAGCCAAGCGCTCTCCTCCTACTACCCATCTTGATGCCCTAATGATTACTTCCATTGCCATGGTAAAAGCCAGTGGAGAAATGGTGCATCCTGCCATTATTCCAACCTCTAAGCATTGCCATGCGGTGCTGAATTTTGGAGTTGAGAAACTAAATTGCAAATTTTCAAAATAGGCTTTCACTAAATTTGTTATTGACATTGGTACTCTGAAAAAATCAAATGCTGCCCAAAGATTACATTGTTACAAATAAATGCTGTTCTTTTAAACTTTCTGTTCAAAGAATCCTGGAAAAAATGTAACATGGTTTCCATAAAGAATATTAAACTGCACAACTGTTTTCATAATTGATTATAAGAAATGTTAATTGAGCAGCAAATCATCATATTAGAATGATTTCTGAAGGATCATGTGACACTGAAGACTGGAGTAATGATGCTGAAAATTCAGCTTTGATCACAGGAATAAATTACATTTTAAAATATATTAACATAGAAAACGGTTATTTTAAATTGTAATGATATTTCATAATGTTACTGTTTTTATAAATGCAGCCTTGGTGAGCATAAGAGAGTTCTTTCAAAAGCATTAAAAATCGTACCAAACCAAACTTTTAAACAGTAATGAACATCATCATCACATTTTACAGGATTGTAACCATGAACTATTTTACTTTCCATGATCACTCATTTTCATTTGTTTAATTCATTCTTTATGCTTCTAGCTTGATCCACGAATTATCCAACCCTTTCTAACTGAATGCCGTGAGACGATTACCAAATTGGATAATCAGAACATGAAGGCCATCAAAGGTCTTGAGGACAGATTGTATGCGCTTGACCAGATGATAGCAAGCTGTAAAAAGTTGGTTAATGAACAGAAGGAACTTGCTCAGGTAAGCAAATCTCTTGTATATAGTCTATAAAAGCAACCTAATGACTACATATTCTACACATTAGGGCATTTTATTTTTTCCCTGAAGTCAACTTAGTTTTTTATGACCATTTTCCACCCTCTCTCTTTTGTTGCTTTAACTTTAAGACGTAGATTTGTCAACCTTAAAATAGGTTACACGTTACAACACTTATTCTTTTGCTGGTTGTGGGTTTACTGCCATGTCTAATGTAGTTGGTGCTGCCCCATCCTTCAGTAACAGCCTCGTTATAAAGCTGTATTACATTGTAGCAGATTGACAAAACAAACTTTAGCCACATGTTTGAATCTATTACAAAGCTGTGCAAATCACTTGAAAATGGCCGTGCGGATGTTTTTCAGAAAACTTGTCTTCCTCATGTCTTCTCCTTTGCCTTCCACTAGGGATTTCTTGCCAATCAGAAGAGGGCTGAAAACCTGAAGGACACCTCGGTGCTGCCTGACCTGTGTCTGAGTCATGCCAACCAGCTGATGATCATGCTGACCAATCACAGGAAGCTACTTGACATTAAGCAGAAGTGTACCACTGCCAAACAGGAGCTCGCCAACAACCTTCAAGTTCGTCTAAAGTAAGAGCAGCATTTGTCGTCTTTGTGGACAACAAATTAAACCGTTTGTTTTCAATTTGGCCAGAACACTAAATAGTTTGGGCTTTGATTTGGGCAATTTTCCATCCATCTATAGAGCTATGATACTTTTATGACATAAATCATAAGCATTTCCTTGCTGCATTGTGTTGTCTCCTCCATCAGATGGTGCTGCTACGTGATGCTTCACGCTGATCAGGATGGAGAGAAGCTGCAGGCTCTCCTGAGACTGCTGACAGAGCTGCTGGAGCGCGTACGGGTGGTGGAAGCGCTCAGCACTGTGCCACAGATGTACTGTCTCGCCGTAGCGGAGGTGGTCAGACGCAAAATGTTCATAGGACACTACAGACAAGTAAGAGTCAGCTACTAATTGATGTTATTTATAAGAAACCGTGGTAAGTGCATGCTTTGTTATAGAGATGGGGTAATAAAAGTGATTTAACAAAGTTGACCAGATACTGAGAGGATAATATGAGCTAATATAATTATAATAATTAATAATAATATTTTATTATTAGTTTTCAAAGATTTCTGCACATTTAATTGTCATTTCTCAGAAAAGTGCTAGCAGTGTTAATGTTTCATTTATTATTTCTTCTAGTGGGCCAATGCTCTTGTCAGAGATGGGAAAAACCTCTATGAGGCAGAAAAAGTAAAAAGGGAAACCTTTGGGAAGCTCTTCAGTAAGTTAATTTTAGGTATTTAATATGGCTTCTTTTTGTTTGAGAACAAACACTGACATCTGAGTCCAAATTAACTGTCAGATTGTTTGAGGAGATTGCTTTGAAAACACTGTTTTTGTTTCTTTTAGGGAAATCGTTCCTCAGAAATCGGTTGTTTCGAGGACTGGACTCATGGCCACCCTCTTCGTTTTGCGTGAGTCTTTGAACGTGTTTTTATTTTTCAGGATCCCTTCATGTCTTTTAGCATTAATGAGTGTTTTCTTTGTTTTTGTGTTTAGACTCGAAGGCCTCGAAAGTTTGATTTTGAGCTTCCAGATATTTCCCTGAATGACCTGCAGTATCTCAAGTCCTGTTGTCCTTCCGAAGTTCAGCCTTACCTCAGGTAAACAACTCTTGTTCGGTTTCAGTCACAATAATGATGTCTTTGTTGTAACTTCTTACAATCATATTTGTTTATATATGCTTTTCTTTCCTGTGTTCTTGCAGCCCTTGACTTTTCAATCATGGCTAAAAACTCTTAAATGATGGTCTGTGTTAGTTGTTCCTTGTCTGATGCCTGTTTTCTTCATCAGGGTCCCCACATTGTGTGACTTTGAGCCTCTTAACCATCATGTTGAGGTTCTCCATCAGCTGGTTCAGGCTGCGCAGAGTGTGGATGAGATGTCACAAACTATCACAGACCTACTAAATGAACAAAAGGTGCTTTCAAAAGTGTTTGAAATATTGGATGTAGTCATGAAATACATATTTACCATATATATATTTTTTTTTTACCATATATTATTTCTTGCTGTGATTCATCCTTGCATATGTTTCTTTCTTTTTTTTTTTTGAGCTCGTAATTTTTTATCAGAATGTCATTACTCAACCTGAAATGACAGACTTCTTTGTGGTGATTCTGCATAAACCCTTCCCTTTCTTACAATCAACTGCAAACTTGCATTCTGATCTGCTTCCATTCAATCAACAAGCAGTGGACATTCCCCTTCTTCCCCGTATTTTTTTAATTCTTGATATAGTTTCACTTGGATGTATGTCACAGTACGGAAGAAAATATCTGTTGCTACTTGCGTTACATTGCGACTTTAAAAATATATATGTAGTCTAATTTGACTTTTATAGCAATGTGAATTTTCATATGATCTTAACCTGTTGCTTTGGCCTTGTAGATTTCCTGTAGCCAGAGTGCTCAAAGATCCACGGCATTAACACCCAGATCTGAAAGCACAACTGCTGTCACCTCTACCTCCACCAATACTTTGTCCACTCTCATTTTAAAAGCACCGGACTGCCAACCCATGGTGCTTCCTGGTCCCCTGGAGGACCTATCACCCGACAGCATAGACGCCCAGACCTTTGACTTTGAAACCATTGGGCACCCCAATATGGATCCTGTATTACAGCAAGGCTCGTTGGACTTGGACTCATTGGCAGAAAGTCCAGAGTCAGACTTCATGTCAGCTGTTAATGAATTTGTAATTGAGGAGCACTTGATGTCACCTAATCCCATCAGTGATCCTACAAGCCCAGAGATGATGGTGGAGTCTCTTTACTCCTCTGTTATTAATGCAATCGATAGCAAGCGTATCCAAGACACTACTACCCTTGAGAAGGAAAATTCAAAGATCACAGCTCTAAAGCTATCAGCAGACAGGTACCGTTCCGCTGCAGAAGAATCCAAGAGTAATTTGAGGAAAGTTAAAGAAGACCTTTACCACTTTCGAGGTCTTGTTCTGAAGGAGCAACGAGACTTTGGATTCGCCCTGAAAACTATGACCATTGAGGTCCGAAACGCACTCAACAGTGTCAGATACTGTCACGAGGAGAAACTAAGAGAAACGCAACAATCCAATCTTCAGAGTTTGAAGGATGATCATGAAAAGCAGATACTTACTCTCACGGAAGAGCTAGAAGGCAATCGGAAGATTGTCCGAGATGTCCAGAGAGCAATGCTGGATTTGGAGGGGCTTGTGGAGCGCAAGGAGAACGAAATATCACAGCTGGAGAGTGAGAGGGAGCGTTATATGCAAGAACTGCAAGATTTTCACAAGCAAACTGTGCAGGACCTTGAGGAGAAGATATTGAAGCAAAGTGAAGAACTGAAAGCTACACTGCTGTCCAAGGACGAACTTGCTAGGCAATTGGAGAACCTGCACTTTGAGATCGAGCATGGCCAACAGAAAATCAGACTGGAGATGGAGAATGCAGAGAAGGTGCACCTTCAAGAACAGGAGACTCGGTTGAACCAACAACATGAAGCAATGCTGCAATCTTTCAGACTGGAAAAAGAAACCGCGCTTGAAAAACATGTCCAGGAGAACCTGGTGAAACTAAGAGATCTGATGGATTCCCATTCTGCCGAACTCAAGGAGCGCGAGGGACACTCAAAAGACTTGGAGGCTCGTATTACAGAACTTGCAGATGCCCGCTGCAAACTGGAAGTCGAGATGGCTCTTAAAGAGGCCGAAATGGAGGATATGAGACTCCAGTACGAGGAGGCCAAAAGCACCCAAGAAGAGGTTTTGAAATCGGAGCTTACTACACAAACAACCACCTTGCAGATGCAAATCGACAAGTTAAACCAGCAGCTCCAGCAGAAGAACGAAGAGTACGAGGTGGGCCTGGCTGAGCTCCGAGCGCTCATGAGGTTGGAGAAGGACCACTGCATCTCTGAACTCGTTGATCGGCACGAAGAGGAGAGCACCCTGCTCCGCCACGAGTTTTCAGCGCTCAAGCAGAAGTCGCAGGATGCGGAGAAAGACTTGGAGGAACGAGTCCAGAAGATCCAGCATGATCATCAGGACCAGCTTGCTGCCTTGCAGAGGGAAAAGCAGGATGAGCAGAGGGCTTTCCAAGAGAGAGAGCAAGACCTACAGACTGTTATTGGAGACCTGCAGGCGGAAAACTCACTGTTGTCAGGAAGACTGGAGCAGGAGAGGGTGGAGGCCCTGCAGAGGGCAGAGAAGGAGAAAGAGGATGCGGTCAAAGCTGCATTACAAGAGGCCTTAAGAGACTTTCAACTCCAAAAAGAGGAGACCGAGACAAGACTGTTAGGAGCAATTGATCTACTTGAAAAACAGCTAAAAGACAGACAATCCACTGACATGTAAGTAAAATCAAAAGCTTCCATCTTGTTCCACAAGTATTCGAAACAGACAGTCTCTGAGAAAATCATTCTAAGATTCAATTTTAAAGCATAGTTTACTAGAAGGATAGATGTTAAATTATAGGTGCCGCTTAATCACTAGTAATATTCCTCAAACTTAGGCTTAGGGATTTCAGCAAACCTTTGATCTTAAAGGAATAGAAAACTCATTCCAAACTTATTTGTTTTTCTTTCGTTTAGGGGAACACAAAAGGAGATACTTCTTTCTTTAGTCTTTTTTTGTCCATACAACAAAGTCAATGGGGTCCAATGTTTCGGATTCCACAGACTTTCATTAAATGGACAAAAATAGTTGTTTCAGTATATCTTCTTTTATGTTCCCCATAAGAAAGAAAGTCATACAGGTTTGTAACAACATGAGGTTAAGTAAATTATGACGATTTTCATTTTTAAACAAAGTTAGTAATTCAGTAATATTACACTTAGGTGTGCAACCTGTCCTGCCCATTTTGTGCATCAGTCAAACTTCAAGTTGTGTGGCTTTTGGTGTAGAGGTACGCTATTACATTTCTCAAGTAAAAAAGACTTTTGGCTGATGGACGATAAAATGGGCAATTATTTTAGCTTTACTTAATTATTATCCTTACTTCGAAGGAGTTATCTGCGAAATACACTACCATTAAAAAGTTTGGGGTTGGTAACATTTATTTGATCAAAAATACTGTAAAAACTGTAATATTGTGAATTAATATTACAATTTAAAATAGGCGTTTTCTATGAATGTTTTAAAATGTAATTTATTCCTGTGATGGCAAAGCAGAATTTTCAGCATCATTACTCCAGTCTTCAGTGTCACATGATCCTTCAGAAATCATTCTAATATGCTTATTTGCTGCTCAAGAAACTTTTATTATTATTATCAATGTTGAAAACAGTTGTGCTGCTTCATATTTTTATGGAAACGGTGATGCTTTTTTCAGGATTATTTAATATTTTTTTAAAAATAACAGCATTGATTTGAAATGTAAATCTTTTGAAACATCATAAATGTCTTTACTGTCACTTTTGAGCTGCTTAATGCATCCTTTCTGAATAAAATTATCAAATCTTATTGGCCTCAAACTTTTGAACGGTAGTGTATCTAGGCCCCCAAAATTTTGGATTGGCTCTTTTTACTTGGGAAACCACCCAAAACATCTTAGCAGTTTTGCAAAAGCAAATATTCCTCACGTTTTGTTTACAAAATATGTAAAACGGTGTTTTTAACATGGTTTTGGTTGTTCTCTTGGTTATTTTGATTTCTTGTTGATTTGGTCATGAAGAACTTAATAAATCTTGCACATTTATATGGGGAAAGCATCTGCTGAGGACAAATAAAATGACACTGAAACAGTGCTGCTCTAGTCCATTCAAATGAAAGCTTCTACCTCTAACTTTACTGTTAATTAAAAGCAGAAAACACACAGGCAACATGCATTCACTTACTCTTTCTGATTTCATTCACTCTTGTGAATAATTAGCACATCAAAAAGAATTAACAAATAATGACTGTTTCATTAAAACATTTCTTAAGTAGAAATGAGCGAGAAATATGATAACCCTGTTACATGTGCCTGTAAAGTAGGGATTAATTAAAAACAGAAAACAGATTTGTGTCCAAGTCTTATACCAATCCCAGTAAATTGGAGGTTTTTGATTATTTATTTATTTATTTATTCTGGTGACCAACAAGAAACACTTTAGAAAAACTGGGTATGGCACTCTATAATATAATTGTTTAGGCTTGTCAGGGCTCGACATTAACGCTTGTCCGGGACAAGTGGATTTTTTGAAGGGACAAGTAAAAGAGAATTTTACTTGCCCGACCGGACAAGTAGCCTGATTTCGGTCACAATTCTGTGCGCGCAAGATCACATTTTGAGCGCGCAAAAGGGCATTTCGCACAAGCGTGAACTGAGTTTTGCGGAGAAATTTTCGTCTCGCAGATAAGAAAATATTTTGAGCGAACGAAAATCAATTTTGCATTTAAAATTAGTATTTGTATGTGCGCAGGCATTCTCTTTCGCATGTGTAAAGTTTCACTTTCTTGCTCCTTTCATACCAGCCATAAGCGCTCTCTAAGCGCAGACGGCTCGCTTGCTCAACACATCCCAGCGTTACAACATGCCATAATTCCAGCCAATCAGAGATGAGGCTGATAAATTCTGATTGGCTGGCTTGACAACCAATCACAAGACTCCCTGCATCACCGACTGTGGAAGAGGAAAAATACATGGTGGAAGATGTTTATGTTTAATTTGTTCAATGGCTTGAACATTTCAATTTAAGTTCAAGTAAACAAAAACATTCTCAGCAGAGAAGTCCCCTGAAGTCAGCTATCATGCTAAAAAGCAGCTGTCAAACTAAAAAAATATATACTGTATTTTCTTATGCTGTTTTTAGGATGGATAGTGTGCACATTGGGATTCAGGCTTGTTCCTCTCACTGCAAAAAAAAGAAAGAAAAAAAAGAAAGAAAGACATGTGGGTAACAATGCAAACATATATGCAAATAAGTAGGGGTGTAACGATACCCTCATGTCACGATTCGATACATATCACGATACTGAACTCACGATACGATATTATTGCGATACTCCAAGACATATGATAAAAGGTTAACAAAAAATGTACTGTTGATTAAAATGCTAACTTTGATATTACATTGTGTGAGTAAATGAATAGGCTTGAACTCTGTGCTTTTAATGCAAGGACAATGGTGACACCAGAATAAAAATATTCATGATTCTGAAGCTGAAAATACAGAACTATTTTAGAATATTCTTGCACTTTTTTCACTGACTAGATATATTTAAAATAATGTTGGACACTTTTTACTGGTCAGGTAACATTTGGTATTATCAGGACCCATAAATATTCCCCCATTGCATTATTATACATTATAATCAACATTATATATAGTAGTTTAATGTAGTACTGACACTAAAACTCTGAAAACTTGAATTATTTTCGCACAGTAAATTTTTTTTTGGGGGGGGAACTATCCACGATACATATTGTCACTATCCACGATACGTATTGTTGCATTTTTGTATTGCGATATATTGTGGCACGATATATTGTTACACCCCTACAAATAAGTGAAAATCTTGGGTGTGTGACCCACTACTATATAATTACTCGCATAATTAGATTTGTATTTTTTTGCAGTGAGGGGAACAAGCCTGCATCCCAATGTGCACACTATCCATCCTAAAATAGTATATAAGAAAATACAGTATATTTTTTTAGTATGATAGTTGTTTTTACAGAACATCTCTGCTGTGAAGGTTTTTGTTTAAATAATTCCAAGGATATGAAGTAGATTGATTATTATTTTAACGTTATTACATTGCATTTCTACATTTATTTGATGGCTTTTTTTATTCTGATGCGAGTGATGTACCGTTTTTACACACTTGTTTCATTAAAATGGGAAAAGTCTGTCCATCTTCATTTCTGAAAATGTGTAACATTTGAGACCCCAGCTCGGTCACATTCATATTTCACTAATGTTAATTACATAACTTGCAGTTCAGAAAGAAGTTAGAACTACCACTTGAGGTGTAGCAAACACTGGGACATGCCATTATGTACAGTAATAGTACGATTTGATTTTGATTAAAAATAAGCTAAAAAAAAATTCAGCTTAAAAATAAGCTAAAAAAATAAACTGTGGTCGTCCAGTGGTAGACATTTGAACTTAAATTGAAGTGTTCCTGATGGACGGTGGGGTCCACTGGACCCCAAATGACTTTTGCTTGAATTAATAAAAATGTTCTCTTTTTCCAAATGGTATGAAACTTCCTACGGCTCTCAACACTTCCTAGATCTACAAAAAAAAAAATTAAAATGGAACATTATCTGTTTTTATGTAGGCGTGACAAAAATAGTCACACTCGTGGTCTTCGGGGTCCATTGGACCCCAAAAAATTTTTTTTTTTTTACAAATATAAATGTACTTTATTTATTAATGTTTTTACTCAACATTTGTGCAGTTTTTGGAGGATTTATTATATCTTTTAAATATCTATAAATAAATAAATACATATTTATTTATCGTTGGACTCAAAATAGACAAAATTCATCATCAAAATCAGAAACAACGCAGAACATAACGCAAATCTTTTTTTTTTTTTTTACTGCTTTATTTGCTAATTTGTTATTGTAGTTCAGTTAAAATAAATGATAAAATCTTAAGACTCCAACATTTATTTTTGTAACATGTTGTTCAGGTTTGATTATAATCATACTGTAACATTATTGAAAAACTGTTGTTTTTTTCAGTACAAAAAAAATGCTAAACTTTGACAAAAAGTATTTTATTTTTGTTATAATTGTGTTTTAAAATTTTTATATATGAATCCAACTGAATCCAACTTTAGAAACTTTAGAATCTTTCAGTAATTCAAATAGCATATAGGCCTTATGGAGCTCTATAGCCATCTAGTGGTTAAAGTGATTTATTACAAATTTTAACCTGTATTTTCAAAAAAAATGGGCAAAAATCTTACATTAAACCTTGTAAAATTATCCATGGTATCCCCAGGAATGAAATTTTGAAATCTGGGTTTTTAATAAATTTAATTTAACGTAAAATGCTGTTTTTTTGTAAAAGTCCTATTTAAATAAATATTTATTTATTTATTTATAGAAATTAAAAATAAATCATAAATCCTCCAAAAACTGCACAAATGTTGAGTAAAAACATTAATAAACAGAGAAAAATTATATTTGTTAGAAAAAAAAATATTGTTCTGTTACAAAATTAAATTTTATTGTCTGGGGTCCAATAGACCCCGAAGACCACAAGTGTGATTTTTTTTTTTAAGACCATCAGAGGGTTAAACAAATTAAACATAAACATCTTCCACCATGTATTTTTCCTCTTCCACAGTCGGTGATGCAGGGAGTCTTGTGATTGGTTGTCAAGCCAGCCAATCAGAATTTAGCAGCCTCATCTCTGATTGGCTGGAATTATGGCATATTGTAACGCTGGGATGTGTTGAGCAAGCGAGCCGTCTGCGCTTAGAGAGCGCTTATGGCTGGTATGAAAGGAGCAAGAAAGTGAAACTTTGCACATGCGAAAGAGAAAGTCTGCGCACATCCAAATACTTATTTTAAATGCAAAATTGATTTTCGTTCGCTCTAAATAATTTCTTATCTGCGAGATGAACATTTCTCCGCAAAACTCAGTTCACGCGGGTGCGAAATGCCCTTTTGCGCGCTCAAAATGTGATCTTGGCGCACAGAATTGTGACCGAAATCTAATCCCATAGATTAGAACATCAATAACAAAAATAAACAAATAACTAGGGAATCACTAAACCGAGAGAATGATTCTGATTTTATTACATTTATTGTAAGTTGCGATCGATTGTGGATAATGTATTACTGACGGTAAGGTTGCGCTGAGGAGAAATCTACACAAATGAGCGCAGCACACACTCAGTTAACAACATACCGCCTATAAAAAATCTAAATGTGGAGTTTTTATATCTTTAACATATGTTAAGCAACCTCAATTATTTTTCCTGAATACCATCACGACTGAAAATGTGACATTGATTTCCTACAACAGTTCAATAAACAGTTAAAATTAAGTCACTTACATTTTAGATGCAATATAGCCTGTTTTTGTTCTGTTTCAGCAGCGAAAATAGTTCCAAACAAAAATCACAGCAGAACCACGGCGCATCTCACAGGAACACTCAGCCTGTTTTCATTACTGAATGATTCAGCATTTTGAACGAATCGGTTGAGTCAAAGATTCAATGACCCATTCATAAACATCTGTCTCATTCTTGAATGAATCAGCCGTTTGAACGAATCGTTTGATTGAATGAATCAATGACTCACTCATTAAGACGGTCGCCTGCCACCACCTACTGGCGGTTTAGTTATGTTTAAAAGTAACGTTAGTATCATTCTTTCCAACGTTTCTTATTTGTATATTTAAATCAATTTCATAACATTATTTTATGCAATTGTAATTTTTCAGTGTAAATGATTTAATTTGATCAGCTCTACCTAGGGTAACGGCCTTATAGTGTCTTATTATTCTAAATAATTGAATTTATTGATCAAATTTAGAAATTTAAAATGAAAGATGAAGCATACATTTAATAAGATTGGGGGAGGAGATGCCCTTTAAAGGTGCAGATATTACAATATGCCGATTTAAATATCAAAGCTGATTGAACACTGATGAGAATATTGCTTCAGAATAAATTAACACACACAAAAAAACAAAAAAATCTGGAAAAAAAACAAAAACATTTTTTTACTTGGACAAGTGAATGACAGATTTACTTGTCCGAAGGACAAGCACATGAAAAGGCTTAATGTCGAGCCCTGCTTGTAATGAAAGGTTGTAGGTTCAAACCCTGCAAGAAACAACCTTCAGAGCTCTAGAAAGACACTAAATTGATGCATTTACTTCATTGATACACATAAATAATTGTGAATGATTCGTCTGTGCAGAAGATGCAAAGAAAAAAATGTTCCTTTAAAATGTAAAAACTTGCTCAGCTTCTGATTTTGCGTTGTATTTTTTTTTTAGAAGGAACTTCAAGGAAGCATCAGCTAATTGACTTCTTAGTGGTAATGAATGCAAAGCCAGGTTGAATCTCACGGCTGATTTTGTGTTTCAGAGTGGCAGCTTCTGTTGAGCAGTCACAGGCTGGTGTGGAGGCCGGCGCTGCAATGTCACTAGACAGTGGCCAGTGGACCGAGGAGAGGGCATCGCTCTTGGCCCAACTAGAGATCCTGGAACGCATAAAGAATGAGGAGATGCAGAACCTGAAGACCTCACTCATTGCCGAACAGCAGGTTAGAAATAAGAAGATTTGAACTACAGGAATTTTGTTATTAGCTCCATTTGATTTAAGTTGAGTTGTGGGTCGGTGGAAATCGGCAGGATAAGTAAAAAAAAAAACGGTAACACTTTACAATAAGGTTCATTAGTTAATGCATTAACTAACATTAACTAACCATGAGCAATACATTTGTTACTGTATTTGTTCATCTTTGTTAACGTTAGTTAATAGAAATAGAGCTATTCATTGTTTGTTCATGTTAGTTCACAGAGCATGAACTAATGTTAACAAGATTTTAATAAAGTATTAGTAAATGTTGAAATTAACATGAACAAAGATTAATAAATGCTGTATAAGTGTAGTTCATTATTAGTTCATGTTAACTAATGTAGTTAACTAATGTTAACTAACGAACCTTATTGTAAAGTGTTACCAAAAAAACTAAACTAAAAAATCTTAACTCCCTAAATATATTGGTATTGTTGATCCCTGTAACTTTTTTGACCTAATAATGTTTTGTCCTTAATATAGTATCAATGTGCCCTGAAAATAGCTCGTTTCAATGTGTTGTTCACTCCTAGACGAACTTCAATACAGTTCTGACTCGGGAGAAACTCAAGAAAGAACAAATCATCAATGATCTCACAGAGAAGCTCAAAAACGTGTTGCAGCAACAAGAGAAGGATAAAGGTATAAAAACATTTTATTTTTATCCTATGATTTGGATGAATTTCCACTTGTTGTTTTTTTTTTCAAAGATCTGTTACCAAGCTGCACAGAAATGATCAATGAGACCAGTAAATGTTCTCATGATCATTGCCCTCTGTGTTTTGTTGTTTCCCTGAAGGCCTGATCGAAACACTCTCCGAGGACCGCGCCACCATCCTTCAAGAGAAGAAACAGATGGAGGAGGAACTCAACCGTCTGCGAAGCACCGTCCTCGTCTCTTCATCCTTCTTTCCACCCAATCCCATCCCTGTCATCACGGAGGCTCACGGTGCCTGTGGCCCCGCCCACACAGAAGTTCTGTCGCCGTCCACCCCTGACCCAGAGAGATTGGCGCTCATGGCTACATTCAAGGATGAGGAGAGGGTGGAGTCGGCCGTGGAGGCCAGCATGATGACAGTGCAGTAAGCATCTGTGCTGACGTGCACATGTGACATATTCATACTAGAGCTAAAATAATAAACCCTGAACCCTGAAAAACTCAACTACCACACTTAACTTCAACAAACTGGCTACAACTGCACACAGAGTGTATGTCATTAAAATGATCTAGAAATTGGTTTGAAATTATTCATTTTTTTACCATTGTATACATTTTATTTTTTGTCCTAGCTTCCCACTCAGTAGCATTCATCACTGTAAAGCAAAAACCTGAATACGCTTTAATACATGTGATTTTGCATTCTCTTGTTGCAACAAAGTCAACGTTTTGCTTGGATGCAGTTTGTCACAGTTGAAAAGTTTTGGAATAATTACAAAGAAAAATCAAGCTGATTTTTTTATTATTTCCAAAAATATACACACACTTGCATGTAAAAAACAAACAAACATTTCCTCAGTTCATTTGTTCTGAAATTTCTTTAAAATATCTTATAAGTGAAGTAAAACTTTATTGTGCCAGATGCTAGTTTTGAACAGAATTAGTGTTTTTTTAATGATTTTATAGTCTACAGATTTATAATAGATATAATAGAATATATGTGTATGTGCATATGTAAATATATATATTTATGTGTGTGTGTGTATTTGTCTGAAAAAACATTTGGAAACAACAGAATGGAGTTTGTCAGATAATCAGGCTATCGGTATATATTACTAACCAAACAATTGTTCTAAATCATTCACTTTTACTTGAGTTTTAAAAGTATGCAAGGAGGATATATTGTAGGAGAGGGGCAAGATCATGTTTTGTAGATCTTCTGTCTTTAAAGGAGCTGAATGAATGTATTTGAGACAGGAAAGCAGAGTAGATCAGATAGAAGAGGAGAGATGTGAGTCGAGCGATTGCTGTAGGTGAGGAATCTTCAGCCGTTTCCTTTTATGAACAAGAAATGTTGTTTTGGTCTGACCACAGTAATGAAGTTGCCTGCTCTGTCATTTTATTGGCTTTGAGAATATGTTTAAGTTTTGATGAGTTAGTGAAAGTGTGTAGTTTTTTTTTTATTTACTTTTTGTATTTTGTTTCAGTGACAACTCCTTGCTATCTGAAGAGAAACAGCGCATACTGATGTTGGAAAGGGTAATTTATTTTCACATGTACATATTTTATTGACAGGCTTTAATTATAGCATTTGTTAAATATATTATCGTATGCAATTATTTATTATTGTTTCAGACCTTACATATGAAGGAGGAAGAGAACAAGAGACTTAGTCAAAGATTGGTAAATATATTTTTTTATATGTGTGTGTGTGTGTGTGTGTTGCTTTGGCTCTTATATTTGATCTAAATGTGTTAATTGTATGAGAATATCATTTAACATCTTTTAAATTGATCATTTGATTTGGGTCCTTTGTGCTTGATCTCAGTTTATAATTGACCACTTGAACAGTCAATTAAAAGCAGTAATTAGTGATGGTAAATAGAACAATACACACTCAATTAATGCAGGTCCGCGACTGACACAGGGACGTTCATATTATTCTGAAGAATTAAAAAAATATATATGATAGTAGCAACTCGCACATTATCTGCAGTTAATTAAAACATGAGACTCTATGATATAATTTAATTACATTTCCCCTGGGACTATTTCTCCAAATAGGTTTAATCTCTTTAGGAAAATTACAATCGCCGTCTTATTGGCCTTGAGAGACATCTTATGAGACCCGTAACACTTTAGCGTCCTGAGTCCTGACAGCTGAGGGCAGATTCACAAGATGAATTTAGTCTGAAAAACAACTCTGAAATGTGCCTGTGTAATTGAGCTGGGACTGAATTTCAGCTCATTTACAAACAAGCTCGAAATTAAACAAATACAGACATGTTTAAAGCCCTCATTTCTTTTTTTATTATCTATCTATGTTGCACTCATTTTAGTCCGTTTCTGTTGTGTTTTAAGTATTTACTACCAATGCATGCTGTTTAATGGACTGTTCTACTCCTTACCAGTAGATGGCACACATACATTTGTTTTAGGCACATACTCTGTCCTACAAGCACTGGAAGCTACAAACATTACATTGAACCAAAATAGATTTTTTTGCAATATAATGCGTGCAGTTTTATTTTGTGATTGCAGAGTGTATGTAAGCAGCATGACAAACATTTACTAGTGTAAATATCACCAGAATCATCTAACAATTTTGTTTTACAGATGTCACAGAGTATGTCGTCCGTGTCGTCACGGCACTCGGAGAAAATCGCCATTCGAGAGTAAGCATTTTTTGGATATTAGCGTTAATGATCTGAACTGCTATTTTACCCATCCACCTCATTTGAAAACCCCTCCTTTTGTAGTTTTCAGGTGGGCGACTTGGTTCTCATAATCCTGGACGAGAGGCACGATAATTACGTTCTCTTCACTGTTGGTCCCACCCTTTATTTTCTACACTCAGAGTCCCTCACTGCACTGGACCTCAAACCAGGTCAGTTACACATGACAGGAATACTTAAGTAAGGAACAGGTTTATTAAATGTTTTCAATTTCACATATTTGAAATAATTTTGCTCCAACAAGATTGTTTAGCATATACATTTACCATTTCCTTTCATTGCTCTTCCACAAGTATGTTAACTTATTTATTCTTATTTATTAATTATTTACATTTATGTATCTTTGCATTTGTAGATTTAAATGTTTTTTTTTTTAAATGTTCCAGTTTGACATGATGACATAAAAAGAGGAAGTGTTTTATACCTGATAATGTGTTTTGTTGTAGTATTTTACATAAAGCACCTTTTATATCGTATATCAATAATCATTTTTGTTTATTTATTTGATTTTTTTTAGCGACAGGAGCAACAAGACGGCCGTGGGTTTTAGGAAAAGTCATGGAGAAGGAATATTGCCAAGCTAAAAAGGTAACCAGTATTATTTTATTATTTATGCAACCTTCAAAAATGTAAAATTTATGCTGTGTTTTTGTACAAATTTATTTAATTTTACTTTTATTTTTACTTTACAAATAATTTACTAATTTTGGTAATATTGCACTCTCATAATATAACTTCCTTCATGACAACATATTAGCCCATTTTAACCGCATTTTTCTGCTCTGTTTTTGGTTAATATTGGCTATGTTTGAAAAAATTAAAAAAATATTTAAAACATGATTATTTAAAATTGTGTATTTAATTTTGTTTTGCATCCTAAAGTTAATTGTGTTTTCAAAATCAGTGTCTTAATATTTCTGCAGGCACTTATATTAAATTATCTATTGATTTTGTGATTTTTTTTTTTTATTTTTAATACATACTTTGAACGTGTCTCTTTTGTTATTGTCTGTCTCCAGGCCCAAAACCGGTTCAAAGTTCCTCTTGGCACCAAATTCTACAGAGTAAAGGCCGTGCCATGGAACAAGAAAGTGTAATCGTGTAAAAATGTATCATATTGTAATAAGCGCAGTATGTTTTTATTGCTTTTTTTAAGCAAACTCACTCATCCTTGATTTTTGTTTTGTCAACATCAGAAGACAAAACCATTTCACCCCCTTTTATTTTTTGCCTCTGTTGCAATTGCAAATCGTTTTATCAAATTTTTTATATGCAGAGGATTTGTAAATGTGGACCAAATAATTCTAAGTTTATCAGGGCATTGCCCTCACGTGCATTGGCTCCAAAGCCATCACAACAAGCCTGTAAAATGAACAAAATGTATTTGGATGTTACATATTAGTTCATCATTAATATTAAGATCGGGGGGGGGGGCACTATAACAGTCAGCTTACTTGCTTCAGAAGGTTATGAAAATATAAATTTATTGTAAATGTTACCAGAGGAATGGTCATGGCATGCATATAGATAATATTTTCTTTAATTTACTTGTCTGGATATGCGTTGTAGTCGGAGGTATCAGTAAAAACCTGCTGATTGTTACTCGCAGCACAGTATGACCCGCCTGTTTATTATTATGACGTACATTTGGACTACCTGACGCAGAGGCCTCGCAATCCTTCAGATGCACTTTCGGAAAAAAAAGACAATGTTTTCGTCGATTCAAAAGGGAGGGGTTTGTGCTGTCGAAAACAAGCGTCAAAAGAAGAGCAGCACATATCTTCCCTCTGTTGTAGGATGTTGAAAAATAGAAAGTAATATTTCATGTTTGTGAATGTGTGTCTTTATTGAATTTAACGACAACATTGTGTATTATTCATCAGATCACACCAGTAACAAAAAAATAAATGACTGTATTGTAAAAGAGTTTAGAATTTTCAAAACAATAAAGGTTTGATCCCAAACTCCTCGCAGTAAGATTGCATTACCCACAGCGTCCGTTTTGGGACACGTTCTTCGAGAAGTGCAAGTAAAATCAAACAACTTTATTTTGCCATGGATTCTGTCCTGACAAGTATATTGCAAGTAGTTTTCTTTTTATTGTTTTCATTTATTTATTTATTTTATTTGCCATATCTTTGGGGAAGAGATGCATGTATCCAAAGTACATTTAAAGGCTTTTTTGTTGATCTATTGAATCGAAGTATAATAAAGCTTTGGACATGATGCTTGAAGATGTTTCCCATCAACATCCGTTCTCTGGTTGTTGTGCATAATGATAAAGTTGTGTATGGTGCTTTTATGAGTGGAAAATACACTCTTTTTTCCTGTTAAAAGATTATAGACCCAAAAATATGCCCCCAATTCTTTTTCTCCTCCTTTGCAAATGCGAGTACCGCTATGATTGTAAGTACTTGTTTACATAAGTTTTGCAATCATTGCCTATTGATGCTCTTGAGTCATTGGCAACACTTCCAACCGAGCAAAACGGAAGATTTTAAAAGAATTATGCCTCTATTGTGTCAACTAAACTAATGAATAGCAAACAAGCCCATACATGTCAGGAATTAATGGGATCCATTTTATTGCTATTGTCTATCACTTATGTAACGTGTTCCGTCTAAGATTAAACCTGGGAGTGAAGGCAGTGCCGAGGTACGTCGGTTGAGGGAATTATTCCCAACTTAGACGTTTTTCTCTTTCAGCTCGGTCCTTGTCTAATGTTGGCTTTTGTGGGGGCATTAGCTACTGTCGTGTGCTACCGTTGGCACGCTCTCGCACGCAACAGACTTTAAAAGGGCTTCGATAAGGGCCCGGGAACGGTACTACCCTCTTGGAGGAGCACGGCGCACCAACATCACTTTCCCAGTTCACAGCGGGGAGCATAGCAGCTCTCCGCCGAGCCTTCGGTACCATGTGGGCCTAGGGGTGTTTCGGCAATGTTTTGCTTTATTTTCTCCGTTTAGCATAAGTCGGCTGTCACATTTGGATGGCGTTTTCATAAATTGATGGTGTGATTCGTAGTATCTCGGGACAGGCCTGAATGACTAAACGCGAGATGCTGAGGTTGCTGGTGAAGGAGAACCATGTGGAATGGACAGCCTCTCAGTGTAAATGTTTACAGCCCCCTACTGTGGAGCCGGGACATGCTAGGCACGACTAGAGCTCGGCGCTGGTGTGACATCCTTCCAAACGGTGTTTGCTTCACCAAAAAGCCAATAGTATACCTAATTAACAGTCTGATGACAATGTGGGTGGCCTCAAATCTCTCTCTCTTTCTTTTTGGCCGTTGACACTTTTATTTGTACGGATAATGGGAAGAGGTAGTTCTAATTAAGTAAAATACTAATATGTAAGGGTGTATTTCTGTTAAATTGTACAGTAGTCTTTCTGAAATATGCTTTGGCTCAGGCAACTCGGCTTTATTAATTATAACATGATTATTTACATAGAAAAGAAATCAGGAGTTAGTCATCTCTCTGTTAGTTTGCATTGAGACACCAACATTCATTTTGATATTTTCAAACCACGTTTTGAAATGCCGATATTATAAAACTGATTTCTTTAATATTATCAAACAGTATGCAATGTTTCAAAGTGAGAAATTTTAGCTTTTTTAGTAGCTATTACAAAACACAATACATCTAATCCATTGTTTTAAAAAGTGATCAGTTGACTCAACTTAAAAAAAAAAAAATGAGGAAACCCGTTGCCTTAAAATGATTAAGCAAATAAACCATGCGTAATTGAAAAAATTAAGTAATGTGAACTTGGAAATTTCACATAACTTAATTTTTTTCAATTATGCATGAAGTTTATTTACTTAATTTTAAGGCAATGGGTTTCCTCGCTTTTTTTAAGTTCTCATCTGATCACTTCTGGTTTTGGTGCTGTTGCTTTCCCTCAAATGATATCACGTATAATGACTGAAGGTTTTTACAAAAGTTGGAAAGCATGGAAGGAATTATTAAGGACACTGGAAAAAACTATAATTTTTTTATTAATTAAATCAGTGTTTTCAAGAAGTTTTGCTTGATTAGAGAAGTAAAAATAGAATATTTCTTAATAAATTGCCAGTTTATCATTTTAGAAATACAGCGCCCAGGGCAAAAATGACAACATCCCATCAAACCAAAGGTAATTGTTAGAGTAAGTTATTTGAAATTCACCCCTCTGCACACTATTGTGATATTGTAATAGAACATAATTGGATTTCCGTCTTTTAACATTGTCAGTTAAATTTTTTTTTTTCCAATATATTTAGTGTTGGTTATATGAAAATAATAGGAAATATTCTGCATAATAGGAAAGATCCAGAAACAGGAAATCAGACGAGAAGAACTCAAACTTGTGACGCCCATGTGAACACCACAGCTGTCGGAGCGCATGCATGAACCTCTATGCCAAGGCAAGTACATTGGTTAGATCGATCCAGTGACATTTATGATTTATTAAGACTCGATGTGATGCATTATCATCTAAACCGTAACTCTGCAACTACAGAAACAGCAACTGAGAAAAACGCTTTTTGATTGAATTTTGATTGATTTGATATCAACGTCATACTGTTTTCTCAAAATCTGAGCATAGTTGAGTCAGACCCATTTGTCACAGGACTGATCATAGTTTATGCAACATAATTAATACAGTCATAACTCTGTTTTGACTAAATATAAATTTGCAGGGTTTTGACATTAAATGTATGGCGGTGAATTCAATGCACATATTTTTGCCATTATGTAACACCTTGCTGTTGGACAGCAATACTTAAGGAGAAATTTGCAATTGCGCGATGCATTTTTATAATTGTTTTGACAAAAGATGTTATCAAGTAACTGTACATAACATAAATAAAAAATATACAGATTTTACCCATAAGGAAATTATTGGATGTGTAAAAATGTCTCTAAATAACAGGTTGTTGTAGGGAAACCATAAAGAAAAGTTGTCTTAATATGGTAATAACAGTAAAGTGTGTTAAGTACATTAAATAGGGTCTGATTTGATTGACGAAGTCAAACGAAGTATTTAAGGTTATATTTAACGTGTGCATATCTTAGTAATGAACTTAATATAAAAAATATTAGCATCATTCAACAAATGTCAATTGGCAACTCTGCTGTCAAAGCAGAGGAGATGTTTGACTTCTGAAATCTTGTCCTGTTTAAAGCTTGATGCTTATAATAACGCCTTTTACAAAACTACATAAAACAGCTGTCAACTAATATTCCACCAATTGCTAGTCGATAATAGAGATGGAGCTTTTAGGGGGTTGAGTGGAAAATGATCTCGGCTCAGTATGTCAACACATCAAAATGAAGAAATTAAACAACATTTATTCTTTACATAAGAGATGAGACCTGGAAATAGCTATAATTCCATCAAATTTCCTTCTTTGTGTGTGAAAATTGAGCAACAGATTTTGGCTCCGTAATATACAGCCTCTCAAAAGACTCTTTTATTGCTGCGCACATTCAAACCGATCATTAAACAGACATGTTTCGTTCGCCTGAGTGCCTCTACTCAAGATGGAGGATTGTACATACCCCGGTAAGAGATAAACGTTAAAGAGCAAATGTCATGGGATATTGAGAAAAGAACTGGTTGTTTGTTTGATCATATGGTATGTGATGTTCAGTTCTCTTAAATTGTGTATCAGAGCCATATAAACACCTTTTTTCATCTTTAAATGATGTTTCAGACTTGCCACGCAAGAGTGCGATTAATCCGTCCTCACACAGGAATTTATATCTAAATAAACTAAGACGCCTATAATTATCCTAAACTTCAAATAAATCTCAGGCAAAATGATTTTTTTTCTGTGCTAATAGCTCCATATTGCAAAAATAAATCATGAACCTGTTATCAAACAAGTTTCCTGAACCCGCCCCACGTCTGCCATTGGTCGGTTTGCAGATAGTCCCACCCCCAGACTCCTGTCATTGGTTGATACAGTGTTACTATGTTTGCTAGACCCAAAGAGTAAACTGATAAAAATGGCTTATAGTTGTCTTTGCATAGTGACCTGGGATACAACCAAGTATTCTGACGTGGAAAATGACCCAGTTGACCTTTTATCGTAATGCATCAAATAAATAAACATGACTGCTAATGGAAATGTTACCAGTATATTTGCAAATAAATCATGAATAATTAGACAAAATTACTTTTGACACTTATAAAAGCACTTGAGACTGTACTATATATATATATATAGTATACACCAACTGATTGTTTTGACCAACTGACTTTATTCTTATAGTGTTTAAACTTTAGGCTACTACAAAAATACCATGGTATTAATAAAACCCCCATCATTTTACAAAGCTGCATACTAATACCATGGTACTTTTTAATCATACATATAATTGAAATATAATGAGGTTCAAAGTCATCGAGTGCGTTGTTATATGTTCACCGCAACAGGATGAACCACTGCTGGTCACAGAGACGCCACATGATTCTCACCTTTTGCATCTTGTGTGAACATGGCTTGTGTCCACATGATGACAGAAGGTGTAATGATATATCATTACAGCGTGCTCGTCAAACGCTGCAATATGTGCCACAAATATTTATACATTTGCAAGTTAAATGTTCTATTTCAAATGTGGCATTAATAGAGTTTATATTGAGATACTTTTCATGTCACATACAAAGATCATTGTGTGTGTTTGTGTGTGTATGTGCGTGCCAGCCAGATTGACAGACCGTAGGATATAGCGTGATATTCGGTGCCATGGAAGAGAATAGAATATGTATTCACACCACACCAGATGATTCAGTTGATCAAACTCTGGGATTTTTTAACCAAAAAAAAGTTGTAGTATATATATTTCCATACTAAAGAGAAAAAAAGAAATTAGAGTGAACTTGGCAAAAAGATCTAATGTTTCATTAACCCTAATCTGTCCTGCTCTTTGACTAGTTACAGATAACCAGTCCAAACCTTCCCAGCAGCTAAAGATATCTGGCGAGGGAAAATGGACGCTAGCATCCCGCATTTTTGCAGCCGCAGTGCCTGCGCAGAAGGAATGACACTGGCTTTGATGGACTCTATAGCTTTTTTGAGATGAGCCTCTTTATGCCGCTTGCAGTTCCATTATGGCTTTGTTGGAAAGCTTGTTTACCTGCTGATAACATACACTGGTGGATTGAGGAGCAGCGATCCAGAGCTTGCTGCCAGAGTCACTCAAGTCTCATTGTATGTCGGGAAGAGAAGAATGCCGTGTTTAGGCGAGGGGGGGCCGCACATGCTAAATGTGAAATCAAACTATAGGACCAATAAGAGATGTGCACAACTTTGCCAAGTTTTTATTTTTAGCCGCCGGGTTGCAGCGGAAGCTTACGAGCGCTGAGGTGGATGCGTACCTCCAGTCGCCCTCGTTTTACGCTCGTTTAATCTATACATGTCGACAGATTTTCAGGCTTTTCAATTCTCTAATTGAAAACGTGGAAAAATTGCAAATGTGATTAAAACGCATACTAGCAATCGTTGTTCTTGGTTGTGTTTTAATAAAAATTGCAGAGGCCGGGATGATTTCAAAGCACAGTCCTAAGTGACATGTTTTGTCCTCGCTAACATGCAGTGTATCACCCTTGGCAGGAAACAGAATTCTGTACTCAAGGACAAAACGCGCTCACAAGGATTTTAAGTGCACAAAGGTGCTGCTATTTTGGATTACATTTAAATTTGAAAAAATTTAGCCTAAAAAGCATTGGAACGCCACCCGCAAACAATTTTATTTTTGTAATGTGACGCATTTAAAGTGAAACTAGAAATTTCAGTTAAATAAAATGTAGGACAAGACTTGATTTTATCCATTTGGAATGAACTGGACTGTAAAAATGTGGTTGTGGGAGGGGTTTAAAATAAGAGGCATTTGTGATATCCCTCGAAAAGGAAAGTCGTTTCTAACTTGTTACGTTTTGATGACATTATGAAGACAAACTTTTTTTCAGGACCAGGACTTGACTCATAATATAGCAAATAAGGTAATTTTGGGAGCTTAGACAGAATGAGCTCATGTGGATTTTATATGCACAAAATGACAAAGTCCTAACCACATTTTGCATTTACATTTAATAAGCACCCCTAAAAAACATGAAACGGCACCCACAAACAATTTTATTTTTCTAATGTGACACATTAGGGGCTTTTATCTACTGGGAATGAATTTGATCATAAAAACATGAATGGGGGAGGTGACATCAGCCGAAAGACTAGTTTTGATCAACAATTAGATTTTTTTTCCCCAAATGAATTGTTCACAATAAAACCAGGAATATGTGTTGATATAGTAAATAAGGTCATTTTGGGGACTTGTGGATCTTGTGGAAAATGTGCTCATGTGGATTTTATATGCACAAGCACGAAGTCCTAACCACAATTTTGGATTACATTTTCCAAACAATGAACTCCAAAAAGTGTTTCAAGTCAACATAAAAGGCATTTGCAACACACATTACTTCCGTAAAATTACATATTTTCAAGTAAAACAGATATAAATCGTTCACAATAAGAACATGAATGTGTATTAAGAAAGTAAAAAAGGTCCATTTTGGATTTTTTGTGTAATCTGTAAATCTCTTTGTAGTCACAATTTTGGATTATATTTTACCAAAATGTACCCCCCAAAAAAACCCTACTCAATTTTGGATTAGCAGATCTTTCCAGCGTGAAAGCACATTGTTGTTCACTTAAAAGTGAGGCCAAAACACAGAATATATTTTAAATATAGTTTTTTAAAATGTATCTTTAATATGACAAACCCTTAAAAAGTGGTAAAGGCCCGACCTGTGACTTTATCAGTCACATGAGAGCAGTGGATAAAGCAAACATGTTTTAGGGGTGTGTGTGTGTGTGTGTGAGTGCGAGAGAGAGTGTGAGTGTGGGGCTGTTGATGGCAGCTGCTAGTGCTTTGGATGTAGAAGCGGACAGATTGTGCGTTGTGTTGGTACAGCCAGTTCGCCACCTGGCACACTGTTTCTTGTTAGAACTTCTTGCTGTTTCTGTTCTGCTCAGAGAGATGCGGATGCAAGCGATGACAACTTTCGTCACACACCATGCTAAAACCGCCACCACAATTAAGGCCAAAGGGATTGTGTACAAAAAACGCATTTGCATTTCAACTTTCACTGCAGAGACAAATTAATGGGTGATCATTTTGACATTAGATGCAATTATGCTACTAAATTGTCTTGTTAACTCTTTCCCCGCTATTGACGGAAATTTCTGTCATTTATGAGACATTGCTTTCTTGCCATTAATGGAAATGTCCCGATTTTTTCACTGTTATATGGTTGGGGACGCTATTACACAGTACTGAATCTCCTGAGCAAAAGACATGTGAAGAAGAAGCAGAAACAAGCGATGGCATATGTAAGCAGATGCATATGTAAAATAATGTGATCATGAGCATTAAACCATATAAATCAAAACTGCCTAACGTTACCGAATGAAATGTCGACCCAGGACGAGCTAGAAGACTGTGACGCTTTAGGGGTTTGATGGATTCAATCTACTCCATCTGTGTTTTGATCATCGTTCTGAATCCCATCCAAATGAAGTCTTTAACAAAAGTGTGTTTTTCTCAGCTTTTTGCTCAAAATGTTGCTTTTTTATGAAACTTACCCACATTCAAGTGTTGATAAAAAAGCAGAGACTCTGTTCTTTCTTTTTATATATTGCATGTTCAGATATTCCTAGAACAAAATATTCTGGGGGCCATGAAAGTTTTGTGAAAATTATTAAAAATGCTTGAGGTGGCTGGCAACTTAAAAAAAAAAAAAAAAAAAAAAAACCTGGCAGAGAAAGAGTTAATTGTTAAATTATTTCTTTAAACCTATATCAGCTTAAAGAAAGTTGTTTCTAAGGCAGAGCAAACAATTAGATTTTCCCCAATTAATTGTTCACAGCAAGACCAGGAATGTGTGTTAATATAGTGAATATGGTAATTTGGGGGATTTTGACAAAATGTGCTTTTCTTACCACAATTTTGGATTACATTTTTTAAACAATGTACTAAAAAAAAAAAAAATAATCCATGCTGGACAGGAAGTCCCACCAATTTGACTATAGAAAGTCTGTTAGTTTGTGATTTAACTAACTAGGAAGACTAAGGATTACTATTACCAATACACAGGGTTCTAGATTTGGACAGTTTTAAACTAGTTAAACTTCGGTGAATATCTCATCCCCCAATGTTTGTGCTGTGGATGTGAATGAAATAATGGCTTGTTGAGAGAAAAAGTAGGTTATTACCAGTGTTGGGCAGTAACGCGTTATTAGTAACGCGTTACTGTAACGCAGTTACTTTTGACAGTAACTAATACTGTAACGCATTACTTTTTAAATAAATTAACTCCGTTACCGTTACCATATGGCGCGTTGTCCGTTACTTTTTAAAATTAATTAGTTGCTGGAGCGGCTGAGAAGTGTGCGCTGTCATTACACAGTACGAGAGCACTGAAGAGACTGCTAGCATTATAGAGAGCGAGAGGACACCTGAGGACACATAACAAAATCACTGGCTGAGTTGTTTACGTACACGTGAGGCAGCGCGAGCACGGAGATTGCAAGCTGCACGGAGAGCGCTGATCACTTGATGCGCATTTAAAACACAGACAGCGAAACGGTATGAATACAGAACACTTAAGTACACATTGCCATATCATTATAAAGTAATTAATTTTTTGACTAGATGCTGCATCAGCAGAGAAAGAACAGAAGCTTGCCGTCGAGTCTGAGAGGAATAACATTAGTAACGGCTAACTTACCTCAAGTGATTAAAGCAATGTGACAAAAACACACGCAGACCTGACCCACATGTTTTATGTCGCAATTGTTACCATCTATTTGCATTAGTTTATATCCAGCTGGTCACTTTTATGCATTCATTAGCCGGCGAAGTTGTATTTTTAAAACTAGTGACGTGATTGATTGCTTACATTGATATGTTCATGCAGCCGACATCAAGTCTAATCAAGTGTTCTAAAATTTAAGCAAATAAAGTGAAAGACTGTACATGTAATATAGGTCTACATTTATGTAATTTTAATGCTCTGGCCTTTGCAGATATTTAAATATGGCCATCTTCTTTAAGCTTGAATCATTGGTAACGCTTTACAATAAGATTACAATTTTAGCATTAAATATGGTTAATAAATGTTGTAGAAGTATCATTCATTGTTAGATGTATTTGTATCTCCTTAGTTAATGTAGGCCTACTATGAACTAACAAGAATGATCAAGGTACAATTGTATTGCTCAAATATTAATTCATGCAGTAAAAACCACAGTGGTAAAAACGTATACTGTCAGCTGCATGAACATATCAATGTTGAGAAAGCAAACAAGTCACTAGCTTTAAAAATGCTTGTTTTGTTATTTATTTCAGAAATCCTTGATATATTCAGTTTGTGCTGGTCTGACTTAAATAAAATAGTGTTTAAAAATTACTTTCTGTTTAAGTCAGTTTTGTGTTTGTATAGACCATAACGCATAAAAGGGCATTAATGGGAACATTTAAGAACTTTCTTTAAAAAAGTAACTAAAAAGATACTTTTAACAGTAACGCATTACTTTTTGGTGTAAGTAATCAACAAAGTAATTGAGTTACTTTTTGAATGAAGTAACTAGTAACTGTAACTAGTTACTATTTCTTAGTAACTAGCACAACACTGGTTATTACTTTTCAAAGTGACTAAAATTATGATTTTCTTCCAGTCGGACGATAAAATGCTGAAGAAAATCACATATGCTTGTGCTGAAGAAGCTGTATATGTGGTCCAGAATATAATAAAGACATCTAAATCATCTAGCAAAGACCTGGCAGCCATACAAGCATTGTGACCACGACTTTTAAGGTAAGTTTTCTTATTTCAGAAAATATAACCGTTTTCTTATCAGTCAGCTTGTTTGAGAGTGTCAAAATGAGTGTGATCTTGACAATTCTGGTTTTTGTGCAAATGATAATTGTTTAGACACCCCCCCCCCCCACACACCCCAGACCAGCCCACCCTAACCCGGCCCCCGCATCCCGCGATGTGATTGACAGCCAGAGTGCTAATGCCTCTCTCCGCTAACAGACCGACGCATCCTTCTTATTAGTTAGTCATTCCACACTATCACACCCAGAATCTCTATCTGTCATTTCACAATTTAGCTCCGCGATGCATATGCACAGCGCCCAGACCAGCGCTCTCATCTACTACATTTATACAACTGCAGAAATGATCACATGTATTCCTGTCTCCTCTCTCCCCCTTTCTTTTATTAGTATTACTTTATCCAGAGCATTATTTAGTATTTTCCTGTGCGGTGTGTGACATGATGCTTTTGCATATAGAGGATGCTTTGGGATTTAAGCTTGAAACTTGAGAAATATATTTACATGCTATGAGCTGAATTCAGTTTATTTTTTTAATTCTATACTGTGACTTTTGTTGAGAAAGTATGAAGTATTAGTACAGTAGGCAAATATACAGTTATGAGGCCTTAAGACAGTAGTTTTAGCATCATGTAACCATGAGTATTTTAGTAATACTTTTAACTACCTTTCAAAAGTTTGGGGTCGTTTTAATATATTTAATATATTTTAAAATTACATTTAATTTTTTCTTGCTGCTCAAGAAACATTCCTTATTATTTTCAATGTTAAAAACAGTTAATACAGTTCATATTTTGGGGAAAACCTTGATTTAGTTTTTCAGGATTTTTATATGAATAGAAAATTCTAAATAACACCATTTAAAAAATAGTTTTTAACAAATGTGAAAGTCTTTACTGTCACTTTTGATCAATTTAATGCATCCTTCTGACCTCAAACTTGAACATTACTGTGATGGTGTTAGTGAAATGCTAAAGATCATTTATGACCGCATGAACCCATGAATACTGTAAATAATTTTTTTAAGGTGTCCGTGTTATAGTGTAATTATACATTTAAGTACTTAGTAATATTAAATAACACATGTACATATTATAGGGTTATGGTTAGGATTGAGTTTGGTTTAGGGTTAGTTGCATGCAATTATGCATAATTTATAGTTATTACTACAGTAACTACATGTAACGTGTAACAAGGACACTGTAAAATAGTGTTACCTAATTTTTACTTAAATAATGGTCAAAAGTACTGGATTTGTTATAATAAACTAGTAGTGTTCGATATGCCTTAATATTTACCCAGCACTCTTTAAAATAATATAGGGGTTAAATTTAATGTCAAGTCAAGTTTTTTTCTAAGCGTTTTATATGCTCAGTGCAATGTATTGTATGATAAACACGTCAAATCAAAACTTTAGCTTGATCTAAACTATAAAGTTTATCTTTGATGTTTAACAAGGTGAATTCTGGGTTTAATGAAGAAACTTTTTTACGCCATGTTGTGATGATGTATGCTTTTGGCCTTGTTGAAATGAGCATAAATGCATCAAAGATCACAATAAAGGTCAAATTAGCTTAATTTTCGATGCAAGTTCAAAAAGTAAATTTCAACCTCTAAACTAAACTCTTTCAACAGACAACAGGCCCTCTATATCCCTTATAATCGAGCGGAAGCAGAAGCCGGAGAACGGCAGCTGTCGGAATCAAAAGCACAACTGTACAAGTTTGCAGCCGCTGTGGGGTGGGGGTCGGGGGGGAACTAGTTGCAGAAGAAGACAAACTTCTGGAGGATGACAACGGCACAAAAGTTGTTCTGTTGGGCGTGAGTGGTGTGGTGTCGCCCGGTGCCAGTGCGGCTGTGCCCTCAGAGCTGTTATCAGGGCACTGATGTTAGTCAGGCACACGGCCCCCTCTGTTCCCCTGCCTGATTTGAATGGACAGCGTTTTCCATTGTGTTCTCCATCAAAACAGAGGACAAAGTTAGTCAGCAAGTTACATAGCTTCCCTGCATTCAGATTCCTTAAGCCTCTTTTGTATGACGCTCGACAATGCGTTTCACTGCCACCGGACCTGCCCAGGCTGCCGGAGGTACGTAAGCCGCTGTGTTTTTACTCTTCGCAGACGCTAATAACTTGATCATTAGCCACGTGAGAGCGTGTTAGTACGAGCTCGGGAACGCTCACTCACCCAGGGTGAATAATTGTTACACCTTTTATCTGATCTATCTGACTAGAAGTGCTTCCTTACGAATTCCTGGCACTTTGGTAAAAATTACCTGAAGGCAAACGGTACAGATTTATACAAGTTATTTACAACAGGAGCCCAGCCGCTGCTCCGGAAACTAGGCTGCAGATCAAAGGATTGTTTTGATGTCTGCTTAGCATATTTGTTTAACCTAGCCAGTGATTCTGCAAAGTGCACAAGCTTTTTGGTGATATGCAGAGTACCCTTTATCCCTCTTTCTCTTGTGTTAGCTCCGGATTTAAGTACTTTCTGTATTTAGGAGACAACTGGATTTGCCAGCTTTTGAAATTTAGTTGCCCACTGCTTGCAGTCTTGGCACTCCGAAATAGATAACTAGGTATGTAGCAGAGCTAATCCTGATCGGCCTTGTAATAGTATTTGTGGACTACACGGCACCCAATTAGGGCATAATGTGTTATTTTTGTTTCTGCTAAGTTGGATTAAATATGAAAATGTGGTTGTTTTTCCCCTCTCTTGGAGAATGTTTACTTTTTAATCTGCATATTTATTTTTCCCGCTCCCCCCTTCCGTCCTCGTTTTTCGTTTGCGGCCAAATTCTGGCGCGCTGCCTTCAGCTAGCAGTTAGCCGAGAGTCAATCGAGATGGCGTAAGTGGGAAAGCACTCTATGACAAATAGCCATGGCGAAAAGAAGAAGAGGGAAAAAAACTACGCACGCACAATCGCGTATAATTCTCCGTTGCTCTAGGTTGGCGAGATGAGCGTAGGTTTAGTGGAAGCAGAAAGAGAAAAGGGGTAGATGGCTCACAAGAGGGATAAACCTGGAGAGTCATGCTGCAAATGTGTTTTACAGAAACACAATGAAAAGAGGGGACAAAGCCATTGTGCCAAACTCCTTTGGAAAATGGCAAAGCAGCTCTCCAAGGTCCAGGACCATGGAGAAGCCGGATGAGCCTTCGGAAGCGGCAGAGTAGAGTCTTTCCAACTGCACCTGCCCAAGAAAGGCAAGGAGTGACCGGCGTTGCCCACCTTTTCCCACATTTCCTCTGCGTCCGAGTGACCGTGACATGCTTTTTGGATGCGTTCGGAGTCCTGCCTCCCCTGGTAAACACACAAACAGCATTGTTGGTGGTGAGAATTCCTTTTGAAAGAAAGTGTTTCCCTAATGATAGGGCCCTGCCAAAAAAAAAAAAAAAAAAAAAAAAAAAACGAGAGAGAGAGAGACAAAGGCAGAAAAAAATGGGAAAGCACAAAAACAGTCACAGGTGCTTGGGAAAATAGAAAACATAGTGAATGGTCACTGAAGTCCCCCAGGAGGCCTTTCAGCGGAAGCCAGTGCGGTGGGTGGACTTTGTGACAAGGACGTTTGTGGCGGGCCAGGTGGAGCAGTTTACCGCGCGCGCCTCTGTAAGCCGCATTCACATGTTAATGCAGCTGCGATGTAACTTTTATTTGTCTCAGCCTGGTGCTGAGAGCAATAATTATAGAGCACTTTTGCCAGCGTTAAGACCGACAACAGAGGATCAAGCGAATCTATCATTCCCAAATGGATGAATATGGATGTTATAAATATAAGAGTGTGCTTGCTGTTGATGATATATTTTAGCTGTTTAAGAGGAAACATTTATTCAGACAGCACCGCTGTGTACCGCTTTTCCTATGTCTGAGTAGTATTGTATTGACGTCGGCTAGCGGCGTGTTAACGTTGGCAAGTGTCAATAGTTTATCATTTGCTAAAGCTAACAATGAGAGTGTGCGTGTTTACTGATCACTTCAGTGAATAAACCTTGCGATTACACATGGCAAAATGTGTGTAGTTGTGATGCATGACTAATCTTTTACTTGTAAGGGTCCTTAAGTCATTTAAAAAAAAAAAAACGACAACAACAACAACCGTGTTGTACATGCCAGTGATTTGTTTGTTGGAAGCATTTAGTTTTAATCTTGAACAAATCTTGGATCTTTGGATGAGGCTTAGCTTCTCTCTGTTGAAGCCCTTATAAAAATAACCTTTAATATTAAAAGTGACTAAGAGTTGGAATAGAACTAAACATCAAAAATTTTAATGAACAATACCAGGTATTTTTTGTCTGTGTCTGATAGCAAAAATACAGAAACTTTTTTTTTTTTTTTTTGTCACACATCACCTCTTTGTTTCAGGCTATACACGCTTTAAAATGAACAATTTCTTCCGAGTAGATTATACAAATAATAAGTAACTTACATTTTTTATCAATGCTATCATGTTTTTGTTTTGTTTACCTTATAGATAGATAGATAGATAGATAGATAGATAGATAGATAGATAGATAGATAGATAGATAGATAGATAGATAGATAGATAGATAGATGGATGGATTACATTTCAGTCTATTATGTTTGTTTTGTTTACCTTATTGCAGTATAGTAGCATAGATAGAACGACAGACGGGTGGATGGATGGATGGATGGATGGATAGATAGATGGATGGATGGATATATAGATGGATGGATGGATAGATTACATCATTTCAGTCTATTATGTTTTTGTTTTATTTACCTTATTGTAGTATAGTAGCATAGATAGAATGATAGACGGATAGATAGATAGATAGATAGATAGAAAGAAAGAAAGAAAGAAAGAAAGAAAGAAAGAAAGAAAGAAAGAAAGAAAGAAAGAAAGAAAGAAAGAAAGAAAGAAAGGACAATAACTTATTTTGAATGAAAATTCCATTAAGGGCTACTGGTGTTTCTGAGGAGAAGTTCAGAAAGATGACTTCAGAAGGAAGTCTTTGATTTTTCTCTTTTGCACTTTCTCGTCAAACTTTCTTCGCCTCTGCTTCCGTTTGGAAGTGGCTGGATCCACCGCAGCATATGTCCCTCCCATCACCTGGTTTGTACGTTTCTCAGAGGTCTTTCTCGTGGCTCTGGGGAGGCCTGATTCAATGCCCGGCTATCTGCTCTGCATAAATAGCAACAAAGCCATTGTCATCTGCACCTTTTGGATTGCCTTTCCGAGCCTATTGAAACTGGCTGTCCCCTGAGACAATGCTCCAGTCATTGCCATCACCCTGCAATACCAATTGTTCTGTGCTTTCAGGAGAGTTGCCTGACTAAATCCAGGAATGGATGGCAAAAAGTGAACTGAGACAAGACAAACCTTGTTCTGTCAGGAAAAGATAATTCCTGAGAATTTAATAAACTGGAGCATACATGGACTTTTTTTACATGAAGTATATATTTACTATCAAATATATTGCATTTAAAATGTTATTTATATAAAAATGTGTGTGTATAGCACAGTACATAGAATATATTGGGTTGGATTGAGGGATGTAGAATATGGTCATTCAGAATGCGGCATTAATATGTGCTTTATAAGTACTAATAAACAGCCTAAATCCTAATATGCATGCTAATAAGTAGCTAGTTAACATGCACATAATATATGTATATATAAATACAAAATAAGTTTGCCTAGTGTTATTTTTGTTTTTATATTAGTTATGTTTTATACAATTGTTAATTTAACTATTCATATGACATTTTAAAGATGAAGTATGACATTTGTGTGCCACTAGCATTGGCTAACAAAATTGCAAAAATAAGGTTTGTTTCTAAACAGATTAACCAAGACACTCGTCCCATCTGCCATTGGTTGGTGAAAAAAAAGATAGTCCCGCCCCAAAGTCACAGAGCCATCGTTACTGTGTTGGGATGCTCTAACAATCTTGCTTTTTAGGGAAACTTCACCTATGAATTGCTAAATTTGTAGCTATAATAGAAGAAAATATTTTAGCATCTAAGAAAAATTACACATATTACCTTTTAATAATTTGCATTAATTTGCCTTTGCAGTTTGTCGTAATATCACGTTCAGTATCAAATCTGGTTTGTGAAGCAAAACCAGTTAAGAACCACTCATCACAAAATGGCACCCTCTCTAACCTAATGATTACTTGTTTATATTAGGATTCTTTTCAGCTAGTTTTACTTGTCAGCTATACCATATTGTTGTGATGTGCAAAGCGTGCACAATCCAGTTTGCCAACTCTAAAGTTACTTTCCCGGCATCCTTTAGAATAGAATATTTGCAAACTGGAAAAAAGTGATGCCCTATAGTGTTTCTCCAGTTTTAAGCCTGTTTGGGAGATGCGATTGAGCAATCCAGCAGTGTGAAATCGTATCCGGTCCTGGTTCTGTAATCATTCTCTTAGACTCTTGTTAAATGGTTTACTTGCCACTTTTGGCGGCATTTGCTGAAGATAGCAAAGGCATAAAGACTGGCCGTGATCGGATTAACCATGCAACAGCATGATGTAACTCTTTGTTTGTGTGGTATGTGTTCTATGTATGTCACATACGCACTAAACTCACGATTTATGCTGCTTGTGACCTGTGTGCGAAAAGCCAGAGAGTTGCTTAAAGTAGATACAATGTTTTCATGGGTCTCTGTGCTCGGGATTACTGATTTCTGCCAATATGACTAGTCATTGTGAAAGAGAAAGTTGATTAATAATGCATTTAAAATGCATGTTGATGTCTTTTTTTATTTTTCATACTGAATTTCAGATTTTGATACACAAAATCCACAACCTTTCGAGCATGTTTTAAAAGTGGGCTGTCCGGCACACATTAAACAGTGTTATTTTAGTATTTTTATATATTGTTATAGTTTTTATTTATATATATATATATATATATATATATATATATTTATTTATTTTTTTGGGAATATATTATAAGCTTTTATTTTTTTATTTAATTTTTAGTAAATTGATGTACTCTTGTCACTTTTTTTTTTTTCATTTCAGTTTTAGTTTTTTAATTTCTAGCTAGTAATTTTAGCACTTCAACTTATTTGCCATTAAGGCAGCATTTCTACAACATATATTTATATTTTATTTTATTTCAGTTTTTTTTTTCAATCAACAAAATTTTTTTTTATAGTTTAATTTTTAGTTTTAGTTACCGATAATAACCCTGACATGATCCACACATTTCCTCCTGTAATGCTCAGCGTTCGGCATAGAAACTTTCCAGTTGAAGGCTGCGCGCTTGCAATGCTTATCTCTGCAAGATGTTTCAGTTTACATTTCGTGTTGTTGTGGGTTGACAGCTGTGACCATAGCAAGCCCTATTTCGCCTCTGTGTTCGAAAGAAGAAGAAATGTCTGCATTTTACTGGAGGTTTAGATGCTTGTTTATCACTTTTAAATACCATCATCTTTGCCGAAATCCCTTCTCAAAAGAACCTTTCACTTGCTGGAATAAATTCAAATTAAAATTTAAATCCCTCTTTGCATTCCTTCAGCCTCTTTTAAAATAGCTGGCTCCTTTTAGAAAGCTGTTTATGTAGTGATCTCTTCATAATCCAGTTTGTTTCTCAACAGCAAAAAAAAAAAAGGAAAAAAAAAAGAAACACTGAAATCATATTATCAGTGTCTTGGAGAGATGATGCGAGAAGTCAGAGAGACTCCGTATCTGGGGTGGGGGTGAGTTTTCAAAGTACTAAATCTGAGAAACGTAGCAAATGCTCTTTGATGGAGTACTTTGATGGAACACGTGCATTTGACTTGCAAATGCTAATAGTACATTGTATCGCCTGAACTCTGATGTATCTGATGCTTTTGTTGCGTTACCGCAAAAGCGTGACAAAGCCGAGCCTAACCAAATAGGTGAAATATATACCTGTACTTTGGCTTGGGATCTGAACTTGTGCCATTATGATTCAAACATCTCCAGTCACCTCAGCGTTCATCTTTTCAGTCTAGTTCGCCTGTATTAGGCTCCATTCTGTTTGGAAATACTGTCGAAGCGTATTTCAAACAAACAAATCAACACTGTCAGGAGACCGACCTGTTTTTTCCCTGCTCTCTTCAGATGTATTCAGTTGGCTGTTGAAAGGACAAATAACATGGAAGACCTTATTAAGGTTTTCTTTGAGCACGCTAGATTGGATTTATTGTTAGTGAACAAATTATAATTGTATCTCCTGAAAAGTTAGCAAAGATCTAAACAAAGGGAAATCAATGGCACAGGCCGATTAATCACACCAAGCGGGCTACTTGTGCCGAAGAAACTTACCTCATAATCAATGTCTTTGTTTTGCTCAAAGGGCATTTGCATGCTGATTCAGTGTGCCATATTGGATGCAATCAAAACATTGTCATCCACATTAATAAGAGGGTTATTTGGACTCTCAAGTATGCCACTGAATAGCGCGGGCTCAACACGCCATTGTAGCGCTCCAGTATTAAAGACCAATCTCGACGTGATAGAAAGACACAGTTTGTTAGAAGAGTTTTTAATATCACGGATATATTGCGCATGTAAAATGCTGTACAATATGTCTAAGACAGATTAACCTCTGCTATTGCAAAGTTGAGGAATCAGTAAATCCCACAGTAAAGAAAATCTTATCCCATCCCACACAGTCAACATCAAAGTATACTCATTTACATTTGGTAATCCTTGACGTCCACTGTGCTCGCTTCCTCTTGTGTTTTTATTTATTGTTTTTAAAGAGGTGCGGAAGGTTGCTATTGGGAAATTGTATTGTTAGATCATGCATATTGATATAGATCATGTGATAATATTTGCAGAAACTTACCTTTTTCTACTTTGTCTGGCTCTATTCCAAATCCTAGTCAGCTGACTACCTAGACGGGAGCTAAATCATGCTGCCTTCTAAAATATCTCATTTTAGTTCAGGGAGAAGGCAATTCCATAATGCATTGCAACAAACTCAGTGAAAAAATTAACCCAAGATGGTGGACAAAGTGAGAGAAATATGAATTATACAGTGTATAAAGTGAAAATGTGCAGATGTTGAGTAGAAAGTTGGGTAACACGTTACTTGAAGCCTTTAAATAAAATGCATTATGAGGTTATTTTTTTTGCAATGCATTAATTAATTATGCAACTTATAATGCATTATCTGATCTAATGAACAATTATAACCACATATTTATCTATTCATTTTCACCTTTAGAAAGTATAATCCATTAAAAGACTTGACAAACAACCAAATTTCAGATGTATCAAGAATTTTGTATATATTTTCATAAATAATTGCAGCCAAACTACATTATGAATTTCCCAATGGGGGAATTTGGTGTGGTCTACATTTCTATATCACCTGTTACTCATACAAAACAGGTATAAACACAATTGGGTAACACTTTATTTCGATGGTCCACTTTAGAGTAACTTTGCAACTATGTAACTAGCAATCATTAGAGTTTTAGCTGCTTAATATCTGATAACACTTGATTTTGATGCTCCCCAAAAGAAATTCTACTGACTTAGCAACAACATGTCAACTTATTCCTAAACTTTAACACCGAACCCTAAATTAACAGTCTACTAAAAGTCTGTTACAGTCTACTACTACTCTAATGAGAGTTAGTTAACATGTAGTTGCAAAGTTACTTATACTGTAGTTAGTAGAATGTCTAAAGTGGACCTTCAAAATAAAGTGTAGCCCAAAAGACAAACACAGAATGGATACACATAAAAAATGTTACAATTTAATGAGACGGGTCAAGCTAAATTCTTTGTTCATAGAGAGACTGGATGTAATTTTTACAATATAATCTTGCAAATCAAACCCTTATGAGGTTCTATTTCTGTTAGGATGCATCACACTAGGCTTTTGTATCAGAGCTACTGATTATTATCTAAGTTAATATCTCTCTGACAACTCAATGGATTAGTTTATCCAAAAATGAAAATTTTTGGTTCATGACTTTATTACAAGTGTTCTTAAGCCTCACTGATAGTTTTGTGTGAGAAACGGACTGAAGTTTATGTTGCTATTTACTAATAATCTTTCCTTCCCAAAAAAAAAAAAAAAAAAAAAAAAAATATATATATATATATATATATATATATATATATATAATATATATATATATATATATGTAAATAATGACCATTTTAATTTTTGGGTGAACTATTCCTTGATTTTTCAGTGATATTGGTTATTTTGGGCAGATGTGTAACACAATGGAGTGTTCCTGCAGTGCATCTAGACTGAATTTGGATTTCTGTTACCCAAATATGAGTGCACATCTGCTATTCTGCCCACAGGTCCATGGAGGCACCTAGTTAGGAAGGCATAGATAATCACTTCAGGCGATGCTGGAGACCACCTTGTTAACCAGGTCCACAGCAACACACCACATACATCCCTGGAGGACTTTAGGTTGTTGAACTTGTGAGTCCTATAGTTTCGAAAACCTTATAGATTCCAAGAAGCGAACCTCGAATCCAAAACGCAGGAGTCAGTGTCACTGACATTTTCATACATATCCAATGATCTACGAATTATTTTAATCTGATCAAGCTGTTCTCCAGGTATTGGTTGGCATCCTGTAATTAGCATTTGCTCAGGACGCTCTTGCTTTGATTGAGAAAGCAGGCATGGACAGGTGAGTCTCCCTCACAGGTGTTTTTAAACCATTTGACACACTATCAGTGGACACAGATGGACTCCATTCCACTTATTATGCGCCTTGTTAAGACAATTTGCTGCACCTGAGCAAAGCAGAGTTTGTCATGACAATGGCACTGTGTGCGATACGTTTCTTTGTAGGCCTTTATAGTTCACCCGAAATGAGAATGGTCTCATCTCGCTCATGTTGTTTCAAATCTCAACTTTATTTCTTGTGTAGAACTCAAAAGGACAAATTTGGAAGAATGTTCATGCTGCTCATGCAATCAAAATGGATGGGGGGCTGGAGCTGTCGAGGTACCAAAATGAGAAAAAAAGCTTCATAAAAATAGTAAATTAGTCCATTAAACCTGGGCTGTAGATCAGGGGTTTTCAAACCGGGGTCCAGGGACCCTCAGGGGGCCACAAGATTGTTTTGAGGTATTTTTTATAGCTTTAAAACCGCATTTTGTGACAAATGTTATACAAATATAACATTAAAATTTTTATAAAAATGTTTTTCTTCAGGTTTAGTGGCTAGAAAAAATATACACTTACATTACCGTTCAAAAGCGTGGGGTTGATTTTTTTCTGTAAAGTTTTGACCTCTGCCTCTGCTCACCAAGGCTGCATTTATTTGATAAAAATTGTGAAATATTATTACAATTTAAAATGAATATATTTTAAAATGTAATTTTTTCTGTGATGCAAAGCTTCTGATTATTATCAATTTTGTAAACAGTCGTGCTCCCTTTTTTGTGTGAAAACCCTGATAAATTTTTTTCAGAATTCTTTAATAAAAAGAAAAGCGTGTATTTCAAATGGTAATCTATTGTAACATTATAAATCTCTTTACTGTAACTTTTGATCAATTTAATGCATCCTTGCTGAATAAAAGTAAAAAATAAATCTTACTAAAATGCAAAGTCAATATTTTCTAGATAATATTTTAATAATTAGTTTGGCTTCAGGACAGTACCTATATAATAGCCTTTTTTATCATGTTTTCATAATATCAAGCTTTTTCTCACGCAATATATATAAGTCCAGCTGTCCCAAAAAATCCCAGGTCTATGATTTAAATCTTTAAAAATGTAAAAATATATTCGCTGAAAATCTAAAAATCGCTCCACCAATAGCTGTAGCCAATCACAGAACGTTAAGTATGAATAGAGAAATTAAATTTGTCAACTATAGTGGATGTAAAAAGTAAGTGAAGATTTTCACTGATTCTCACACCAAGCTATTGTATGACTTAAAGTGATTTGAAATACAGTGCACGCGTCATAAATACTACATTTATGGTGCAATTTTGTTCTTTTTAGAGTCCTTTTGACAGCCCTTGGCCACTATATGCTTCAGCTGTATGGAACAGAGAAGTTACGAATCTCCTTTTGTGTTCCACACAAGAAAGAAAGTCATACTGTTTTTGAACAACATGAGGGTGAGTAAACAACATAATTCTCAGTTTTCATGAACTATTAGGTGCTAATAGGCCAACGAAAGATGTCCACATTGTTGTCGCATATTTTTTGAGCTCACTGGATTAGAGCGCTGTAATTGAGCTCTCAAAATGTTTGGAACAATCTTCAAAATACTGCAGTAAATGTGGCACAGTAAGCATTTCTATCTAAAGTATTGAGTTATTCATCATAGCGCGTGTAGGATTGACTAAGGCACATAAACAACAGGTTCCAGATGCATTTAACTTTGCTTACATAATTGGCGGACTAATGCAAAAAGCTTTTAGACATTATGTGTGACCCAGTGTGATACTTTTATAAACGCAATCAAACATTTTCTCCAAACATGCAGTGTACTTTAAAAAACGCAGACCTTTGTGTGACATGTCATTTCATTTCGCCCACTTTAGCTCTAATTTTCCCTCTAATATACACCTATTGTGGCATGTTTTTTTTTATGAAACCCCAAATCAAACACCCAGAATGCACTTTTATTCACTTCCTGATGCTCTGGACCGCACGCCCTCGATGGAAGAGAGTATGTGCACCATTAAATATTATACTTTCAACAACACAATATTCAAGTGCAAAGATTTTCTTTGTTTCATGTCCACTGATGTTTTGATTCATCAAGACTGTTGTAACAAAGCTGATCTCTTTTAAAACTTATTTATGTGTCATGTTCTTTTCTTTCGCCAGCTGTCTCGGCACATTACCAGAGATCAGCGACGTCTTGACCGAATGCACTGGAAATCAGATTGCCCGGTCTTTGGATCTTCGAGAACACCCGAGACAGGTTTTCCATTAAGTAAGACGCTTGTAGCGACAACTCCTCACTTGTGTTGCGGGAGATTACGGAAGAAAGAAACATGTAGTTTAATGTTGTAAGTGCGTCCGACGGCCACGCAATCTGTCCCCTCACACATATAGAAGTGACAAACCTCCCCGAAAGCAGTTGCGGAATTAGACTTTCAAATGAAATCTACAACAAGATCAACCGCCAAACCTTTTGTAATGACTTGCCCTTCTGTCTCTGTTCCTCAAAATTCACGCTCGGCTGATGAAAAACTCGCCGGACATTGTGCTAGCGCCTTATCCTCTTGAGAGAAGAACAAAACAGATATGAGCTTTCTCTGAACCCGAGGAAGGAGGGGGTTGAAAGGGTCTTGGCAGGGATATACACACGCAGAGACACGTCAGATGGGAGCATCTTGTGGGCCCCACACTCATTTTGAGGACTTGGCCATGGGCGTCCCCCCTCAAACCCTCTCCTCGCCATCCAGAAGTGTGGCGCTCTTTGTCATTGTAATCCGGACTCTATTTGTTAAAGGCTCACTCGCTGTTTGCTCTCGCCGATGGGTGTACATTTGCACGCGTGTGTATTTACAAAAGTCAGCGGGCTAAAGGAGTGCCGTGACATCATTGCCGTTGGGTATTTTATTGTCACACCCTGTAAATGCGGTGTCCTCCAGACGGCCCCCCTTACCCAACCTTTCTCAAAAGTGATAGTCTACAGGGAGAAATTACACCTCATCACTCCAGTAATTACTAGTCCTGCTTCTCTAAGTCACCAAACAACATCAAACCCATGGGCCGGGTCATTTTACAAAACGAGTGACATTTGTGTTTCTGTATGATTTAGCCCATATTAGGATAGCTGATGCCTCTAAGGTAAAGCTTTAAAATGTGTTAAATGTATCCGTCAAAATCAAGGAACTTTTTTTTCATGGTTTATTTAAAATATTATTTTGTATGATTCCCCCTCCCCCACATCCTTGATATATTAGCAAATTTCCACATTTTTAGGGAAACAATTTATGTGGAAATAAAGTTTGTTTAGGTGTTGTTTACACATTTTTACATTTTAGATTACATATAATGTATTATTTAAACAATTGATTATTAGTGCTGTCAGATTGATCACATCTAACATAAAAGTTTGTTTATATAATATATGTGTGTGTATATATACATTATATACAGTGTGTATATATATATATATATACACACACACACACATATTATATAAACACAAACTTTTATGTTAGATGCAATTAATCGCGATTAATCGATTTGATAGCACTATTGATTATTAAAAAAAATACTATTTTTGTCAAAATAACTTTTGTTGTTATATTTGTCAGAAGGGGACGATTTGTTTCATAGACCTTGTGCACCAGAGAAACAAGACCTTTAGAATTTTGTGCTCTGTATATTTCTACGGCATCGCTGTTAAAGAGTAATTAGCTGGAGTAATTAGTGGATTTACTTATTGTAGAGTTAACGAAATAATCATAAGAGATGTAATATTTGAAGTGGATGTTATAACAGATGTTAGTTGACCAGGAAGATTTTAAAACAAGCGGTTCATTCATAAATCTGTAAGATCTTACCTTCATGCTGTGAAAATACAAACCGGAAGACAGAACACAACGAGTGCAGTGCTGAAAAGGGGCGGAGCTACAAACTCTATAGGATTATAATAAATGTGATCATTGAAAAGTTTGAGAAATATCAGCATTAAATGTCTTGTAGGGTCAAATTTAATGGTAAAACTGCCTTTATCTCTTTAAAAGCATAATTATGTACAATGCAATTTATCAACACATCATTAATATGAAAGTAAATTATACACTTTTTATGAATAAAAATGTATTTTATATTATATAAACTTTTAAAATTATTTATTAAAAAAGAAAGCCTGGAAAAGGCACCCCTTTCATAAAATCTCTATCCGCTATCTTAAAACGTCAACCATGTTACTATTATTTTTATTAGTAATAATAGTGAATATCTGTGAACTATTCATAATTTTCAAGTTTTCAGTTTGTCATTATATCCACTTGTGTGGTAACTCGTAATTATTTGTACGATTTGCTGAAATGATATGAGATTATACAATTTGGATTATACTAAAACATACTTTTATAGTTCCTTTTCCTATTATAGTTTTGGTCTTGAGGTTTAAGGGTTAAGGCTTTATGGTTGGCCTAGGCTTAGATTTGGTATCTCTAGCAAATTGTTACTTCTTCCAATGAGACCGTGCTGGTAATATCAGCATTAGATTATAATTCTAAGAAGTACCTTTTAGTTGCACAAGGTTTGTAAAGTCAACTGGGAAGCTGATCCATCAACCTCTCTGAAAGCGTTATTATGCTTGAATATATATAAAATGTTATCTTAGTCACCAATGCACTTTTCTTTTTTTTAATTAATGTGCCCTCATAATCTTTCGTCAAAATAACTTTTACTCCTTCTTGCAGCACCATCTCCTCTCTTCTCTGATGATGTGTTTAACGGCGCGGGGGCGGGGCAACCTGTCACTCACATGAGATCCACCAATAACAAACCACAACCATCCAATGAATCAATCAGTTTCTGATGAACAAAATTAAGCCCCAACCAACATTTTTCTTGTTTGAGATGCCAAATATGTCACAATAATAGCCTACGTTTCATGCCGACTTTAACACGGCAATTTATTAACACTAAAGCGCATCATTTATCTGATTAATAATTCACAATCTCACAAAATTAATGTTAAAAATCACCTCATCCGTTTCACAGAATGACCCGGCAGCACTCGTGCAATACATAATAGCATAAAACTGGGGTAAGACGCATTTCAGAAAGGGCATGGAGTGCAAATAAGGAAAAAACATCCACCAGGCCGACCTCTCATTACATATACTTCTGCTTGTTGTTTCCGTAGCAATAAAGTGGCAGACATTGGAACTGGTCTGTTGAGCCATTGTTATCATCTCTGACCATCTGCTACCGAAGGCTGACATTCCATCTCATTTGCATGGTAACTGATATGGGGGGAGGAGAGATTGTGGGTGGAGTGGGATGGGGTAAAGGGGGGTGTTTGGAAGGACATATGCCCAAACCCCCATCGCAACAATATATGCGTGAAAGTTTAGCTTTTTAAGGGACGCAATTCAACGCAAACACGCACCTGCATGCACATGTTAGGAAGAGCAGGATAAATCAGTGTGTGCATGTGGAGAGAAAAAAAACTGTCTGTTCCTTCCCTCTGTGCGCCGGTTTTATGTTTTGCGGATGTGGGAGTGGAGTGAAGTGTGTGTGTGTGTGTGTGTGTGTGTGTGTGTGTGTGTGGTAGTGGAGGGGTTGCTGTTGATGTGCAAATGTGCATCATATTGAGAGCTTGTGAATAGGGAGGTGTGACGTAGAAAGAGAGCAGAACGCAGGTGCTTATCTCGGGGCTGTCACAGACATAGTGTGTCATATTCCTGGGGACTACCTTTCAAAAGCTACCGGCTCCAGCGCTAGAGCATCAGCCGAGCAGGGACCACACAATCCGCAGCTAACTTTCAGCAGCAGTCAAGTAGGTTGGTGCTACGCTCGTTTTTTTTCATTTATATTTTTATGTGACAGTAGCTGTAGCCGTCTGTGGTCGGTGTTTGGGTATCAAATGGAGCTGTTTGTCTTTGAACTGACAGGATGTGTTGCTGTTGACAGCTTAGTACAAAAGAAAAGTTTTGAATGGGAATTAGAATTTAGAATTGGAACATTTACTTAATCTTTTATTTAATAAAAGATACGTTTTTTTTTTATTTATTGTTTTAAAAAGTAAAATCCAGATTTTTTTTCTCTAGCTTTTGTTGTTTTTTTATTTTTTACTTTTTTGAGATTAGCTTTATTGTTCGCTGAAAGCGACTTCTGTTCGCTCTAGGATTCAGAGGGTCGCAAGGGCAGATTAGACAGCTCAAACTGTGTATTTGAAGAAGAATGACCTATTTTTAATCACACAGATAACAGTAGATGTTGTCTACCTAAATGAAAGTCCCTGTGCGTGTGCCGGAGGGTTTAAGCGAGCCTAAGACGTGTTAGCATTGTGTGTTAGCACAAAGCTTGGGCTTTCGGTACAGCAGCTGAGCACACACAACCCTTCCTGTCTTTCATCTCAAACTTTCAGGCTTCGGGCTGCGTTAACACTGCTTTCTATCCTGCTGTCTTTAGGTCGTACGGCATTTGGTTTCGGTTTGGTTTTTAGCAGTTGCCACCTGGAAAGCAAGCTCTGATCTGTGTTCATGTGGCGTCATGGATAAAACTGACTTAAGCATTGTGTTTTTGTCAGAGGGTTTACGTTTGAAACTTTTAGATGAGCTAAAACTGGATGTGTGCATGAAGGAAATTTTCATTGTTAGAAATGAATAGTGTTTATGTTGTGCATCATTGCGATGGCATTTTATGAAGCAGTTCTTTTAGTACACTAACTTCACATGTGAGCTGAATTTTCTAAATTGAAATTTAATTCTGGAGTCACTGCCATGTCAACAGGTTAAATTTCTATTGATATTTTTCATTGCCGTTGATGAACACTTTCAATACAATAACTTTTTCTCAGGCCAAACATATTTATTACTTAAAACAAGTCAAAGTATTTTTAACAAATGAATCATCATATTACCACACTGTGGTTATTACATTGATTTGTATGCAGTTTTGTACTGTAGTATGTAAAGGCAATCTTCATAAAATAATATTTTAATGAAAATGCAAGTATTTTGTTAATCTAACAGAACGTTTAACTAAAAGGTACAGTAGTTTTGTTTGTTTAAATCCAAAATCTCTAATAAATCGGATTACACGCATCACCTTTTATTATTTAACTATTCGTTTTGTCATGCACCACTACTACTAAAGCAAAGTCAACAGAATTGTGTCACTTAAGCAAGCTGAATGATGTCTTATCTTCTACTGTCAGGCTCATTACAGGAGCGCAACAGTTTCATCCAGTCGTGTGAGAGATCAGGGAACTGTCCATGGTGCTGCTCAGCAAACTGGTGCTGAACAGATCCTTTCTTCCTCACAAACCGGCCTCGGCTTTGTTGAAGGTCATCTGGGTTCGGCTTTAACCTTCATGACCTTTTGACCTGCTCGTTTACGCCTACTCAGCTGTTAGAAAACATCCAACCACGAGTAAAACTCCCAGTACAACTCAAATTGACACTTCGGTTCAGCTTCGTAATGCTAAACATCAACACGCTGCCATTTGCATGCCATTTTAGCCCAATAAATCAAGAGATACGACACCAAAACGTTCACATGGTAATTGTGTACCCGTGTAACATCTTGTTACCTGTTTTTTTTTTTCCTGAACCCCTTGCACAAAGCCATCCATGCACAAACTTCACTTGGTTAATCCAGGCAAATGAATTTTGTGGGTTTAATTCAACAAGGTTTAAAAAATGTTCCATCTGCTGTGGAGCAGCTGGTGATAGACTGAATGTAATTAATTACTTAACTTTTGAACAGTAGTCCAGGAAAACAGAGCGCTGTGTGTGTGTGTGTGTGTGTGTTGGAGAAATGCAAGTGAAATCAGGAGCATGGCAGGAACATTACACACAATAGAGCAACGTTTGATTTTTAGCACCGACCATTTGATGCGATGACTCCAGAATTATATTCGCAATTAACTGAAAATGTCCAAATGAAAACAAAAGCCACTGAATCCTCTCCATCTGATTGGCTTAAGCGTTTGTGAGAGATTTAAGCGATGCATCAAATGTTTCTTTGAATCTGTAGGCAGATATCTTTCATATGACAGATAACCGAACGTGATTGTGCGAACTGGAAAAAAAAAAATCCAGCATGAAGATCAATTTGTACTCAGGCAAAAATAGAAGCAAGTAAAAAAGTAAAGCAGGAAAAGGCAGTGAGCCATGTTGTGTAATTAAAATTACATGGGCCTTTTTTGACACTTTTTTCCCTCTGAATATATTTCAACATCTACCTTGATAGCAGTGTTACCTCATTGGCTGCGGGTGTGTTTGTTGGCCTAACTATAAAGGATCTGCCTGCACCCTTGTGGGTTGGGAAGAATTAGGATTTATGAATTTATTTCCTCTGTTGTATTGTTTAAACAGCTTTGGTTCAGTTTTGATCCTTTCCTATGCCTTTGAGGCTGTTCCATGGTGTCAGCTGTTGACTGATAGTAAGAGAACTGCCGCACAGTATGAATGAAAGAGAAGTAGCGGTTGGTAAACACTGATAAGGGATAAATAGAAAGCGGTCAGGCAGAGATAGTTCAGTGGGAGCCCAGATTGTGTGCGGTCTGGTAAAATGAGATTCTAAGCCTGTCCTTTTTTATTCCCCCCCCCCCCCCCCCTTTACCACACCATCCACCAGCCCTTCACCACACACACACACACACACACACACACACACACCATCCACCACCCCTCCGGATTGCGTTTGTCTGGAAAATCTCCAGTGACCTGGCTCGGCAAGTCCTAGGCTTTAGAAATCTTTTTTTTTTTTAATGGTGTGTGTGTGTGTGTCTCTCTGTTTGTTTTGTCTACTGACATGGGTCAAGTTAGCCAATAGACATGTCCCTGCTGATTATGGACAGCTGCCACTGGTGTGAGTCCCACCTTAATGCATTTTACATGGAATTATGAGTAGAAAGACAATTTTGGAGTCAGAAGGACACAGCAGTCTGTGTAACATTACCAAACGTCACTGATATTAAAACACATTTCTTTTTGTTTTCAAGAGCGATATTGGCATTTTGACATTTTTAGCATTGTTTTCCCCCAAAACACTGTAGTAATTGAAGTAACAGTATATGTTTTTTTTAGTCATGGTCCTAGTAGAAATATTAAGAAAACAGGGCTATACTCTATATCTTTATAATTTTTCTACAAAACTTTGGAGTAATAATAATAAACATAATTGTACCTTATTTCAGCATGCTCACAGTAGAAAAATTAAGGAAATATTTTTTTAAATAAAAATATTACACTTTATAATAATTACGTCGCTTTGATTTTTAAACACGTTTCTTTTTGTTTTGAAGAGTGCACTCTTGCACTCTTTATAATTTTTTGATAAAGAAAAAAATAGCACAATTTCTATTATTTTTTAGTCATTGTCACAGCATAAATAAAGTGATTAAAGAAATAAAAATACAAAAGAAAAAATGCATAGGAATTTTAAAATATTTAACATTTAATTAATAGTTTGATATGCTTTATGTACTTGTTTTATGTTTACAAATTGCATTCATATTTAAATAGAATATTTATGCTAATTTTACACTGCATATTATCCTAATTTTGCTTCTTTTGTAACTATTAATAAATACTAACATTTAAATATTATGAAATTGCATTTACTATATTAATTTATGTTCAATATGTTAAGCCACAAACTGATGTTTTATTTAGGTTCATATATGAAAGCATTCAGATCGTTATTTATTAATTTATTTTTTGACCTTTGCTTTGCTTTTTTTTTTTAATCCATTTTTTATGAGATTAGACAGTCCTTCATAAGTTATACCTTGAGGGTCACCATGTGGTATATTTATACTGAAAATAGTTCAGCCCATTGTGCGTCGCTGCCTAATGAGATTGGTGGTTAAATGAATGACACAAAGGCTGAAGGGGGGCGAGTCGGGGGGATAGAGACCCAAAGCACTCGCTTTCCCCTCTCGCCACGCGACACAACAGCAAGACACGGCGTAACCCCGACCCCACCTCCTCTGCTCTCCACTAACAACACCTTTCATGTCGCTGTGAAAAGCTCGCGTGGATGTGGTAAGTCAGGTGGCCCTTCACTGCCCCGCTGACTGTGTTTGTGTCCGTCTGTGTTTGTTAAGAGAAGGAGAGGTGGGTTGGGGGTGAGAAAGATGCTTGGCTGGATGGAGGGCTTGATCTGTGAAATGCATCAAGACAAGTGCAGTGCTTTTTGTGCGCTGTCATTTCCAGGGTCGTGTTTGAGAGGGCTGATGCTCCTGGAAGCATGTTTCGGAGTCAGAGTTGAGACTCTTCTTTAGATAAAACTCTTCACTGTAATTAATACATTGTTTGTCTTTCCGCGTGCACGCTTTACTTTTGTGTTCGCCTCAATGTTCTCATCTTTAGCTGTGAAGCTTGTTCATTTGGGAACTAGTAGTTTTTGTTTAGTTGTGCTTTGGGAAGCGTGGCTTTTGATCATATGCATGGCAAGTTGACACATGTTAAACTAAAGTAGGTTCTTCCAAGATGCAAGTCAAAAGCCAGATTTAGTGGACTTTACGCTACGTGGTTAACTGATTATTTCAGGATGACTGTTGAATCAGAGGGTCAATTGATTTTTTTCTCAAAGTTTGCTTCCGCACAGTTGCTTTTAATAATGTGGTTAAAGTAAAAAAAATTAAAATTAATTAAACAGATATTTCATGCCTACCATTTTTTTATTTTTTTAAATTTGTGTAATTTAGTTATTTTTAATATTTCTTTTTGTTGTAATATAAAATAGCGATTTTAGTTTCCCACAAATTTGGCATAACATTTAGAAATAGCATAAATGCAACAATATTGAAAATTAATATTTCATAGTTTGCGACATGGCTTGTTATTTTTTTAAATAAGCGTGTGGTTCAGATGTAATGCACACACACACACACACACACACACACACACACACACTCAATGTAATATCTAAAGTTGTGGTCAATCACAATCTGATAAAAGCAAATGCAGAGAGTTTAAAATCTGTAAATTGAAACAACTTCAATTTATAAAGTACTTCTTTATTGAACATTTGGTCCTTTGAAAGATGCATATCTTGTTTTTTTCTGGCTATGAGAATATGGGTTAAGAGTGTTCAGAATCCATCCTCTTTATTAAATCCTGGGGGTTAAGTCAAATTTACATTTCCTTAAAGATTATTCATTTTACTGATGCATATAATCATGTTCATGTTCCATCTGCTGGTCTAGGAAGCTTGTTTTAAACTCATAATGTGGCTTTTTTGACCTTTTAAGTAAAATAGTGTGACCTCACAGTAGGGTCACAAATGTGTGTGTGTGTGCGTGTGCGCGCGCGCGCGTGTGTGTGTGTGCGTGCATGCGTGTGCGCGCACGTGTGTGTGTGTGTGTACGCATGCGTGCGTGTGTGTGTGTGCTCGTTTGCTTAGAAGTGAGCTGAACTTCCCTATGAGTATTTGGAAAAAAGAATTTGTGTATGATACATATTAATATATATAGATTTTTTATTATACTAAAATTGCAAAAAGCTTTTTCGTATTGGGTTATAGAGTTACATATAGTAGAATAGTATAGTAGAGTTACTTTAAGTAGAAGTGTGTGTGTGCGTGCGTGCGTGTGTGTGTGTGAGGGACACACAGGATATGTCCATTTCTTTTCAACAGAAGCATTGTAGTTATTAGGATAAAATAAGGCTATTACTGAAATGTTTGCAAATGTTCTTGGAGTTTATTTCTTGCATAGACATCATCATTTATTGTAAGCACCTTAAAAGCAAGTTGTAAAAACAAGTTTATGACAAAAGTGTGCACGCATCCATTCTGTTTATTAGAAGATTACAGAATGAGACTTCATAAATCCATGATCCTGATCCCTCAGCCCGTTTGGACATTTTAGTTAAATCAGAATTCCCCACTAGACCTCTTTTTAATGCATAAAATACTTAGGCGCAACTCTTTCCAAACAAAGCTTACTCGGACTGGGAATTCCTATGCCAGAGGTAAATCCGAGTTAACATGGATTTAGACTGGCATGAGTTAAAGGACTAGAGTTTGTAATCCAGGTGGCCTGGGGATTTCGCCACACACTGGCAAAAATCACTTAAAACTCCCCGAACAGCCTGAGTTGCAGGATCCAGCCTGAGATGATGACAGCACAGCGGAGATGTGCTGAAGCTGAGCTCGTGGTGCTGGTGTCTGTTTAGATGCCAAAGAGGACTTTCCAGCGTGTTATAGACCTGCTCGCTCTGCTTTATACCGTTTGCGTTGAAGATGTGTTTTTTTGAGTCTCAGCTTGTGCATGTTTATGAGGTGAAGTGTCACGTGTTTTTTTTTTGTTACGTGTAGACCAAAGAACCCCATTAATAAGGCTCAAGTATCCCTCATCTTTACTGTTCCTTGTGCTCATATTAACTTATTTTATATACAATATTTAGAATTAATACTATTAAAGCTGCTTTTAAACAAGTAAAACTATTGTGGGTGAAAAACAGACTCACAAAGTAGTGCATATATTCTACTTTTAGTGTAAAACTTTACAGATTACACTTTATTATAATTTTTTGTCTTTATAGTGGAACTGAAATAATGACATTAGTTACAATTATTTGTGTAATTTTTTTTAATTGATACTGTTATTTCAAGTAGCGCATATATTCTACTTTGAGTGTAAAACTTTACAACTTGTACATTGTCGTATTTTTGTCGTAGTGGAACTGAAAAAAATGTCATAAAATAACTATAATTAATAATAATTAATTGGTAAATGGATTCTATTATTATAATTAGCACATATATTCTACTTTGAGTGTAGAAATTTACAGATTATACATTGTCATATTCTTGTCCTTTACATTAATCACAGTTAGTTGTGGTTTTAATCTATTAATGTATTTTTTATATTATTTTACTTATTTATTTATTTTTAAATGGATACAATGTTAATTATAAGTAGCTCATATATTCTACTTCAAGTGTAAAATTTGACATATTACACATTATTATATTTTGGTCCTTATAAAGGAACTGAAATAATGACATTAAACACAAATTAGTTGTGGTTTTAATCTATTATTTTATTATTATCATGTATTATTATTTAATTCATTATTTTTTAAATTGATACCATCATTGTAATTAGCACATATATTGTACTTTGAGTGTACAACTTGACAGATTACACTATCATATTTTGTCCTTATAAAGGATTTTTAACATATTAATCTTTTATTATTATTATCTGTTAAGTATTTATTTTTCTAACCCTTTGACAGTCATTTTTATGTTGCTTTAAACTGCAGATTTAACAAATCAAAATTTAAACGGCACAAGTTCTCAGGTTGGCAAACACTAGTGTATTGGGAAAAAGTAACCCCCCCCCCCCCCCCCACAATTTTTTTTGTAATTTTGAAGAAAGCAATTTATGCGAAGTGAATCTAAATCACAAGTGTAATTCACCCTCACTTGCATTGCCAGATTGTTTTGGGGTTCAATTTCATAATCAGAGCTCAACACTGTCAGTGGCCGCCAGTTTCCCAACATATGCCATGAAGGGCAACCTTTCCCTTTTTCTCTCTCCGTCTCACATGCTGCTGAAACAAGTGAGCAAACAGGAGGGCCAGTGTTTGTGGAGGATGAAGAAGCTATGGTGAAGTGGAGTTGTTTAATGACAGGAACAGCTGACTCATTAGGCAAGTGCAGTGAAAGGTAATTAACCCTGGGAAAAGTACAGCTGCCATGCGAGCTGTTCATTTCAATCTTATTAGGAATCAGGAGTTTAAAGGGTCTTCTCCTTTCAAACCCTGCCCGTGTGATATAGGCCTGCCCCCCCCCCCCCCCTTTCTCTTTTTCCATTTTTTTAACCCAAGGGCGTCAGAGCCTGGAGACCTGGCTTTTGTGCTCCAGGATTTAGCTGGAATGGTAGCCACGGCTTCAACAAATTGCCGACCACCTGGTAGTACTCATGCATCCTCTCTATTGAGATACCTTCCCGTCCTGAGACAATGGGCCGGATCAGTGCGTGCTGATAACGGAGAACAAGCGTGGAAGTTGTCCCTGCTAACACCTGGCCTCGATTGTGGCATCTCATTTTCGTTTCAGATGCCCTTTTAAGCTTCTCCAAAGCACATTAAGGGAAGCGATAGGTCAGCCTTTGAATTCAAGATGTAGAGACAATGCAGTTGTTAGCATAAATAAATATGTTCACTTGCCCAATAACTTTTCTGAAATATATTTGTGTCCCTAAGCTAGGTCTTTTACTAGACTTTTTTGAAGTATCTCTCGCTGTTCAAATGACACTGTATTTTAAAGGAGCTTCAGTAAAGGGGGAACTGGCCATCAGACTTTATCAAAAAAAATTAAAGTGCCTGACAATATTATTTAGCTCTTTTGGAGCCAGTTTTATTAACTGAATGATGAATGAATGAATGAGTGAATGAGTGAATGAATGAATGAATGAATGAATGAACGAATAAAACAAATAAATAAATAAAATGTATTATTTATGATGAATTCTTAGTGTTGCAAACAACATTTTTGTCGTGTGTTTGTGGCAAATGGCATTTTTTAAATGTATTATATATATTTAAATTGTTATATATATATATGTATATATGTATATAAATAAATATTAAAATGAATTCTTAATATTGAAAAAATTATGTATATCATATTATATAATATGTCGATATATATATTTATATATATATATATATATATATATATATATATATCACAAATTCTTACTATTCAAAGCAAAAAAAATTATTGTGCATTTGTTGGATATATATATATATATATATACACTTTTAAAATTTCCTTTCAATGAGAAATTTAGCAAAAAATACACGATAATTTTTTTTTGTTTACAATAGTAAGAATCCGTTATAATAAATAATATATACATTATTCAGTACAGTTCATAGATGGATGGATGGATGGATATTTAATTATGTGGTTTTGTACCTGATATAGTGTTTAGTTTCATAGGAGTATTTTATCTATTTTTGTGCTCCATTATTAAATGACTTTATCATTTATTTATTTTATTTGGTCACTTCTGCAGAATTGTTTGCACGAGCTTTAACTTCGGAGCTTTTGCAATTTTCCATTGCAAACAACCTTTTTTATCATCAGCGTTTGCTGGCAGATTTCTCATCGAATAATTTATCAGATGAGAAATGCTTTAAACATTTGGAAACAAGTGTATCTTTGAAGTTACTCCCACATTAGACCTAGGGACAGATGATGCACTTTAAGGTAATTATACTGAAACTAATTATGCTTGCCCTAGAAAGAAAACATAGCCTCATATTCCAGGAGCTAACAGAAGTTAAAATAGCAGCTTTTTGAGTTCTCAGATTTCACAGTTTAAAGTCTCTGGCATGAAGTACACGGAGACTGATATCTCGCGTTTACACACACCCGCCCCTTCTAATCTCAGGCATCCCTTTTCTTTACATCTCTCTGCCTTTGTTTTTAGGCAGAAGGCCTATATAGTGAATGATCTGTGCTTTTTATCATTGTGAATATTTCTTCTTTTTTTTTTTTAGATTTGATCAATCTTTGATGTGCGTGTAATTAATTTCCATTGAAGTAAAAAGTATCAAAGCAATGTACAATAATGGATTGTGTTCAACTCCACCCAGTTCAGACATATGTCAATGTTTGCTTCACACCTCCGCATGCTTTATTATTTCAAAAAGCATGTAAACAAAACCCCCAACCGCCCAGCCGATGCGCATTCAATTGCAATTATTTTCTTCCTTTCTTCTTCTTTTTCCCCCTTTTTTTTCGGTTACAGTAAGACATTCAGCGCAGGGTGGAAAATGAAAGTAAAACGCCGCTATCTCTCGCTTTGCGCTTTATTACGCCGCAACAGAAAAACACTTAGCATGTAAAATGAATGTGGAAATTATTCCTGGGGTAAACTATAAACACACAAGTTACCCCTCCCACCCCCCCACCACCATCCTCCTAGATCAGAGTGTAATTGCCAGTAATCAGGTCTGTTTGCAGCTGATAAAACCTCTCTGAATGCGTGGAACCCTCTTTGTATGATGACTCAATTATGCCCGAAGTGGCTCATCAAACCTGGACCATCAGCAGCTTTAATAAATAAGGAGGCACAAACTTGCTGCAGGCGCATTGTGATTCCATTCATTCCATAATTAAATCCATTCCTGGCTTAACCCTTTTCCAACCAGACGCTACAGACAAACAAAAAGAGGGAGAGAGCGAGATAGAAAGAGAGTGGGTGACCTTGCAATGAGACCCTGTGTGTCTTCATAACTCTCTCTGTGCGATACTAGCGAGACAGGTGATATGGAGAGAGAAGAAAACAGGGAAAGGTGATTGGAAGGAGAGAGGAGAAGAGAGGGAGGGAGGTATCTGGGTGGAGATAGAGCTGGAGGTCTTTATTTATTCATTGTTTAGTGCCACATAGTGCTTATTTCGTAATTACACTGAAAGTACAATCTAATCATAACAGTCATTCAGGAAGGAAAAGGGCACTGAGTGTGCTTCGGATTTTTTTACGCTTATTTCTTTCTGCTTTTTTACCCTCTATCATTTTACAAAGTCGAGATACAAAGACAAATCTTAATGCGAGCTAGAGAGAGCACTTGTAGGTGTGCACCATTTAATTTAAAAAAGCCTTTCTTTTTTAGAAATACACTTCTGAAAAGTCTAAAAAAGTTGTTAAATTTAAATTAAATGCAAGATAAATAACTTGGACGACTCATTTAGAAAACGCTGTAAAAATGTGTGCGCACAAATGCACTTACAGTGGAAGTCTATGTGAATATCGTTGCATGCTGCTTAGACTTTTTTTTTTAATTATTATTTATAAATCAAAAAAGAAATGTATCCATTTTTCAACATTCTGAAATCTAACATCCACAATAAGTGTCAAAATCAAAAATATAATAAAAAAATATTTTAGTATCATTAATATTTTCTATTAATAATTTGAGTCCATTTATATTTTTTTATATTTTCCTCTTTCATTTTTTTAAAGAGATTTTTTTTAGTTTTTTTTCTTAAAAAAATTTGACATTTTTTAAATTTTATTTTTAGTTTGTTATTTTAGTAAGTTAGATTAAGTTTAATTTTTTATATTTTATTTAATTTCAGTTACCATTTATTTTATTTCAAGTATGTTTTTGTTACACTTTATTTTACAGTGTTCGTTACACAATACATGTTATTACTATAATAATAACTATAATTTATGCATAATTGCAGGCAGCTAACCCTAAACTAAACCCCAATCCTATCTCTAACCTTTTAGTAAGTACATTTAGTTAATTACTCTCTAACATGGACACCTTAAAATAAAGTGTAACCTGTTTTTGAATGGTTTTAGTTTTAGTTAATGATAATCACCCTGCTTCCGTGACACTCATTTGGTTTACTTTTTTACTAATTGTTTACTAATAACCTACAAAGAATTGAAATCGTTAAAGTGAATTCTGTGTCAAATATAAGTTAAAACACAAGTTTGTACGCTTGCCCCATAGACTTCCATTGTAAGTGTACAACTCTCAATCCACGTTTGTTTTTCCTAAAAATATTTTCCGTGCTATTCAACAGAATACACAAATATTGTCGTTTACCTTGCAATTTAACCTGGAATACTATTCCTGTGCATGTCATAATAAAGCTAAAGATGATTTGAGGTTTGGTTACTAGCAGTTGTCCCTTGAGCGGTTAAATCCGATGAGCGATTGTGATGCTGATAACAAATGTAATTACCATATGCATTGTGTCGTTGTCTGTTTGTTTGTCTTATTTTCGGTGATGTTAGCATTCATGTGTTAAAGACTAGGAATGCGCTAACATTGTACCAGGCCTTTAATGATAGCGTCTGCGTTTCTGTTTTGACCAGAAAATGTCATTCATATTTTCTTTCTCATTTGTGTATGTTAACACTAATCTTCTTTGTATGTATGTTTTTAAGGGTCGCCGTGTCTTTTATTTGAATCAAATCACGCCCATTGATGTCTAGAGGCTGTAAAGTGCAACTCTCTCGTTGGGCTCAGACGGGGCTTTGAGAAAAAGAGCAGATGGGTTAGGGTAAAGTGCAGCGGCCGCATACACACATGCGCAGACGTACACACACACACACACACACGCCGCATCAGGAAGCACTATCTCCTTGGAGACGGCGAGGCCATGCACATTGGTGGCCCGGCCCTCAGAGGGACGCTGTCTGCGCGCAGAAGGGGCTAGAGAAACCCCCTTATAATGATTCAGCAGATGACAGGCCGCTCAAGGAGTGGGCCGTTTTTCTTCTTATGCTAATGAGGGGGGCCCCCTCCTCGTCCCCGGGCCCCTGTGCTCGTGTGGTGGTGGGGGCCAACGGGCAAAAGATGCTGGGAGTTTTTAGCCATAATTAACACAAAGCTCTCTCTCTCTCTCTCTCTCTCTCTCTTTCTCGCTCTCAAAGCCAACAGGCATGAATGGCTCACCAATAGTGGAGCTCAGGCGTTGTGTAGTGCAGCGTTTAAATTGTCCCGATGCACGCAATCACACAAAACTCTTCCCGGATTAACCATATTAATTACACACAAGCTATTTGATTTCTGTCAAGCAATCAATTTGCATCTTGTTAAGAAAGCCACATGAGGTCTTGTCTGGTAATTCACTCCCAGGTTTCTCAACGGCACCGTTTGTAACATTCACGGTTAGCGCTTCGAACAACTCCTGAATGTAGTCGTCCGAGTGGAAGTGAATTTAAAATAAAAGTGTTTTTAAACTGTGCACTGTTACCTAAAAATGGCACAAAAAAGAGTATTATTTAATATGACTTTGAGTGCATTGAGCTCATTTTAACAGATATAAATAGATTTTTAAAGTTAAAGCTGCACATTTGAATGTTTTACGTGAATCAGAAATGTCTTATTAACTGCAGGTTTTGTGGTCATGTTTTCACTTAAGGACACATTTGTGAGTTAAAAAATTATTTCACATTAGTCATACTCCGTAAAGTGCAATTCAAGTTGCCCTTGATATATTTTGTCTTTCTTTCACTCTGAGCATGAATAGCATTTCTATTCGAACAACTCCTAAATGTAGTCGTCCAAGCGTAAGTGAATTAAAAATGAACTGTCTCTTTAAAAAGTATGCACACGCTAAAAAATGTCATAAGAATGATTTAAAATGACTAAAGCAACCTGACTGCATTGAGTTATAGTGATTTTCAACAGGGTAGAAATATCTTTTTAATGTTTTACAATAAAAATGTCCTTATAACTGCTGTATTTTGTGTCATGTTTTCTCTAAAGGACACATTTGTGATTAAAAAATGTATTCCACACTAGTCATTCAAAAACACTTGTCCTTGATATCTTTTGTAATTTTCTTCTTCACTCAGAGCATGAATGTCACACTCACATCTTAGAACAGCTGAAGAAACGTGTGTGCAGTAACCGGAGCAGAACATCTTATTCATTACAGGCCAAACAAACAAAGGTAAAATGAGTCATTCTTTCTGCAGTGGATATATATTGGCCATTGATTCAGTCAGAGTACTGTATCTCGCATGTGCACTTCCAGTAGTTTATACACTCCTGTTCATATGTATCAATTCGTGGACTAAAAAAAATGTATTTGCCTGTTTTTCATGTTGGTGTGTATTTACATGCTACATAATCATTTAGGCCTATGAAAGTAGAAAAGTTAGTAAAGTAGTAAATTTCTCTAGTAGCCAATCCGAGTACTTTATCTATCTTTTTTTTTTTTTTTTTTTTTTTTTTTATTGAACATTTTCTGTGTGAGCTTTAGACACAATGGAAATGCACTTAAAATGAAAGTCTTTGGGGCAACTGTTGTTCATAACTATGTTAGTACATAACTTTCAACATAGTTTGGGTTTTCTAACGTTTTAGTATAAATCATTTTTGAGTGTGTGTTTAGCCAATATGATACACAATCATTTTAAAAGTATTGTTACCAGTACAACACTGTAAAAAGGAAAGGTAAAAGTCAAATATATTCAATCATAATATATTATTTAATATGAACAAACTTGATTATTTTAGTTTGCAGACAATGTTAGCTTTTTTTAAGTGATAGTTGCACAGTATATTAAAAGTATATACCAACATAGTATATTATAGTAAAGCATGCAAAGTTTGTTTGTAGTTTGTCTGGGGAATCACTTGTGCCATTGTTTAAAGTTGTTTTTGGCAGGCTCAGTTGAACCTGACTTGATACCTGAGGCCGGCGACGCTTGTTGACATATGGTTTGGTTTTGTAAGGTGGTGATGTGTAATTTAAGGGATTGTTAGTGAGCAGCTGTTGCCTGATCGCTCTCCTCCTCATGTCAAAGTTTCCGCTCTGAACATACCAAATATCAAATTACGTAACCCTTGAAATCTGCGTAACCTTTGTTGAAATAAAGCCCTGTGCTTGTCGGGGCTAATAAAAGCTTTTCTTTTTACTCTCTCAGCGAAACAATACAGAAATCACGATACAAAAACCTGGCTCTCGCAGTTTTTAATAGTTTCAGCTTTCAAGAGGTGTTCAGAAAAGCCCGTCCGGAAGCGCCAGGCCACTTCTGGCGTTACGTGTGTTAGCGTGCGTCTGTGTGTACACGAGCGAGCCAGTGTAATGAACTAATCAGGTACATTAGTTTTTACAGAATGTAATCTATAGTGTTTGGGAGTTGTTTGTCTCAATAGGGGCCCCCAGTAATCAAAAGTAATGAAGCTATTACGCGTCGGGAGCCGGGAGAGGGCCGGCGTGGCATTAAGAGTGGGCCACATAAAAGGTTTATTAAAGGAAATTAAGGTCCATCAATGCCACACCTGCTCCCCCTATTATAAATGTATGACAGGTCAGTGGCTTCAATCACAACAGCCAAGCCGAGAGAAGGGGAGATAGGAGTCATGTTTCCCATTATAAGCGAAGTAACAGCCCAACCAGTGACTCACCGAGCTCACCAGACCCTCCGACCGCTATAGAGCGCCATCAGCCCAGAATAATTACATTTAATAGGTTTTATTTGGGATCAGCAAGGCACTGCTGGCAGAGAGAGAGAGAGAGAGAGAGAGAGGGAGGGAGAGAGAGAGAGGGAGAGTGAGTGAGTAGGTGCAGCGGTATTAACAACTCTTTTTGTCTAAACACACACACACACACACACAAAATACTACTTTTGTTTGTCGCTGGTTTTTGCATTATTATATTTTTGCTCGCCCTGTCTCACCCTCTTAAAAGTGGAGGCCTGTCTGACTGGTCTCTGCTTGCTGCTGTAGTTCTGTGTCAATTAAATCAAGCCAAAATATGAAGCCCGACACACAATGCACGTAATGGACCTGAGCCACTGCGTGAAATTTCCCTCTTTTATTTGTCATAAAGTTCACTGACCTTTCATTTCTTGTGCTGACGCCTCATTGCACGCTCCAGGAATCACTGAATTGATTGGATTAGGTTTTTTACTACTATTATTTACTGTAATCCTAGAATTTTAAACTTATTCATTCTTTTCTCTCTTTTTTTAAAATCTAAAGTTGTGATGCTTTGCAGATAGGGTGTTTCTGAAATTGCAAATGAAGTGCTTGATAAACTCTTTGCATGACAATAATCTGGCTTACTTATTAATAACAAAAACTGACAGGAACTTAGCTGTCACTCTGATGATGAGATCCTGTTGAGATTTGAGAGTTATTAAACAGGATTATAAATCTCTGGAATTGAAAATTGCTATTTGTTATTAACTTTTTTTCTGTTTTTATTTCCAGATGGAGTCTGACAGTGAAGAGAATCGCAGCGAAACATGTGATGGCACAAGTAAGTGCTTCACAAGTTTAAAAATATATAAAGACTATTTTTATTAATATAATATAACATAACATAACGTGTAATAATATAACATAACAATAAAACATAACATAGCAGTGTTTTATTTTATCTAGTTTATATATATATATATATATATATATATATATATATATATATATATATATATATACTGTGTGTGTGTGTGTCTATGTATGTATGTGTGTGTGTGTATATATATATATATATATATATATTATGATCTATTTTTATTGATATGATTTATATATCAATCTATCTTCATTAGGTTAATAAATCTTCTTTTAATTAATTCTTTATTATGGTTCAGATCAAGTAGATATATCTAGCTTGACTTTTTATATTTGACTTCATATAATTATCAACAGTATACTCAGCGATTTATATTCAAATAGTTAGAAATGTCAACTCCTATTTACATATTTTAATTAACATCTGTTTAGCATTTTATAAAGTTTAATGGCGTAATAATTTTTGCATAAAGTGTTAAAATGCTTCATATCATTGTAAAGATGTATAACCCATTACCTCTGCAACATAATATTTATTTCATGCACTTGTTATGAAACATGATCTCATAACACTTTTTAGAAAGCATTATTGGTTTGTATAAACATGCATTATATTTGCCCTGTACAAAGTTCACATAAACAAGCTGAACACATTTCCCATGATGCCTCAGCGACGGCTTCCTGACAGGCCCGTGTGCGCACGCCCCCTTTTCCTACGCACATTTGATCTGAAGTGTTAGTTTAACGGTCTCACATCAGATCTGTCAATTTTAATATTAATCCTCTTTAGCTGGAGAGAGGTGCGGTTGCCGCGGCGATGCATTATGCATAGACAGTGACTTCATTATGTGGCAATATTCTTTCAAACGAGTTAAGGAGGGCATCGTGAATGGAAAGAGCGACTAAAGCATGACAGGGGACATCATTATTCAAGTGTTTAGAGCCACGTACTGTACCGCTCATGTGCGCCTGGCCCTTTAATGTGCCGGTAAAAATTCATGATGGTGTTTTATTGAGTCTTCACCATGGGATTGAGGTGAAGCTGTGAATGAGATATTTTCTCCTACTGACACACATTCCTTCTCTCTCTCTCTCTCTCTCTCTCTCTGTCTGTCTGTACATCTCGTGAGACTAAGTTCACAGTGAAGCTTTGAATATATCATGCTGTCAGAGCTGTGATTGTTAAACACTGTTTAGTAAAGTGATCCAGCTTTTTTCCCCCATGCAAATCCAGATATGTGTATTGCCTTACACTGTGTAGTCAGTTGCTAATTTTGCCCCAAGAGAAAATATTGTGCATCCTGAACATGCTTTATGAAATATAAAACATTTCATTCCTGTCAGAGAATTTTCATTTTCCTTTCATTTAGTCTACAAAATGTTTGTCTGGTAACCTAAAAAGTGCATCTTGTAGAAACATATTAATGACTTAGTTTTATTCAAGTCAAATATATAATAATATAATAAAAATATAATATGTAATATATGTAATTTAAAAATATATATACATGTATAAATAAATATAAAAAATGTATGAAAAATATTTAAATGTAATGAATTTTAATGGCATTTAATTTAATATATTTTTTTATTTAATATAATGTATTTCAATGTTTTTTGTAGTTATAATGTAATATGCATATTATTTTATTGTATTATTAATATTATGCATAATATTTAATGAGACTGAATACTGAAATGCTGAATACTTTGTGTTGCATCAACAAACATATCTCTTTTATGTAACAACTACATTTTTACTTATAATGATGAGTAAATTAACTATTTGCAATTGACATAAATACATGATTAACTGTGTGATGTTCATCCCTACTTCATAAGAAAGACATTACCCAGAATGCCTGACCTTAAAGGGCCAGAGCACTGTAAAAATGACAATTTTGTCATTGTTCCAAACCTGAATGACTTTCTCTCTTTCAAGTTTGGTGCATTCTTAGAAATAAGGTTCTATATAGAACCCTAGGGTTCTTGCCTTAATTTTAGAGAACGCTTTGTGCCAAAAAGGTCCTATATGAGGAGAAATATCTTGATGAGGAGAATCTTTGCATAATACTTTCATGTTTAATGGGTTACTTTAATGTATGTTAATGAGCTGTTTACTTTATAAAAATGATCCCATGATGGAAGCCCCTAAAAGGTTCTGTAAATCAAGTGTAAATCCACTAGCAAAATAGGGTCAACTGATAAGGGCAGATCCTCTCTAACGTGTTTTTTTAAAATACCTGAAGCCTTATTTGCATCTTTTTGTTTTGTTTGGATTTGCATCCTTTTTGCTGCTATCCATAGTCATATTTTCAGAGCGCAAAAAAAAGAGGTAGAGGAAGTTTTTTGCTTAAGATGTTTTGTATGCCAGAAGAGTTGTATCCTCAACACAAGCGTCTCTCAGCAAGTCAGCAGGAGCCTTCATCATTGTGTCCGTCTGAGTGTGACATTAAAGCGAGAGGTGTGTGAAGGATCACAGGCAGGTGCTGGAGGGGCCGGCTCGCTGCTGGAAATGTAAACATGTGTGTTTACTCTTTCTCTCTCTTTTTCTGTTTGCAGTTCTGCCTGACTGCATCGCTGAGGCGCCCAGGTAAGCCAGAGAGTTCACTACCTGCTTCCGAGTGTCAGTTTATGGCTTTTCTGACGGCTTTTCATACGTGCAGTTGTCAAAAGTTGCATTTAAGATTTCAGGTATTGGACACTTAACAATAAATGAATGTCTTTGCATTGGATACCAAATATTAAATCAAGTAAATCGTCTTTTCTTTTGACTAATTCGACTTGTCTTCATCATGTTTGCTCAGTCTTTTAACCTAGTGTTTTGATGTTTTTTAGCTGATGTTTCAAGTTATTTAGTTCATCACAACTACTGAACATGATCCTTTTGAAGAACTATTTTGTGCTTGAAAAGTGTACAAGTATATCTTTCTTTAAAATAAATGTCGCTTGATTGGATGTTTACCTCTAATGCAATGACATTCATAAAGTATGAGTCTGCTTGCAAAAAGAGGATGCGACAAAGCTCGTAATAAAACAAGAAATCAACATTGGCTTGGCTTTTCGGAGATGGCGAGAACACAGTCAAGCACAACCAAAACAATGTTCTTCCGCAAAATGCATACAGCTAGAGGGACGAAAGTTACATAGTGTACCTTTAAGTGTTCAAATACTTTTTGGGGTAGGTGTAGTTTTGTAAATTATGGAAGCTTGTTTCCGTCACAGAATAAAAAAATAAAAAAGGTAATTGCGACTTTTCTATCTCGCAATTCTGAATCTCAGAATTGCCTGATATAAAGTCGCAATTGTGAGTTATTAAGTCAGAATCATGAGACATAACTTTTGAAAAAAAAACTACTTTTTTCTCAGAATTGTATGTTTATATCTCGCAATTCTGACATTATAACATGCAATTGGGAGATATATAGTCAGAATTGCATAATATAAAGGCTCAATTGCGTGTTATAAAGTCAGAATCGTGAGACATAACTTTTGAAAAAACCCCTACTTTTTTCTCAGAATTGCATGTTTATATCTCGCAATTCTGACATTATAACATGCAATTGGGAGATACATAGTCAGAATTGCATGATATAAAGGCTCAATTGCGTGTTATAAAGTCAGAATTGAGAATTGTGAGTTTATATCTCTCAAATTTGAGTTTATCTCGCAATTATGACTTTATAACATGCAATTGCAACTTTATATCACGCAAATCTGACTTTATATCTCGCAATTATGACTTTATTTCTCAGAATTGCAAGATATAAGGTCAGAATTGTGTGAAAACTCGCAATTATCTTTAAAAATATTTTATTTTGTGGCGGGAACAAGCTTCCATAGTAAATGGCTTGTTGCATGCGTCTTATTATTTAGCTGCATGAATTGTCTTTATACTAATGCAATGCAAGTTGTTTTGTGCAAATTTCTTTTTTGTCAAAGTCTACTCTTACCTTTTTATGATATCGGCCTACAGCAAACATTTTATTCTCTGTATCATTCCTTATTATGCAGCGTGATAGATGATAATAGCAACAGATTTCTCATTGAAAATAATGAGCCAGTTCATGCTTGAGTGTTTTGGACTCTGTGTTCACACATAAGTTCACACATGAGGATTTGCGATGTTGAATTTCTTAGTCACATCTTGCAGGGATTTCAGATGCTGCCCTGATGAGTTTTGTAACAAAGTCGGTGCTTTAAAGAGTATGAAATGCCATTCGCCACCCTTTTTGTGTGTGTGTGTGTGTGTGTGTGTGTGAAACCGGATGTTCAGTGAGACAAAATGTAGGGCGAGGCTCGATTTGATCCATCGGGAATTGATTGGATGGTGAAGTGGCCTCTTATAAGTGGTTGGAGGGGAGGGGTTGAAAAATAAGAAGGCTAAAATGGAAAGTCGGTTCAGAGGTGGAATTATATTTTTGTCTTTGGAATAATGTGTGCCACCGTATCATTTACTGTAAGACCAGAAATGTGAATTAAGAAAGACGTTTTTGATTTAATGTTAACTTGAAACTACATTTCTATCTGTTATCTGTCTTATCAGAGAGCATTATGGGTCAATTATAAAAAATAAGTAATAATATATGAGAAAGGAGAATCTAGTCATGTCTGTTCACATACACTACTGTTCAAAAGGTTGGGGTCGGTACGATTTTTTGTTTTTGAAAGAAGTCTCTTATGCACATCAAGGTGCATTTATTTTATCAAAAGTACTGTAAAAACAGTGAAATTGTGAAATTTTATTACAATTTAAAATGGCAGTATTGTTTTTTTTTTATATATTTTAAAATGTGTTTATTCCTGTGATCAAAGCTGTATTTTCAGCATCATTACTCCAGTCTTCAGTGTCACATGATCCTTCAGAAATCATTCTAATATGATGATTTGCTGCTCAAGCAACATTTATTTTTATTATCAATGTTGAAAACAGTTGTGCTGTTTATTTATGTGGAAACCGTGATGTTTTTTGAGGATTCTTAGAAGGAAAGAAAGTTCAAAAGAGCTGCATTTATTTGAAATAGAAATCCTTTGTAACATTATATATGTCTTTACTTTCCCTTTTGCTCAATTTAATGGATACATGCTGACCCCAAACTTTTGAACAATATTGTAAGTCATTTAATCAATGAGCTGCATTTGTAAGACTTAAAAGGTTCCACAAAGAACCAAAACACTGATCTGAAGAGCCCATTGTTGGACATCGTAATATATATCGCAACTCAAGAACCAAGAACAAGAGTGTTTTTTGATGAAAGGACCATTGAAGAACCGTTTTGAGTTTTAATTGGCACAACTTATTTCAAGATGTGTCTAAACAAAACTAAACCTCATGGGTCAGATTCATTAGATCCTTGTACCTCAACCAATCACATACTCAGACACAGACAGTTTAACAGGTTGATTTGTGACATGACGCATCCATTAAATGACCCCTGTGTTCTCCTTCCAGCTTGCATCTCGGAGCGGGTAAAAAGCGTGCGGCCGCAGAAGGGGTCCGCGGGGCGCCAGTCAACAAGAGGAAATCTCTCCTGATGAAGCCCCGCCACTACAGTCCCAGCCCCTGCCCCAGCGAGGAAGACCTGGCAAACGCTCGGGACAAAGACGAGCCCAGGAACACTGACACTCCAGCAGGTAGACAGATGTCCTGTTGTTTTGTCTGTTTTGATGAACAATTGACGCTGAATTTTAAACTACCATCTGTTGCATTCATATATTTGTTTCCCTCCTCCTCCTCCTCCTTCGCCTCTTCTCCCTCCTCCCCTATCGCATCCATCTATCCATCTATCATGTTTGTCTATCACGGCGTCCCATGGAAGTTGATCCGTCAGAAAATTCCTAGCTGTTTTTTCCCCGCATCCGGTCTCCAGATTAAGGACGATTTCCTCCGCCCGACTACTTTGAAACCCGGATTAAAAACTCGGTGGCGTTAAAGTAGCTGGCGCCGGGTCGATTATGCAGCCTGGAAAAGTGCTTTTTTATAAGCAAGTGTGGTTGCTTGCATAATTATGCAAATAGGGTAACTGAGAATAGAATGCACCAAATTATATTGTGCCTCGTTGACAAAAGAGAGTGATCATACACTCCAACAACAAAACATTTTTGGCATCGGAGGCACGGAAACGTTAAAGTCGATATTACGTTTTAAAGCAGTCTCCTTTCTAGAAACAAAATGCTGCCATTTCCTAATGAATCAAATTATGAGCATGTTGGCAACAATACCCATGCTTTACATGTGTACCTCCACACCCCTATAATCTGCACTTATTTGGTATATTTTTAACGATGTAACCAAGCAACAAACGTAATTGTCCCTTCCGAAAGCTTTTGTTAGACCATCGAATGCAGCCCAAATATACATAATTAGGCATAATGTGTGCTGCTCATTATTGGACACATGTGGGTTGTTAAATGGACAACAAAATAGCTCAATAAATTGAACAGCATCATTGGAAATGGAATTTATTTGTTTCTGTGATTTCATATTACCCACAATAATCATAACCTCTTTTTTTTCCCTTCCTCCTTTGAGTTTTTTAGTATTATATTCTGAAGTTGCGGAATGATTAGGAAAATCTCATTTGTCATATTTCCCTGCTGTCTCGCAACATGTTTGCTTCGCGTTTTGCCAAAGTACACTGCTGAAGAAGTGCTACTGAAAAAAAATGTAAAAAACATAATGTGCGGGGTGTGCCTGGGAGTGAGTGACGACTGGGACCGTAGCGAAATTAATGGATCTGTAGAAGGACGAGAGGGGTGTGTGAATTTAAGGAGAAAAAAAAGGAAAAGGAAAGGCAGGGGAGAAATTAAAGGGATGTAAGGCTTCCATTTGGTGCTGTTATTGTGTGTGTGTGTGTGTGTGTGTGTGTGTGTGTGTGTGTGTGTGTGACTCCAGCCAAGCTTCTGGTCTCCATACACACAATGGTAATGGTTATTCTGGAGTGTAAACCATTCACCTGTTCCAAAACACAAACCACTCTCTGCATCCAAGCATTTTTCGCCCTTGTTCGCTCCAGTCTTTTTTTCCCCACTGTTCTGTATTTTTTTTTTTTTTTTGGTCAGGGCTGTATCTCCATCTGGATGGCAGAGAACTCCTAATCATCTGCTCTGTTAATTGTGTCTTAGCATAACTGGCGAACTTTTCATCTGCGCTGGATCGCTTTGGGTTTTCACACCTCAAACTGCTGACAAAAGCGACATAATCAGGAAAATCGTCCGCTTTTAAGTGTGTTAGCAGTGGAATCCATGCTCCATTTTGGTTTAGCCGTCCAGATGCTTCATGGTTTTGTGTTACGGGCACTGATTCTTGAGATATGGGACGAAAAGAGCGACAGAAATTAATAAATATTGAAGTTTAAAGTTTCTGGACTAATCTGTTTAGCATGTTCATGTTTTGGTGCAACTTCCTGCTTCCATTTTCGCACAAATTTTATTTCCATTCTCTATCGCTTTGTACAGATCAACACCGTCAGATACAAACATGAGTAGTACCATGTCAGATATTTATAATAAATGGAGCATTCAGCTATGATTAAGAATAAATTGAGACCACAGGACGGCTTCAAACGGATTTTCAGCTCCGTCTTTTTAAATGTCAGAAACATCTCACGGAAAATCTGATGGTGCTGACAAAATAATGACATTTATTTACAGATGTATTGTAGCCATTTTGTTCATTTGGAGTTGCTTTACTAGCATATGGAAAAATAAAACATTCAGGATAAAGACTAACTTGCCTGATTTTATTCATATTTTCATAACCTGAAAGATGTGTATTTTTTAAGGTGCATTTATTTAAATTAATATTATTTTTAAAATAATCTTTTATTTAAAATATACATATTTATTTAATTTAAATATATATAAATTTTAAAAATAGCAAAAATAGCATTATTTTTTAGTTTTTTTTTTGGAAAAAAATATAAATATTAATATAAAAAAAATATTTATTTAAAAATACACCTTTAAAAACCCCCCTTTTTGATAAAAATATTAATAAAATCCGGCAAGTTAATCTTCATCTTGATTGTTTTATATATTTTTGAGAGATTTGATGAGTGAAAATATAACTGTTTACCATGTTTAAGGAACATTCTAACTGTTCTGATTTCTATTATTGTTGATTTAAAAGTGTGGGGCACGTTTCATCTCTCAAGAATCAGTGCAGTAACATTCGACGCATTCAATTGGATGCAATTCCAAAAATAAAAACGGACGAGATTAACCACCCTTTCCTCAAGCAGCATGCATAAAAACTATAATTATCTGAACAAACGGAATCAAAATTTAGGTTGTGCGCTAGCATTATGCCTTTTCATTCGTACAGCGCCAATGTAGACCTCTGCGACATTATGCCGAGTTTGGCATGGTACGAACCAATCCGCAAGCACACTCTAACCCCTCAAAGCCTGGTTTCCATTTTTGGCAAGAGACGGGTGAGATTGTAAATGCCACTGAGCTCTCTATCCCCCATTTAGGGATGTTTTTGGGGGGATTAAAAGCAGGACTACTTTATATGCTCTTTAAGTCTAGCAACTGTTTGTTAAGGCAGTATGATCCCATTAGAAGCTCCTGAAACCGCATGTGGCGGCAGCCAAAATGCTCTAATATCTAATCAACTCAGTGGTTGCATATGGTTTGGAGGGTGGCATAAGGCCCTCTAAGAGGATAGATGTATCTTGTGCTTACGCTGTATTTTGAACTTTAAACCCTAGTGCCCAAAGAGCTTTAACCCCGGCGGGTAAGTTTCAGAGAGATCAGTTGTGGATTGTAAATCAATCCAGCTGATAGTTTTCTTTTGTTAATCATTGACTCGATTGCTTAATATAATCGGGTCTGTTGCAATTCCAAAGAGTCGTTTAAAGGTGATTTTGAGGGATAAAAGATCTGAGATTTATCCCCCCCCCCCCAAAAGAGGAATTATTCACCCTATAAACCCCCAGTCAAATAAGCTTTATGGATTTATCAAAAGTAGTACTGTAGTATAGAATCATGCTGCTTTCTGATTAGCGTTTACAGCTTTATATCATTGTGGATTTGCAAAAAAAAATTCCAGTACATTTAACACATTTTTAAGCAAGTCGCACTTTAAAAAACACTGTTGCGTAACTTGAACAGATGGAAGATTAAATTAAGAGGGCATATTTTTCATTATTATTTATCAATGTTAACATTTAATACATTTTAAGTGTTATTTATTTTATATTAAGGTCAAGTTATGTATATATTTCAATTAATAAATGGTGATTTTAGATGTGGTGGTCAGTAAATACTCAAATATTTGTATGCACTTGGGATACATAATGTTTATCATAATGTTTTCTTGACAAAATTGTATATTTTCTATAATTTTTTTTATTACATTTTTTTTAAATCATTTGAAAACATTTGAAATGTTTCTTTCTTTCTTTTTCTTTTTTCTTTCTTTCCATCCATCCATCCATCCATCTATCCATCTATCCATCCATCAATCTATCTTAGTTTATGAATGTGCTCAGAGACATATTTTGTGTTTCCCCTTCACATTTTTTCCAAATCCCAAACTGAATCTGTCATATTTGTCACAACTTGTGATTTTGAAGGATCTGAAAACCATCTGTTAGTCTTTTACTTCCAAACACAATCATTTAATGCGCTCTTACTGATGATCCATCAATTTAAACCCAATTGTTCTTCTGTGTCTCAGATGAGGAACTCAACGGCAGTGATGTTCTGGAAGACACGGTCTATCACAACGCAAACTCTCACCACTTGTTGTCATGGTCGGAACAAACGAGTGAGGGTTCGCCAGACCTGATGGCTCAGATGTCCGAGCACCAGAATGAGCAAGAAGAGGAGGAACACAACCAGGACTTTGAAGACCAAAATCAGGAGGAGATCAGAGCCAGCTATCACCTTTCTCCAGACAGAGAGGCAGACGAGGAAGAATGGAGCGTTCCTCCGTCCCTAACGAAAGTCAACGGGATCCATCACAGCCCCAGTCCACCTACAGACGACGCTTTCATAAAAAGACTCCGAATAGGTCAGCAGTTCCACGAAGACGCTCTTTCTGCTTACATGAACAGAAACAGTGCTGGGAACTTTATGGAGGAGTATGGCTCTCTGCGAGAGTTCAGCGACAGTGAGGAGGAGCTCCAGACGCCCAGGATTGAGGAGCGAGGAGGTGTTTGGGGTCCAGGTCTGATGGCCAGACGTCTGGAGCTGGATAGAGCCCGACTGAACCTCAGTCTTCTAGAGCAGGCCATGGTGCTGCAGTCTGAACATAGACAGGTCATCCACAGTGCCTACAAAGACATGGACCGCTTCCTCCTGGAGCAGATGAACCATGATCGGAGGCAGCAGAGGATGCTGGAGATAGACGCTCGCTCCATGTACCACAGCAGCAAAGGTGAGATTTACTATCGCATTCTCACTGATTTTTAAACATTATAGTTTGAATTCCTTGTAAATATTCTGATTCCTTAAAGTCGGCATGAATCATAAGAGTCATTCAATCAGGAGTCGAACTAGACGATGTGTTTGATTTGTTAAAAAGAACCGGCTCATTAGAGTCGTTCATTCTGGAATCAGACTACATGCCTATGTTTCTGATTTACTAAAAAGAACCGGCTCATTAGAGTCGTTCATTCAGCGGTTGCACTAGTCGCGCTGTATATGATTAGCAAAATAAACCTGGTTCATAAGAGTCATTTATTCAGCCGTCAGACTTCAGACTTTGTTGCACTTTATATGTTTGTGATTCGAAAAAAGAACCGGCTCATTAGAGTCATTAATTCTGTGGTTAACTGATTCAGACTGCACTGGTCACACTTGTCTGTTTTGCGGTGCCTTTTATTGCAGGAAACTGTTGTAATGTTAACGAACGGAACCGAACATCATTCAGTTTACATTTTTAGGGATGCACCGATATAAAAATTTTGGCTGATACTGATAATTCTTTATATTTGAAAGGTGATAACCGATATACTGTATTGGCCAATAAATCTAAATACAAAGTTTTGACAGCCTGATTATGAAAACAAAAGTCTCACCATTAAAAGCCATGTCCCAAGCACACAATTATGTATAATGTTCTCATTATAATTTTATGTAGCCATATGACAGACCTGCACTGCACGTTGCAACCATATTTTCCTTTTTGAAGTGATTTTAATCATATTTCAACCAATTCAAAACCATCATTGTGAACAGAGCACATCTGAAGTGTCACATGTACATGTACTTACTATAGGGTTAGCATCAGGGTTTGGTTTGGATTAGGGTTAGTTCCATGTAGTTATGCATAATTTATAGTTATTAATATAGTTACTACATGTAACATCTTTAACAATGACATTGTAAAATAAAGTATTGCCATTTATTTTTTTTACTTAATAATTTTAATATTATTATTTATTATTTATTATTATTATTATTTTTTTTTTACATTTTTCACTTTTTCACGGACCCACTGTCACTCTCTTGCAGGCCAGTTTGAAAACTCCTGCTTTACACCATTTCATAGTATATGTGTTTTTGCAATAAAACTAAAAAAATCTACATATAAAAAAAAGAGACATACAGAGATTCAAGCCCAAAGGGATAGATAAATAAAATCCTCTTAAGTGCTAAAAACATTTTGGCTAGAAAATATTTAATAGTAAATAACCACCATGATTTATATATATATATATATAAAAAGTACGAGTACAAGAAGAAAATCTTCTGATGACATCTATGAATGCTGGATTTTTATCGGTATCAGCCAGATATTTTACCATGAGCATAAATTAAGTCATAAATCCTAGTAAAGTATCTCTGATGTGAGCTTTAAGCACTTTGAATCTTGTGATGACTGCTGTTTAATGGGTAATCTCTGAAGATAATCTCTCTATGGATCAACGCTAAGAAACCGGTGCCCTGAGTAAGACCGCAGCCTTAACTAATGTCACGGATGAATACATGCACATACCCATCATGCTTTTACAGGATGCGCTTCAGCTTACATAGCGAGAAACGTGACTGGATGGGAGGAACTGTAACCCCATTCTTGAAGAGCACTGTTTTACTGTGTGTGTGTGTGTGTGTGTGTGTGTGTGTGTGTGTGTGTGTGTGTGTGTGTCTGCGTGCGTGGGTTATAGACTCCCCTCGGACAGAAAAGAAAGACATCAAATGTCCGACCCCGGGCTGTGACGGGACGGGTCACGTGACAGGCCTCTACCCTCATCACCGGAGTCTATCAGGATGTCCCCACAAAGTCAGAGTGCCCCCAGAGAGTGAGTCTGTTCTCATGTTACGCATCACTTCCTGAGGACATTAGACACATTTCCCCCCTTCACAGCAGTACAATACAAACAGAACAAATACAATTAGTGATAACAACACTGTGATCATTTTCAGCCCATAAATATTCATGCCATACTAATGATCAAGGTTTAGTTGTACAGAGACTGAGGGATAAAAGATTACATGGTGATTGCTTAACTAACCAGCCTGTATTAATCAGCACATTTCTGCATAGAGAAATTACACTCTATTTTAATGTGTGCTACAAACAACAAACATATCTAATAGTTATTTCTTTTCTGTGATAGAAAATGCAGGATTCTTCAGTTTTTAAAGAAAAAATGCAAAATATATATACACTGTGTGTGTGTGTGTGTGTGTGTGTGTGTGTGTGTGTGTGTGTGTGTGTGTGTGTGTGTGTGTGTGTGTGTGTGTGTGTGTGTGTGTGTGTGTGTGTGTGTGTGTGTGTGTGTGTGTGTGTGTGTGTTTGTGTGTGTGTGTGTGTGTGTGTGTGTGTGTGTGTGAGTGTGTGTGTTAAATAAACAATCATTTTATATTTAATGGGTATATTATTATACTTTATTACTTTTTCCAAATTTTAAGTGGGTTGTGAAGAAGTGTTACATTTGCTAGTATTTATGACTGAGACAGACTTTATATATGCAACAATAAAAAAAAATTAAATCAAGTAGTTTCTGCTTTGCAACTTACTTAAAATAAATCATATATATTTTTGTATTTTTTACATAATTTTTTATTTATATTCTTTAGGGATTAGGTTTTTCAAATAATTTGGTTCTGATGTCATTTATTTTGAGATTTTTAAATCATGAAATGACATTATCTTTATTTAGTTATCGTAACCTAACTAATCACTATTTGAATATTTTAATTCAGAAGCAATTCATTTCTTTTACAACTAACTTGTTGTCAAAGGCTTAGCCAAATTTTCCTCCAAAATGTGAAAAATTATTTTGGGGAATGTGATAAACATATATTTAACATAATTTGAAGAAACATCCTTTTTCAAGATTTAATTTAGTCAAAATTGTCCCTAATAAAAAAAAAAATCACAAATATGAAGTATGTAATTTGCATGTCAATTATGTACATTCATGTATTTACTAATCTTTAGCCTTCCAGTGGAAACCATAAAGCTGCAAGCTGAAAGTAAAAAAAAAAAAAAAAACTTTTTTTAAAGAACTTTTCAGCCGTCAACACAACTGAGATTTGATTTCCTGTGGTATGCAAATTAAAAATGCAATCCGGAAACAACTTTTCACTCGCTGTTTTCTCCATTTGAGAGTAGCACAACAAACAACCGCCATTAAACAGTGATGTGACAAAAGGAACAGAAAATGTAATTAAGTTTTTTTCCCCTTTTTTTTCTCCAATATGAAAGCATGTACTCCTAAACCAGAGGCAGCATTCTGCAAATCAAAGGACCCGCGGATGCAGCCTAAATAGACGGGCACATCCTCCAAACTAATTATGAGCAGAGTGAAAAGTTACTAAGGATACTGGATAGGACTTCAACAATATGTGTGTGTCTCTTAAATGGTAATCAAAATGTGTTTGTAGTCGTGATGTTTTTGCATGTTCATACTTGAAAGGAGACACAATTTCAACTAACAAAGAATCACATGGAAAACTTTAGTTAGCATAAACAGTAAAAACAGCTGCAGTAGAAGCTTGTGTGAGTTCCACAAAATGCTGAAATATTATTAAATGTTATTTCTCTTCTTTATCTGTAAGGCTACAAATCTTCTTTTGTTTGTTTTTTTCAGTCCTTGCCATGCACGAAAACGTCCTTAAGTGTCCGACCCCTGGCTGTACAGGAAGAGGTCATGTCAACAGTAACCGTAGCACGCATAGAAGGTGAGCTTGTTTTTTTACACAAATTACACTCTATGCACTTCTATACAAACCTCCTTTCTCGTTGTAAGCAGTTTTTCATCTATATTTTGCAGCAGGGAGGCAGTCACTGGGGGAAAATGATGTTGTTTATAATAATGTTACCAGTCGACTGAACTACATTGGAGATTTATCCCCAAAAATATATCATAGTAAAATTATTATTACTCTATTTTGCACTGTTGCAATGCTTTAAAGGGGACCTATTATGCCCTTTATCAACGTCTTGGTTTTGTTTTTGGGGTCTACTACTAATAGTTTTTCATGCTTGAATGTTCCAAAAACACATTATATTTTAGATATAGATATAGCTCCTCTCTTCCTTGTCTGTCAGTAATGCTCTGTTTAGTTCCTGTCTCTATGAAGCCCCTCTTTGAAAAGCGCACTGTGCTCTGATTGGTCGGCTGGAGCAGTGTATTGTGATTGGTCAAACGCTTCGAGCGTGTTTGGGAAATGTTCCGCACCTTTATTTACGTATGCCTTGTGTGGGATTTATGTAAATTAATAATATTGTGACCTTTTTCATGCTCAAACTGCAACATTACACACAAAAGTAAATTGAAAATGTATAAAGCATAATAGATCCCTGTTAAAACATCAGACATGTTAATTTACCCCCAAAAAAGAGATGCATTTGCAGTGAAATCTTGGACATTCACTTGCAAAAAAACATGAAATTTCACTCTATCAGGAAAAATCCAAACAAATCGTTAATGAAACTTAAGTAGACTATAAAACAATGTAATGTTTATCGCATAGAAACTATCAGATTATTTTTAATTGAACAATTACTATTTAATGCACCCAAATTCAATTAAAAGAAAGTTGTTAACCCAGAGGAGGCCAGGAGGAGACTAACTCCACACTTCTGATGTCTGTTTTTACACAGTCTCTCAGGCTGTCCGATAGCGGCTGCAGAAAAGATCTCCAAACCGCAGGAGGAGCCCACAAAGTGCAGACAGAGCGCAGAGAGAATGGCCAGGTAATAAACCTCCATCTAGGAGCATCTTATGGAGGTCTTGATTCCTTTACAATCAAGCAGGTTCAAAATAAGTTTTCACAAATCATCTTTCTGAAGGATAATAACAAACATCTCATCTGTTCAGAAATCCTACGAACTATAAGTGACTTTGAAACTACATGTCAACTAACTCTCATTAGGGCATTAGAAGATAATAGAAGATAGCAGATATTAAGTACACAGTCTACTAATACTCCAATGAGAGTTAGCGTGTGTTTACACTTGTCATGTTAAAACGAACCCTGGTGCGATTGCTCTGTTTTCGCGGTTCATTTGAATAAGTGTGAACGCTGCCATCTGAACCCTAGTGACACCAAACAAGTGGACCGAGACGCTGTAAAGATGGGTCTCAGTCCGCTTCCAAGCGAACTCTGATGCAGTTCGAATGAAATATGAACGCAGCACCAACCAAAGACATGTAAACGAACCAAAAGCAGGGCATGATGTCACTTGACGCGACCCTAAAAGGACAGAATGCTCAAGCATAACTGTTTTTTCATCATAGTCGCAATGTTGCCCATCACAGTTCAGTACAGGACTGTCACATCAGAACCGCGTCTCCTCACAGCAGATCTTCATTTGTGTGGGACTGCCGCTGTTTGACTCTTTTACACATTTAATAAGCTCTTCATGAGTTGTTAACACATTCTTTTAGAGCTTTTAAATATAAATACACAAATCTGATTTGGTTGGGAATGACTCATTCAAGATGGAATGTCATTTTTTTATGCTAAAGAATGAGCAGCAATAAAAACATGTTTGAAAAACATTAGTTCTGAAGTCTTGATTTTTCCTTTGTATTTAGACCTTTAGGAAACATGAAGAAATTTGACTTCACATACAGATTTGCTCATCCTATGGCAGCGTTGCAGGCCAGCATGGCCAAAGACATGGACAAGTACACTAAAGGCCATTTTGACTACGCCAGTTTTGACGCCCAGGTCTTTGGCAAGCAAGCTCAGATGGCATCCGACCAGAGTCACGAATCTTCACACTTTTCTGACTGTGAGTGTCTATTTTGTTTCAAATCAAAGGTTACCCAGCATGCACTGACATTACTGTTTAAAAAAAGAACTTGTTTTCAGTGTCATCATGTGTGACTTACAGTCTACTCTATACAATCTTTATGAAGAACCTGATTTAGACCAATAATCAACCACCTAGAACACCCTAGCAACCACATAGCAACACTAAACACCATTTAGAACATCGTAGCAACTGTGTAGCAACACCCTGGCAGTGAGCTTTCCACATCAAAACACCATTCACATTTTGTAAAAATCTTTTCCATTTAAATTTAAAAATATATAATATAAAAAAAATTATAATAATATTATATATTAATGATATATATATTTATATGTATAAAATAAAACAAATCTGAAATATAGCTTAAATTGCAGAGAGCTATAACTATGCCATTTGAAGGTTAATTGAATATATTATTAATAAAATATTAACTGAACATTATATTATTAATATATCTTAACTTATAACTTATAGTTGTCTCTGCATTATTTATATTAATTATATATATAAATAAATGTATATAAATCAGTACATATATATGTATAACAATATTTGTATTAATAATATTCACATACACTGAAAATGTACATGAAACTGTAACTGATCATATTATGCGTGTACAGTATATGTGTGTGTGTGTGTGTGTGTGTGTGTGTGTGTGTGTGTGTGTGTGTGTGTGTGTGTGTGTGTGTGTGTGTGTGTGTGTGTGTGTGAGAGAGTGTATACATATATATACAGTATATTTGACAACACTAATATACATGTGTATATATATGCATTTATATAATAAATATAAATGAAAATAAATGTTTTTATTAATAGTATTTATTACAATACGGTATAAATTATAACTGATCTTATATTGAAGAGATAGACAGCAACTACAAATCCACATCTATGTAGACAGGCAGCTTAAAAGATATTATACATAAATTAAAATATTATTTTTTAGTTTTAGTTTTTTTTTTAAATAAAACCTTAATTTATGTATATTTGTAACCTGTCTGTCTACATAGATGTTGATCTGTAGTTGCTCTATTTGCATAATATTTTCCCTGTCTCTTTTTACCTGAGCACTAACTCTTAACTACAATTTCCAGCCGCTCAGTTCCCTTATTTTCTGGCTCCTGGTGGTCATATGATCATGCCCGGAGACAACAGCCCCATTCGCCATAAAGCCCAAAGCAACGCCCTCCAGTCCAACATGGCATCCGCAGCCATCCTCAACCTCTCCACCCGTTGCCGAGACAACAGCGAGGCCCTGCCCCCCAGCCGGCCCCTGGCATCATCCACAAAGGTAATCAAATTAGACCACTCAGAAAAAGGTATTTAATGTGGTCATTCTGAAACAACTGTGATTTGTGTATGAAAAAGAGGAGTAACATCAAAAGACACTTTTTGGCACAGAGAACTGTGTTGCCTCTGGTGGCACAACAACAAGAGAGTGGGATCGTTTTTTCTTTTCCCCACACTGGCCCTAAAGCTTTAATGTACACAAAGGAGAATTTGTGTAATCACATCAAAAAGAGTTGGGAGGAATACAATCACAGCTTCCTTCTCTATGACAATTATAAGGGTTTTTGTAAAACACGTGGCCGTGCATTTGATTTCTACTTGCTCTAATGGTAATGTTGGGGCTTTCTCTTGTTTGCAGGAGAGAGCGTGTTTTTTTTTTTTTTTCACTGCAGATGGTCAAAGACATTTTGCTAAGTAATATATTATCCTAGATAAGCTCGCACAGATCCTTTGGCGTTGATCTCTAACAGACGATCTATGAGAAGTTGGATTAAATCAATTGGTTGAGGGATTAATAGACATCACTCTTTTATTTAAATTAAATAAGAAAAGTCTACATAGGCCACCAGATTATGTATGTTACAGTGTGAATATGGATTTCTGAATCAGTTTTACACTTGTGTTCTTTTATTGAGCCTCTTTTTACTAGAAAAAAATGGAAAAAATGTATTAGAAAGCATGTTGGAGTCTTGGCGTAGCGGTTAGTGCATGTGGGCAAAGCATGTTTGAATCCAGCTTGCAACATTTCCTGTATTCTTTCTTCTTTTCTCACAGACAAAAGAATTTCCCTAAAAAATGAGCTATTATGATTAGATATAAATTCTTGCAAAAGTATAAACATGTTTTCTATAAAAAAAAAGAAAAAAATTATTAATAATAATATGTACATACAATATACTGTATATAATATTATATACTATATATATATATATATATATATATATATATATATATAATTATGAATTATAATAAATAAATGATGGTCCTGCAAATCCTTTTTCAGCATCTTTTGCATATTTGAACCCTTTCCAGCATTGACTGTATGATTTTGAGATCCATCTTTTCACACTGAGGTCAACTGAGAGACTCATACGCAACTATTAAAAAAAGGTTCAAACATTAATTGATGCTCCAGAAGGAAACACAATGCATTAAGAGCCGAGGGGGTGAAAACTTTTGAACAGGATGAAGATGTGTAAATATTTTTTTTTGGTCATACTGTATTTTTTCATTTAGTACTTTTTCCATTCAGACGCAACAGAAGATAGTAAAATTGACCCTGATCATCAAATTCAAAAAGTTTTCACCCCCTGGTTCTTAATGCATCATGTTTCCTTCTGGAGCATCACGGAATGGTTTCACCTTTTATGTAAAATATCTTATTCAGGACAGCGCTGAATAAAAATAACATTCGTTTTGTATGATCCCTCTTATTTTGTTAAAATAATTAACAGATTCTGCAAGGCGCATGTAAACTTTTGACCACCTGTATATATTGGTAAAACAATAAGACAGTTTTATATGAAAAGATATAAGCACTCATTGTTATGTAATTGAAATGTAATTTTACTTTTATGCTCTACTGTGCTAAAATAATGAAAACATCAATACAGGATCCTAATGCTGTATATTTAAGTAATAATTAAAAAACAGCGTACAATATGATCCATCCAGTTTGGTAGCTTCGATCAAAGCTTTCAAGTTTTCCTCTTAGAAGCAGAGAGATAAAAGTGAGAGAAACTCGCAGAAGTATGGCGTGAAACGCTTCACACACCTACACACCACACAGGCCGTTCGTAGTCCCAGCTCGCAGTGGGCAGAGAGCAGGTATACTGTACAAACTGAGCGAATGAATAAAACAGTGTTAGCCGATCTGTCATCTGCTGATGTCTGCATCGAAATGTCTTTATGCATGTTAAGTATCTCGATTTCCCTGTTTGTGCCAAGTCGCTTGCTTTTTTCGAAGAATACGGCTTAACGTCTTGCAGCGTTTCAGGGAAGTGTGGGAGAAAGATGTCACCTCACTTGTTTCTGAGGCTGGAGAGAATGTCATCAGATGGGAAAAACTCACATCGTGCGCAGGGATCAACTCTATAGGTGCGCTTTAGCTGGTTAGAGAGAGTGCCATATTTGGTTTGTAATCTGAATTATCACGATTAGTTCCTGATAAGCCCTCCTTTGTTTGCTACCGTGTGGAGTAATTGGTGTGTTGACTGATAATTACGGTTGCATAAAAACTCTTCGCAATAACACAAATTCACACACCAGCACAAATGTTGGTGATATAACTTAAGATATTAAGATATGCAAAACTCACACTTTGTGACCTAAAACCACTGCGGTGACCTCTTGAAACCAGTTGTCACTAGGGAGAAAAAAATAGAATAATAGGGCCCTATGATTTTTTGTATTTTCATTTTTCTGGATTCTGCTTTTTTTGGGACTCACATGTTTTTTTGACAATTACATGTTTAGGGCCCTATGAAATACGTTTTTATATTATTATTTTTCTCAAATTCCGTTTTATTTTTTACCAAAATATGTGTTTTAAGTTTTCTGGATTCCATATTAATGGTTTAGTTATTTTTTTATAAACAATATTTATAAAAATATGTAAGAAATTGAACTAATAAAAACAACAATTTATTAAAACTTTTTTTTAAAATTAATTTCTATGAATTTTTTTTTTTTTTAATTCAGAAATATATATATATATATATATATATATATATATATATATATATATATATTTTTTTTTTTTAAGTAGGCCATAGCAACTGTAGTATGTACACTACTCTTCAAAAGTTTGGGTTTGGTAAGATTTTTTAAAGTCTTTTTAGGCTGCATTTATTTGATCAAAATACAGTAAAACAGTAATATTGTGAAATTTTATTACCATTTAAAATAACTGTTTTTGTATTTTAATTTATTGTAAAATGTAATTTATTCCTGTTGCAAAGCTGAATTTTCAGCATCATTACTCCAGTCTTCAGTGTCACATGATCCTTCAGAAATCATTCTAATATGATGATTTGCTGCTCAAGAAACATTTCTGATTATCATCAATGTTTAAAACAGTTGTTTTGCTTTTTGCTTTTGCTATTTTGTGGAAACAGTGATACTTTTTTTCAAGATTCTTTGATGAATAGAAAGTTCAAAAGAGCAGCATTTATTTAAAATAGGAGTCTTTTGTAACATTATAATTGTCTTTGCTGTCACTTTTGAATCTATTTAATGAATCATTGGTGAATAAAATTATCAATTTTTTTTACAGAAGTCTGTCGCACAAACAAGGATGGATGAGTTACACACATAATTGTAATATTGAGAGTTAGGGGTTCGTTCAAGTCTCTAACCCCTAACTTTTCTAGTTTGTCTCGGAAGACAAGTTCAAAACACTATTTTCTGGTAGAAAAGTGCTCTAGTTATCAATGGTTGGTAATCTTTATGTTCCTTTCCATTCAGGACTCGCTCATTGAGGTAGACGAGAATGGAACGCTGGATTTAAGTATGAAGAAAAAGAGAGAGAAGTCAAGAGACTCTCCTGTGATGCCAGTGTTGGCAGACGCTCTTTTCACCCCACCTGAACATTCTCTAGCCAAAGCTGCGGGTCTCCAGATCTCCCCGGCCATCTACCACGTCCTCTATGAACGGGACGCCTGGGACACGCCGCTGAACTTCAGCAAAACACCTGTGCAACAGGACAAAGAGGTGAGATAGAGGCGGACTGTAACTTTTACTGGTATACTCTTCAAAATAAAGGTTCTAAAAGGGTTTTTATTTTTCTCAGCAATGCCATAACTACTTTTTGTTCCTGAAAGAATGTTTTTAGTGAAGAGTTTTCTGTTACTCTTCTTGTAAATTAACATTTTATGCAATGCGAAGGTTCAAGAAATTTAAGGTTCTTCATGGAACCATCGATTTAAGAGTGTAGTGTTTTTAAAATATTTTCAGGTTTGTACGTGAGGACGAATGTTAAAGTCTGAGTAATATATTGTGTAAAATCTCAAGGTTTAAATGCATCACATATCAAATGTTTGGGTTTGGTAACATTTTTAAATGTGTTTGAAAGAAGTCTCTTCTGCTCACAGAGGATGCATTTATTTGATCAAAAATACAGTAAAAACAGTAAAGTTGTGAAATATTATTACCGATTTAAATAACTGTTTTCTGTTTGAATATGTCTTAAAATGTAATTTATTCCTGTGATCAAAGCTGTATTTTCAGCATCATTACGCCTGTCTTCAGTGTCACATGATCCTTCAGAAATCATTCTAATATGATGATTTTATGCTCAAGAAACATTCCTTCTTATCATCAAAACGTTGACAACAGTTTTGTTAAGCAGCACAGATGTTTTTAACATTTTGATTAAAAAGAAATGTTTGTTGAGCACAATTTTTTTTGTGGATTTTTTTTAAGGAACAGCATTTATGTGAAATAAAAATACTTGTAAAATTATAAATGTCTTTACTGTCAATTTTGATCACTTTAATCCGTCCTAAAATCGTAAAAGTATTAATAATTAATTGGGAGTTTTTTTATTCTTAATGACCCCAACATTTTATGAAACTAATAGAATTGGGTGGAAAATGAATAGTCTAATTATAATAATGTCCCGAGGAAACCACATCCAGTGTCTAAATGCTATTTGACTTTGGTGTACGCTACATTAAGGAACATATTCAACATAAAAACCCTTAACTTTCTATTTATTCATCTAAATTATCTCCTTCAGTCAGCCACAACCTTAAGGCACTCTGTCTGTTATGATGAGCCACTCTGACACGAAAGCAAAATTGAAAAGAAATGGCAGAAGAATGTTCTGAAAAGCTGGCAAATTTTCATCCTCTTTAGAGTCAAAGAACAAACCCAGTCAGACCGTTGTATGTTTGTCTGATTCTCCCTCTGACATCTGGTTCTCAAAGATACTTACCTTATTAAAAAAAATGTAAGTAAATCCAAAGGTTTAACGCCCAGCTCTCCCATCATAAACACTACGAGGGATTACACCAGAGTTTAAATGGATATATGTTTTACTAAGCACACTTAAGCAGAATCAAACCTCTCACAGACTATTAGGGGCTGTGTGCTTACAGAAGGATATTTTTAAGTGACCATCGTGACTTGGCTTCAACATTTCAGAGTCTTTTGACACTTCTCTTTGTCTTGTAGATTGATCAGTTGGAGAAGGCGTCTTTAGAGGAGAAAGCGTACAATGGGGACGCTAACATGGCAAGTGCAAAAAACAAGATGCTCATAAGAGACACCAAAAAAGAGTTGATGAGGTACTAAAATTATTTGGATAACATGCTAAAGAACTTATTAATTATTAGCGCATGTCTAGTAGATCATAGACTGTAAGCATTCATTGGTCATTTATCTGGTATTCTCTTTGCAGTTGTCCGACACCAGGTTGTGATGGCAGTGGTCATGTGACAGGAAATTATGCGTCACACAGAAGGTGAGGAGCCCCGTCCGCCGACACCCTCTTTATTTTTCAAGCAGCAAAACCATCTTGAAAAATATACATTATTTCTCCTGCTTTTATTTTTGTAGTGTATCTGGTTGCCCATTGGCTGATAAGACCCTGAAATCACTAATGGCTGCTAATTCTCAAGAGCTAAAGTAAGAATTAGCTAAAGTTTTAATTCAATAAAAAAACTGTGCAATGGTTTTAAAGTTACAGAGAAGTTAAAGCAATAATGTAAGTGTAATGTGATGATGTAAATAAATGGAAAAAATATATATTGAATATGAATCGCGAATCATAAATTTCTGTTTCTTTTAAAGGTGCCCAACTCCTGGTTGTGACGGCTCAGGTCATGTGACAGGAAACTATGCATCTCATAGGAGGTGAGTGTCTCAATTATCATAGACTTCAATGAAAGATGAAATTGTGGTGACATTTTTGCACAACATGAATAGTCATGCTCTTTATTATAACATAATGTCTCATTTTTACACCAGTGTTTTCTAATTCAAGGTGTTATACTGTAATAGATTTTAGACATCAGACCACACAAAGGCACTCAGTGGGTTAAATTTAAAACCGGGTAATCGCCAAAGAGTAAATACTTTGTGGCATTTCACGGCTGTTGAGGTAATGACCCGTTCAATGGCAACACGACAGGTGTCAAAGCTTGAAACATCACGCAGTATCTTTCCCACACACGCGTCTGTACGATTGAACTTCTGAAAGGTTCGTCACATATGTCATGTTCCTTCCCAGTCTGTCAGGATGCCCTCGTGCCAGGAAAGGAAGCTTGAAGCTCACGCCAAGCAAAGAGGACAAAGAAGAGCCGGAGATGAAGTAAGACACCACCAAAAACAAAGACATCCAAAACGTTTGGTGTTTTTATATCGATTTAAGAGAAAGGCTTTACTATAAACTAGATGTGTTTACTAAAGCATCAACATTTGCCCGAAAGATTCTTCTTTATTGGATGAAATATTTTTTAAAAATTTGAACCAAAATATAGTATGCTTTCCACAAATATGGTAGATATGGTAGTACCAGCGCCCCCCCCCCCCCACACACACACACACATTTCGCAAAAACTATTATTTAATTATTTCAAATTAAATTAACCTAGCATGAAATGTAGCTAGGTTTAAATGTCAAATGCTTGTATCTTCACTATAAAATTGTGATTTGTTAGTATACTTGAAAAATGTTAACTTATGAGAATATTTAAAATAATTAAGTGCTAAAAACATAATACGCTATAAAAAGTTGCTGCCTTAAATTTTTAAGTACAATCAACTTGGATTTTTAAGTACAATCAACTTGGATTTTTAAGTCAATTCAACTTAAATTGTGTGAAACTGGCTTAAAAATGAGTTGAAACTTGTATAACTTATAAAAACATTGCTTAACTTATTTTGATGAGTTACAGCAATGTAAAAACATACGTTGTTATAACTTATTGATCATATAATTTTTTACAGTGTATTTTGCTGTATGCCACATTGTTCTCTTATATATAAAATGAATATGAATTTTTTTACTGATCCTATATTCATTGATAATTTGTTGAAATTTTATTTATGGAAAGTGACAATATCTTCATCAGAATACACTTTTTTTAATCAAAACAACCTGTACAACTAACCTTTAAAACAAACTATTTTCACAGCAACGCACATGAAAATAATAATGTAATTGTTGTTTTGGGGAACACTGTATCCCTGAACGCTAGATGAAAATGTTTCCTAGAATGTGGGTTTCCTAGAAATACCATTCAAAAATAATAATAATCTTTTTTAATTCAGGGAGCTCAAAACTCTTTCCTCGTTTTCCTGTAAGATCTCATTTAATTACAATTAATGCAGTAGTTTGCTCTTTAAAAACATAATACTATGGAGGGAAAAAAAAAATTAATTGAATTGATTCCAGCCTTAAATCCGAAGTCTAACCCAGAGTGACAGGGCTTTCCTACTTTTGCATCTGGGCTAGTATTTCATTTTTAATTACTAATGCAAAGACGAGAGCTTAGGAATTAGACGGTAGCAGGTCCGCGCACATTAAAAGGAGGAACGGAGAGGCAGAGAAATGGACGGGTGGAGAAACGGAAAGCAGACCCTGGCTACATCTGTAATGTGGCTAGATTATTGTAAATTGTTGGCCATATGGCCCATCTCTGTTATTCCGATGTCAGGAACGCCATTCCCAGAGCTGGACCCGACGGCCAGTGTTGGAGTCGTAATGTTGTCTTGTTTTAGTCAGTGTATTAGAGCCAAAACTGCCATAACAACCTTTCCCATATATGCCTGCAGACAAGCTATTTGTACTATCCCAGATAACCTCTCACCTCTTCCAATATGGGCTATCAGGGAAAGGGTCAGCCACCTCCAAATCATGTGCTTTTTCCCCCCTGTGGAGGACGCACAACAATTATGTGCAATTTATGTCATTCCATTACTGACCTAGGGGGAAAGTGAGCAGCAAAATAAATTGGCCAACTCCTCACCACTCTAGTCTTCAACTTGCTAGGGCTTATGTTTTCCATCGGCGGCACGTTAACCTCCATGCCCGTAATTATTTACAGGAGTGCGTTTCTGACGAAGCGCAGACTTTTTTGCGTGTGCCGATAGAATTATTCCAGCCCTTTTTTTTCTCTGTTTTGAATACATTTTTAATCAGCATTTCACAGGATTAATCTTCTTAATGGTATTTGAAAAGTCTTCCAACTCTGCAAATTGGGGGTTGGGGGGTGTTTACAGACAAAATGACAAATGCGCGACGGTGGTGTGGGGAAGTTTTAGCCATCAAATTATCAACTGAATGTATATGGGCTCATTTGTGGTTAGGAAGACTCGGTTATAAGCTCTGAAACTAGTTCAATCTCAAATAAGAGATTATCTTGGACAATCACAGTGTTACCCTGTTGAGTTTAGGACAACAAAAGAGGGCTGTGCAGGGGGTTTAATTTAAGCATGTCGAGGGGTCAGGTCACATCTGTGTGTGTTTTGGCATAGTGACCCAGAAATCTATACCAAACAACCTTTGTGATGCAGATTATGACCTTGTTCCCTCCGAACAAGTTATTAAAAATACAGAAATCTACATATGAGCGCTCATAAACTCAGTCTAAAATGTTTATTAGTAGTATAACTCTCACCAGTTTAGGCTTCAGTGAAAACAGTGTATATTGTCCTGTTGGTAATGATATGTATTTCGTTTCTCAGGTGCCCGGTGTCAGGGTGTGATGGGCAGGGCCACGTGTCGGGGAAATACACGTCCCATCGCAGCGCTGGAAGCTGTCCCATCGCCGCCAAGCAGCAGAAGGAGAGCTCCATGAACGGGGCGGCCTTCTCCTGGAAGATCTGTAAACAGGAGCTTCCTCACTGCCCTCTGCCCGGCTGCAACGGCCTGGGTCATGCCAACAACGTCTTCGTTACGCACAGGAGGTGAGGAAACTATAACGATAACCCCAAACTTCAATTCTGATATTAAACTTTAAACTTATCTACTGTATAATGAGGCTTCTTCACACATTTATTGTGAACTGAGTTATCTATGAGTTTTGTAGTTATTATTATATTATATTATATTATATTATATTATATTATATTATATATGCAAAATACAATAGGGTTTATCACAACCGGCTCATTTTTACAGGTACTCACCCTGCAGCATCTATATTATATTATATATGACCAGTATATTATATTATATTATATAAAAATGTTCTATTATATAATATAATAATATATATATAAAATATTTAAAAAGTGTATATATATATATATATATATATATATATATGTACACACACACTAAATATATATATTTTTATATTATCCAAATATATAATATAAACATGTTATAATATAACAGACACACACACACACACACATTATATATATATATATATATATATATAATGTGTGTGTGTTTGTTATATTATATAATGTAATAATATATTTGTAAATGTAAAAATATATATCTTTTTTTCAACTTAAATATACAAAACAAATATTCAAATACACAAAAATACAGGTTGACTTTTTTTCAATGTGTAAAAATATGTATCAAAATATGAAAAACATGTAGTTTGGTATACATGGTATACATATATAAATATATTGGTATACTATATAAAAATACAGATTACAGAACTGACTATATTATTATTTTGTTTCCAATATTATTACTACAGACTCTGTGATTTATTAATTATTTGATCACCCTTACAATATCCAATGATGTTATCATTTTATGTTACACAGATTGTTCATATGGTACTTATTATCTAATGATTCCTAAAACTAGATTATAATTGATGTAGTTATAATTAAGAAAAAAATCTCCAGATAGATAGTACTGATCTGTAAATTTTGTGTTTTGTCCATTTACAGTTTGTCAGGATGTCCACTAAACGCCCAGAGCATCAAGAAGAAGCTCTCCGAGGAGGAGATGATGACCATCAAACTCAAAACCAGCAGTGGTGAGCATTTCAAGCGCTTTAAAGGAATAAAAGAGCTTAAAACCAAGCTAAAATCTCTCACCTGCTAATATTACCATCATAGTGTGAGGCTGTGCTTGTCTCCTGAGAATAAAAATAAGAATAGAGAGCCTTAGTAATTTAGTACAGATTTTGGAAGACTTGTTTATTGATTTGCCTGGTTTGTCTCTTGTCAATCAGGTATTGAGAACAATGAAGACATGCAGCACTTGGATCATGAAATAAAGGAGCTAAATGAATCCAATCTGAAGATAGAAGCAGACATGATGCAGCTCCAGACTCAGGTAAATAACATTTACGCTTGTGTGAGAAGATTGTGGGTAATGTACAGTAGTTTCAGCGCTAAAGACCTTGTTTTCTGGTTTGTAAAACAGATTTCATCTATGGAGTGCAACCTAAAGACTATCGAGGAGGAGAATAAGATAATTGAGCAGCACAACGACAGTCTGTTGAAGGAGTTAGCGCGTCTCAGTCAAGCACTTATCAACAGTCTCACAGATATACAGCTGCCGCAAATGGTGAGACGCTGAAACATTCACACCGACATGCTCTTTTCCTGCTGATATTGTGGTTGCACTTTTATTTTACAGCGCACTTACCTAAGAAAGTATATAAGCACTACATTAAAACTGTGATAGCTTGATATTAGCCACCACTGTTATTAAAACAAGACCATTTATTTGCCAGACGAGGTTGATTTAATTTTGATAATACTTTATATTACAGTGTCCTTGTTACATATGTTACATGTACTTACCATAGTAATAACAGTAAATTACATGCAACTAACCCTCATCCAAACCCTAATCCTATAGTAAGTACATGTAGTTAATTACTATTACTCAGTACTTAAATATATAATTACACTCTAACAATGACACTTTCAAATTAAGTGTAACCTTAATTTGTTTTTAAATTCATTCAATATGATTTGAGCTCAAATTGTGCATGTTTTTAAGGGATGACATCATGAAATACTGAATTGAATGTTCTTCAATCTGTTCCAGGGTCCGATAAATGAACAGAACTTCGAAGCGTACGTGAACACACTGACGGATATGTACAACACTTCAGAGCACGAGTACTCGCCAGAATGCAAAGCCTTATTGGACAGCATCAGACAGGCCATAAAGGGCATCCACGTATAAGGCCAAACTCTTTCACGGAGGGCTGGCTTTGTGATCTGTGCAAGATATGTCTCGTTTAAATAACTCCATTCCATGACAAATTCATTGCACTGAAAAATACCAGCCACATTTTTACAGCTCAATGTTCCTTGTAGTGAGATTTGACCTCCTTTTGCACTTATTTATTTCCTATGGTTTGCTTGACTTTATTCCGTATTGTTCTTTTGTGTGTTGTTATATTATTGCTGCATATTATCTTTATTCATCGGTACTATTTATCTCACAGTAATCTTATTTATTTATTTATTGATTTATTTATTTATTGCTATCATAATTGTTTTTTTTTGTTTGTTTTTGTTTCTGCAACTCCAAAAATGCAAGGCCAATCTTACATATTGTGAATTTTTTATTTACCTGCGTTTGTTGTACAATAACTGGGAGTTTTAAACGCCGGCATTCGTGATGATGATTTTTTTTTCTTCTTTTTTTTTTTTAATAAAAGATGTCAAATGTAAGAATAGTCCACTTGCGCCACCTGTTGGGGAGCAGCTGTCATTGGTCTATTAGAGCCGTATGGGTTATTTTTTTAATGTGCGCCACTGATTAATCCACAAATGACATCATTTGTTTTCATGCATAAATCTGTATTCTAATAAGCGAGCGAAAAGAAAATTATTTTATCCGATTCACTCTTCGAACTACTGTACAGTGACACTTGACCAGAGCAAAAATCAAACCATCCACGAAGAAGGACATCATAATTTATTTCCGTTTCTGCTCATATGAACTGCCTTTGGTGTGCACATCTATGTGTGTGCATATATGTGCCTAAATGTAAATGAGTACATGGAATATGATATGTTTTGTGGTAGAGCAGTATTACGTGAATGGTGATTCATTTTATTCTGCAGTATATTTATTTTCTGAATGAAAAGCCTCTAAACTCTGTTTACCTACAGTTTATACGCCATTTTAAGTATGTAACGATATTCTTGTAAAAAAAAAAAAAGAAGTGTTTTATGATCAGGCACAATATGTTTTTTTATTCTTTTCTGAACTCCTCAACCTTTGGCTTCTTCTGTGAGACAAACAGTGGGCTCTCAAATAGGTTTAATGGATGATCTTTTTTCTCAAAGCACTTGATGTCTTTAACCCACTAAAATATAAAAATGGACAAATTCACAGCGAAACAACTGCAATAGAGAGTAAGCTTTCCATTATGACACTTGATTTAGTGTTGAAATGCAGGGCCGAGGTCACGGCGCTGTTATTGGAGGCATTTGCTGCGTTACGATCACAAACGGCCTTGTTCTGGCACTTTTAAAGCTTTCTCTAACACTAAACGTACCCTTTTGCACTTTTATTCTGTTATTTAGTGTTTCTTTTGAGCGGGTCACAAATGTGTGATCAGTGCAGGTTTAACCTAGTTTTACATTGTCCATTGATGATGTCAAAAACTGTGTTTAAGCAAATTTACAGGTCATTCAGAGGAAATTAAAACACTATATTATCTGACCAAATGAGCATTATGAATTGTACTGAATCCATTTTTGTTTGAAATCCTAAATTACTGTATAATTTAGAATTACTTCTGTTTAAATGATTTGTAATTGCTAATTTTTAATTTATAAACCACAGATTGTTTGCTCAGGAAGTTTTGTGAGGAATATTTATTTTTTCTTTTTTGTATTTGATGTTTTGTAATGTGATATGAATTTTTTTGAGTGAAAGAAAAAATAGTAAAATACACGGTACTGTAAATTATTTAGTTTGTTTTTGTTTTTAAAAAAATGTTTTTTTTAGTTCAAGTAGTTTGTATATCAGGATTTCCTTACACTTTTAAAATTTCATAAGCAGTACTGCGCTGTGTTGTACAGTTTGTGTATGGTAGAAATAAACTATTGAAATGATCTGCATAGCGCTCATTGTACAGTGGCTCATAAAAATATGATTTATATAAAAATATTTACTTGATATAGAGTGTATTTAACATGTCATTGGACTTATTTTACTCACCATCAATATTTTAGGTTCAAATTTACATAAATTTACATTTGGTGGTTTCACATGCACTGTAAAAAATTATGACAAATAAGTTATGACAACATATTGCTCTATCTCATCAAAATAAGTGAAGCAATTTTCTTTTTTTTTTTTACAAGTTATAAAAGATTCAGCTTTTTAAAGTCAGTTGAATGTAATTTAAGTTGAAATGACAAACATACAAGTTGGTTGTACTTAAAAATTGAAGGCAGCAACTTTTATATATTTCTATATAGTATAAGATATTTTTCAAAGTATAAATATTCCATTTAGTCTCATATCTAATTCATAAAACTGCATATATACTGTAGAAATTGTGAAAATGTCTGAAAAGTTTGAATGAAATATGGAAACACTTTTGCTCCTCACAGACGTTTGTTATTGTAATGGCTTCTTGATTACATCAGACCTCGAAACCAAATCCAAAATTCTACAATGTATTATTTTGCTAATCTAATTGAAACGTTGACATTTGAAACGTTGCTACTCAACTTTTCATGACATTGCAAGACATTTAAAAACTATTTTCATATCTACCAGCAGATGGCGTATGGATGCAACTTAGAGACACAAAAGATTTCAGGCCTTCATTTCTGCATTTGAAACACTAAGTATCCAAAAAGAGAAATAATACACTGATTTCAGTCTCAGCAAATAAAAGGGTAAATAAATAAGTTTTGACTGGCTAAATCACGAGACAATGAGTTCATTAAAGACATTTTAAGATCCTCTCGAGAACCCTGTTGCCCTGATATGAAATCGGTGCCGTGTAAATATAGTGTTTGGTTTGTTACCCTTTGTAATTACCTTTTTATAATTATCAGAGTAATTTATCCTTGCGTTGATGATGATGCAAATTATATCTAATTATCTGAAATGAGGTACAGCTTTCCTGTTGAACTTCACCTAGAAACAAAACCAACAATTACTAAATGATCCGTGACAGACTTGCACAAGTGTGTGTTGGCCATAGGCGGAAATCTCGGGGGAGGGGGGGGGGGGGGGGGGTCGGGGGGTCAGGACCCCCCTATCTGAGGGTTGTCCCCCCTAAAATATCATTAAAATATGTGTGTTGTAAATAAAATGATATATTCTTAAAATAATTGTTTAATAAATAAAATAATACAAATGCAAACGGGGCAACAAAAAAAAAAAAAACGTTTTAAACATTTTGAGTCCCCCCTCCCTTGCCTCACAGTGCTTTGGTCCACTGCCTCCGCCCCTTTTACCTCACCACCGACACACACACACACACACGCACACACATTCCGGTGGCGGGAGAGATGAACTAAGTTTTTGAGTAGTTGTGGAACTCCAGTAAGTCAATGTTTTATTCACTTTAAACCATGGGCGTAGCCACGGGTGTGCCAGGGTGTGCCGGTGCCACCCACAGTGGCAGCTGGCACACCTAATATAGATGCAGAATTCTTTTTTAAAGTTTTAATAAAAACGTTTCCTAAAATTGGACTAATGTTGTTTACTTAAAATATTTGTACATTTAAAATGTATTTTAATTTTTTAATTATTATCATTTAAAAAATATCTGCCGACATTCGGACTGCCAACCAATCCGCAAACAGCCGCTGACTGGTAATACGGTTGTGCTGCGCAGCCTCATGAGGAGAAATGGAAACAAATGAGCGCAGATCACACAAAGAAGCTTAATGAACATAGAGCGGTTAAAAAATTAATGTGGAGTTTTAATATTTATAACATATGATATGATACAGTTAAGCAACATCACAGTGACCACGAGTGCTGAATACCATCACGACTGAAAACATGACACTGATTTCATATGACAGTTCAATAAACAAGTCATTAATATCAAGTCACTTACATTTTAGACACAATATTGACTGTTTTTGTTCTATTTGAGCAGCGAAAATAGTTCCAAACAAACATCCCAAGAACCACAGCGCAGCTCACCGGAACACATAACTGCATTAATGAATGATTCAGCGCTTTGAATGAATCGATTGAGTCAAAGATTCAATGACCCATTAAACAACTGATTCATTCCTTAACGATTCAGCCGTTTGAACGAATCATTTGAATAAATGACTCAATAACTCACTCATTAAGACGGTCACCTGCCGCCCCCTACTGGTGGTTTAGTTTCGTGTTTAAAAGTAGGCTATCATTCTTTCCAATGTCATATTTGTATCTTCAAAAAATATTTAAAACAATCTCATAACATTATTTAATGCAGTTATAATTTTTCAGTGTAAATTAATTAATTTGATTGGTAACAGCATAGTGTCTTATTATTTCAATTGAATTTATTGATCAAATCTAAGAATTTAAAATGAAAGATGAAGCATACATTTAAACCGATTTCTGGATTTTTACTTGGACAAGAGAATGGCCGATTTACTTGTTCGAAGGACAAGCACATGTAAAGCCTTAATGTTGAGCCCTGAGTTATATTTTATATACTGTAGGCCTAGTATTATGTTTATGTGGCAAGCCAGTTTTACACATCAGCCCAGTCTATTCTGTAAAGTTAGTGATACGCCGGGTCCGAGTTTTTTTGCACATTAATTTGACAATAAATGTGGCAGACCCAGTTTTTCTTATGCACACCCAGAGACGCTTTTCTGGCTACGCTAGTGCTTTAAACATCGGATGAAGTGATTATTTTCTCTTTAATATAGATGAAAAATCATTTCAAATATAAATATTTAACATTTTATTTTTAAAACGTCATAATATTATTTATATCTGTGTAAAAACATCTAAATGCTACTTTAACCCTCATTTATCTTTGGGGTCTATGACCCCAATCAACTTTTCCGTAGTAAATAAAACACGGTTCCCGTCATCTCAGTTGCATAAAATTGTGTCTCTTTTTCTACATTATCTATCTATACACACAATATACACTATACACTGGGCTTGATTCGGTTGTTCTAAACTAAAGGTATGTAAAAGAAATTCCATTGTATTTTGGTGGCTTGATGAATGAAAAAGCTGACTAAATTGACCAAAAAATTCTTCAAAACCATACATTTTTTATAAATAAGTTGTTTATAGGTCAATTTAGTCAGCTTTTTCATTAAACCAGAAAGAAACTTTGAGAAGGATAATGGAACGGTCTCCATGCTACACTAATAATAGTAGTAAGGCTTTCCTCTGTGTACACGTATCCTTGCAGGTACAATTTTGCCTGTATCATTGGTGTCCCCTTCAAAAATTGCTCTTGAGAATTGTTATGTTTATTGTCCCCCCCAACATTTTGATGAGATTTTCGCCCCTGGTGTTGTCTTGATTTCGTTTAACTTTAACCCTGACCCATACACTCGACTGCATCTCACAGTTAACATGTCATGCTCATGGCCAGTTACAGAAATATCATAAATATCAGAGGGAAAAAGCAGAGATGCTGCTGGCCTGTCTTTGGGCTTTGGTTAATACAGCCACTCCAGGACAAACGATCTGTCCTCATTAGCAAATACTGCATAGGAATGAGTTTAACTTTATTTAACAAAGTTTTGAATGCACCAATACTCACATAGATGTGAATGAAACTATGCTGCTGTATGAGTCAACCTGGGCAATGACCCAATGTTTTGATACATTTTTCACCTGAAGTAATTGCGTTCATCTTTAGGTATATCTAATCTTTGTTTTCACATTTAGTTTGATATTTTTCTTTGTACCAGGAGGATATACTATAAACTTCTCTTGGTGTAATACAAAAATAATTATGACAACTGAACTGACTAACCCTAATTCAAACTTTACCCACTAAAGGATAGGGTTAAAAAAAAAAAAATTCAAAACATCAAAACATTGTATAAAACATTATATACACATTTATATACATATAAAAATTGGTTTTCTTTAATATAATAAACTATTATGTGTGTGCATGTGTTTATTGTATTAAAGATTTTTTTATTATTGTATATATAATAGTTATTTTCTAAATAATAGACTGTTATTAAATACTTTATTACATTTTTATATTAATGTAATAATAGCTATAAGCCATATACACACATAAGAGTATATATTAAACAAAACTAGTTTTATTATTGTAAGTAATATTTATTATCTTGTATTTAATGATATAATAGACTATTATTTAGTACAATAAATTATTACATTATGTATGTAATAAATAGAAATAGTTTGAGGACAAAATTCACAGCTAAGTAAACTCTCTCTCTCACACACACACACACACACACACACACACACACACACACACACACACACACACACACACACACACACACACAAACACACACACACACCATAATTTAATTATCATTAAAATATCAGCAAGTTGTTTTAAAGAAGGTGCATCTTATTGTATCTGTCTTTGTTGATCTTTATGCATTCCAGGAGGGCAAAGTTTGCTATGCATTTTAAGGTTAAAGGGGAGTTTGATATGACCCTTTCCTTTGAGATCATTTTACCCGTAATTCCACTGGATGAAACTGTTACATATTGCTCATGTTGTAGAGTTTGAACATCATGGTCTGATGTTTCCAAAACCTGATTGGGAAAGACATGTTACGCAGTCAATCCTGCTGAAGCATCGTCCTCTATAGTTGAAACGTAATATCCATATGACACATGCTAATTTTAAAGTGGTTTCATAATAGTAATTTCCCAGTAGAGTTTGACAAAGTTGATCTTACAGGGGAATAATTGATCAACAGTCTATGGGAAAATAAAAAGATGTCATCGTGGTAAATTAATACCGTTTTCCAGTCAGACTGAGACAAGTGACATATGGCAAATGCTACCAACAGAACTGTTAATCAGTCCTAATATATATATATATATATATATATATATATATATACATATACAGGTCCTTCTCAAAAAATTAGCATATTGTTATAAAGTTCATTATTTTCCATAATGTAATGATAAAAATTAAACTTTCATATATTTTAGATTCATTGCACACCAACTGAAATATTTCAGGTCTTTTATTGTTTTAATACTGATGATTTTGGCATACAGCTCATGAAAACCCAAAATTCCTATCTACAAAAATTAGCATATTTCATCCGACCAATAAAAGAAGTGTTTTTAATACAAAAAAAGTCAACCTTCAAATAATTATGTTCAGTTATGCACTCAATACTTGGTCGGGAATCCTTTTGCAGAAATGACTGCTTCAATGCGGCGTGGCATGGAGGCAATCAGCCTGTGGCACTGCTGAGGTGTTATGGAGGCCCAGGATGCTTCGATAGCGGCCTTAAGCTCATCCAGAGTGTTGGGTCTTGCGTCTCTCAACTTTCTCTTCACAATATCCCACAGATTCTCTATGGGGTTCAGGTCAGGAGAGTTGGCAGACCAATTGAGCACAGTAATACCATGGTCAGTAAACCATTTACCAGTGGTTTTGGCACTGTGAGCAGGTGCCAGGTCGTGCTGAAAAATGAAATCTTCATCTCCATAAAGCTTTTCAGCAGGTGGAAGCATGAAGTGCTCCAAAATCTCCTGATAGCTAGCTGCATGGACCCTGCCCTTGATAAAACACAGTGGACCAACACCAGCAGCTGACATGTCAATGATGGCCTTCTGGACAGCAGTCAGGTCGGCAGTCTTACCCATGATTGCGGTTTTGAGTAATGAAACAGGCTGGGAGTTTTTAAAAGCCTCAGGAATCTTTTGCAGGTGTTTAGAGTTAGTTAGTTGATTCAGATGATTAGGTTAATAGCTCGTTTAGAGACCCTTTTCATAATATGCTAATTTTTTTAGACAGGAATTTGGGGTTTTCATGAGCTGTATGCCAAAATCATCAGTATTAAAACAATAAAAGACCTGAAATATTTCAGTTGGTGTGCAATAAATCTAAAATATATGAAAGTTTAATTTTTATCATTACATTATGGAAAATAATGAACTTTATCACAATATGCTAATTTTTTTAGAAGGACCTGTATACATGCCAGACAGCAGGTACATGTGTGTTCAAACTAATTTGGCATGCAATGATGCAACCATATAGGCACATGGTTGGTGTTTTGGATGTAAACAAGAAGGCATGCTTGTTCTTTTCTATGAGTAACTGAGGATTAAGTGCTTCTGAATGTTGACCACTGTCAACAGATTACAATGCCAAAAAAATATCTTCATAAATCAATCTACTATAACACATAGACCCTGACCCCGGCTGCTCAAATTTAACTACTGATTCATTGTTAAACCTAGTAATCATTTGGTTGATGTTGAGGGTTATATTTTTTTTTTTAATGGATTCTAAATGCCTTTTACAAGATAATTGATAAAGGCGTTTCCATATATCCCGCCTTCACCTGCTATGATAGCTACGTCATATGAACGACTCCTAAACTGTCCAATCCCTGACCGCCTACTTGGGCTACTAGCCAATCTTGGCTCAGGAGGCGGGACATGTGTGAATACAGGCGAGGAAAAATAACCGCTGTCCGAAACTGAAAAAGCTGGTAGAATGGCATTGGCTTGGCGTATTGTCCCAGAAGATGTCTCTAATTAGCTATATACTTTGTATCTAAATATTTTTAAATTTACTTTAACTGTTCACTGTGTATTTTGATTCAACGGCGTTCATGAACAATTTAAAGTGTTCTGACCAACACTGAAAACGCGAATATATCGGCTTGGTCATGTGGTACGTTGTACTTTTCTCAGCGCTGGTCGGAATGGACTAATCATATTCTTCGGTGATTAATAGTTAGGCGAATGGTATTTTATCGTTTTTATATGAATGTACTGTGCTTATCTGTTAATATATTTCAGAGACCAATCATTCGCATTAATACATTCAAAAGATTATACACTTACATGTACAAATGCCTCCAATATAACAATAATCGAGCTGATATTTGAATGCAGCTCAATGGGGCTTTGGCTTTTTGGGCCTCCAAGAGCCCCCTGGAGGACAATCATATCAAACTGTTATTAGCCAGCAGCATTTGCCGTCTAATGTCCGCAGACTCGTTTCTGTGAACCACGTGACGTCTGTTTACATCCTCTCAGCTGTTCCTCGAAAAAAAACAGCGCTGGCTGTTCAACACCACGAAAATCTATACATAATCAACAGTGCGCTCAAAAAAACACCAACTCTAATGTGCATCCAGTCTGTTTGGCTAGTGCAAAGCCTGAGATTGATTCATGGCTTTATAAAGGTCAGTGAACATTGTTATTCCGCAAAGATGATGCCGACATTTTTGTTTTGTTGCTTTGCGCTGATCTGAGCAAGCTGAGGAAGATGTAACTTACATGTGGCAGACATTTAAATGCTAACTTACTGTAATGATTTAATGCATGCAGAAATGCCCAAAATGGCTGTTTTGAAGAATGCACAAATGTTTTATTGTCTTAAGTGTTTTGATGTACCAGGTCAAACTCAATGCTGCCGTCTTACTGGTTTTCCCAGTCCAGTCCACGCCAAACAGCGTGGGTTTCTGAAGTAATTGAAAAACTAGAGTTTTTTCCCCCTTCGCTCTCAGTTTATTTTCATCTGAATTACAGACAGCGGCGGAGGCATTTTAACCAGATGCTGCAAGTTTATTAATACTTATTAGATAACTAACAATAGCAAGTAAAGTATAACAACTGTATCTGAAGCTTTATTTTTTAAAAACTTGCTTTTTTATTTTTTAAATTTTGTTTTATGTTTTGCTCATTACACAACACGCATAATAACAAAGGCCATATGCACGACACACCGCGAGCTTTTTCGTTAACATTTTAAATGTCAAGTTATTGCATAACCCTGTTAAATAGATCTGTGGAGTTACTGAAGTAATGTAATGCATGCACAGCAAGTCCAGTTTAGAGATTATGGCGGATCTAAACATGCGAAACGCTCTCTCTCTCTCTCTCTCGCTTCTTTGATTTTTTTTTTTTACTGTCTCAGATATAATATGTGAATGTATTAAGCAACTAGCACTGCACACATCGCTGGACACTGTATTTAACGCAGTGCGGTTAAGTGTAGTGTTTTATAAATCCTTTAGCTCGACTGCGTCGTAAAAATGTAGATCTTTACGTGTGTGGATGGACCTCAGCGGGTGACGTCACGCAGCCAGACGCCATCTATTTTGAATGTTCATTGGTCGTAAACGTAAACAAACGAACGAAAGCGTCGCAAATATGGCATTTATCTTCACTTACGACAGAAACATCTTTCAGAGGAATATAAAAGTATGCTTATATGGCATGTTGGTGCAGTACTCTTTGTTTAGAGCCGAGTGTTATGGCGTTCTTATGGCAAGCTGCTTTTAAAGGGATAGTTCAACCAAAACATTTAAAGGGGTGATGAACTGAGAAATCAAATTTTCCTTGAGCTTTTGACATCTAAGAGGTCATCATATTATAAGAATATCCTGTAAATTTCAGAACTGAAAACGTCCATGTTAGTCCAATAAATGCTTATTATTGACACCAGGCTCAGCAAACGACTCGTTTTTCAAAGTGGGGAACTATGACGTCAAAGAGGATAAAACACCACCCCCGCTGAAGAAGATCAACGCCTACTTCAACACGGCTACCTTAGCCCCGCCCACCGATTCGCGCATTACACGCATAGCTAAATAACATGGGCCTACCTCGTGATGACAAACCGGATCGAGCTACCGACCAATAAACACGACATTTACAAAATATTGTGCAGTGCCTGGTTGTGGAAGAAGACAGTCGCTGCATAAGCTTCCTCTGGATTCCAATAGGAATGCTTGGTTAAACTTTATTTTTAATGACGTTCCAGCTGATGTGGGTAAAACATTGTCCGTTTGTTCGCTTCATTTCACTGAGGATTGTTTTGTAAACAAGACACAGGTCGAGACTGGATTTGCAGACCGATTAAGATTAGAAAACGGTGCTGTGCCTTCTATATTGGATCCGACAGGAATGGTGTAACACACTTATGTGAGTAAAATTTTTATAAAAAAAAAAAATAATAATAATCTGATAGGCTAGTATTGCATTGTTACAGATCGTTTGATATCTAATAATTATGTGTACATGTGTATCAGTCTAATCGTTACTGACGAGTGAGTTGAAACTCCTTATAATATGCAAAACTGTTATCCACTCACAGCAGTGGGCGTTTACTTCCAAGTCTTCAATGTGAGACGCCCATAAAAACCGAGCTTTTTTGAGCTAGGCTCAAAACTAGGTTAGAAAATAGCCTATTACTTATTCATTTTGATGTTTTTGAATGTAAAAACCAAGCGAACGTCATAAGTTGACCTCAGACAACAATATAACATTTTTTAAAAAGCTAGTTCATGACCCCTTTAATTTTTTTCATCATTTTACTCAATGTTGTTCCGAACCTGTATGTGTTTCTTTCTTCTTTTGAACACAAAATAAGATATTTTGAAGAATGTTGGTAACCAGAGAGTTGATGGACCTCATTTATTTTTTCTTCACTATTGAAGTCTGTCAACTGTCTGGTCACTGACGTTCTTTAAAAAAACTATTTTTGTATTCAACGGAAGAAAGGTTTGAAACAACTTGAGGGTAAGTATTGACAAATTTTTCATTTTTGGGTGAACTATCCCTTTAATAGGCTATTATTCCTTACAACTAAATAGTTATTTAATTTTTTTATGTTACTAGTACACATATACTGTACTATTACATATTATATGTAATTACATGTACACAGCCTAACCGGGACTTATATGTTTAGTTTTACAAGTAACTGCTCCTAAAATATCAGTGCTTATTCATAGGGCTTTTCCCACAACATAAACAGTTTTTATTGACCATCAGCTCTAAATGCTTTTTTACTTTTTACAGATTAGAATGGTTACTTAATAATACAATAAAAAAATCTTACCTACTGAATACACACTTGTTAGATCTCAGTCTCTAGGAATATTTGATCCAGCTGTGCTGAATTTCTCTCTCCACCACAATGTTGGTCGTCTTCCATTCTATCATAAAAGTAATTTAACAAAATTTATTGAATAATCTCATTTGCGTCTTTCTCTGTGCATAGTCTGACTTCATCTGAACAGCACAAACATGACCAAACTGCTTTACAGCCTCCCGTAAAACCTTGAAATGGATACATTCCTTCTTATCTTGTGAAGGCCACACAATCAGAAGTTTGAACCACAGGAGCAAAGCATTGCAAGAGCATGGAAAATAATGAGTAATATTAATATAAATGAATAAATGATAAATGAATATAAAATATGGATACAAGTTAAAGGTATACTTGCTCCCTTGAAGCTATAAATTGCTCTTAAAATAAAATATTTCACACTAGAATCTCAACTAGTGTTTATTTGGTTGCTAATAAAAAAAACTTGAATAGATACTAGTAACTATTTGAATAGTTATAACAGTATAAATATTTAAAAATAAGTAGTAACAAAGTTGTAAGGAACACATTTTAAAATATTTTGTCATGTGATACTAAATCCTTTGGCTTTAATGCATGTCATTTTTTTATATCTCAGTAATTATTATTATTATGAATTCAAACAATCATTTATATTAACCAAAAAAACATATATTGTTTACAATTTTTGTGTGAAATATGACCTGAACATTATTATTATTATGTGAATCTCATGAAACGTAAAGGTCATATTTTAAAATCAAAAGAAAGAAATAAGAAATTATGAATGTTTTAGATTTCGGGAATGCTTTAAGACTTAATGTTCTTTATTCAAACTATAATTTCTATTAAAATTAAAACTAATATTTATATAATAAAAATATTTTTATTTATTTAATTTTTGGGTGAAGAAGTACGACCTGAACATTTATTTTTATTATTATTATTATTATGATGTCCCCTGCAGGTTGGGTCATGTTTTACTGAAGTGAAGTGACGTGAAGGTCTAGTATGGCAAGCAACCCATACTTGGAATTTATCCTCTGCATTTAACCCATCCAAGTTAGAACACACATATTAGTAGTTCTAATTAGTAGTGAACACACACACACACACTGCAAACTGTGGACACACACACCCGGAGCAGTTTTTTCCCCCTTGGTGGGGTTTCTCTATGACACAGTTCTTCTTATTGAGGTTTGGAATGAATCCGCAGAGAGTTTGAGGCTTCTGCTTTCCCTGGGTCAGACATGCGGTGCAGGAGTCAATGCGAGGGCATGAGCTTCCGTTTCGTATATGTAGACTTTCACACACTCCACGTGTCCTCATGAAACACAATAGTCTGTGATAGGAGACATGACAGATGTATGCTGTAATGTGTAGTTGACAGGTCGTGAAGTTTCAGTAGTATCCTGCAGTGTGACATTATATGCTGTGAAGAAATAATGGAGATAGTGGAAATCACACTGCTTTTATTTTAGCTTTTATCTTCACTGGAAAAGTACAGAGTAAAAGTAAACAGATTTATTCTGGCTGAACATCAGTGTAGTGTGATAATGTTGCAATTATCCAACCAGCAAGTTAAAACATGTTAATGACAGATCAGCTCAGCTTTATAACAAAACTGTTCCAGTTCTCTGACAAAACCAGTTAGCAGTGTTATGAAAACCAGCATCCTTTTTTTCCCTGTAAGAATGGCGTTATTGATTTATGGTGTCCAACCAGTGTCTGTTTGTTAAAAAAGAAAGACATGTAATGGTGCCTTTCTCTTTTGTAAGTTGTATACTGATGTACAGAGAGTCTCTGTAGGGTTGCAATCAGGTCTTGTACAAAACAGAGTAGGAGGTTTGACCCAGATCCCTTCCTGCAGTATTTTTAGTGCAGGAGACTCAAAGGGCAGTAATACAGAAAAATGCTGAAAAGAAAGACAAATGCAGAAAAGATTAGAACAAGGGAATTATGGCGATGTAGACATTTAAAACCCTATAAAATAAAGCAATATTCATTATATATATCAGTATATTAAATATATTAGTTCTATCAGCTTTTACCCCCTTAAATTAATTTCTAGGGCAATTTTTTCGAAACCTTATCAAATGTATGTCTTCTTTCATGTCAAATTCTTACATTTTATCAGAATTAAATGTAATTAAAATAATTGACAAGTTCACACTCACAAATGATCAGACTGTGTATTTTGCGTGCTCTGTCCGAATTTAGCCCAAACCCCTGTATGTATGTATATATATATATATATATATATATATATATATAGGCCTCCTCTCATGCTGATTGGATTGATCATTTGAACGTGTTCCTCCCGAACTTTGTTAATAGAATATTAAAGACACTATAGGGATGTTACCAATCGTTCCTCTGCAGAGAAAACATAGAAACTGCTTCTGAAGTGCCACTAAACAGCCAGTAGGTGGCGGCAAGTGACTGTCTTAATGGGGGAGTTATTGAATCATTCATTCAACTGATTTGTTCAAATGGCTGATTTATTCAAGAATTAAGCAAACATGAATGGGTCATTAAATCACTGACTTGTCACTGAATCATTCAGTAACGAAACAAATGTTTGTTGCTTGGACACTGCAACTCCACTTCTGTGAATTTGTTTGTAACTCTTTTTGTAGTAGAGCAAAAACTATACTGTGTCTAAAATTCGCAATCGCGCGCTGATATTCGGGAAAACGGCACTCTTGGTCGTGTTATGTTGCCTAACTACACAACAGAAATATGTTATAAATATGTATATTTTTAACACATTATGTTTCTAGCTTATGTGAGTGCTTATATTAGCTTGTGTGTGTGCTGTTGCTCTCTTTTGTTTGATTTCTCCACGTGTTTTTTGTAAAATATTCTTGTTTTCATGTGAAAGTCTCAGGGTTTTCTTGTAAATCTGCTATTTGACATCTGCAAATGTCACACTGTAAGAATGAGAACAACTACTAAATGCTAGCTGCTTCTGACAATAGCAAGTAGAAAATCATGATTTATTGGTTGCAATGTAAACTAAAGCCTTTTGGCTTTTAAAAAAACAACGATATCAAATATATTTAAAAAGGGATGAGCTCTTTAATTTCAATAGGAAGTATGTCAACAAAGAAAATAAAACCGATTTAATGGGCTCTTTTCAGAAGGATGGTCCTTTGCAAAGCCATCCTTAATTGGAGTGGAAAATAGAGACATTTCGATGTACAGTAATTGGGCTTTTCTTGCACTCGCTGAACCATTAAGTAAACAAGCCTCATGTTTCTTTTTTGTGTAAATCCAGATCTGGTTCAGGTTCATGAAAATCCTTGAGGTTACAGCAACCCAGCTTAACTGAATTACCAATGAGCTGAAGAAACTAAATGCCCTGTCTGCAGCCCAAATGTCACTTACAGGCTTACTTTTCTATTGCTTTGAAAGGATATTCAGTTAAGTGCATAACATTTCTAGGAAGAAGAATTTCCAATGTCCTGATTAATAACTGGCATTATAATTTGAAACATGTTTTAAGACTTCAGACTTGGACTTCAGCAGTATTCTGGAATATTAAAGCTGGTTGCATCAGGCAGGTAACATCAGGCACACACAACACCTAGCTGAAGAATCAAAGACGGCAGGTATCAGGTGGCGCGCGCAGCATGGCTCCTTTTTTCCAGCTGTGCACCAGAGAAAAGGGTTAAGTGAAATGTGTGAAAGAGAGATCTAAACTGTCACCCTTTGTTTTTCAATCCTCAGATCTTGCCGTAGCTGAGAATGGTCTGAGGTGATTTGTGTGGGACAGACATCACGACTGGGCATCCCTGTGGAGAATCGCTCCAGCACTTTCATCTGGATGTGAGGACCGGTCTAGTTACCCGTCTCTCACCTTCTCTGCATTTTCTTTTTGTTTCTTTTTCTTTCTCGTTGCCTGTCTGGGGAACATGGGGGGAGCAGTCAGTGCTGGCGAGGATAATGACGATTTGATAGACAACCTGAAGGAAGCCCAGTACATCCGCACAGACCGCGTCGAGCAGGCCTTCAGGGCCATAGACCGTGGAGATTACTACCTGGAGGGCTACAGAGACAATGCATACAAAGACCTGGCGTGGAAGCATGGGAATATACACCTCTCAGCGCCGTGTATCTACTCCGAGGTGATGGAAGCGCTGAAACTCCAGCAGGGTTTGTCTTTCCTGAACCTCGGCAGTGGCACAGGATACCTGAGCACGATGGTGGGCCTGATCATAGGTGAGAAGTGTCTAGGGTTCAGATATTGAGGAAATAATTCAATAATATTGTTTCATTTATTTCAAATTCAAAAGAAATCAATCAAATAAAAAACAATAAATTATGAGAAGAAGAAATAAGAAATTTGCACCAAAAACAAAAAGACTATTTAGGGTTTAGAAACCATCACAATACATTTAGGTTGCATAAATTAGCTTTTTGGCTCTCATCCTCTTGTTTATTTCACTTTTTTTGTTAGAACATTTGGCATGGTAGTAATTGCATTTTGAGTCATATCAAGATAATGTATCTTTTATTTTCATCACTATTAATATTATTGCTCATGTTTAAGTTTAGGGATTCGAACAAACTCCTAAGTTGTAAACACTGGCAGAAATTGACACATAACTCAACTCTCACTGTGTGTGCTATAGACATGAAATCATAACAGTAATATTGAGAAATATTATTACAATTAAAAAAAAAAACATATATATATATAGTATTTTCTTTGTATATTTAACATATTCAAATTTTTCTATTTTAATATATTTTACACAATTTTCAGCATCATTACTCCAGTCTTCAGTGTCACATGATCCTTCAGAAATCTAATATAAAAACCATGGTACATTTTTTTTTCTCATAATTCTTTGGTGAACAAAGTTAAAAAGAACTACATGTATTTGAAATAGAAATGTTTTGTAACATAATAAAATGTTGCTTTTTATCCATTTAATGCACCCTTGCTGAATAAAAGTATTATTATTATTCTTTTTTTTTTAATCTTATTGACATTTTTTACTTTTCTTATCTTACAAACTTTTGAACTGTAGTGTGCTTATGTTGAATGATGGACCCAAAACCTATCCAGGAACCTGTTATTATTATTATTTGCAGGTCCGTTTGGAGTAAATCATGGCGTTGAGCTCCATAAGGATGTTGTGGAGTATGCGAAAGAAAGACTCGATGACTTCATTAAAAACAGCGACAGCTTTGACAGGCATGTTCAACCTTTATTTTGCATTGTGTTTCTGTAGATTTGAGCGTGAATGTAAAGATTCAGCTTGAAGAAGTGCTGATTTAATCTGAAGTATATAAATCGAAGTGGCTTTGTTTTACTTGGCAGCCGCTTCCAGGGAAGCAAACTGAGATTCAAGCAAACCACATTAGTCCTACAGCAGTTCTGTGGTTATGCACTTCAAAGATCACTTGTTTTTTAAACTTTGATTAAGTCAGCCCAGCCCAATAATCTTCCATGTGACACAAAGAATGCACTAGCTAACCCAAAACCACAGGCTCAATGAATAAATACCTCAAGCGCACTTCAGCTCTTCGGTCTGCTGAGCGATTTGCACTCCTGTGTGAACACCTGTCAAAACCAGAACCGCTAGGTCAGATAGTCCTCTTCAGTATTGGACACGCAACTGGGTTTCCCTGAACACTCTCCCTGGCATTTGCCGCTTGCAAACATCTGTTTTCGTCATGCACCAGAGAGAGCAGGGTTATTAAGGTCAGGAGAAAGAGCTGTAATGACGTATTAGACAAAATGCTGATGCTATTAAACAATCCATAAAAGCATGTGTTTCATACAGAAGGCCATGTGCCAAAACAAGGCTGCTTAATCAATGTTGCGGAGCTTTGGGAGCTCTCTTGTTGGAATCACTTTATTAGATATCGATATATCTTACACGTCTATTACTATTCAACGAAAACAGCTGCCTACTGGCTCTAAGCAAATACAAACACGTTTTGACTCATGCTAATAATAAACTCAATATATCAGATTTATCTTGGCATCATATCTGTTCTCTAGGAGGTAATGCAAGAATAATTACTTTTTATTCATCCACAAAAAAAGACTATTACATGTTCTGAAGGAAATGCAAGTGCTAAACTCGCTGACTTAATGCTAGCACATAGCATTTGGTTGCTGTGTGGTTCCTTCATTGTCCCATGGGCCTTAATGATGACTCAGATTATAGGCTATAGTTGAAAAGTGGTGTGCTATTACTTCGTGATTTGAAAAGTAGGTTTGCCTGACGGACAAATAATCTTGCAAAACCATTTCACCTACTTATCTAGAGACCAGAATATTGTTTAGATGTCGTATAAGGTTTAGATATTATATAGGTTTTGCAAAAACAAACAGCAGAGTATTGTGTTGAAGTTCTTGAAATTAATCAGTGTTAAAAATGTGTCATTTCAGGTTTGAGTTCTGCGAACCACACTTTGTCGTGGGGAACTGTCTGGAGATTTCTTCAGACAGTCACCAGTACGACCGCATATACTGCGGAGCTGGAGTTCAGAAGGACCACGAGAACTATATGAAAATCCTGCTGAAAGTCGGAGGAATTTTGGTCATGCCAATAGAGGATCAGGTAAACCACAGGATGATGCATATAGCGGGCACTAAAAGTGTTTGGACACTTCAGTCACACTGGTCACAAATGTCTGAATTTCATTAGATAACAAAATATAAACCCAAATGTCTGCATTTGTTGGTCTCAGATTTTGGAGGATTTTTTTTCATCACTAATTAATTTGACTTCTTCATCATTTTGTCATTCAACATTGGAGTCTGATAGCCCCGCCCGCTCCACTTGTAATTAAAGCAATGACAGTTGAACTTGAGTGCATGAAGTGTTCAATTTCCCATATTTTTTTTTTAGTAAATTAAGTGCATCATCTGGGTATTTTAAGTGCAATTTTTCTTTTTGGAATTTTCAGTGTGAACAAATAGAATGGCATAGAATAGAACATAAGTATGCGAATTGGGACGCACCTCATGTCTTGCATCAAATGTTTGACCTCTTGATTAGTACACACCGTCCGTCTCATTCAGTGTTTGTGTTCTTGCAGCTGACTCAGATAACTAGAACTGGTCAGAGCTCCTGGGAGAGTAAGAATATCCTGGCGGTGTCATTTGCTCCTCTTGTTCAGCAGAACAGGACAGAAGGCTGCAAGGCTGAAGCTGTGGTGCTCCGTGAGTCTCCGCCCCTAAATATGATCTCACACTGCTCTGTCCAATCAGCTGCCACTTGGGAGGTTTCCAAGTACAATGTTACAGACTGATTTATTGCAAATTCCATTATTAACCCGATACATTCAGAAGTGTGAATGACACCACAGGCAAAAGCATTGGGGGGGTTTTTATGCACTGGGCAATTTTGAGATTTTGTTTCCACATATCTTTCAGACTAGTGGAAAGAATCTAAAATGCGCATGTAACTCTTTCCCCGCCAGCGTAAAAAAAATAAAATAAAAATTGCCAGCTGCCACTAGCATTTTTGATAATTTTCACAAAACTTTCATGGCCCCAAGTATATTTTGTTGTTTGAATATTCGACCTTATAATATTTTAAAAGAAAGAACAAAGTCTCTGCTTTTAACAACAACAACAAAAAATGTGGGTAAGTTTTATTAAAAAAAATTGCATTTTTGTCAGAGACTTTGTTCAGATTGGATTCAGAACGATGATCAAAACATTGATCAAGTAGATGAAGTCCATCAACACCCCTGAAGCTTCTCAGTCGTACACCTCGTTGTGGATTCAACTTTACATTCGCTAACGTTAGGCAGTTTTGACTTCTATGCTGTGTAATGTTTGATGATCGCGTTAGCTTTCATGTGCATAAGCAATCTTCTCTTGCTTGTTTCTGCTTCTTTGCTTGTTTTTGGATCCGGAGATGCTGTACTATTTTAGAAGATGCGTAAAAGCGCCCCCTACTGAGTGAAAACATGAATATGAATGAACATGAATGCCGGAAGCATTGTTTCATAAATGACGGAAAATCTTGTCAATGGCGGGGGAAGAGTTAAGTGCATATTTTATTACATTTGATCTACTTGCATCTGTAGTTTACAATACATATATTTACAGGTCATTTTCTTAAAATGATTAACCTGATTCATTCAGAAAAGTAATGACATTACAGACAAAAAAAAATTCATGCACTGATCAATTTTGAGATTTTGAGCTTCCATAATGTCTTCTTTCAGGCTAGTTCAAAGAAAACATCTTCAATACACAATTGAGTGTTTGTTTTGTTACACTTTATCTGTTTACATTAGTAGACTTCAATAATAATACATATCTTTACAGACTTTTTTTTTTTTAAATTATATTTTTTCTCATGCACTAAGCCAGAAATCTTCGCTTCAGTAGTTCTTACACCAAACTTTACAGTTTTATTTAAGAGGGGTCTGTTTGTTCATATATCATTTTCCTGATTTATATAGCATTTTATTCCTAAAAACATGTTGAAAATGTATTTGTTTCCTGGATGTTAACATTATTTTCTGATTTATGAAGTGACAGTTTTAACAGTGGGAATTTTGTATGTCTATATTTAACTCTAATATAGCAACAAAATCAAAAAAGCAGTTTGAACCTGGCTTTATCCAATATTCAGATTTCTGTTCCGGAAATATATATGCAAACTTGTTCATATTTAATTGGATGCCTTATTTCCATATTTAAATGAGACAATTCAGAAAAATTGTAATACAAAACAATTGTCTTAAAGGGATAGTTCACCCAAAAATGATTCTTCATTTAACCCCCCCCCCCCCCCCCCCCCGCATGACGTTCCAAACCCATAAGACTTTCGTTCATTTTCAGAACACAAATGAAGATCTTTTTGATGAAATCTGAGAGCTTTCTGTCCCTCCATTGACAGCTACACAACTACCACTTTGACTCTTCAAAAAGTTCATAAAGAGAATTGAGAAGTTTTTTTCTGAAGAGACTCGATCGCTTTATATGATGAACAGATTGAATTAAGGCTTTTATTCACATATCAACACTGATCAGCGAACATAAACCGAAGCTCAACCGAAGCTGCTTGACACGCAAGAACAAACCTCATGCAGAAGCTTAAATGTGATGCGTAACACGAGAATGAACCTCATTGGTTCTCGCACGTCAATCGAACATGCTTGAGCTTTTGTTTACCACAACTGATGTCAGTGTAAATAAAAGCCTAAATTAATTTTGTTCATCATATAAAGCGATCGAGTCTCTTCAGAAAATTTGGACTAAACCACTCAATTAATATGGATTAGTTTTACGATCTCTATGAACTTTTTGAAGCTTCAAAGTGGTAGTTGTGTAGCTGTCAATGGAGGGACAGAAAGCGCTCAGATTTCATCAAAAAGATCTTAATTTGTGTGAAGATGAACGAAAGTCTTATGGATTTGGAACGACAAGAGGGTGAGGAATTAATGACAGAATTTTCTTTTTTGGGTGAACTATCCCTTTAATGTGCTGTGAGTAATCAACAGGGAAAGTAAGACTTTAGGTTTAAGCAAATTGGTTGTGCACACAAATGAGATTCGAGAAAACCCGTATGCGTTAACCTTTATTACTTGTCTGTTCCTCAGCGGCTCTGAGCGTGAGGAATCTTCAGGACCTGGCTCGAATCTACATCCGCAGAACCCTCCGCGACCTGACCAACGACGAGAACCCCGGCCGCAACAACACGCAAAGAGCGTCCCAGAAGCGCAAACGCAGGCGCTGCCGTCGCCGTCGCCGCATCAACACCTACGTGTTCGTCGGGAACCAGCTGATTCCTCAACCCATGGACAGCGAGGAGGACGAATGCATCGAGGAGGAGAGCAAAGAAGAGGAGCAGGAGAAAGACATTGAGCCCATCAAACCCGAGGAACCGCAGGTCAACCATCTGAGAGACAAAATCCTGAGTCTGCCGCTGCCCGAGTCGCTGAAGTCCTTCCTGCTGTACTACCGTGAGAAATAACACTCGTCCTGTCTAAGCATTCATCTACGGTGGGGGTTTCCTTCTCAGACTGCTTCTGACCCTGAGTTTCATAGTTGTTGTTTTTTTTGATAATGTAGCAGAATTTAAACATTTAAATGGGGTTGGGCTGCGTTTCCAAGAAACTTGATTTGAATGTGCTTGCTGTGTTTGTTCTACTTACTCATAACGTTGTAATATTCACATTTTGAAAGTGATTTTTCACTACAGAGGAACTGAGGGAGACTGAGGTTTAGAAGCTTCTAGCTCACCTTGTTTGTATTCAGAAGAGTTTGCTAAATGTGACGGAAGAATTGCTGAAGCTATTTTTCAAATGCTTGTAATGTAAGACCAGTAATGACAGTTTTCTTTCTTTTTTTTTAATTGTAGAGAGAATGAAAAACTCAAGTCATTATTTTGGTATTGATTTTTGCCTTCTTTGATTCTCCGAACCCTCTGGAGTTATCGCTGTTATGATGCTAATGCTTTCGGTATATCTTTGGACTGTTTTAGTGAAGTTTCATCTAGAGAGGATTTTTTGCATTTCTATTTTTTTTTTACATTCTAGTCACATTTGTAAGTATTGAACTCTCTTAATAGATGATGTAATTTTTTTGCTTGTTCCTTTCGTCTGCGAGTCGTCCTGAAGACTTGATGCTCCACTTTCTGCTTATGATCATAAAATGTAAGAGACGTCACTGTTTGTGTCGGTTTGTAATCGGTGATTTCACACTGTCGTAACAACTTGTTTCCAATATATTGTCAGTATATTCACTTATTCAGTTGATTGTAAATGTTTTTGTTCCATTGAAATGGAGTCTAATAGAATTTCACATCTCTCATGTTTGTCAAATTTTCCAAAAAATACAGACAGTTTGAGATATTGAAAAACACCCCAAATATCATCTATAAATCAGATATACAGTTCTACTCATGTTTAGAATCTGCAAAATTTCTTTTTTTATTATTAAAATGTATAAAATAAGATCATAAAAAAGTACAGCTCTGAAGAAGCTAAAACAACTTAATACGCAAAATAAATTTAAAAAACAAATTTTCAGTAGATGCATTTACATTTTTTTTAAATTCATTAGAATTAAATTTTGCTGTTTTAATACTGCCCTAATGAAACTATATATCATCATAACACATTTAAACTACAATACTAAATGATAACTGAATTTATAGGCTACTAATGATTCTTCTGGAAGTTCACACACTTGGTTCTTAAAGGAGTAGTTCACTTTTTAAAAAACTTTGAACAAATGTCTTTGAATGAACGAAATGACTCGAAAAAAGATTTGTTCATTTTGATGAACGAGTTCGAACTGGAGAGTCACGAACGTGCATCACAGAACAGAGCAAGGCGAGCGTTTGTGCTTATAAAACTTAAACTTTTTTATTTATTTTTGAAATGACCGATCGTTTCACAAGATAAGACACTTATTCATCGTCTGGTATCATTTAAAGCCATTTGAAGCTGCACTGAAACTGTCATTTGGACCTTGGACCGTTTGGTACCCAATGAAGTCCATTATATGGAGAAAAATCCTAGAATGTTTTCATCAAAAACCTTAATTTCTTTTCTACTGAAGAAAGAAAGACATGGACATCTTGGATGACATGGGGGTGAGTAAATTATCAGCAAAAGTTTTTTAAAAAAGTGAACTACTCCTTTAATTATTGTGTGTCGCCTCTATTAGTGTTCATAGCCTTTTGTTATGGTTGTGCATCTCTGGTTCATCCCACAAAAGTCCTCTTCCAGGTCCTGTATGTTCTTTGGTTTCCCAGCATGCTCTGCACGTTTGAGTTCTTCCCCACAATGGCTATGGGATGTTGAGATCCCGCTCAGGGTGATTGAGGCCCTGATAAAACCATCATAAAACTGAAAAAAGTCATTGATGCTTATGGGGGCCCCCACATGATGTGAAGAACAAGTTTTGTATAAATATCTATTGTGCAGCTTCTTCAGGGTGGTACTGAATATCATTTTTGTTGTTGTTGTTTTTTTTACCCAAAATAACTAAATGGCCTGACAAACACGGGTATCTTTTGTCTGTTGATGTATTTTGTTTTAATACAGGACATTAGGGTGGTAAGCATTCATTTTAAATAGCTTTTGTAATGCCACAGCTATGAACCAAGATTTGCTAAAAATTTGGATACACCCCTGAGTAATCAATATTTTTGTTCGTTTCCTAAAAGAAAATGTGACTAAAATTTTTAGAAGTACACTTGCATAAAGACACAGGGTTTTTAAGCACCTTAAGTCCTTACCTATCTCCTATTATTTATGAAATGATGGTAACAAAATTACCCAAATGATTCTTCATATTTACAGGTTAAGGTACATTATACACCAGCACAAATGTTCTTTTCAAAACAGCATTTAAATTCAAAATAACTCAGAAACTCAAAAAATTTTTGTTGTTTTTTAAGACAGCCAGATGATACATTTAGGAGTAATATTTTATTAAATATAAACTCTACTGAGAGGATCTTCTAATATTTTCAAGCATTTTTTTTTTCAGCATTTGTCAAAACGCCATTGTCATGTGAATGAACGGTCAAAACGCATTAAGTTTTCCGTTTTTAGTTGAAAATGGTGATGGTGAAAACTAAAAACGGAAAACCTTTTCTGTGTTTTGGCTGTTCATTCACACGACAACGACATTTTGGGGGCCTGAAAACGCAAACTTTTGAAAACCGGTATTAAAGTGCAAGTTATTGAAAACTATAGCCTAGCCTACTTTTATCATTTTAGTGTAAACTACAAAAATGAGAATTTGTGACAACGGTGACGTCATGCGAATACGCGTAGTTTCTCTACAAAGTGATATCGCCAACTACTGGCCGGGCAGCATAACAGCATTTTTCATCATTTCCACTTATCCGTGTGAACGGGATCGTTTTGACAACGTTGTCGCCTGTACGAGAAAAAAATAAAAGGAAAAACGTTACCTTTTTTTGTAAATATAGTTGTCGTGTAAACGTGCCCTGAAGTGCTTAAACCGGACCGTGTCTCAAGATAAGAGCAACCAGGTGAATCTGTCCAATGAGTCCATTGGTTGTTAGAATGTTGTAAGAACGTTTCATCAGGTCTAATTCCACAGACGGTCCCTGTCAAGACACACGAGTGTCTTTTTTCACAAGTGTATCACTGACTGTAATTTGATGCTTTGTTTCTCAACCATCTTTTCATTAAATATATTTATAGCCAACCTGTTATGTTTTTACTATGCTTGTGTTTGTCATATGGGGTTTAGTGTCACAAGAACTTCTAAAAAAAAAAATACACGATTTAATATATATACTGTATATATTTTTTTTTTAAATCGGACAGCGTGCGTAGGCTACAGTGCGCTACTGGTGACGAAATTTGTAAACACACAAACCTCAGAACACACACGCACAAAAATAATTGATATTAGACAAGGTCACACGTTATAAAATCTTTATTAACTATACATCTTTATTAAAACAAATCATATTTTGCTAAAAATAAAAGAATGCTTATCAGCCTCTGCTTTTCCAGTCCCACCTTTATCCAAAGACATCCCAGCTTATCTCTCTTTTGCATAGACTAAACGCTCAACATCAGGACAAAAATCAGGGTTAGGACAAGATTGATTCGATGGCGCAAAAGTGCTTCTCAGTAAAACCACATTTATTATTCCATCTGTCGGGTCCTACATTAACTTTGGGGTGGCAGCTTGGTGGCCAATAAAGGGTTACATTTTTGGGGGAATATTACAAAGGTTGAGGGGACACATTATGGACTGTTATTTAATGTTTTTGAGCCCATTTAAATTGGTAGTTGACTGAGGTAATGTATTCTTTTAGTACAATTACATACAGTACTTTAACATGAGTATATGTCTAAAGTTGAATTTAAAGCTTTGGTCAAATTAAAAGTCAACATGAAACCACATATAACCACATAAAAGTGAATCAGGATTAGGAATTGACTGATTGCAAAAAATACATTACAGAATTGATTGAATTGTTTTTTTGCAATAACCTTTATAACATCAATGTTAACCAGTGTTTAGTGTGTTAACTCTTTCCCTGCCATTGACGTAAATTCCCGTCATATATGAGACAACGTTTTTATGCCATTGAAAGAAATTTCCGGCTTTCCGTGTTTTCACTGTTATGCGCGAAACAAGCGATAACTTATGTAAGCAGAAGCCTATGTAAAATAACATTAAACAGCATATAATCAAAACGTTACCGAATGAAATGTCGACCCAGGACGAGGTAAAGGACTGTGAAGATTTAGGGGTGTTTGTTGATGGACTCCATCTTTTATGAAACTTACCCACATTCAAGTGTTGATTAAGAAAAAGCATGAAACTAGAATAAAACGTTTTTGTTTTTGTTTAAAAGCAGAGGGTCTGTTCTTTCTTTTGATATATTGCATGTTGAGATATTCATACAACAAAATATTCTGGGCGCCATGAACATTTAGTGAAAATGATCAAAAATGCTGGCAGTGACTGGCAATTATTTTAAAAACACGCTGGCGGGGAAAGAGTAAATATTGGCAAGATTTTAGGCTGCATTACATATAATAGAGGATTTATCTACAACAATGACTAAATATTTGAACTAACTGGGCTAACACAGTCTAGATGACAATAACCAACGTATAAAGACAAAAGGGAGAAAAATCTGATGGATCATGCACAGAAAAACGTAAATAAGGTCAGTTTTAATTTCATGTTGACTTTATTAGATTAACAGGTAGATGTATTTTGACTGCAAAAATTACCAGTTTATGCACTAATATATCTTTTAGATATTGGATAACAATAATAAAAAAATAAAGTCAAGCGCTTCCTTTTTTAGCAAGTATGTCCTTCCCTTGAGAAAGTTCAAATGTGCATCATAGTCATGTCAATTCCAGCTTATCTTCAGTTACATGATTGAACCTTTAATAAAGTATCAAAATAGGTACAAAATGAAAATAATTACATTATCCCACATTCTCCAGTCTGTTTCTCTAGGCAGTCAGACGGGTGTCCATTCAATAGCATTGAGTTTTTCTACAAATTTAAACATTGTGAGAATTGACGCTCGATTTATGCTTATTTGCTTTCTTTGGATTAAAAAACTAATATTTTCAACCTGGATAACAGGTTATGCTTTGCCAATACTGGATATATCTACAGAGCCCGCACATGACATGCAGCGGAAAAAAATGTATATCGTGGCCACAAATTAACAATCCATTCTCACGACTTACTACTATATCAGCACGTTTTACTAATTCGCTTCCTCGTTTTAAGTAAATCGTGCACCGATACAATAAATCGTCCCCTTGTTTTACTAAATCATGGCCAACTTGTAATAATTCATTCCCTTGTTTTAGTTAAATCAAAACAAGAGAATTAATTAGTGAAACATGGCCAAAGTGTACTAAAACGAGGGAACGAATTCTTAATTTGTGGCCATGATTTAACTCAAATGAGAAAACTAATTTTTAATTGGTCCGCATGTCATGTGGGAGATTCTGTAGATATCTAACCAACATTAGATGTTGTGTTTATTACTATAAATTTATGTTTAAGATGGCTGGTATTACTCCCAGAACGCAACATAGTGTCGGCCCAGATCCGGCCCACATCTGCTACACGTGTGTTCCACACGGCACGATGTTGCTGTCTGGGTGGTTAACTGAATTACTATTTTGAAAAAATCAACAGAGGCTCAAGAACTTCATGGCAGTTTCACAACGCCTTCATTCCAATCGCTTACCAGATTTAATTATATTTTAAAAGTACACACAAAGAAGTGTTCATATCATTTGAATGCAAACAGATATGGCTCAATATCAAAGGGGAGGAGTCCAACTTTCTAATGACCGGCTAACTGCAGCTGATCCAGGAACATCTTCAACTGGAAACATAATGCTAAATGTTCAGAATTCATATCCCACCTCGTTCACACAAGTCTGAGTTTCCCATCCGTACTTGAATAGTCCGTTTCAAAGTGGACTTCCACTGTGTGTCAATTGTTTGTCAGGGTTAGTTCCTCTCATCCTACCTTTTCACCATCTGGAAGGAGAGGATAGGTCACTGGAGTCTGTCAGCTCGTGTATTTGATCTTGGATATCTGTGGTGGGGCGGTTAAGGTGGAGGTCGTGGACACCACAGGGGCCATGGTGGCGTTTCGGCTGCTCACGAACATGGGATCCAAACAAGCCACTTTGGCGGCGAAGAACGCGTGGATGCAGTGGAGAACCGCAAAGAGGTTGGAGAACTCCAGTTCCTGGAAGCATCAGGGGGGGAAATTATCATGAAGGTTTGCTGGAGAAAAGGAGGCAGCCTCAAGCAGAAATCAAATCAAACTTGGTGCATGAAAGTGCTTATACTTACAGCCTACAGGGGAAATAATCAAACAGGAAATTCATATCAACGCACTTTATTTTTATCTGCTTCCTTCAGCTATTTCTTTTGCACTTGCAAGACTATGACGTTTCGAAAAGTTCCCTAAGAATTGAGGTTACCATATGATATCCCTGCTATATGAAAATGCTAAAGAGTGAGAAACAATTTGTACTTTCATAAGCAGAATATGAAGCCAATAACAAAAACAAAAGCGAAGAGTAAACTTACCTTTGCTTCAATAAGTTTTGTGTCTTGATTCTGGAACAGGAATTTGATTTTACTCTTTCCATCATCTGATGATCCTTTAAGCTGAGAGAATTTATATCTCCACAGCACTGCCTGTAATGAAGGTTTAAATTATGCATATTAATAACTCTATAGACATGAAAAACTTTTCTTCTCAAAGTTTGATAAATAACTTTTTACATTTTTCATACTGCCCATTAAACTGTTCTTGTTTATTATTACAACTTTTTTTTGTTTATTTGACTGGATTTTTTTTTAGCTTTTACATGTTTCCCTCATGTTTACCTAACATACAGTTGACAGCATGTTTCTATAAATGTTTGGTGTGATATAATTACAGAGCGCATAGCAACAGAGTAGCTCTGACTAATGAGAACTTGATGTTAAAATGAATCACCAGTGATCATGTATTTTACATAAAAGAAACGCAAACTTAAGGTTCCACCTCTCACCTTTGACGCGGCATCGAAGCACACGAAGCCCATGCTGAAATCAATGGTGAGTCCCATGAGATGACTGTCCACAATGCAAGCGTATGTTTTACACTGAAACAGGAGATGCTTGGCATTGTTAATCAGACACGAGGCAGACTGGCACACACAAACATCTCAATCTCGTAAATGTTTAATTAGGATGATAAGTGTCGTACATAATTATTTTGGGAGAAAAATAAACAAGCGTTTTTTTTTTTTTGGCACGAGGCACGGTCGCTGCGTTAGTTTGGTTTACTGGGACAAATTGGCAACGATTTTATTTGTGCCACCATGTTTTCCATGAATGTGAAATGGTCCAGCTATTGTCTTGCTAGAATATGGAATATAGATTTGCTTCAATGCTACAGAACTATAAATGCTGTACTTGCATATTATGTAATCTATTTGAGATATACATAATTGGATCCTATATATCAGTGGGTGTTTCTTCAACTATGGACAAATTTGATCCAGTGGACTTTAAGAACACATACAGTATTAAAAGATTTCACACTAGTTTAATTTGTCTACTAACAATGTCCAACAGTGTATATACATGAATTACAGAAGCTAAATACCATTTCCACTAAATCTCAAATTATTTCTTGTAATTAATCAAGTATTCTGGGATATTTTTGGAAAGAAATTGCAAACAAGGCTAATTTTACTGATAACATTTTATGTCCACATAATTAAATAATACTTTCACACCATGGTTCTTATCGTTAACTAAAAATAAAACATTTCTGTTAATTGAAATAAAGCTTAAATATAATAAAATGTAAACACTAGTTGAAAAACTTAAAATAAACGATAATCTGAAATGTTGCCTTGGCAATAAACTAAAACAAGTTGAAGTTGATGCACTTAAATTATTAACTAGAAATAAATAAAAACTAAAACTAAATTAAACCTACATATAATTAGCAATATTATAAAAAATGACAGCAAAATTACTTAAAATTAAACAATAAATAAAAATGTATACTGTTTCACACTTTTAACACTGCATAATTTTGACACAATTACAGGTTAATTGGAAGAAAAAAATTCATAAGTGTTATTTTTTTCTTCATACATTATGCCTTTTAATTAATCTCAAACGTTTTACTTACAAAAAAAAAACCTGTACTTTTCAATCTGCATCATTTTCACACATTAAAAACTGAAAAGTTTAAATATTTAAAATGCTTTACACATTGTTTAGATCATTATAGTTTTCAAAAATGTTATTCATACTTTTCATGATGGATTTTCATATTTACGTATGAAAGTTTGGATCAGGGACAAGGGCAAAACAACAAAATCTAAACGACATCTGACAAGTACTGTTAAAAATGTGTTTAAATGTGACCTTCATAAAACAAAAAGGGAAAAGTTGAAATCTGTTTTGATAGAAAACAACAGCTAGGATATAAAAGTGCCTGTAGCTGTAGAAACACTCATTCAGCAGGTTAAACCCAGGATTAGATTATATTAATGTCTCCAAACAAAACTGTTTTTATAATGCGTTTTTGAACAATGTGTTTCCTTCAAGTACTGATTAGCAAATCACACTTAATCTCTCTTTGGCAAGGCCTCAATAACTCAGAGTTTGCGTTGTTCAGATATCGGCCAACATTGTCTGGCAGGTGCAGTTTAATTCGCCTCGATCTGATCTCAGCTCTGTCTGTTTCCCGTGCCAAGAAGATAGATGCATAACTTCACCACTGAAATTGCCATTTAGTCTGTCTGAGTAAAATGCAATAAAGTTTAGATTGCACTACCTTTTGCAAACTCGTGTTTGGAAGGTTCAGTACCTGTATTCGTTCCACTTCGAAGAACGTGGCCATCTGAAAGGCTTTCTCCCACAGAAGCAGCTCACATTCGAGCTCCACGCTGAAGAAGATGTCCTCTCCAGAGTCCGTCTGAACACTGAAGCAGTGCTTTCGTTTGTCCACCAACTCACTGTCCTAAAATAAGGAATTTGGTTAGAATGGTGAAGCATAGATAACATAACACATTTTGACAAACATGTCTTTTTCATTTCAGAATGTATAACCTAACCTATATATATATATATATATATATCAGAGTTTCCGCTAGAAAAAAATGGTGCCGGTCAAAGTGACCGGCAGAGGTTTCGTTTTACGGACATTTTTATGATATGCCGGTCAAATATCGCCTCTTAATTAGTCAAGTTTAGGAAAACTGGAGGCAGTCTATGTAACTTAAAAAATGACATAATCAGGCCGTATAGAATGCAACATGTTATTATTAGCTTAACTTTCAAATAGACGGAAAAAAACATGAACGTCCGATTGGTGTCAATCAACGCCAATTGTTTTGTTTTTTAATGCGGTTTCACACACATTCACTTTTTGAAACATTGAAGCACGGATGTACCTAATACAAATAAATAAAATCAGATCATTCATTTAGTTCGTTATTAAATAAGAGATCTAGCGCTAAAATCTGTTGATTTTGAAATCAAGCTGAGCGCTCGTGTCCACTGCTATCAGTTGCATGGACGACGCGCTGCGCGAGTTGCGCAATCTTCACTCGGACGCGCGTTTCAATCTATCGCCGTTGCGGAGACTCTGTTCATTCCGGTGAAATCACAGAATAAAATGCAAGTCCCTGCTTGATATAGACTAACCACTGATGAACATAGGCTATTCAGTTTTGATGAGAGAAAAAAAAAACTGTACCATGGCGCGGATTAGAACCACTAGGCTATAATGAGATGTTCCTGATTCACCATCGCCTGGCCTCTGAAAAAAGCTTTTAAGGCCAGTCTGCCTGGGCCTGGACATATTTGAAACGTCTCACTCAATCGTTCGTTGTTTAGGTCTATATTACAGCCGTTTTAGGCGTGCGCTTTATTTGAAATGCAGCATGCGATGTTGTTTCATATAACTTTCAAACGGTAGAGCCTGTTCCTTTATAACATAGCCAAAGATCAGTGTATTTTTGCCTTATACATTTTAGGCTTATTCTCAAATTCAGATTGTGTTAGGGGGGCGGGATTATTAGGAAATTTTAATCGGACAATTTGACCGGAGAGATTTAATTTTGTCGGACATCTCATTTTTTTACCGGCCAATGTCCGGTAATTACCGGACAACGGAAACCCTGATATATATATATATATATATATTAAAAAGTGTGAGATCTCACAAATGTGCAATGCTGTAAATGTCGTTTTTGTTTTGTTGAGTTTTCTATTTGTTCCTAAATAAAAGCATATACATATGTGATGTTAAATGCAAATAATAAGAATAACATTATGCTACGTTTTTTTAAGCTATTCTTTCACTAGCGTGCAAAAATCCAGCAAAATAAGGAATTTGTAATATAATATAATATAATAAAAATATAATAAAATAAATAAAAAATAAATAATAGAAATGAAGAACAAAAACCAGGTTGTGCTGTCATGGCTATTTTGGTTTACTCTGTTCAAGGACTCTTATTTTGATTTTCATTTCAGTTGTCATGGGCTGTGTCCAAAATTGCCCCCTCTACCCTGATTCACTATTCCCTACATTACTCCACTAATATAGACCACGCTTATGACCGCACATTAGCATTGGCTGGTCCAGCGTGAATTTTCTTTCTTTTCTTTTTTTTTTCATGATTTGAGCGTTTAGAAAAAAAAATGTATGAGACAGTTGTTAAATTTCACTGGTAATTTGGAACATGGAATTTTTATCGTAAGCTCGGTGAACAGCTTTAGAGAATTTGATGTTTCCCCATTCAAAAAATAGGAGGTAAGCCTACTTGCATGACTGAAATAGCTGCCCGAGAGGCACTTCAAAGATGGCCGCCAAGTGAAATGACTTGCCTTAAAGGGACTTTTTTATTACTCAATATATAACCACAGAACAAGAACCCATAGGAGGAGGACACTGATTTATCACCTATTAAATATCTGATACCATCACAGTATTCATTTGTAAGGCTGGTGTCAGTTATAATGTGAGAAACTTAAACTTGTACCTTAAGTATCTTGAACATGATCTCGTAGACAGTGAAGCTCTTCTCGGCTCTGGTCCAGTCCCAGGTGGTGACCTGGAGGAGTTTAGATTGCTGTCAGTCTCCAGAAGTCAGAGACAGTTCATTATTCAGCTCAGGCAGAGAACTCACTGTGTCCCTAAAGGGATGATTCAAATGCTACATGAAATAAACAAAGTCCTGCTCACCGATGAAAGAGTGAAACCCCCCTGAGATCTCGTGAAGGAGAATGACTCACGCTGAGCATCTGCAGTAACCTCTAATACCCAAAGGCCAGTGAAGATGGATCATGATGGAACAGAACTCACGAGTGTTTTCTTCAGACTCAAGTGGCTCAGAGCAGAGTTTTCAAATGTCAGAATACCAGTCAAAAACAGACTGCTTGAGTCAACACGCGTGCACGCGCGCGCGCACACACATTTCTGTGTGTGAAATATAATATAATGTTTTTTTTATTAATAAATTAATTTAAATAATTTAATAAATAAATGTAAAAGTAATTTACTAAAAAACAATGATAACAATAATAATACTGACCTTTATACTTAATATATTTCTGGTGTTGAAGTTATGCAAGATAAATGCTTGTTTTTTAATAATATTTTTTGTTTTTTAAATAAAATAAATATATATTTTTAAATAAATTAAATAATTTTGAATAAATAATAATTTGGATAAATATAATTAATTTAATAAATAAATGTAATAATAAACCCTTTTTTGTTTCTTTTCGCATGTTTCTGATCTTGTTTTTTCAACAATGTAACTGCCAAGAAAATAAAATTATGAAATGCCTTTCAATTTCAGAAAGACTCCTTATCTTACAACCTAGTGACATATAGAGACACTTTTCACAATCCACTAAATTCCCAGTTGCTAATATCAAGTCATTTCTTCCGCTTGAATGTCCTGTGTTACTCAGAAATGTGTCAGATTATGGAAGCAATAAGTTCTGTACACTGTTTATTTCATGTTGGAGGTCAACGAACATCCAAACCATCTTAACCAAAATTAGCTTTGTGCACCTGAACTCTTTTCATGTCAAAAATGCTTTGAAATCGAACTTTCTACCCAATCCTTCCTCAAAGGCATCATGTCAAGTGTTTATTGCCCTGAGCGGAGAACATCTGAACAAGCTGAAATAACCTGAGAGAGCCTTTGTACAAACTGATGAGCGTTGTAAGTTCTCTCCAATGTAATTTTGCATCTGCGTATCCCATAATAGGTTTCCCCATCCAAACTTTTGATCTTCCTCCCACTCCACCTTCAAATTACGATTAACGGCAGATTGGATGAAGCTCTTTGATGTCTCGATCTCGTCAGGATAAATTAATTAAGTGGCAACATCTACAAGCAACAACTACAGCAATTCCTCATTTCCTCAGGACTGAACCATCTGATGTGAAATACAGGGGAAGTCCGAGAGTTAAAGTTATCAGTGTTATCTCCATATTTACCTTTAATGAGACACTTCTCAGATTATCATTCATGTTTTAGTCCAAATTATTTCCCAGAATTATGATGAAGGCGTTTAAGTTAATTGCTGATTGTTTACGGAGATTTGGCTTTATTGAATGGAGGTGTTACAGCATCAGGTTAGGTGATTTAGCCTGCGGCTGAACAGAATAATGGATTTCATAAAGTCGATAATAACTGAAGCAAATAATGTGGACGCTAACTGCTCAGGAGTGAAAATGGACAATTCTTTAAAGAAAAGTACCTCTGAACTGATCATCTGTCATTATGTACTCATCCTAATTTCATCCCATGTTATTATTTGTATAATATTATTGCATTCATTCATATTTTAAAATAGTTTACATATTTCAGTTTTCAGATTAATTTCAGTTTCAGTAATTTTGTTATGTGCTTCTCTCATTTGTATTAGTATATATATATATATCAGTGCTGTCAAATCGATTAATCAATTATATTTTGTATATGTATATATATTATCATAAGAGTTTTTGTTTTAATAATATGTGTGATGCTATTAATCGCAATCGATTTGACAGCACTAATATATATATATATATATATATATATATAGCATTTCAGTTGTACTTTTAGTAATTTTAGTACTTCAAAACTTATTGTATTTAATTTTAAGGCAAAATTTCTAATTTCTGTTAAGTTTTTCTTTTAGTTTTCCATCGAATATTTATATTTTATATTATTTTATTTCAGCTTTATTGCAATTAACAAAAAACATTTTAAATAGTTTTAGTTAACAATAACAAGACTGATATGCTGCTGTTTTTTCATGGAATATTCAGGTGTGGAGTGTTCAGGTTTGCTCCAAAAAGGACAAAAAAGCTCCATAAAAGAAATCGATATGACTTGTGTACTATATTCAAAGTCATGTAATAATTTTGTGAGAATAAAACACGAAAATGTAGAACTAACGTTGCATCCGAAATCAAATACTTATACTATGTAGTATGTGAGAAACAGTACACCACCAGAGTAGTATGTCTGAATACGTAGTATTCGAAAAACATTTGGTAAAAAGTCCACGGATGACCGACTACTTCTGGTGAGATTCTGTGATAAAGTGTGATGGACACTTTACTATCCCATGAGTCCACGGGAGAGGACTTGTGAATGGCAGTGAAGCGACACAATTTCGCAAGTCTTCCACAAAAAACAGTAAAGGTTTGAAATCTGTGATCTGTGACACAATTTCGTAAGTTTTCCACAAAAAACAGTAAAGGTTTGAAATCTGGGATCTGTGTTAGGCCCTTTATTATTCTCAATATATATGCTGCCACTTGGTAATATTCTAAGGAAACATGGAATTAGTTTCCATTGTTATGCTGATGACACTCAAATATATATTTCATCACGGCCAGATGAATACGCTAAATTATCCAAATTGACAGATTGTGTTAAAGATATAAAAGATTGGATGACGCGTAATTTTCTTTTATTAAATCCAGACAAGACAGAGGTAATACTTATCGGTTCTAAAAACCGTCCACAAAACCTTTCACAGCACGACTTTAACATAGTAGGATGCCCTGTTACTTTATCCACTACAGTAAAAGACCTGGGTGTTACATTAGACTGCAACCTGTCTTTTGAAAAGCATATTTCATATGTTACAAAAACTGCCTTTTTCCACCTTAGAAACATTGCTAAGCTACGTAATATGCTATCAGTCTTACTAGATCAAGAAAATATGATCATATAACACTGATTTTATCATCACTTCATTGGTTACCTATAAAGTTCCGTATTAAATACAAGGTATTGCTTTTGACTTATAAAGCTCTAAATGGTTTAGCTCCAGTCTATTTAACGGATCTTCTATCGCCTTACAATCCATCGCACTCTTTAAGATCACTAGATTCGAGGCTTCTGGTCATTCCTAGGATATCCAGATCCACCAAAGGAGGCAGAGCATTTTCACATTTAGCTCCGAAGCTCTGGAATAGCCTTCCTGATATTGTTCGTAGCTCAGACTCGCTCTCCCAGTTTAAAACTAGACTGAAGACGCATCTATTTAGCCAGGCATTCATATAATTTTTTCATCTTACAGTTACTGTAAACTGGCCCCCGACTGAGCCTGGGTTCTCCCAAGGTTTTTTTTTTCTCCATTGGGTCATCTGATGGGGTGTTAGGACACCATTAGGTCACTTGATGGAGTTTTTCGGTTCCTTGCCACTGTTGCCTTTGGCTTGCTCAGTTGGGGATATTCAAATTAATTAACCAATCATACCATTGATCAGCTCTACCAAACTTGGATGTCTTTTTTCCAGTAATAAACAAACATTGTTAAGTTGTTTTGATTGATACTGTGAAGCAGCTTTGATACAATCTGTATTGTGAAAAGCGCTATATAAATATATTTGACTTGACTTGACTTTAAACGAGCGAAGAAATAATAACAGAATATGCATTTTTTGGGTCAAGTATTCCTTTAACAATACTTCAGTGTAATGAACTGCTAACAACTGAACAACTCAGGAAAAGTTTCAACAAGAGTCTGATGTGCTATCATAATTCTCACCATTTCTTTCAGCCAATGTTGCCCCAAGTAGAACAAATATTCCGAGCATATGCTAAATATAAAATCATCTAAAAGTCAGCGACTAAAACCGAAAGGCTCTTGATGCAGTAAATCGTGCAGAACTCACTGGAGGTGCGGAGAATTTGAAGAGAGACGAACCCCTCAAGGCAAGAAACTTTGGTGTGTACATTCGGTCCTGAACAGAATCTTGTTCTTTCTCATCTACCCAGCCCATATATACGATCTAAAAGACAGAAAAACACAAAAAGAACGTGTCAAATAGGATACAGAAGAACTAAGGCGTTCCCAGTAATTAGTCTGCACAGAATTTTCAGGAAGAAACTCCACATTTCTCCCCTTACATTCATCAAATCGAACATTCGTCAAATAATTAAGCCAAATTCAAAGCTTCAAGATCATTTAAAATGTCACGACACTCCTGCATGAGAGGTCATGCACTCAAATCAAAGTATCTGTCAGTCTGTGTGATGCCACGTCGTTTTGAGGAGCACGACATCAGGCGATTCGGGGATTCTCACTGCCCTGTGAACTCGACTCTTGGCTTTCTGCAGGGTACATGCGTCACAGCGCATGAAGAACAGTGGCTCTTGTCAGAAAACATCATCGTGAGGTTTCATTCAAGTGCGGTGATCACTTGATCCACTCGCTCTTTCAGGGCTTTATCTGGATCTCTGCAGGCTTTCTGTCACTCTTTCAAGGTCCAATCCGCACCTTCTCAAGCTTTCAGATTCAGTTTTCTTACCTGCTGGTTTACTGGAAAGTTTCTGTTGATCTTCTTCACCTGCAATAGAATTATAAAGATTTAACAGATTTTTGGAAATGTGTTTATTTAGGTAAAAATACATATTGAAATAAATAAATAAATAAGTTTATATATTATATTAAATGTATAGACCATTAAAAATAGTTTATATATTTATAATAATAAATATGTATTTAAAGATGATGTGTGCACTACAAGAATTAACAGATTAGATTGTTAAAAATATATTTCTATTTACATATTATAATAAGATATACTGAAATATCAAAATTATATATATATATACACCTTTTAAATGTATTTTATATATTTATAATATATATTTAAAGATGATGTGTGCACTATAAGTAATAGATTAGCTGTAATAGATTAAATGTATATCTTTTTAAATATATATTGAAATTATTATTTTATATTTATATTGAAATAAATATAAAATAAGTAAATCTATTTAAAATGTTCTGTATATAATTCCTAATATCTATATACCTTTAAATATATTTTTATACTTAGAATAATATATAATATAAAGGCCTGTACATTTTTTGGCATGAAATCTGTGGAAAAGCTGTGAGTTCATGGCAGTACTACTTGTTTGTTCCACCAATGGCAGACAAATTTAGTGTTTTTAGATTTACATTTTACATTTAGCAGATGCTTTTATCCAAAGCGACTTACAGATAAGGAACATTTCAAGTAATTTACTGTACCATAAATCTACTCAGTGCAAGAAACACTAAACGCACTTTAGGGATGAAAATAATCCACAAAACGAAACTGCATGACCCCTTTAATACAGAGGTTTTATTAATCCTTTTAAATCGAAGATCATACGTCACTCCCCTGCAACAACCTCTGCTTCTTGACTGCAAGGAGATTCTCTAGACATCTCAATCATAAATCATAACAAAAGGCCACTGAAATACGGCAATCTGCTTCACAGATATAAAATAAAGCGCTGTGGTGATCACCGAATGACCTTTACCGTGTCTCAGCTCAATTATTCAAGTAGAAGATAAAAGAACACCATAAATCTTGTGTGTTTCAGACCAACCAAGGTACTAGTGCATCCAGAACCCACGAGAGTTGCTGCTGCTGTGAAGCTTTATTCAACATTAACATTCCTACTAGTATCATTACCCACGTAACCCCGGTCAGTCACTGCTCACAAATGACTAATAGTTCCATTTTTATCTTCCTTGCAGGAAATGGACTGAAAGCTCATCCAGATTGTCCCTCTGCAGGATAATCCAAAGTAAACGCTAAAACACATTGTTGTGAGGAGCAAACTTATCATCTTCTTTGAGAGGATTTTTTGGCAAATGCTAAACACACTCAAAATAAATGAACGCAAGATGGAAAATGGAGGATTTTTGCACGGGGATGCTCAACAGTGAGTGATCTGGGCCACGAGGCACACTCTGCAGTCCCTGGTAATTAAGAGTGAAATCCTTCATTGTGTGGGAAATGCCATTTTAAGGCCTTAATCTACTGCAATGAGGGGATTACAACACATGACCTGCCTAGAGAAAATGAAAATTTATGACAAATAATTCACCGTCTTCCTGAATCACCTCCATCACTGAGCATAAATGTACTTTATCGTTGTGTGTTCAGTTGATTCAGGCACAAATTGGTTCGGTACACTCTACTGCTTGCCCTCCTGAGACACTAAAGCATAATTAAAGCCCTGATGTACTTCAAGCGAAATAGAAGAACGAACTGTGTGACGTCATTTTTCGAACAAAATCTGGTCAAAATGAAATTCGCTTTGTTCGTTTCACTTGCCAAAGTGAATCTTCCAGAAAGTTCGCTCTTGCAGGTAAACATCTTAGAAGTATACCATTGGTCGGTGGCAATGATGTAATAGGTAGGTGTGGCTCTGAGGCTCCGCCTTCTTTGAGGTGGAAATCTTCTCTGGTTCATTTCTTCTGTTCAGCTCCTCGAGGTTGGACGTCCGCGAGTAAAAACATGAACACACCTTGCAGAGCCGCTTCACAGTAGAAAATAAAGTCGTATTTCTAATCGAAAGCGTCACTGACACAAAGATCATCCAGTTCAAACAAACCATAATACCTTGTGTTTAAGGCTGTCAAAAATAATGCTGCCATTAATATTTTCTGCTTAATTTATTTACAGAAAAATGTACCATTAGTTTAAATTTTTAAATCAATTGTCAGCACTAGATCATGGTGGTATTTATCAAACAAGGTCTAGAGATACACTAGTGGAAAGAGGTGTAGTGGATTTTTCCCTAAACCTAACCTACCCTAGAATAACTTATACTACAGCGCGCCTATACATTGACGTTAGCTGAGTTCACACTTCCGCGAGTCTACAGTCGACTACAGCTTCAGCTCCCTACCTATACTTCAGCGAGTCTACAATCGACTACAGCATCCGTCTAATCCTATACTCCAGCGAGTCTACAGTCGACTACAGCAGAGTTTAACCGTATAATTCTAACTTACTTTCTAACTTACCCTAAACTGACCTGCTGTGCAGCAGTGATATCAGACAGACTCCAGCAAATGTCCTTTAAATGCTTTTAATTACAGCCAGGAGAGTTCTCGAGCAATACCCAGAGAATCTCCCAAGTAAAAACAAGGCCGCTGGATCTCAGACAAATTCCATTGAGAATCCCCCAGTAAACACTAATACAACAGTTTTTATACAATGGGGAGGTATGTCAAAATGACATGAATTTGATTGGTTCTTCATATGCAAACCTTTCTGTTACTAGGTAAAGCAAACTTTGTTTTAATGATTACTTCATTGTTAATCTCAAGGTTCTAACTTAGTCATCTGTCTAGTTTCATTTCCCATATTTGTTATTTATACACACAGTCAGGGGTTTGACACACATACATTCATCTAAAGTACAGAATTTCTTAGTACATTGTAACAGAGATATAGCAGGTTAAATAAGGTCAAACATGGTTAGTTTAATATTCAGTTTAAAATTTCTATGACAGAGGAAAGGAAACGAGGGCAACAGAATCAAGAAGTGTGGCGAGCCCGATTCAAACTCACACTGCCCATGTGAGCGCCATGACTCAACCCATTAAACCAGGGCTCCAATGTTGCTAATGAAAGCCTTTAAAATGCTCTTATATTGTGCAAAAAGACACAAAACAAAAGGAAGTACTAAGTTACATTTCTAACTCAATTGATAAATGGTGGTCTTTGGATAAAATAGAAATATATTTTATAAATATATAACACACATATATATATATATATATATATATATATATATATATATATATATATATATATATATATACATATATATTTATAACATATATATATGTTATAAATATATAACACACACTGATTTTCAAAAGTTTGGGGTCAGTAAGAATGTTTATTAATACTTCTATTCAGCAAAGATGACAGTAAAGATCATATACATATTTCATATAAATGCTTTTTCTTTTGAACTTTCTATTATACAAAGAATCCTTATAAAAAATATAAACAATTCCACAAAAATATGAAGCAGCACAACTGTTTTCAATACTGATTATAATAATAAGAAGAAATGGTTCTTGAGCTCCAAATCATCATATTAGAATGATTTCTGAAGGATCATGTGACACTGAAGACTGGAGTAATGATGCTGAAAATTCAGCTTTGCATCACAGGAATAAATTCCATTTTAAAATCTTAGAAAACAGTTCTTATGAATTTCAATAATATTTCACAATATTACTGTTATTCTTGATGAGACTAACAGACCCCAAACATTTGAACGGTAAGATTAAACATTATCAACTTTTCTTGTTTTGAATTCTTCAAAATCCTGAAACTTTTTATTGATTTCTAGGATGAAAAGAAGTAAAATCAAATTTTTACTGTGATTTCAGTCTTTTGGATATACACTATTCATTGGTCACTCACATTATGAGACACAAAGGAAACTTGCATTTGCAGTTACAATCTAAGAAATCACTGTTTGTAAATAAGAATTGACTTGCCACACTTTTCCCATGTTGAGACTGCGGTGTACTCACGTTGTGCTTGGTGAGGGCAGAAGTGTTAGTAGCTAGTGCTTGCAGCCAGTCGGTGCATTCGTCAGTACTGGGGCACTGAATGACCCCGCTGCACACCCCATCCACAGCAACCACTTGAAACGCATTTTGCCTGAAGAAATAAAAAATACGCACACTCAAGAGACATTCCACAAATTGCAAAAATAGCTAACTAATATCTAATTCTCCTTTTTCAATTTGTTTAATTCAAAGCAATTTAAAAAACAGACTGATTTAATTCAATCCAATTTAAGAGTTTTCAATTACGTCCCACTTGATGTGCAAAAAGGTCTCATTTCAAAAAACTTAACCTCATCAAAGTTTGCATTTGATATTAAAGATCTAATGCGGTTCATTTGGGAATGGCTGTGAATTAATATAAGCCTTAAAAAACTAATCAGGGAAAATCCTGTGCGACTACAATCCAAACTAAATTACTAGATGAAAGAAAGAGCAAAATAAATCACGAGGCACTGTAACTCTACAAACCACTGTAACTACTGCCAAAGCAAGAGACAAAGTATAAGCAAACAATACACAGATTTCTTGTGCGGTTCTTGCTCAGCTCACCTGCAAATGTCAGTACCTGGGACGTACTGGGACAGACGAGCGTGCAATAGAGGGATGAGTCGAAGATCCACCCATCTCTTCTCCCAGCGCAACCCCGGAGACATCGGCCAAGACGAGCACGACAATGTGTCCTGCCACAGATCAGATACTCCGATAAATAATAATGATATTAATAATAATTTAGTAAAATGGCAGTACTAATATTTATGGCAGTCTTAATTTCTTTGCTTTCAAACGTTAAACTAAAAGGCTTTTATTTCAGTGGCAAACCGTAGGAAGACCATAAAGGGATAGTTCACCCAAAAATGAAAATTCTGTCAGTATTTACTCACCCTCATGTTGTTCAACCCCGTAAGACCTTCTTTCATCTTCGTTCAACTAGTAACCTGACTCGAGGCCCAGAGAGAAGGAAATGAATAGTTGAAATAAAGTCGTTATTTTTGTTTTTTTTTGCGCACAAAAAGTATTCTCGTCGTTTGATAAACTTAAGATTGAGCCACAGTAGTCACTTGGACTATTTTAACGATGTCTTTAATAACTTTTCGAGGCCGGCAAGTTCAATCCCTGAAGAAGCCTATGGAGGAGTATGGAGGAGTGATCCAGCTTTTAGATTTCATCAAAAATATCTTAATTCATGTTCCGAAGATGAACGAAGGTCTTACAGGGTTGGAACAACATGAGGGTGAGTAAATACTGACAGAATTTTCATTTTTGGGTGAACTATCCCTTTAAAGCTTCTTTTTTGTTGACAAAAGATTTATAAAACGATTCACAAATTCACAATCTTGACCGATGGATGGATGGATGGATGGATAGAAATTTACTAAATAGAAATTTATTACTATTGTAATACTATTGTCCTGTAAAATAAAAAAAAATAGTATTTATTAATAATAATAACAATTTAGTAAAATGACTAATATTTATGCCTATCTTAATTTCTTTGCTTTCAAACATTAAACTATAAGGGTTTTATTGTAGTGTAATTGTATGAAGAGATTAAAGTGCCTCTTTTGTTGATAATCAATTCACAAATGCACATTATCAAACTTGACCCAAACTCAGAAGTCAGTCAGACGAGTGTTCAGTGTTTTTCGATGTTTACCGTGTTGTTGGGATGGTAGTTCAGATGCAGGCCACTGTCACACAATGGAGACGAGGTTCCACTGCTCTGATCACTTGGAATACCTGAAAAATGAAAATAAACCGGTTATAAAACAACGTTATTTCAATGTAAATTTGACTTTGAAGACTTTGACACATGTAAGTTCTGTATTAACCGGTGAATGCTGCGTGTCCAAACACAGACGTACATGAGCAGTCTTCACACAGCGGCAGTTTCAGAAACGCAGGCGTCCTCTTCAGGAAAGACACAGTCAGAGTCACTTCCTCACCTGCGTTTCGCAGAACCTGCACCTGAGGATGGAAAACACGCTCCCTTATTCTTTCATTAGAATGGATGTGTCACTCATTGCATTATAATTTGTTAAGCTTTTAAAGAGCGAGTCGAAAATACACACACACACTTCTGTTAAAAGATACATAGTGCTATATATTACAAATCCTTTCTTTGCTATCTGAAATGAATTATTATGCAAAAAAGATTAAACATACCACTTCTTCATGGCGATAACTCCTCACATTAATGCCGTTTATCTAATGACAATACAAGTAAAAGAGTGATGAAGAGCGAGTTATGAATAGATCCAGATATACATTACCGTTTTAAAGTTTGGGTCAGTAAGATTTTTCTTAAAAAGTCTATTATGCTTATCAAGGCTGCATTTATTTGATCAAAAATACAGGAAATAAAATGTAATATTGTTAAATATTATTACAATTTTTAAAATAACTGTTTTCTATTGTAATATATTTAAAAATGTTATTTATTCCTGTGATCAAAGCTGAATTTTCAGCATCATTACTCCAGTCTTCAGTGTCACATGATCCTTCAGAAATCATTCTAATATGATGATCAAGAAACATTTCTGATTATTATCAATGGCAAAAACAGTTGTGCTGCTTCATATTTGTTGTGGAAACCGTGATCATTTTTTTCAGGATTCTTTGATGAATAGAAAGTTCAAAAGATCCCAAACATTTGAACAATAGTGATTTTTAATGATTTAAAATTGCTTATTGCATGTACATCCACACGAGGCTATCGGAAGCTTTATTTGTTTGACCAAGGACTTCATTAATTTTAAGGATAGATAAATAAATCACTGCAAGCATATTCTGATAATTGTTATGAGAATACTATGGCCATTATGAAGAATTCCCACATCTAAAACAGGGCCTTCATGTTAAAAAAAATACATACATAATTCAAACCGAATATATAATTGAAATAACATTGCTATGAAACGACAACTCCAATTTCCATCAAAAAGAAAGATGCTCCCTAAACATCCGCTGGCTGAAATTCAGTGAATTACATTAAGACTTTGTGGGAGTTTTTAAGGGTCCTTGACATTAAAAGCATCTTAATCTTATGAACACATTTGTGTATTTGTGCATACCTGGAGAATCCCATCCCCGATAAACAGAAGTCCAGAAAGTTCAGCTGCAAACCAAAAGTATAAACCAATAAACAACTTGTTATTTTTGAGTACTAAAGGAGAAGAGTAAATAAACAACTTACCCTTCTGTTCTTTTGATATTTTAGATATCACGACAGGGATCTTGTGTTCAGCACCACCCTATGAAAAAATCATAACACAGAGACTGTCAGAGTCTTGCAAAGACTGTGAGTGAAAGCTGTGAGAATCTGCACAATCACCTTGATGCTCAAACCAAACCCTCCGATTGTCTGCCGACGGATCGTTACTGTTCTTTCCTGTAAAGAATCAAAAGGAAACTTGTCACTTTCATGCCACACTGTGTCTGAATGTTGGGGAAGAAAGGTAGTTCACCTTTCATTTCAATTTGGTCCATGAAACTGAGAAGGTACTTAATTATTTTTAATTGCCTCCTTTTCATGTTGATTTCCCGAGGGGGAAGTGGCACCATGCCAACAATACCAGTAACTTAATTAAAGGGCAGTGAATACAACATGATCTGTCTGTTTAAACCAGTGTAAAACCTGCTGTCTACTGCAGTGACAATGAGACGCAGCACACAATGGTCAAAAAATTCTGCTGCAAATGCCTGGGAAAACTTCATTCTACAGACAATAAAGTTAAAACGAATGACAGAAGGTTAACAGAATTAAATATAAAATCATTCAAAAAAGCAAATTCCTACATGTGTGATGAAACATTCCAGAGCTGAATAATGACTGTCTCAAAAAGGCAAAGTTTTTCTTTTCATGCTGCAAGATATTGTGATATTTATCTATCCATGTACTACCTACCTATCTATCTACCTATCTATCTATCTATCTATCTATCTATCTATCTATCTATCTATCTATCTATCTATCTATCTATCTATCTATCTATCTACTATCTATGTACTATCTATCTATCTATCTATCTAACTATCTATCTACTATCTATCTATCTATCTATGTACTATCTATCTATCTATCTATCTATCTATGTACTATCTATCTATCTATCTATCTATGTACTATCTATGTACTATCTATCTATCTATCTATCTATGTACCATCTATCTATCTATCTATCTATCCAAATTCTACATATATATCTATACATATGTATACATAAACATATTGTATATTCTTCATAATCTAAAATAATTATAATATTATTTCTATTTTATTTTATTTTTAATAATATGCAATAATAAACATTTGTATTCATGAATTTGCTTACAGTAATAAATAAAATGTTAATGAAAGAATTTTTATGTAGTCATAATCTAAAAACTTGCTTATGTAGTAGTCAGGTGATTTAGCCAATTTAAATTCCAATTTAAATATTTTTGACTTGAATAAAAACCAGTTACGGTCGTGTTATCACATTAAGAACATTTTGAGGATATCTAACTGAACACTTTCTTACAGCGTAAAAGATACAGTCCCTGACATGTAAACGACAACAGAATGTGTTGAACAGCTGTTTCACATCACAGCTTTTATCATATCTTGAATTTTCTAGGACTGGATCAATCTGGTTTACAGTGTGGATAGTTGAACTCACACTTGAGTAGAACGGTTCTCCAGACACACAGATGACGTCTTGCTCTTGAATGGTGAGAATATCTTTGGCCAGGTGCAGACGGATATTGAAAGGCTCCTCGCTACCATCTTGAAGCAAATAAATCCCAGTCTTTGTCTGAAACAGCCAAAGTCACACAAACATCTGTAATCCTCACTTGACAACATGAAGTTAATTAGCCATGAAATTGATCACATGATAAATAGTGAGGGCTGCTGTTTGCAGAGTCACTTTTTGCCAGAGATACAACTGAAAACTCAGAGTCACTGCTGAATATCAGGGAGAAAAATCATTGCTAGACCATCTGGACTTGGTTATTCATTTGTTGAAGATGTTTTGCCTCTCATCCAAGTGGATTCATCAGTTATCTGATGGAGGATTAAACATCTTCACACCACACAATGCCATGATGACTGATGAAGCTTTTTGAATATGTGACTAAATGTCTTCAACAAATGGATAATGAAGTCCAGATGCTCTTGAATAGCTTATCGGGTCCATATTTATTCTCCATTTAACACAAGGCCTTTACTTCTGTAGATAAATGCTTGAGAAAAATTACATAAGAGTCATGCAGCTACAATATAAGGCAATGTAAGCCCTTTAACTTCAAACTGCCTTGAAAGATGCAATTTTGAGCAATGAAACGTTCTTGCCCTACAGTAATCATATAAAGTAAAACAGATAGAGCAAGCTTAAATGGCACCACTTTAACAGTTTTTAAATAACACTTAATTTATGGGTGCTTCCTCAAGTATTCCCTTTTACCCAGCCGTCCAATCACAGTGGAGGAGGGGCTGGACAAATACCGCACTGACCAACCACCACATTCTGCTTGTACAACGACAACGGGGAAAGAAACATTTAAAACAAGAACCAGAGCAAATACTTTACATTGTATCGACAGATTTGATAGTCAGAAACACACTGCAAATTCAGATACTAGTAACACTTCCGCGGATATTCCACAAATGTTTGGTGGACAAGAAAATTATAGTAACACTTTACCTAAAGCCTTTGTATATAATTCATTATAAAAGTATTTATAATGCATTCATAATGCCTTGTAATGCATTGTATGATGATCTCATGAACAGTTGTAACCACAGTTATAAAACATAAATACTTATCTATTCATTTTACACATTTAGAAAGTATAATGCATTAAAACACACGACAAACAACCAATTTCACATGTAACAAGGAATCTGCAAATATTATAATGCATTATTAACTTTGGTTAAAATTATTTATGAAAAGATATAATGCATTATAACGTGCAATATGAATAACTTTATAATGCATTACACATAAAGGCTAAGTAAAATGTTGTTACCAATTATCTTTTTTCACACTGTCACTTGTTAATTTGTCCATTATTTATTATTATCCGTTATTTACCTTGTTTTTTCTTTTGTTTTTTTCACACATCATGTTTCATATTAAAAAACTGTTAGTTTTCATAAAAAAAAAATCAACCCCAGAGACATAAAAGCACCCATAGCTGCAGGGACACCCACAAACTCAATTATTAGTGTAACACACTGGCGTACTCACGGGTGTGCCGGTGCCACCCACAGTGGCAGCTGGCACACCTAAAATAGATGCAGAATTCTTTTTTAAAGTTTTAATAAAAACGTTTCCTAAACTTGGACTATTGTTGTTTACTTAAAATATTGGTGCATTTAAAATGTATTTTAATTTTTTTAATTATTATCGTTAACAAAATATCTGCCGACATTCGGACTGCCAACCAATCCGCAAACAGCCGCTGACTGGTAATACGGTTGTGCTGTTGAGGCTCGCGCAGCCTCATGAGGAGAAATAGGAACAAATGAGCGCAGATCACACAAAGAAACTTAATGAACATAGAGCGGTTAAAAAATGAGTTTTTATATTTATAACATAGCCTATGATATGATACAGTCAGTGGCGTAACTTTGTTTTAAAAAGTGGGTGGGACAGGTGTGTGTGTGTGTATAAAGTGTAGTAGGCTACATTGTGTTTAATTTGTCGTTTAATGAGATCTAATATCTAAAGTGGCGAGAATTTTCACGTGAATAAATACATAGATCCGACTGTTATCTCCATGTACTTTAATGGTCCAGTGGCAAAACGTTTGCCAAGCGTATCAGAAGTTCTGGGTTCTAATCCACACTAGTAGCCTATAGTTTTTTGTTCCCCTCATCAAAACCGATTGTTTATTAGTGGTTGTATATCAAGCAGGGACACGTTTTTTGTGCATTATGTTTTGTGATTTCACCGTTAGAGAGTCTCTCCGCAACGGATTGAAGCGCGCGTCCGTGTGAAGAACACTGTATCCGCGCCACTGATAGCAGCGGCAACGAGCACTTTGATCACTTGATTTCAAAAACAACACATTTCAGCGCTAGATCGCCTCTTATTTAACAAACGAACGAAATGAATGCTCTACTAGAGTTAACTGGAGATGTTTTATTTATATGCATTGGTACATCCGTGCCGCGAGATGTTTCAAAAGTGGTGGGGACACAATCGACCCTGGCAAAAAGTGATGGGGACATGTCCCACCCGTCCCACCCGCAAATTACGCCTATGGATACAGTTAAGCAACATCACAGTGACCGCGAGTGCTGAATACCATCACGACTGAAAACATGACACTGATTTCATATGACAGTTCAATAAACAAGTCATTAATATCAAATCACTTACATTTTAGACACAATATTGACTGTTTTTGTTATATTTGAGCAGCGAAAATAGTTCCAAACAAACATCCCAAGAACCACAGCGCAGCTCACCTGAACACATAACTGCATTAATGAATGATTCAGCGCTTTGAATGAATCGATTGAGTCAAAGATTCAATGACCCATTAAACAACTGCCTCGTTCCTGAACGATTCAGCCGTTTGAACGAATCATTTGAATAAATGACTCAATAACTCACTCATTAAGACGGTCACCTGCCGCCCCCTACTGGTGGTTTAGTTTCGTGTTTAAAAGTAGGCTATAATTCTTTCCAATATGTCATATTTGTATCTTCAAAAAATATTTAAAACAATCTCATAACATTATTTAATGCAGTTGTAATTTTTCAGTGTAAATTAATTAATTGTATTGGTAACAGCATAGTGTCTTATTATTTCAATTGAATTTATTGATCAAATCTAAGAATTTAAAATGAAAGATGAAGCATACATTTAAACCGATTTCTGGATTTTTACTTGGACAAGAGAATGGCCGATTTACTTGTTCGAAGGACAAGCACATGTAAAGCCTTAATGTTGAGCCCTGAGTTATATTTTATATACTGTAGGCCTAGTATTATGTTTATGTGGCAAGCCAGTTTTACACATCAGCCCAGTCTATTCTGTAAAGTTAGTGATACGCCGGGTCCGAGTTTTTTTGCACATTAAGTTGACAATAAATGTGGCACACCCAATTTTTCTTATGCACACCCAGAGACGCTTTTCTGGCTACGCTACTGGTGTAACATCTTAAGTGCCTTAAGTGCCTTTTGTACTTCTGGTGGCCAGTAATAGTTTCACTGCTAAACCAGCCTCGCTTTACATGTATCATTTTTAACATCCTTCCTTTCATACCAGATAAACTGAATAATTCAAATCACATTATTATTTAGTTAAGCCTCGTTCAGACTGTCAGTCCAAATCTGATTTTTGTGCATATCCAATGAAATCCGATTCAGATTTAGCAAGTGTGAACAGCAATACGTTTCGCGCTACATTCATAAGTGGTTTGAAATCCTATTCAAATCACATTTCTGGAAATCTGATTCAGTCTGACCGCTCTGATCGGATATTGTGATCGTGAACGTAGCCTTAGTATGCTAGTTGGTCTGTTAGAGGCATGTACATTTATTTTATCCTATATAAAATTATCTAATCAGCATAAATTCAGAATGAACCCACAGCATATTAGTGAAAAGAAACTGCGTAGTTAATTCAAGAACTTTTGTCAATGCATATTTAATAATTCCATAATGAAATACGAAGCACCAAAACCATGGTGTTTTCATTATTATTATTTAAACTCTCTGCTTTAAAATGATGTATGTCTGTATATGTTGGCCTTTCCACTTGTCAGCACTGTAAAAAAAACAAAAAAATATCTTCCTCAGGGCCCAGCTGTGTTGTAAGACTCGTTCCTATGATGACCAAATTGATTGGTAAGCAGTTACTCATAAAAAAATGAAAGAGACCAGAATTTTCTGTTGAGTTTGGCATCTACATCATTGCGATTTCTTGCAAAGTCAGGTCAAACACTTTATACCAGAATTCAATTTATTCCATAACTTCAGTTGCTAGGACACATGCTTGATTCTGTTGCCATGGCGATCAAGTGTCAGCCATTTTTAGTGTACCCCTGAGATTTGCAGTCAAAACATGCTCAGACATTGACTTTGGCCATTCCAGAGGAAGAAATAGTAAGTCTAGTAAGATTGCAACAGGGATGCATTCATTCACACAGCTAACAAGAAACACTTCCAATATGATTCTCATATTGATGCTTTAGCAAAGTTAAAACACCCACAAGCTCTACAATACAACTGTACCAGATTCCTAAACCTGTAATAAATGTAGATCGTCTCTAGAGCTGCATGAGTCTGGATAAATTGTGAATCACTTTTTTTTTGGTTCAAATAGAGATCACGGTTCTACCACAATTCTGAACAGAAAAACTAAACACAATAACATGTAATTTACTAGAGGTACTGACAAATTTTTTTTGCAGTCTTTTAGAAATGTTTAATTAATCTGAATGGATTATTTTAAAATGAACGATTCAATGATTCACTCATAAAGACTTCACTTGTTTCATTTGGCCCTGTCCCAAATGGCACACTTCATATGCACTTTCGGTCTTGTGGAATTACAATGCCTGCTGCGTGCGTGTGTCTATGTCCGTTAAGTCCATAAGACCGTAGGGTGTCCCATTTGTCATTTTAGGTTTCAGAAGGATGCTCGCGAGCGGCCCCGTTTCGATCGATTTGCGCCCTCGATGCGCACTTTTGCCGAGCACGCACTGATGTGAGCTCCAGCAGACTTCTTCCCGACAGTCAAAGCGGCGTTACGTCACGAAAGTGTGGACTTGTAGGAAGACCGCGAGTGCTTAGGATGCCATCTGGGACAGGGCCATTATTTCATTACAGGATGAATCAGCGTTTCTGAATGAATCTCTTGAATGAATGATTCAATGACAAATACATTTTTTAACAGTCACTTGTCGCCACCTACTGGTGTAATGATGAGATTGATACAATCTTTATTTGAAGCATCCATGTTATTTAATAAAGGTGATTTAGTGTATTTTGATCACTACCGTAGACATCAGTGTTTATATCTGAACTATAAACATCTTCCCAGTAGGCTACTTCTGTGATAATATGAATATTTGTAACACAGAAATAGCGATACTGTGTGGTTGAAAAGACTGTTTTAAAAGCTGTTTCATATCAATACATGATAACTGCTCTCTCTGGATCAGTGGCACCGCAAAAGCAAATCTGAATGTTCTGCTGTGATTTTGTCAAATGTTTAATACACACAGGTGTTAGAATCGAGATCGAGATCTTTTATTGATTAATCATGCAGCTCTAAAAATTTCAGCAAATTTTTTCTGACCACAAAGTGTTGAATCTTGTATTGTACATCACATTTAAAAAAGCACAGCGGTGTTTGTAAATAGATAGAAACACCTCAGTCTATATACACAAGACTTATCTTCCTCTGAGCGCTCATTAATCTTCCACACATAAGCGCTCTGCTGTGTCCCCATTTCTGAGCCCGAAAGCTATTAAATTTGTGCTCTCTGCATTCATAGTAGTCCTGTATCCCACCCCAAACTGCATCACTATAATGCAGGACACATCGAATGTCATGAATTTTAACATATAGAGAAGAACATCCAGATTAGTGGACGATCAATATTTCTCATTAGCTGATAGACATTGATATATAGGATATAAAGTACAGTCAGTCGGTCATTATCACAAATTAAATCCAAACAGGGTGGTTTAGACCACTAAATAAATTAATAAATACATGGAAATGAAATATTGATTTGACTTGACATTGTTTTATAATCTTGCCAGTAAATTATATTAAAGCTTCTGTTAAGAAGAAATTGTCCATTACAAATGTATGAAATAATCTGCCTAGCAACAAGTAATATTAATACTAAAGTTATCTGAGGTCATTTTCACTATAATCCATAACTAAGACGCAAGACTGCTGGATGCATTTCTAGAAACAAGAGTACGAGTTTGCAGTTTTGAGAGTCATCCCTCGAAATCAGTTATTAGTTTTACTAAGTAGAAAATATGTGGGTAACACTTTATTTTACAGTGTTCTTATTACACGTTACATGTAGTTACTTAGTATTAACTATAAATTATGCATAATTACATGCAACTTACCCTAAACCAAACTCAATCCTAACCCTAACTCTATAGGTGTAACCCTAATTGTAATTTTAAGGTGTCCTTGTTACAGTGTAATTATACATTAAGTACTGAGTAATATTAAGTTAATACGTGTATTTAAAATAGGGTTATGGTTAGGATTAGTTTTGTTGTGGGGTTAGTTGCATGTAATTATGCATAATTTATAGTAATTACTAGAGTAACATGTGTAACAAGAAAAAGTTACCTAATATATAATTGCTTACTATACAGCAGTGCATAATAAAACAAATAGGACATAATTGAATTTCTTTCACTTGATAAACTGTTAATAAATAATAATTATAACAATAAACAAATAATTGAACACCATTATTACATTGATTCATCATTTCAGAAATATCTCAAAATATCTGAAATAATATATATAAAATATCAAAGGATTTAGTATAATGATGGCAAATGAAACTTATGATAATATCAAAGAGTTCAAATAATGTTATCTATAGCTAGATTTTTTACTTTCTGTAACTGCTCATGGTTACACTTTATTTCAATGGTCCACTTTAGACATTCTACAAACTATAACTAACTTTGCAACCACATCTCCACTAACTCTATATAGTATAGTAGACTGCAGAAGATTGTTATTTTAGGGTTCGGGTTAGTAGAATAAGTTGACATGTAGTTGCAAAGTTACTTCTAGTCAGTAGAATTTCTGTTTATCAAAGTAAAGTGTTAGCAGATATTAAGCAGACAGTCTACTAATACTCTAATGACAGTTAGTTAACATGAAGTTGCAAAGTTACTTATAGTTAGTAGAATGTCTAAAATGGACCATCGAAATAAAGTGTTACCCAGCTCATAACCCTCCTTACAATCTTCACATTAAGTCATTGCTGTCTTGAAAATTGAAAATCAACAGTATTTCAGAGAATGAAACTGTAAATCTGTTGTCTGTTAAATAACTCTGTTTCCTATAGTCTGTAAGACAGGGGAATTAAAGTACATCTAACATCTTTATTCCCCAGTGGAAAGTCAACAAATCCATTTATTTGATCATTGTGCTCCTGCCTGCCTCAACGACTTCACCAAACATTTATTTTTTGTTAAAAAAAACAGAGTTTTGTTCAACAAATGATGCTGATAAAATCAACTTATCAACTTCATCTGAAATAACAAAATGTTTTGAAAATAGTGGCATATAAAGCAATACCTACCTCTTCATTTGAAGTCTTGAAATCCATGTGCTAAGGTCAGAGAAACAGCCCTGCGAGAGCAAACATGAAGAAGATGTCATTAAGACAAGTTGCATTAGCAAAAGCTAAATGTTATTGACCTTCAATGATAAATGTTGTTTGCAATGAAAGTGGCATATGTGGCAAAGTAAGTAAAGAAAAATTAATGACAGATAAATGAAGATGCATTTGAAATGAATCACTGGTTGGTTCATGCAGAGCGAAGGAACTTTGTCTTGCATGAAAGCACACTTAGATGCATTTTAATCAGAATTTAATCAAAACTCTTCACAGCAAATTTGTTTAGACCAATTAGGGCATCTGGACACGCAAAGTCAAGGAGAATGAGACTACTTGCAATGCTTTTTGATATTGTGTGGAAAAAGCTTTTTCTAAAAACCCTAAAAGTGCTACATTTTTATTTTGTCACTCCTCTGCTAACATGTGGATTTCAGAACAGATTAACCAACCGGAAAGCAATAACCACGTCTGAATACAAATGCAAATGTGGCATTTCAAGTTGCTCAGAGGCCTACTAAATAATTCAGTGAGAGTTATTGTCAAACAATATATCAGCCTGTTTGGGATGGTCTATGAACATGTACTGAAATTTCTGGTTTGCTGTACACGGTCTGCTTGAATGCTTCATTGTGCAATAAGAATACAGCATGCAAACAAACTCGATGGTCAGGGCTGGTGGTAATGTAATTAAACCAACAAGTTATAATAATATCTTTGTTTATGAAGATGTACGAATAAGATGCATGTTGAACCACAGTGAATTGCATCTCTAAAGTTCAGCACAATGATTGAATTTTGATCAGAATAACAATGGCGGTGGAGTCTGCTAAAAATGACTAAATGTCAATATGATAATTATGATACAAAAAGATGAATATAACAAAAAAATATGTAGATCACATTTCATCATAAAAATATTAGTGCTGTCAAATCAATTAATCGAGATGAATCGCTTCTAGGATAAAAGTTTTTGTTTATATAATTTATTTATATATACACTGCCGCTCAAAAGTTTGGGGTCGGTAAGATTTTTTATGTGTTTAAAAGAAGTCACTTATGCTCACCAATGCTGTATTTATTTCATTAAAAATACAAAACAAACCCAGTAATATTGTGAAATATTATTAATATATAAATATTATATAATGTAAAACAGCTGTTTTCTATGTGAATATATAGTAAAGTGTAATTTATTCCTGTGATCAAAGCTGAATTTTCAGCATCGTTACTCCAGTCTTCAGTGTCACATGATCCTTCAGAAATCAGTATAATATGCTCATTTGCTGCTCAAGAAACATTTATGATTATTATCAATGTTGAAAACAGTTGTGTACCATTTTTTAGGATACCATTTTTGTGTCAGTTCTGGCAGGTCACGTTAGTCAAGCTCGCATCAGTGACTCTCAGCTGATCCACGTCAGCCTATAAGCATGCGACGCCTATCACTGTATACATATATAAGGTCCTTCATTATTATCAGCAGCTATCGCGTTCTCAGGAGCTAATTACCCTCCTCCATCCCCAGCTCCTCCTCTCGACAGTCAGGATTTGGCCTTCTAGGTGCCTTTTGAATCAATTCTTGAATTATGTTGTACTTTAAAATCTTGAATTAATGATTTCTGCTATACATTCATGTTGGTTCTGTTCTGTTTACCCTAAAGTGGGTTATCGCTGCTCTCCTGCTCTTATCCATGCTAGGCTGCCCAGAACGGATCCATACAGGCCAACTATTTGCTAATTGTCAATAGTATTTGACGATAGTGGTCCTGACAGAAACATAACTTTTATGTTAGATACGATTAATCGCAATTAATCGATTAGACAGCACTAAAAATATATACTATATTTCCTTTGATTTAGGGGTGAAATACGACTCAGATGTATTGTTTGTGAGATTGTGCAACACATTTTCTGGTACACAATGATGATACTTATTTGAACAGGAAAAGTAAATCACTGGAGGCATTTCCTGCTGAATAATTCCAGTGCTACTTTATAAACGTCTTAATAATTCATATAGCAAAAAGAATCGCACAGCGGTAGCTGACCACAACGCTATTGTCGTTTAGCATTAAAATGCTGCTTGTGCACTAGAACATCCTGAAGATTATTTCACAGAGGAATTACTCCTGCTATTCCATCTCCCAGAGTAGCTCAAATTAAAATCACAACCAGCGGAGCACATTTAATCAGAACAATCGCATAATTTGCACTGTCTGAAACCACTCAGCGGGGTAAATATGGAGGGATTACAGCTCTGTCCGGCTGTTTTCACCACATTTCGTCGGTATTCCAAAAGCAAGGACAAGCCGGCTATTTTTCCAGCACTTTAATCAGTGTGTTCTTTCTCTGAGAGTGGTGCTTGAATGCTAAAACGCTGGGACATCCCTCCTTAAGTGGCCTGTGCCATAAGACACCTTCATAAGTGAGATATATTGGCAAGCCCTGAAATCTCAATTCCTCGTTATATATCAAAAATGGACAAAAAGTCGTTTCAGTGACGAACCTTGTCCTCACATGGAGTGCTCTTAAGAGGAAATAGCAATCTGAGGCTCATAACGGAGAGGATATGTGTCTCCAAAGCAGAGATGGTGAGTACCTCTGAGTGCCATCTGTCAAAATGAGTTACATGCCCATTTAAAACCTCCGAGCTGAAGGAGATGTCGCAGATCGCTCAGAATTTCCACCACGGATCGATTCCAGCTTAGAAAATCCTGGCAGAATACACAAGGCCTTCAGAGAGCGCCTTTATGAATAATTCATTGGTGTGGCAAGAACGAGTGTTCCCTAATAAACATCTCTATGAGGTCTACAGGTCGTTCCACTTGCGTGGCATCAGCAGCTTCCTTCACACGGACAGAGAAAAGCCAATCAGTTTAACGTGTGGCTAATGAAATCGCTCTCTTGTCATCTATCAAAGATGTGGCAGAGATATAAATGCAGAAGGATGCTCAATAGTTTGTTAGAATGTAGAACATTTAAAAAATATTCCATTATGTTTTTATTGATTTGATGAAGCTGGAATTTGCTTTCATAGTGGCCTAAGGCAGTCACTGAGGCACTCTTTGGCTATAGAAACTAATAAACCAACATTACATGCCACAAACAATGATAAAAGACACAATATAACACAGATAAACTTTTTTTTATAAACTTTTAGTACCCTACTGAAGCCATAAAAATGGCACAAAACACGTTTAAGTCATATTTCGCCCCCTCAAAAATGAGGATATTTTGTTTCGTGACATTTTTTTTATTCCAATGAAGCACATTCCTCCCTAAATTCTCATTACCACGATGCATTCAGACATTTTAACTTTTTATTTTGTAATTCTTATTATTTTTAATGGTGATTCTCTTTAGATTCTTATTACTCTGACAAAGAAAATGTTTTAAATGGTTTTAAAAATTTAAATCAGCACATTTGGTCACAATGAGAATGGGAGCTTATGCTTAATTGTGATAAAATAATTTCACAAAACAAAAGTTCTTGTACAAATAATGGCTTTTCTATAAACCAACATCATGAGATACGCCTTCAAACATTATCACTTTTTATTTTTATAAAACTATTACCATGTATCACTGTTACAGTACTGGTTTATTTAAAAAGAACACGCTGCACAGCTAAAAATCAATATGAAGGTCATTCCTATACATTCAGAGCTCATTAAATTGCATTTGCAGTGGCTTACGACCCAAAATAGAAATGTTGTTGAGTGTTCTTCAACATGACACCATCATTTACTATGTGTTGTTTCTATGCTTTGCTCTCTCTTAGTTTAATGCTTGGCATTCAGATTGTACACAGTTTCACACTGACTCACTCGCTTTGCCGTTCTGTGAAAATGAGATGTGATTTGCATGTTAACAGGCCGGTGCGGTATGCCGTTTTTTTTTTTTTTCATCTGCAACATTATTTTAATCCAGGCACCTCATCAGTTGGGCGTCTCAGAACAATTCTTTCTGGGAGATGTCTCTAAAAATGAATGGCAGACAGAAGCTTTCTGCACTGTGATGAAACACAGCAATCCTCTAAGTTATAGAGCCTAATATGTTGTCTAATAACATGACAGTAAATTTAATTAAGCTAAAATCTCAAAGTAAAACAAGAAACTGTGAAACTCTCTGACTCTTCCATCCAGATAGGGGTATTCTCTGATTTTATTGTTATTTTTATTTCGTATGCATTGCATTTTTATTCCTATGTCTCTGTACAGCACTTTCAATTACCATTGTGTATGAAATGTGCTATATAAATAAACTTGCCTTGCCTTGCCTTGCCTTGCCTAAAATATTCTTAAAGGAACAATGAAAATTACCAATCATTCCAAACCCGTACAACTTTGTGGAACACTAAAGCAGATGCTGGCGTTGCCCTTTTCCACACAACAAATGGTCATAGATGCTGTCAAGCTTAAATAAGGACAAAAACAACACCATAAAGTAGCAACCTTAGCACTCAAAACTCAGAGGAAAGACAATCATACCAGTTTGGAATGACAAAATGGTGAGTAAATGATGACAGAATGTCGTTTTTTTTCTCCGATGAACTATTGCTTTAAGATCACCTACTCAGCAAATGGGTCGATTTGTCAAGCTCCAGCGAGAGGCCTGGGTATTTTAGGCTTACCTCCAGGGAAAGATCTTCAGCACAGCAAGCATGGAGGTCAAGCCATGGGGAAGGAGGCAGGGGAGGCTTGTTCAGGACTGATGTTTTTCTTTTCTTCCTTCCTTTATTCCAGTATGGGGTTTTGGCCCTCAGGCCAAGCCAGAGTCCTGCAGCTGCTGGACTACAACAAGTACTTTGTTAGGATGGCCAGTTGATAATTGTGGTTGATTAGTTTATCTAGAGTTTTTACTTACATATATTTTTGCTCTTTTTAGCATCAGAAACTGAATTAGTATGACAGCAACATGCTGTGCTTTCACTGTTAAGACAGTTTGCACGGTAAAAGCTTTTCTAAAATATCTCCTGCTGCTAAAACCATACAGAGAGTATTTTTTTTAATGTTTTTAAATTTGTTTAAGAGTCATACTTTTTAAAAGCGTTGTGCTTTTAAGTAAAAAAAAAAAAAAATCAGTTTCAATTCGAAGTGCACACTCCATGGCCATAGCCTGCTATGAGGTCACCGTAACCTCTGTATTTTTCCGGGGTCTATATAATAAAGGTTGTGAAATAATTGCCTAATATAGTAATAACTCTACTTTAGTGCTGCACCAAGATCTTCTCATCTGAGCTGCCTCATTGGTCTGTCACTGCTCGTCAATGTCAAAATATGTGAGATCACCAATCAAATCGAAGTAGGCGAACTTTCGCAGAAACTGCTGAGTGCGAATTCCAGCGCGACGTTTCAGTTGTTAACGGTAATAAAGCGCAAGATAACATGTAAGTACTGTAGCTAAACTAAACATTTCATATTTGACAGCTGTTTTAGGATAAAAAATGTTAAACGACCAACAAAAATAATCAGGCAAACTTATAAACTTTTGTCTAATTTCACCATTTTGATTTGAAAATAGGCCTAATTTACGTGGTTCATGTAATGTATTAACTCTCATTGTGAGAGGGCAAGAAACATTAACAAAGCCGTTTTCATCATATTAGGCATAAGATTAATAATTAATGTGTACATATTGTAAATGAATTTAAACTAGTTACCTAGCTTTCCTGGTAGCCTTCAGTAAAATCCCTTATCTGAGAAAATGATTCATGAATGAAACATAAATATCAGTTGACCCTATATTTTCTTCACTGACACAGATGGAAATGAAAAGACCATCAGTCAAAGCTCAGCTTTAGGAGGAGAAGAGACAGGGCAAGATAAGGAGAAAGAGTGATGGAGATGAGGAGAGAGCAGGAATTGACAAATAATCTACTGCCCACTGACATGGTTTTAAAGCTTGTTGTCCAATAAACATCTTAAAATGCACATAGTATATCAGAGAAATCAAAAAATATTCTTTAAAGCAGTAGTTCACCCAAAAAAATTAAAGATCTCATTTGCATGTTTTTTCATTCTTACTTGAAACATTACATAAGATGAGACGATAACAGAATGTTTTATTACATTTGCAGTATCGGCTGATTATAAGTAACTTAGAAATTCTGTTATGAATAACTTTTGTGTTACATGGGAGGATTATTGAAAAGAGCTATTTAAAAGAGCTTCAGAAGACATGAGGGGGAATAAATTATGGCGAAAGTATAAGTTTTTGGGTGAACTACTTCTTTTAAATGGAGAAGATATTAAAAAACTAATATTAAAAAACACGGAACATTTTCAATGTTTTAAGAAGTTTCAAAAAACTCTTCTATGAGATATTTTGGCCTCTACATGTGAAAATAAAACACATAGTAAATAATGCATTGCTGCTTTCTAGAGAATGCATCAATCCCCCAATTGTAATGGTTTTATCTTTTCCTCAGGACTTTGAAAAGAAATATTGAATCATGGTAATTGCATTTAGTGGCCAACACTGAGAGCGAAGCAATCTAAAACAATTTACATCACTTCCATTGTGAGCCTCATCAATTTCTTACTTGTTCCCTGAGAGAGAGATTTTGAAGACACAAAGCACATAGTCAATACAGTCAAATTAAAACGGCGGGCTTCCAACACGACTAGCCCTTTAGATTCATAATGTTAGTGCATGATTGCTTCCAAACTAATCAGCTCCTAAACAGTGTGCTAGTTTAAGAGCATTATCTGCAGGAACAGCACAAGCATTAAACTATTACATCTGAAAGCAGTCCGGTTAAGTAGCTGTGGATCAGCTCCAAAAAAAGTAACAAGACGTATGTTTTTGGAAATTGCCTCCTGCCTCAACTCAGAATTGGAGATTGTGGAGGTTTATTTCAGTATAACATAATGCAATGTGATCTCCCATCCTGAGGCTTATTCATCCATGGCCATTCTGTGTGCTTTCTATGCTGAGTACTACTTCACACATTTCATTTCCCTACCCCATGATTTCCTTTCTGAAATGTCTAAAATAAAACCATTAAAACCGCATTATGCATGACTGACTCATTTAATTTTGCTTCATATGTGTGTGTGTCATTACAGCAGCTGGGACATGTAATAACTGTAAATGTGGGAAAAAGAAACATCTCGCCATGTCCTTGTCCATTAGTGAACTATCTTGTCCGGCTAACCTTCTGCGCTTTTCTCTGGCTGACATCTTTAACCTTTCCTTTGATAAAACACCACAATTGTAACTACAACCATGGGTTTTTGCTGTATTGCCGACTCCGTCGGTCACAGTGGACAGGGAACTCAACAAGTGTACTTATCAGCATCATAATGGCCAGACCTTCGGGCCGCCACAAAGGCTATTCATTTCTGCCAGACCCTGGTGCAACAGCAGCTCAAAGTGCTTAATTTTTAAAGATCCAGACTAAATTACTGAAAAAAGCACCAGCAATTACAGTGGAACTGTATTTGATAAATGCAACTGCACATAAAAACACACTGGCTGCGTTTGAAAGCTTAGGCCTGTCAGGCAATGACTTTGCAGGCAGTGTTTGCGCTCGAAGGTACTTCACAAAACAGATTTCAGACCGACTTCTGAGGCAGCGTAATGGTTTAATGATCTACAACAAAATAGACATAGCTTTAGTGTTAGCTAAGTGAATATTTACTTACCAAAATACTAATTTCTCCCTAGAAATGGCAGCAAAATTGGAAAAGCTTGGTCAAAATTTTTTTGAACTGTCACGGAATGAGACACACAGGATTGTGGGATACAGGCAGCGAAGGACACATCGATGCTGCCTTCAAAAATTGATCAGTGGTGCATTTCGAGCGGTTTAGTCCAAATTTTCTGAAGAGACTCGATCACTTTATATGATGAACAGATTCAATTTAGGCTTTTATTCATGTTTAAACATTGATCAACAAACATAAACAAAGCCTTAACAGAACCTGCTTGACGTGCAAGAACAAACCTCATGCTGAAGCTCAAACGTGATGCGTAACACGAGAATTATCCTCATTGGTTCTTAAAGAAGATCAAATGTGCTGCGTAACACAAGAATTAACCTCATTGGTTCTTACAGAAGCTCAAACGTGATGCGTAACACGAGAATGAACCTCATTGGTTCTCGCACGTCAAGCAAACATGCTTGAGCTTCTGTTTACCACAACTGATGTGTGAGTTGATGAATGTTTATATGTGAATAAAAGCCTAAATTGAATCTGTTCATCATATAAAGCGATCGAGTCTCTTCAGAAAATTTGGACTAAACCGCTCAATTCATATGGATTAGTTTTACAATCTCTTTATGAACTTCTTGAAGCGTCAAAGTGGTAGTTGAGTAGCTGTCAATGGAGGGACAGAAATCTCTCAGATTTCATGAAAAAGAACTTAATTTGTGTTCCGAAGATGAACGACATGAGGGTGAGTAATTAATGACAGAATTTTCATTTTTGGGTGAACAATCCCTTTAAGTCTTTTAGTTTGTCAAGAGATTTAAAGCGGGGTTTATGAAGAGTGTGCATGTGCCTACGTGCTCTAGTACGTAAGAATGAGCCTATGATTGAATCTGGAAATAAAGTAAAATAGCTGAGAAATAAGAGAATTAGTCCTCAGATGCCATGTCCGTAATTTTAGCAAAAAAGATGGCATTAATTAGATCTCAAACAGATTAATTAAAATCATTTATTACTCCACCACCTATGTGACATCATTAATCAATGTGGTTGAACGACAAATCTTCGACAATACAGTTTCGGGAAACAGTCGTGACTCGCTAGTTGATTTCATCAATGATGCATCATACTATGACAATTAAGCAGATAGTTAAGTTTACTGTTTACTTTCACTTGAGACATAACCAGCTGGGTTTACATAAATACTCCACATGATGGCCATTTTGACATAATTGTGTGTGTATTCGACTATTCAAGTGCAATAAGACGTGAAAGAGAACTGAATTTGCAATCGCAGATATAGAAAAATCTCTAACGAAAGACATTTTATACCAACGGTAACGATATCGTCATACCACCCAGCCCTAGCAAGTCGTTTTTTGGGAAACACACCCCAGATGAGGTTATCTCAGGACAGGAAGTAGACCCAGCATTGCATTCAGATATGCCTTGTTACCTTCCTACCTCCGTATTTCACCTGCGGAGGCAGCATTTTTCAGATGCCTTTCACCTTTCAGATGCAGCTACTGTCATATAGACATTGCGGAATGTAACCATATATGCAGTTAATATTTCCTTAAGGAATTAATGTAATATTCCCACGAACACCCACACACACATACACTCAAACAAGAAGTCAAACGGCTTGCTCGCCACGCTGCTGTCTGTGATGCTGATGCCCTATGAAGGTCGATGTTTTTCGCCCGGGTTTCTCTAAGCAGGTGACTGAACACGCTCCCATGAGATGTAAGCCAGAAAACCACATTTTATCAGTGTATTTCACAGCCAAGACACGGAGAGAGCAAACACGCTCACACTGCTCTGGGCACCAGGCATTTCCACTGCCTGGAAGCGAGGCAAAATCACACTGCTGTGTCACGGAACAAACTGATTTTCAACCGTAGTGTTTGTTCAAATAACATGGTTGTTTTCTATATGATATTATGCATAAAATGAGCTTATATTGGCTAAATAATATTGCTAGATATGTTCACATTGCTTTATTTCAGCATTTCATTTCATTTCATGCAATAAAGTATTCAAAGCTTATTTTAGCTATTAGAGTCTCGCAGCCTTTTTACCCTGCAAAAGATACTACCATGGATTTTTGTGCATGTTTCATGTTATTGTTTAAAACTATCATGTCAATAAATATAATATGCAAAATGTTTATGTTTATTCTCCTAGCATCTTCATCGTTGTGCATGCTAGAAGCCACGTTACATAAATAAGTCTGCAATTGAATGTCAAATAATAGGATCTGTATAATATAATACAATGTAATATAATAAAAAAAACTTTTTAATTATCTTATATAATAATATTAATGGACCCTATTCTGAAAATTAATGGAAGGTAATATGACAAAAAGTATAGTCTTACAAATAAAAAAAATGAAAATATAAAATTTTATTATCTTTGGAATCACATCATCACAGTCTGCGAAAAGGGTCCATCATTAGTAATAATAAATAATATTTAATAATATAATGTAAACATTTCTCACCATTTACTTCTAAGACCAAGTTACTTGAGCTACAAAATCCACAATAATTTTATAGTGCTGTACTACAGTACTGTAATCTTACTGTATCAATGATTGTCTTATTTGTTTCTTTCATAAGGAAAATTTTAGGAGAAACATCTGAAACAATGTTGAAGCATTAACTGAGATCTCAAAATGTCTCTTGCTATGAAAGAGCTCAAAAAATTACAATAATCCAATAACTCCTTGGTCTATGAATCCAATACAACATTATTCCACTAAGGAATTGCGAAAGAAATAAACACATTTGAGGATCTCGCCTCAAACTTTACAGCTTGAAATAATGTCCAGATAGAAATGTCACACGGACTCCGATTTGTTAGGCCTGATCAAGTGTTTATCAGCTTTCTGGACACTGTTGCACTGTTGAACACGCTTAGGGCGAGCAATGCAAAGGTCATTGCAGAGTCTGGGCATGACGTTACGCTTGATTAAAGTTTCATCCAAGCTTCATCCTTTCACATTATCCTGCTCTGACATCTCATTTCCAAAAGCAACCTTGTCCTGCCCGCTGGGCGGGTCTCTGTTTAGCCCTCATTAGTTAATACACCAGCGAGACCCGCTGGCCTACATCGCCACAACAAACCACATCTACTTAGTGGCAACAATGCGAATGAGGCTCGATAAAATAGCGGATGGTAGATTTATAGACTCAAGTCCTGACCTCTCTCTCCATGACGGATGACTTTTGGCGAGGCAGTGTTTGAAAGTACAGAGGAGGGTGCCAGAAGAAACATAATGGACACATGAGACTCATTACACCAAACAAAGATGGGCAACTAATTACTGCCGCTGTCAAATAGCAGACCGAGCCGTATCGTTATTCAAGACCAAGACAAAGTTTGGTTTGTTTATGAGTTAACAGTCTCTCTGCTCAATTGTCAGCGAGACCAGCCCATTAAAAACTGAATAAATTATCTGTGTCGACAAGAGACTAACTGGCACATATTAGTAAACATGATGAGCGTCGCTGAGGCGGATAACTCGCATTTCCGATGACAATCAAGATGAATATTTATATGCATAGACCTAATTTTGTAATGGATGCAGGTAACAATTGATACAGAATTGAGAATTTGAAATCTTATAGAAACACTAACAAAATTGTACCATGTTTTTGAACGTGCATATAGTAGTAACATTGTGATATTTTAATATGTAATCACTGCACAAGGAATCGTATGTAACAAACACAGACACGCCTTTGTTAATCATCACTTATCATCTGATCTCATCAATGATAAAACGTTCATCATTATAAAAGATAAAAATAAGAGACAACAGTCCAGTCCACTTGTCTGTTTTTGTTTCAGACAGACCATCGCTGTACATTAGTGGCGGAGAGTCTTCAGTGATACATATTTATGCCAGAATTTATGCCAGATACATATTTTATGTCTTTGAATTATTAATTCAACCGTTTTGTTTAAATTACAGATCTATTCAGGAACAAAACAGGGCCGCGTTTCCCAAAAGCATTGTGAACGAAGTTGATCGTAGAGAACATTGGTGCTCAACTCACAATGCTTTTGGGAAACACAGCCCAGGTCTTTATGAGTCATTGAATCATTCATTTAACCAATTTGTTTAAAAACGCAGCGTTTTATTCAGCGATTTATTCAGAAATGAAACAAGTAAAGATTCATTCAATGAAGTTCAAAACGTAGGTTCGGGAGGAGCCTAAATATTCAGTCCTGTCAATCATCATTACGAGCATACTATATAAGCAGCAGATACCACGTCATCCCATTGACAAATTCTTCCTCCTCCCCTTCTCCCCCAGTAAATTATCTCTATCCTCTCATGCGCAATTCCATCATGGGGGGGGGGGGTTTAACTCGGAGCTCAAGCCGAGCCTCGGGTTCGAGCCTCCTCCAAAGACAGCAAGCCAAGTTAGTTTACTATTAACCTTCAAGGTTGAATGGGGAGACGAACTAGTAAACTTAACCAATATGTCCAAAACCAGTGTTATTTTAGTATTATTGATACACTAGTTTTTATTCATATTTTGAATTAGCTGTCATTTTTCATATTAATTTTAGTTTAATTATTAGTAATTTTGTTATGTGCTTCTGTCATTTTTATTAATTTGTTTTAAATATTAATAGGCTATTTAGGTTTTAATATGTAGATTTGATTCATATATTATTTTTTATTATATTATTTTATATTATTTAAATTAATACAAATGTTTTTAATAGTTTTAGTTAATGATAATAGTCATGTTCCAAACACTTGATTAATTCAGGAACGAAACAAGTAATCATCAAATCATTAAAGCAACTGATTCGATCAAAACTGCTGATTCATTCAGTCAATATAGATCTGGTTTACCATCTCAAATGGTGTAAGCCACTGTAAATAATTCATGTAAATTTTTAATTTAAAATATATTATTTTACATACTTCCTACTTTTTGATTATTACATTATTTAAACAGACTGAAGCAAAGAACACTGTCAGAACCTCTAAATTTCATGTAATTTTGTATTATTGTACCCTGATATTTCTTTATAAAGGTAGCAAACACACTTTTGTGTTATACAGAATACTGATCAAGCCATTTGTGGTCTGAATTGTGATTATCAAGGAACAATAACTTGTCAATAATATACTATAAACTACAGCTAGTAGTCATTGTGCATGTGACAGGTTCCATGGCAATGAAGAAATTTACAGATAGAAATGAGTTCACATTTCAGGTCCAGTGCACAAAGGCTGGAAAAACTCAATGACGCTCGTTGCTAAAAACTGCTGCGCTGCCCTTGAATGCTGTACTTAACCCTCAGCCGCTTAAGAGACGCTGAACTTAGCATCCATGCAGTTGTGAATGAGAAAGCAAAGAGAATTTATTATTCATGACCCATTACTTTATATTCTCACCACCTGGTCACTCAATCTGGATGCACTGAAACCCCACACGGACGATGCTGAGCTTAATGACGATGGAAACCTTGAACGGCACCTCATTCTAAAACCAATCACGTCTCTAAAGGTGCTGCATCATTTCAAGGCATTCCAAGAGGCGGTACTGTGTTTGTGGAAACACCCATTCTCAAGCCAATCAAATTTAAAGATCAGAAATCAGTTAAAAAACCACAGAGCATGACAAAACGGGGTCTATTCTAGCAACCAAACAGTTTAAACATGAAGTATCAGCCAAGAAACAAGGATCATCTGGCAACAAAAGGCTGAGCTTATTATTGTGTGCACTTGACAAGACTGAATTAGCATGACTGCTTGAAGCTATTGTTCATTTTGACTTTGACTATCCTTGCATGCATGCAAACACATTACACGTTCTGAAACACCCATATGGTCCATGACAATCTGCATCCGAATAAAGAAACACGCATTGTAACACGCTTTACGGCTCAGTGGAAGTGTAGACACATGTAGAGTTTGATTAATATTTCAGTAAAAAAAAAAAACCTCAAGAAAGAGTTTTATAGTTCTGCATGTTGTATTTTTCTCCTTCATATTCCAACATTATTCTAGAGGAGAGAAGGGTAAGATGTGTCACTTATTACTTAAGTTAACCCCTTAGTCAAGAAGAAATTCCATAAAATTAATACACCTAATTATATTTCAAGATGTATTCTATCAACTGATTGAAAAAAGCATCTTTAGTAAAGGACCATAGAAATGCAGCTTTTATTAAAAAAAAAATATATATATTTTTTTTACCCTAATAAGGAGCAACCTCATTTTAAAGAATTGTTTTAAAGAATGTAAAAAGAAACATTTTAAAGAATGTAATATTAAATATTAACTGAAATTCCCATTTTTCATTTTAACTGAAGATACACTGATATTTGGAGAAAACAAATTACATTTAGTATAGTCCAATGCATATTCCAATTTTAATGTCTTATTGTAATGCACATTATTCACAGATTTTTAGTATTCAAATTTTAAAAACATTTTTGTAACTATTTTATTGTAATGAAAACGATTGTCGATATTTTGCATCAGTATTTGTATTAATATTTCATCACAATTAGTTGAGCTACCGACACAACTTACCCCACACCTACCTCTTTAGGAAAATTATTTATTTAATAATTCATGGCTTTAGCCACCTTTAGCTAAAGAATATGTGGGTTTTAAACAGTGCCTATTCATCAGCATGTTTCATACATATTTGCTGTGAAATAAAATGCACTTTACCTGCATGGCAGAAAATTTACTGGCATACAAAAAAAGCATAAACAGTTGTGGTAAGTAACGAAGTAAAAATACTTCGTTACTTTACTTAAGTATTTTTTTCGGGGATCTGTACTTTACTTGAGTATATTTTATTTGCATCTACTTTTACTCTTACTCCACTACAATATTAAAGACAAAGTTTACTTTTTACTCCGTTACATTTCCCCATGCCCGCTCCAAGTATTTATTACACTGGCTTTCCAAACCAATGAAAAACTTGGTTTTATTTGGAAAAAAAGTACGCGCGAGCTCTTTGCCAGCATACGCTCACATAGCAGTTAGTTCGCCATTGTGGAAGATGACCGCAGAAACTGGTGAAGGTGCAGCTCTGCCCAGCAATGATCCCGAGATTCCCGCTTACCTTGTATCTTGCACATCTTCTGTTTGATGCAGCTAATGTTATGGAACATGTCTATTGCAGAGCTGCCAACTTTCACTCATTCAGTGTGAGACTCACGCAATTGACACTTTCCACAAGCTCTCACGACACACATCCATTTTCTCACGCAGAGAAAAATCGTGAAGCATAGAGGACATTGACACCGACAGACAAGAAAGAGAAGGTTACTTTTGATATAAAACAAATTCTCAGCTCTCAGATTCTGTCCATTTTATTACGAAATTCAAACAATAAATACCGTTTTGGAGCTTTTAAATGTGACGTGACAGATAGCCAGCGCCTGCTATGGGGTGCCGTTAATCTCTTTACTACTAGTTAATTGTAAATAAACACAAATTAACAATAATAGGTAGCCTATGTTGAAAGATACAGTACAACTTCCCGAAATGTATATCGTACATATATATACATAATATCAATAAATCAGTGTTTTTCAACCGCGGAAAGAGGTCAATAAAACAGCTGGAGAACAATGTCACATAACGTTACATTTACCTCCGGGGAAAAAAAAACATTTAATGAGCATAGCACGTTAGTTGGCTAGAAAAATTAGTATTTTATAATATATTTAATATTAGTATAAATTAGTATTTTGCTAAATATGTGCACTATATATTTATTATATTTTTACTTATAAGCTATCATTAAAATATTATAAAGTTGTTATAATAAAAATCACATGTATTTTTAACATTTAATAATACCAGCTGACAGGGCTCTCTAGCCTATGTTTACAGAATTAGGTGAGATTTTCTTAATTTAAAAATTTACATGTATCTACTGTACCAAATATTTATCAAAATGAATCTATATTGAATCAAGATTGGAATCAAACCACAATAATTGAATTGAAATTGTAAAATTTGTATCAAAGAATGGCCTACCAGTCATTGCACCATAATATGCTGTCACTAAACTTAATGAAATTGTTTAAAATTGATGCAAGGTACTTCATTGTCTCTTATGATTGCAAATCTAACAAATTCTTAATTGCAGTATCTAATAATTTGTTCAATTAAAACATTGCATATCACTCCCAAAACAATTGATCTGTTTAATTATTGATATTTACAGTTTGAATATTTACTTTTTACTTTCGGTACTTAAGTACGTTTTAAATCGCATACTTTTGTACTTTTACTCAAGTGATGTTTGAATGGAGGACTTTCTACTTTTACTGGAGTCATTTTTTATTTAGGTATATATACTTTTACTCGAGTATAATTTTTGAGTACTTTTACCACCCCTGAGCATAAAAACACTTTTCATATGTGTATTTTTGTGCAAAAAATATACACAGTTTGTCTGATTAATGGGGTGACACAGCTTACCCACAGACAAGTTTTACCCAAATTTTCCTTTCACCACATGGCCAAAAGTAAATGCACATTCAAACACCAGAGCTAAATGTGCTTATTGAACATTTAAGCTCAAAATCATGGACATTAATAGTGAGCTGATCCTCTCATTGCTGTTATTACCCTCTTCAGACAAGGCTTTCCACTAAAATGGATGAAGGGATTTGTGGTTGGCGTTTCAAGTCATTCCAGAGGTTTTCAGGTCTCAGTAACTCATGTTTTATTGATCACAATTTATGTTTGGGAATGGCTGTTCATTAGTTTTTACATACAGTGTTCAGTGCTTATTCAGAATAATGTTCATGCAAGACATTTTTGATTGATATACCAGTTGTTATATTCTATTTAATTACATTACTAACGGCAATGTTGCATAAAAGTACGCACACTATTTAGCCTGGAGAGCACCAGCATCAAAGCACACCATTATCCTCATATCGCTCTTATACCCACCCCATCATTTTCATTGTTCCTGCATGCGTTCTTTTATGCTTGTTCCACAGAAATCACTGCTGTTACAAAAGCCTGGCCATCTGTCCCATCACATTTTACAAGAAATGTCTGCTTGATGCTTCCGCTGCCTAATGGATCAAAAGAGCACTTGTCTGTTACTATTCAGGGTACGCTGGGTAACCTTGAATGCTGCCACCGCTGCGATTGCAAGTGAGACAAAACGATAAACCGCGCACTGCAGGCATGAGCAAAGATTTACCTGGTGCCTTTCTGCCACTTACAGTGACAAGGGGATTCAGGTGGATCTCTTTTAGGAAAGCACTGATGGGTCTGAATCAGCTACATCCATGAAGCAGAGAGATGACTCTAATACAAATAGAGATGCAGTCAAATAAAACATACAAATCTGATATGCAGCAGATATCAAAGATTATATATTCATTATAGGTATATGAATATTTATAGCATGTATCAAGCTACAATATAATTTTAAGAAATCATTTCTACACTCTTAAAAATAAAGATTCCAAATGGGTTTTTACTGGGATGCCGTAGAAGAACAATTTTGGTTTCCAAAAAAAACTTTCTGCCAGCGGTTCTAAATAGAACCATCTAAAGAATTCTATATAAGGTTCTATGTAGAAACTTAAAGGGAAACACTTGAGAAACACTCACTTCACATAAAGAACATTTTAGGGGTTCCCATCATGGGATCATTTTAGGACTTTAGTTTGAATTTATTAAAGGGATAGTCCACCCAAAAATGAAAATTCTGTCATTAATTACTCACCCTCATGTCGTTCCAAACCTGTAAGACTTTCGTTCATCTTAAGAACACAAATTAAGATGTTTTTGATGAAATCTGAGAGCTTTCTGTCCCTCCATTGACAGCTACACAACTACCACTTTGACGCTTCAAAAAGTTCATAGAGATCGTAATACTAATCCATCACTTTATATGATGAACAGATTGAATTTAGGCTTTTATTCACATATAAACATTCATCAACTCACACATCAGTTGTGGTAAACGGAAGCTAAAGCATGTTCGTCTGACGTGCGAGAACCAATGAGGTTCATTCTCGTGTTACGCATCACATTTAAGCTTCTGCATGAGGTTAGTTCTAGCATGTCAAGCAGGTTCGGTTGAGCTTCTGTTTATGTTCCCTGATCAATTTTTAAACGTGTATAAAAGCCTAAATTTAATCAGAAAATTTGGACTAAACTGCTCATTTCATATAAATTAGTTTTACGATCTTTTTATGAACTTTATGAAGTGGCAGTTGCATAGCTGTCAATGGAGGGACAGAAAGCGCTCAGATTTCTTCAAAAAGATCTTCATTTGTGTTCCGAAGATGAACGAAAGTCTTATGGGTTTGGAACGACATGAGGGTGAATAATTAATAACAGAATTTTCATTTTTGGGTGAACTAACCCTTTAATTTGGTTTCAGTTCACTTTAAATGTAATTACATTACATTAATTAAACATCTCGTATACTTTATCACAAGAAAAAAGAAAGAAATAATCTGTTAAACACGAAAGTGCTATGCAATAATTTAAAACATGTATCATTATATAGAACCTTTTTGGCATAAAGAGGTTTTTTTTCTAAGAATGCACTATAAAGAACCTTTTGTCGAGTGGAAAGGTTCCATGAATGTTAAAGGTTCTTCATGGAACCAAAGATGCCCTTAAATAACATTCATTTTTAGAGTGTATGGATGTTCATAAAGGCATAAAATACCTCTTATTCGGTGCAAAAGAAAATCTAGTTTTGTTTCTTATACTATCTTGAAAAGACAAATTCTCAGCTCCCTAATTATCTGTCTGCATATATGTTTTGGGTGGATTGATCACTATAACTTAGAATTTTGCTAACTTGCTGTTTTATGGCACTATAGCTTACCATAAAACACAAGAAAAGTATTAACGTAGGAAAGATGTATTTTTAGGTAAGGGAAAACCACAAGACATTCAGCAGCTGTCTGCAGGTCACATTCAGGTTGAGTCAACAACGCACATAACACATTCACTCCTCCCTCGGCACAGTGAACCATTATCACTATTTAAACAGTGTTTCGTGTTAATGAGGCACTATAGGGTGTGTGTGCGTAATGAGCAATCTGTCACAGATCACACTGGCAAAACATTATGATAATGCTGGCCTGTTCATGATGAAGAACGCAGAAGGCTCATCCTTCTAGTTACTTGCTTAGTGGAGTGAGAGAAATGGGCTATTGATATAATGAATATGAATGTGAACACAAGTCCCACATGCAACACAATCACAGATGGGTTGCAACGAAAAAGATGACAGCTGACCGTCTGACACTTGTGGTGCTAAGTCAATTCAGTTTTATGTCTACAGCGCTTTAGGCATATTGTTTCAAAGCAGCTTTACAAAAAAACACTTTGGGAGATGTTTACATGCCAAATATTAACAAGCTACATCATATTTACATGTTTATCCAAATGAATTATTCAATCATATTAAACTGAGGACAAATTGGGTGCTTGAGGATATGAAACCCTTAATTAAAAATGATGGGCGTCTCTAAAGACTCATCTTTGAAGGGCTGCCAGCAGAAGAACAGTTTGATAGACAATGTTTAGCATAGGGCTGAGAACAAGAGGTATGTGGTTTATTGCACCTGATGTTGAATGGAAGATCTGACACAGCAAAATGTGCATAAAGAGGCTGTTCTGAGCTCCAGGATCTCTAATGCAGCATCAGAGCCTTGTGCTCTCAACTTTAGGCAACAAAGCCTCTTTTTTATTTTTTAGATCAATTGGATGGGTGGTCAGTGAGATTCTGAAAGGGATTTCACTCGCCAGTTGTCCTCTCCATAATTTGATTTATTTCAAGGGTGACTAATTTGGTTAGACACTCTGAAGGTCTTTTAAAAGCTTATCTACAAATGAAGGGGAAATTTAAATATGTGCATCTATTGAAATGCATTAGATGGAAACACACAGCTACTAAGAAAGCACAGCTAGTTAAAAACCTTACCTGATATTCAACTAACAGGTGGTAATTTGCAATTGGTTCCACTCTTTCAAGTTCATAATTCTTCCATCCCTCTTGCATTTGTCATCAATGTCTATGGGAAAACGAGTGATCAGCCTCCAGATCATAACGACCACTAATGCACAGTCTCCATCCGCAACCGCTTGGCAAAATCCTCCAAAGCCAGTCCTTTAAACTTGCTCTTAGTTTATATTCCCACAACAGGCGAGACACATCTGCCGTCTTGTTCTCCAGCATCCTCCGCAATCTGAGCCATGCAGCTTTCCATCTACATATCTCCTGCTGTCGCTAGGCATCCTGAGCAATAATAATGACCGGCTGAAAACCACAAGTAGCGATGTCCGATTCGCGAACGAACCGTTCTTTGAACTGGCTCTTTTGAATGATTCGATCGAGCCGATTCGAAGGCGTTTGTAAACTAAATCACTCGCATTTGGAAGAACTTTCTGTTCGAAATGGAACGCTAGTGTACTGCATACTGCGCAGTATATACTGTACACTGCCTACTATTTTTTTAAACTTTTTTATTAGTAGCCTATGTAGGCTGCAATAATAAACATTTTAAACAGTATTAGGCCTAGGCTAGAAACATGACCTCATTATGTTGCATGATTAGCCTCATTGAGTGTGTGATGTACCATTTTCAAATATGGTTCTGCATTTTTAATTAAAATTTGTGTAAAAAGACTTAACTTTTAGGCAGTCTGATCAAACAATGAGAGATAGCAAAAAATCAATATCACTTACAGTTCATTCGTTACCCTAGCAATCGATGAGTGCACTGGGTTCACTGCACTGCCAAAGCCATTTGAGTATTCCATGCCAATCTATGCAAAACATAGTGCATAATGCAGAAATAGTAGCCTAGTATATTTTTTCTGAATATATACGCTACGTTTGGAATAGCATAGCCTACTACCAATCTTCTTACTATTGCTTCACAATATAACATGCATAATGTGTCGGCTATAGAATGTAGTAATATAGTGTACATAATATACTGGAAAGTAGCCTATGCAGTAAGCATAAACTACAGTGCGTCCGAAATCGCATACGGTCTGAGTAGGCACTACATTTGAAATTGTACTTAGTCTACTTTGTGACCGTTAAAAAGTACAGTATGTACTATATAGTATGCATGTAATCTGGACATACTACATCCGCCATGTCATTATCATGTGATCTACTGTGTCAGTTGCGTCGCTTCACTTCCATTCATAAATCCTCTCCCGTGGCCTCATGGGATAGTAAAGTGTCCATCATATGCACACTTCAGAATCTCGACGGAAGTAGTCGTCATCCGGGTATTTTTCACCTAATGTTTTTCGAATACTATGTATTCGTACATAGCCTACTACTGTTTTTCGCCTACTAAATAGTAGGGAAGTATTAGATTTCGAACGCAGCGCTAATCTTTCTCTCCAATCTATAGAACTGTTTTAAATTAAACTGAGGGGATGATGTTGTGACCATAATCATTACAAAATCTAACCTAAAAACCTAAATGAAATGTAACATAAAAACCTATGTTGGTCGATTTGAAAACATTTGTGAGCCATGACTCAATCGAATTTGGGATTTTGTGTTTTGAACTGATTCATCTGAAGAGAATCTTCCGAACGAGCCGATTCGCTAACCAAACCTGCCTATGCTAATCACAAGCGCCTTTCTCCGTCTCGCTCTCTTTTCCACCGCTTCATTCCTTCATTGTTTCCCGAAGCTAAACATCTGCCCATTTTAGTCTGAATATAAGAGCATGATATTTATAACAGAAAGTCAAAGCTGAGGGGGGAAACGGTGCACGTAAGCACGAGAGGGTGCCACTTTAAGGCTCCGTCATGTGCGTGATTCTCAATGCGGTATTATTTGGTGAAGGAGGCAAAGGAACCCACGGGCTGTGCGAGAACATTCCCCACAAAGCTTTACATAACCAACGATGTTTCTACACGTTACAAATTATCAGTTTTAACAATGAGTTTACAGGCACGTGCTTGAGTGTTGCTAGCTAGACTACAGAAAAGACTCGTTATGATTGGAAAGAAATGAAGAGCTGTAAAAATACATGCAGTCAGCATGTTCTCTGTCAGCTCTGGTTCTTGTTTAGCTGTATTTTTGTCTATCACTGACATGCAAATGATAAAAAAGGGGAATGTTTGGCACATACTGGCACACTCTTTCTTGCTCTACTGTATTCTCTGTTGATTTTAAGTATCAGGGTGGTCAAAGATAACGAAAAGGTTAAAATTTTGACTCCCACAATGGGTTATCCATGAGCGATCACCATTGTGCCTTTGAGCAAGGCTCTTAACCTCAGGTTGCTCCAGGGAGATGTCTCTGTAATAAGTACTGTAAGTCGCTTTAGATAAAAACATCTGCTAAAATGACTTGCTCATAGCCTACAGTCTCCACAGCAGATTAACATTAAAATAAAACATATTGAGTCATCAAACATTCAGCTGGATATCTATCATTGCACTTTATCTAGAATGGCCGTTACTATAATCTCCTGAACCAGAGGTTGTGAGGGAGCCTGATTGTGCTGCACTCACATTTATTTCCCTTCTTTCAGCAAACACAATCCAGTCTCTGTTCGTCAATACATTCATCCGGCCCCATGCAATTGGAGTCAACAATGCATGCACAAACAGTTGACAAGAGTTGACATAGGATAAATAATAGCAGCTAAAAATAATTAAAACTAATGGAACAAAACAAATGCAATGCATTAAACTATATATACTGTATATATTTATATTTTAATATAAAATAATGCATGCAATGCATTGTTTAAATCCACTTTTTTGCAGTGCTTTATACCATCAAACACGCAGACAGAGAAATACAGACAAATTTATTCATGTCGTTGAGAAGAGAGAAATGAATGCCCTTGCTTTTATGATGCTATGAACAAAGGATACCACCTTCATTTCTGTAATTAGTTTAGGCAGATAAGAAATCTGACTTACAATTAAAATTTCCCCCAGTAGATGTAGAAAATCTGCTTAGTGTGTGCCTGTTTTAATTAGGCTACTCAAGACAAGAGTTCCCATTGAGAGGTGCTTCCTTTATATTCACAGCAATGATGTGATGATGGTTATCTGTTATCTCAGTCTGATGCTTATTGATTTAACCTATTCACTTTTCTTATTGATGCTTCTTAAGCAGAAAATTAATCCAAATATCATATACAGTTTTCAATCACTTTGGTGTATGTTGCATGACTCACGTATGATGTGTCTTTATGAACTATCAGCTTAACTCTGAAAACACTCCTCGTTCTGTTTTCACTGCAACACCCATCTACAATCAGCTTTCCATTTATGAGTTGTTTCTAGAATTTGCTAAATGTAAATGATTCAGAGGTGCTAATGGTTCTATCAGCATAAAAATTTAGTGACTTTACAACACAATGAACAGTGACTGACCCCAAAAAGCAATTAGACACTCAAGGCACAGTAAAAAATGTATGGCATTTCAAATATCAAACACAATGACATTCATAAGAAAGATACAGCACAAACACAAGGGAACATGTTAGAATAGTACATTTAAAATGTAACATCCAGGTTATAAAATGGCTCTAATCAACTGGTTTATTGATTGTATGTGCCTCCTTATCATTTAAATATAGCAATTTAACTTTTTTAGTAAAACTTGATTATATTTTGTATGTATGTATTTAACATATTCCGTTTTAGACTTAATTTACTTCTCCATCCCTTTTATGGTTTACATATTGAAAAAAAAAAAAAATTACACAAGACCTAATTAACCTTATTCACAAGGTAACTTATTAATCGTGCTGTATTAGAAGTAGCTAGTACTGAACACAAGAGGGCGCTAGTGAACTAAGTGTAAACCAGACGTGCTTGAACGTTTATGTTGAATTTTATTAAACTTTAACTCTAAATCCAGAACTTAATGTGTATGATGTATATGAAATAAAAAAAATATATATATATATATATTTTTTGTATGGTTAGATCTGAAACCCATAGCAAATATTTAAAGATTACAAGTGGGTGGTGACAAAATGAACACTTTTAAGGAATGTCTAGTAAAATTAAACGCCACCAACATATATATATATATATATATATATATATATATATATATATATATATATATATATATATATATATATATATATATATATATATAATATATATATATATATATAATTTATTATATTATATATAATATAACACACACACACACACACACACACACACACACACACACACACACACACACACACACACACAAATCATTTAGGACTATTAGGACCAAGATCTACAGTGCGTTTGATGAATCGTCTTTCCTGATTCAATCATTAAGGAATAATGGCATTTCAACAATCTGTGTGCTTTGACCATCTGTGACAAGTCTGAACATTATTTCACCTCCATACACAACCCTAGAATGAACACCTGTCTTCCTTTCCCTGACCACGCCCCCTAACGTCACACCTCTATTTTGATTGGGCCGGTGGTCATGAATATGCACATGTCAAACGCTTAACCCCTCCCTTTGCACCTGATTGGAAGTATTTACTTGTTTTTTGCACAGGGGTGCTGGAGTTTTAGAGCAGTTCTGCGCTGGAAGATGAAGCCCTGCTGGACCGAGCAATAAGGATTACAGCGATTTGACTTTATACAAGAGAAGAAAGGACCATTATATCTGCCAGAGAACTTTATACGTATTTCAGGATGCCGCGCTCATTCCTAGTAAAGAAGCATTTCAATGCAGCCAAGAAACCGAATTACAGTGAACTGGAGAGTCCAACAGGTAATAGACATTTTGGTTTGATGTGTCTAACTCCTAACAGTGAAAAGTTAAAGTTAGTTCAACTTTTTAGTGTGTTGCAACTCATCGTTAAGTTTATGGCACTTTGCGTGGCAACACACTAACAAGTTTTATTGAATTGATCCATTGCCTTTTTTTCTTGATATTTGTATTTGTACATTGAAATAGCCTACCTAATAGGCTACATATCTAAATGAAATAATTGCGAATCAATCCAAAAGATCCTAATGGGATCAGTTCCTACTGGGAAAATAGCCATTTCATTTGACTCTTATTTCATTCCATTACGATCTTTTTGAAACGTTTACAAAATATCTAATTTAGAAACCAAGTACACATCTTTTAGGATTGTTTTTTGTCGAAGGCTGGCCATATCATATAAAGTCACTCAAATGGGTGCATAACTTTAAAGTTTACCTTCAAATGTATATGAATGTTCAAGGGTTTATCTTTGGTCCTGTAACTGGTTACCATTTGAATTGATTCTGCAGTGTAACAAATGAACTTTTTATAAGTGTAAAAATTCCATTTATTTCCACAATGAAGATGGCCATAAAACCTGCATGCTTGATCATTTAAAAGAAGATTTATGAATATGGCACTTATGTATATCTGGTTGAGTGAACTAAAATGATTGCATTTCCCCTTTTATTGCAGTGTTTATTTCCCCATACGTCTTAAAAACCCTCCCGGTGCCTGTTATACCTCAACCTGAAGTGTTAAGCCCGTTGGCGTACAACCCGATAACAGTGTGGACTACCAGCAACCTGCCCCTGTCACCCCTGCCCAGCGACCTGTCCCCCATCTCCGGATACCCCTCGTCCCTCTCCGACACGTCCTCTAATAAAGACCACAGCGGCTCGGAGAGCCCCAGGAGCGATGAAGACGAGCGGATACAGTCCACCAAGCTGTCAGACGTTGAGAAGTTTCAGTGCAGTTTGTGTAACAAGTCCTACAGCACATATTCGGGACTCATGAAACACAAGCAGCTGCACTGCGACGCACAGACCAGGAAGTCATTCAGCTGCAAGTACTGCGAGAAGGAATACGTGAGTCTAGGGGCCCTAAAGATGCACATAAGGACACACACACTGCCCTGCGTTTGCAAAATGTGTGGGAAAGCTTTCTCCAGACCTTGGTTACTGCAAGGGCACATTAGGACACACACAGGTGAGAAGATCACACAAATGCATTTATTTGATGCTATTGAAACACTGTGGATGTCAATGCACTCCTAAAGTGTCTTTCTTCAGAACTAGGATTGCTTTAAAATATTTGCAATATAATTATGTTGGCAGCATTGCATGATGCAGCAGTATTTTAACCTGAATTTTTTTTTTTTGTTCTTTAGGTGAGAAACCGTTTTCATGCCCCCACTGCAGCCGTGCATTTGCGGACCGGTCGAACCTCCGAGCTCACCTGCAGACTCACTCGGACGTGAAGAAATACCAGTGCAAGAACTGCTCCAAAACCTTCTCTCGCATGTCGCTGCTGCACAAACATGAGGAATCTGGCTGTTGCATTGCACACTGAGAGAGAATCACACACGCTCACACACAGGGTCTGCATTCACCAAGTGCCTCCGATTGTGAATGCTGATCTTGGACCTGCTCTTCCTGTCAGTATACTCGTGATAAACTGGATACGAAGTGCCAAATGCATCCCAAAAAGCTCTGACGATTTAAAAATGCATCGCCCCAGGGTCTGAATGAATAGTGTTTTTGGAGTCATTTAAAGATCAGATTCCACCCAAGACGCTACACACTAACAAATAAAGCTGACCCAAAACAGCCTTTCCGCTTTGAGTTTGGTTCCCGGAGAACCTTCAACACCCTCAGACAGGAAAAGGCACAAAAGAAAAGACTGTTTGCCAGATCCCTGGTGGTCTGAACTCACGGACTAAGAAGCCTTTTCATTTCAGTGTAAACGCAGATTCATTCAACATGTCATGCGCCCGTCATGTGCCTTCCATTTCAACAGTATTTGCCCTGTTCGGGTTGAGTTGGTGTGTACTGTACATTTGTTTACGGATTTGTACTATTTGGGAGGTTTTAAATGTGTAGCCTCTCTAATAAGCAATTATTTATACTGGTTTATATCTGTATCTGAATGAATGTTAAATAGGTCAGACAGTCACTTTTTTTGTTTTTTCGTTTTTCTTTTCTCAGAGGTAATCGGTCAGATATTTCAAACCGTAGATGGTGGCACACCAATGAGCTTGAGACCAAAGGAATAATTAATGCCATGTTTTTAAACAGGGAACAAGTGCAAAAAGACATTTTCTTGAATTAAAAGTATTTAAACTTTTGTGCGGTCTTAACGCGACAGCAATTAACCAGCACTCAGACATGCAATACTTTGCCATGTGCCTTTTTTCATCAGGAACTTAAGAGATTTTGCCATGTAGTTGTTTATTTGAATGTATATGACACTGATATGATTGTACTTTGTATTGCAAAGTGTAAATGAATGGTATGATTTTGTACAAAAAATAAAATTTACACTTTTTTTGAATTACTCATAGCGATGGTCATTATCTTTTTAGCATCTGAAAGCAGTCATCATCTCATTACACACCTGTATGATTTTTCTTTCTTACGTGGAAAGAAGCTATTTTAAAGAAAGCTGTAGTCTATGCAATGAAAGTCAATTGGGTCCAAAACAACTATCCCTTTAAGCTTTTAACAGCTGAATTGAATAACAATTAGCTTAATGTTTACATTTACATAGGGTTTGTAATGCCATGCAAATGAATAGGCCCTTAACGGAACGTTTCTCACAGAAATCTCATGAAAAGCACTTCATTTCAATTTGAACCTGTTGCTGATTTTTGTCTGCATTAACAAGGTTTAGAAACTACTGTCATTCATTAAAAAGTCAAGCTGGTGGAGATGTTATTTATATTCAGGATTCAAAGTTAATCAGAGACAGTCATGGAAATTCAGTGGTCAAAAGATGTGAGAGTTATACAAGACAAAACTTTTATTGTGCATCTCAAAGAAATGTCCTCAGGAGGTCAACTCGTTTTAAAGTCTGTGAATTTGTGGTGTGGCCACATGAACCTGTCCTTGCGAACCTGTTCGGCTCCCAAACAAATCCCAAATGTTACACCTCCTCCCTATGTTGATCTCACTTTGCTGCCAATTTCTTTGAAGACTCTGGGTCTCTGAAGGGGCCACTATAGCAAAGCCAGACTGGCTCTCACACATGTGAAAGTCCTTTACTGGATTATTACTCAGCAACCTCACAGTACACAGTGGGAACTCACAGGACTAGCGCAAACCAATCGCGTTTTCAAACATTCATCTACTGAATCGAATTCTGAACTGACCATTGGAAATAAGCAGCTTCTAACTGCATAGCAAAAAACATCTTAAAATACACATGGAAATACATAAAATACATTCCTGGTCTTATAGTGCATGATAACCATTATTCCAAAGGTATTTTGTTTTTTACTCTCGATCAAGATAATACGATTTGCTCCGTTTTTCATTTTTTGCTGATGTCACCAAGTCCACAATATTTTTCTTGGGATTACTAAGATATATCTTTAATGTATAATGTAAATGTATGTATGTATATACAGTATACAGGTCCTTCTAAAAAAATTAGCATATTGTGATAAAGTTCATTATTTTCCATAATGTAATGATAAAAATTAAACTTTCATGTATTTTAGATTCATTGCACACCAACTGAAATATTTCAGGTCTTTTATTGTTTTAATACTGATGATTTTGGCATACAGCTCATGAAAACCCAAAATTCCTGTCTCAAAAAATTAGCATATTTCATCCGACCAATAAAAGAAGTGTTTTTAATACAAAAAAAAAGTCAACCTTCAAATAATTATGTTCAGTTATGCACTCAATAGTCAATACTTGGTCGGGAATCCTTTTGCAGAAATGACTGCTTCAATGCGGCGTGGCATGGAGGCAATCAGCCTGTGGCACTGCTGAGGTGTTATGGAGGCCCAGGATGATTCGATAGCGGCCTTAAGCTCATCCAGAGGGTTGGGTCTTGCGTCTCTCAACTTTCTCTTCACAATATCCCACAGATTCTCTATGGGGTTCAGGTCAGGAGAGTTGGCAGGCCAATTGAGCACAGTAATACCATGGTCAGTAAACCATTTACCAGTGGTTTTGGCACTGTGAGCAGGTGCCAGGTCGTGCTGAAAAATTAAATCTTCATCTCCATAAAGCTTTTCAGCAGATGGAAGCATGAAGTGCTCCAAAATCTCCTGATAGCTAGCTGCATGGACCCTGCCGTTGATAAAACACAGTGGACCAACACCAGCAGCTGACATGGCACCCCAGACCATCACTGACTGTGGGTACTCCAGTGCTGCTTCTCTGTAGCCCAGGTCAGGCGCTTCTGCCGCTGTTTCTGGTTCAAAAGTGGCTTGACCTGGGGAATGCGGCACCTGTAGCCCATTTCCTGCACACGCCTGTGCACGGTGGCTCTGGATGTTTCTACTCCAGACTCAGTCCACTGCTTCCGCAGGTCCCCCAAGGTCTGGAATCGGTCCTTCTCCACAATCTTCCTCAGGGTCCGGTCACCTCTTCTCGTTGTGCAGCGTTTTTTGCCACACTTTTTCCTTCCCACAGACTTCCCACTGAGGTGCCTTGATACAGCACTCTGGGAACAGCCTATTTGTTCAGAAATGTCTTTCTGTGTCTTACCCTCTTGCTTGAGGGTGTCAATGATGGCCTTCTGGACAGCAGTCAGGTCGGCAGTCTTACCCATGATTGGGGTTTTGAGTAATGAAACAGGCTGGGAGTTTTTAAAAGCCTCAGGAATCTTTTGCAGGTGTTTAGAGTTAGTTAGTTGATTCAGATGATTAGGTTAATAGCTCGTTTAGAGACCCTTTTCATGATATGCTCATTTTTTGAGACAGGAATTTTGGGTTTTCATGAGCTGTATGCCAAAATCATCAGTATTAAAACAATAAAAGACCTGAAATATTTCAGTTGGTGTGCAATGAATCTAAAATATATGAAAGTTTAATTTTTATCATAACATTATGGAAAATAATTCATTTTATCACAATATGCAAATTTTTTGAGAAGGACCTGTATACATTTCTTGATGCATATGCGTTAATGTCATTTCTTTATGCGTAAGAATGAGACAAAATTACTGAGTACAAGTAGAGGCCTGGTGTGAACACTTGCTCTGTAGAAAGGTTTTGGGAAAACACTTGACTTTTCCATGCTCTGTGGTTTATCTTTCCATGATCTGATCATGGCTGCACTATTCCAGGTGTTCACCGTGACACACCTCACAAGCGGACAGCTTTGGCCCTCAGGACCCCCTATTATGCCGTACAGGTGTTCACATATCTTGTGGTTTTCTGGAAGTTCAGATAAGTGTAATGACTCTTTGTTCATAATAACTATGGATTATTATCACAAAACTTATGTAGCAAATAAAATGTTTTACAGACAACATGAAAAAAGATATGTGGCTTTTAGTTCATGTCTATCAGGGTTGAGGCCATTAGTAAACCGTTCTTGACCAGTTTCTTTCAGTCGTCAGGAAAACATGTGACAGAACCTTTAATGCAATTTGAATTATATTACTTATCTTTCTGCTCTTTTGTCACATGCTCCTTGAACTTTTGATGCCCCACGTCATGTCAGGCCTTTCCCTCACAAGACTACCATCAGCATGGCTCGAGGACAGATCTCTCTCTCTCTCTCTCTCTCTCTCTCTCTCTCTCTCTCTCTCTCTCTCTCTCTCTCTCTCTCTCTCTCTCTCTCTCTCTCTCTCTCACTCTCTCTCTCTCTCTCTCTCTCTCTCTCTCTCTCTCTCTCTCTCTCTCTCTGCAACCTGCTGACTTCACACTAATGCAGCAGCTCCTGTAAACGGAAAAGATTAAATTAGAAAGCTAGTTGAAGGCCTGTTTGTTCTGATTAGTGTGTGATAGAAGGAGCCTGACCTGAAGAAAAACACTGAAAGGGCACTGAATGGGGATTGCAAAAGTAGTCCATAAAGCTATATTTCAAATTATCTTCAAGGTCTCCGTGATTTTGCCAAGTAAGACATGTTCCTGGATCATATTTGGTTGATCCTGGAACAACATTCCTCTCTGAAAATTTAGCCCTAGCCCTAGCCCTAACCCTAAGCCCATAAGTTATCTCTAACACCAGAGGGGAATGATAGGTGAAGAACACTGATGTAGAAGCACCTGTAGGGGAATTTGCAGTTAAAAACCCTTCACACCAAACCCTGATTAAGCCTAAACTTAAACTATAAACATGTCCCTCAAATCTTGTTTTTTGATTGGAATGCTGTTCCAGGATCAACAAAGATGGTGATCCAGGAACATGGTGAAATCACATTCACATAATGGGTTCATTTAATTTATTACTAACTGAAAAATAGCTCCTACGCCAAAAGAGAGTCACATTTGAAATTCACCAGGTTTCTAGAACATAACCAGCTTGGTTATGCTTAAACAAATTATGTTCCAAAAAACAGCTTTTTTTACAAATTTGCTGGATTTTCCAGAAGGGAAGGCAACTTGTATTCCTCAGTTATTTATATAAACCTGCATGCTAAATCTGCATATCACAGGGATGCATGTGAACAAATCCATATAAGAACAGTAATCTGTCAAAAAATAAATAAATAAAAATAGAGTAATTGGGCCTACAATTTTCCGAATGCCAATAGCTGAATAAATCTGATTAGCTTTCAGTATGTGCCACATTAGCCAAAAACAATACTTGTGTCAAATCATACTTTTGCACATCAGGAAAAAGGGGAAGAAAAGAATCTGAACAGCTTGACATGTTTGCGCTTGCTTCTCAGGCAAATATCATTACAATCTTCTGCTAACCTAAGATGTCTGATCTGTCATGAGACGGAAACAGGGTGCTCACATGACTCTAAATCAATTACAATCGATATATCATATGCCAACTCCTGATTATTTCTCTCTGTTGATACCGTTTGGTTTGATGACCTACAAGATATCTCTCATCCATGTGAGAGTTTCATATCTCCAGGACATGCCTGCAAAGTACAAATCTTTATAGGAATTATGTTTCAATTTTGTTTTAGTAGAGAAGCTCAACAGGTATTACTCCGTTTAACATGATTTATAGATCAATACACCAATCCTAGATTTGAAAGCACCAACTATTATATTCAACTAGGATATGCTGATGTTTATTTTAAACAGCTCGTCCGAAATTGCTTTTATCATCTTAGGAACATCTCTAAAATTCGCAAAATGTTTTCAACGAAGGATCTGGAAATGATAATTCATGCTTTCATATCCACAAGACTTGACTACTGCAATTCTGTTTTTATCTGTATGAATAAGTCTGCTTTGAACAAATTGCAAATTGTTCAAAATTCTTCTGCTAGACTTTTAACAGGTGCCCCTCGAAGGTCTCATATCACACCAGTCTTATTAGATCTCCATTGGCTCCCTGTAAAATTCAGGATTGATTTTAAGATTTTAGTGCTGACTTTCAGAGCCTTAAATGGTCAGGCCCCACATTACATCCTGGACCTTTTGAAGCCGTATTCCTCTGACCACACTCTACGGTCCTCTGGACAGAACTTGCTTACAGTCCCTAGGACTCGTTTTAAGACCCGAGGGGACATGTCATTTCAGTCTGTTGCTCCCAAACTGTGGAACGCACTACCCCTGTCCATACGTCTGGCAAACACTGTTGTCTCTTTTAAAAAGGCTGTTAAAACATGTTTATTTAGGAAGGCTTTTGGTTGATGGGTTTTTCACCATTGTCACTTTAATTTTACATATGTACATACATTTTATATTGTTTGTTTTAATTATCCTTTTGTACAGCACTTTGTGATTTTATCTGTGAAAAGCGCTTTATAAATAAACTTTACTCACTTACTTACTTACTTATTTCCTTTTCTAACATATTATTTCATAAGAGATTTCATTTTAAACTGAGCAAACATTAATGCCTTATAAGTATAACACTACATTCTTCAATACACAATTGAAGCTATAATCAATTTGCTAGGAAATGATTCATTTTCTTACACTAAACAAGTGGCTGATTCCCTCCTCTTTGTTGTTATGAAGTCTAATGAAACACAATCTAGGAAAAAGAGATTTATATTTAGCCTAATAATGAAGTCTTCCAGGATGAATTGCTTTAATTTTCCACCTTCTGGCAAGTTTATGACTGTTATAATGTAATACAAGTAAACTCACATGAAAAACCATTATATACTATATGGCAAATCTCAATTGATTTATATGATATATTGTTGCAAAACATAAACTCTATTATGCACAGTTCATATACAGCTGGATAAGTTTGTCCAACTTTATCCACTTATATACATTATACTTGTGTAGGACTATATGTAGCATCTCATCGTCGCAAAATGTAAATAATATTATGGTTTAGAAATAAAAGTTAAAACTGAATAAAAGTTGTATATATAGTACCTTAATTTACCTGCATACATACAGTATGCATACTGAAACAATATACTGTATACTATATAGCAAATCTTGGCTGCGTGATTGTTTCCGTTGTCTTGAAATGTAAACTGTTATCACCCAGCTTTTTATATAAAGTTGGATATATATTTTATCCAACTTTGTCTGCAAACATACAGTATACTCACTGTGGTGAGGGGGGCGTGGTTCTCGCGGCGTCTGTAGTGAGAGACGAGTCAATGAGCTGTGCGGTGAGTAAGTAGGTCAAGTGCAGATGATGAACACCTGTGTCTGATTGCAGTGATTGGCGTGGGGAGACCGATAAAAGCCACACAGTGGGAGAATGCTGGAGAGAGAAGGGACTGGAACTCGTGCGAGAGCTGTTCAACTGAGAAGCTGAGACCTGACCTATATCGACGTGGAGAGAGTTTTTTTGGACTGTGTTGTGCTGTAGTCACGCTACGGTGAATGCGCTGTGTGCGCGCCTTTTTGTTTTGTATGATTCTGAGTAATAAAAGCCGTACGAGTTCCAGTTTCGCCGACCCCGTCTTCTTCTTCCCACCACACTACTTTGAACCTTATTACACTGGTGCCGAAACCCGGGAAGAAGGAGACTGCCGCCGCCATGCAGAACCCGTCAGCATCGCCATTTGCGGAGATCATCCAATCACTCGTGGCTCTTCAAAGGGAACAACATCAAGCCCTGCTGAGCGTAAAGGACGAGCATGAGCAGCGCTTTCGGATGCTGCTCCAAGGCCAGCAGGAAGACCGTGAGTTGTTCCGGAGCTGTTTAGACCGGGAGATTCCAGCCACCCCCTCTCAACAGTCGGCCTCGGCCCCGCCGCTCACACTGGGGAAGATGGGTCCACAAGACGAACCGGAGGCGTTCCTGGACCTGTTTGAAAGGTCGGCCGAGGCCCGGGGGTGGCCCAAAGGAGACTGGCCCCTGCGTCTCAACCCGCTGCTATCCGGTGAGTCGCAGATTGCAGCCCACCAACTGCCAGTCTCGAATCTCCTGGTCTATCAAGATCTACGGCGCACCATTCTTCAGCGGGTCGACCGGACCCCTGAACAGCACCGACAACGCTTCAGGTCTTTGACCCTAGAGGAGTCCGGCCGGCCCTTCGTGATGTCGCAACAGCTCCGGGACTCCTGCCGCAGATGGCTGATGGCCATGGGAAGCGACGTCGAGAAGATTATCGACCAGGTGGTACTGGAGCAGTTTATTGGAAAGCTGCCCAAGAAGACTGCACAATGGGTCCAGTGCCACCGCCCGACGTCGCTGGACCAGGCCATCCAACTGGCGGAAGATCACATGGTGGCGTGCTCTGGGGTCGGCGAGCCCCTACCGGCTGTCTCTCTCTCCCTCTCTGTCTCCATCCTCTCTCTCTTCCCCCTCTGCCAAACCTGTTCCCCTTCCCAGGTCTCGGGGAGGTCTGGGGCCCAGACCAGCGCCGAGGTGGAGGTCCGGATGGTCAGGGGATACCAGTTCCCCCGGGAGGGGCGCTCCGAGGGGGATGCCTGCTGGGGATTTTTCCACCCTGGCTCCGGTGGCGCCGCTCTCCCCACGTCAATCCATTGGCCCGCTTCCCGCCGCTGGGACAGCGGTAAAGCCTGGGCCGGCCTGTTGGCGCTGTGGGGACCCGGGACACTTTATTGACCGGTGTCCAGTGATGGAGGTGGGGACGCTGGTTCGGGCCCCCGACGCGCCACGGGCCGCCCCCGATCAAGCTGGCCTGTACCAGATACCTGTGAGTGTCAAGGGGGGTACTTATCAGGCTTTGGTGGATTCAGGATGTAACCAAACCTCCATTCATCAAAGCCTGATTCAGTCTGGGGTATTGGATAAAAGCCGCATGGTTAAGGTTCGGTGTGTTCACGGGGTGGTGGTGGTGAGTTATCCTTTAATGTCTGTGGCGATTCTATTTAGGGGACAAAAACATAGTGTAGAGGTAGCAGTTAACCCGCACCTCCGGCATCCGATAATTCTGGGAACGGATTGGCCAGGCTTTGGGAAGTTATTGGGGTTTTTATGCGCGGATGTCTCTTGGGGAAAGAAGCAGAAGGGGAAGACAGCGGCGGTTCAGGTGGGGGATGCTGTACCGGGGCCTCTGGGTACTGCTGTAGGGGAAGAGAGCTCTCTAGAGAGATCTATTCTCTCTGAGCGCGATGATTTTCCCCTAGAGCAGTCCCAGGATGAGACGCTAAAACATGCATTTGATAAGGTCCGTTCTATCGACGGTCAGGTACTCCACCCGAATCAACCGCTCTCTTACCCCTATTTTTGGGTGATTAAAGACAGGTTGTATCGGGTGGCCCAAGACGCCCAGTCAAAAGAAGATACAACACAGTTGTTAGTTCCTAAGAGCCGCCGGGAAATGCTTTTTCAGGCGGCTCATTGTAATCCAATGTCCGGACATTTAGGGCAAACGGCGACACTAAACCGTCTCATGGCCCGATTCCTTTGGCCGGGCATTCACGAGAATGTGCGCAGGTGGTGCGCGTCTTGTCGTGAATGTCAGTTGGTTAATCCACCGGCCAACCCAAAAGCACCTTTGTGCCCCCTTCCGCTGATGCAGGTCCCCTTCGAACGAATTGGCATGGACCTCATCGGGCCATTAGAACGGTCGGCACGAGGGCATCGTTTTGCGTTAGTCTTAGTGGATTACGCAACACGATACCCGGAAGCAGTCCCGCTTCGCAATATCTCGGCTAAGAGTGTGGCGAGCGCGCTGTTTTCATTAATCTCCCGGGTGGGGATCCCTAAGGAGATCCTCACCGATCAAGGCATGGCGTTTATGTCACGAACGGTTCGCGAACTTTATGAGTTACTGGTCATTAAATCGATTCGCACCAGCGTCTATCACCCACAAACGGACGGGCTGGTGGAACGGTTTAATCGTACTTTAAAAGCCATGATTGGTAAGTTCGTTCATGAAGACGCCAAAAATTGGGATAAATGGCTAGAACCCCTGTTGTTTGCTGTACGCGAGGTCCCCCAAGCCTCCACGGGGTTTTCCCCCTTCGAGCTTCTCTTCGGTCGTCAGCCCCGCGGGGTGTTAGACGTTCTGAGGGAGACTTGGGAGGACGGACCGTCCGCTAGTAAAAATGAAATTCAGTATGTCCTGGACCTGAAAACAAAACTCCACACATTGGGGCGGCTATCCTTGGAGAATTTGTTACAGGCCCAGGACAGACAGAGACAGCAGTATAATAGGGGGGCTAGACTCCGTCAATTCTCACCGGGAGATAAGGTACTTGTATTACTCCCCACGTCCAGCTCGAAATTACTCGCAAAGTGGCAAGGGCCCTTTGAGGTCACACGGCGGGTTGGTGATCTCAACTATGAGGTAATTCGAACAGATAGGGGCGGGGGACGTCAGATTTATCACCTCAACCTTCTTAAAAAATGGGTTGAGGCTGAAGCAGTGATGCTGGCGACGGTTGTGAGCGGAGAGGAGGATCTCGGGCCAGAAGCGAATATAAAACCTCAATCACTCGCTCTGGCTCCTGCTGGAGACCACCTCTCACCCTCCCAGCTCACTGACATTAAGAAGTTACAAGCAGAATTTGCAGATGTGTTCTCGCCCCTGCCTAGTCGAACGAATCTCATTCAGCACCACGTTGAGACGGATCCGGGGGTCGTCGTGCGTTGCCGCCCATATCGTTTACCTGAACACAAAAAGAAAACGGTTCAGACCGAATTAGAGACAATGTTAGACATGGGGGTAATAGAAGAGTCCAACAGTGACTGGGCGAGCCCGATAGTTTTAGTTCCTAAACCTGACGGCTCGATTAGTTTCTGTCTGGACTATAGGAAGGTGAACGCGGTGTCTAAATTCGATGCTTATCCAATGCCGAGGATTGACGAATTGCTTGATCGGCTTGGTTCTGCTCGCTTTTATTCAACACTGGACTTAACGAAGGGGTATTGGCAGATCCCCTTATCTCCAATGTCCAAAGAAAAAACAGCTTTCACCACGCTGTTCGGATTACACCAGTTCGTCACGCTTCCTTTCGGTTTGTTCGGGGCACCTGCGACTTTTCAGCGTCTGATGGACAGAATTCTCCGGCCGCATGCTGCATATGCGGCTGCTTATCTGGATGACATTATCATCTATAGCAATGATTGGCAGCGGCATATGCAGTATTTGCGTGCTGTCCTAAAGACGCTGAGAAGGGCAGGGCTCACGGCCAACCCGAAGAAGTGCGCAATTGGGCGGGTGGAGGTAAAGTATCTGGGCTTCCACTTAGGTCACGGACAGGTGCGTCCCCAAATTGATAAGACAGCAGCCGTTGCAACCTGTCCGAGTCCTAAGACCAAGAAGGGGGTTAGACAGTTCCTGGGGCTAGCGGGATATTATAGGAGGTTTGTGCCTAATTATTCGGACCTCGCTAGCCTGCTGACTGATCTAACTAAAAAGGATGCTCCAGATACGGTCCAGTGGACGGAACAGTGCCAGCAGGCTCCCCGGCTCCCCGGCCTGAGTTGGGCGGTGGGGGTATGTGGTGAGGGGGGCGTGGTTCTCGCGGCGTCTGTAGTGAGAGACGAGTCAATGAGCTGTGCGGTGAGTAAGTAGGTCAAGTGCAGATGATGAACACCTGTGTCTGATTGCAGTGATTGGCGTGGGGAGACCGATAAAAGCCACACAGTGGGAGAATGCTGGAGAGAGAAGGGACTGGAACTCGTGCGAGAGCTGTTCAACTGAGAAGCTTTTTTGGACTGTGTTGTGCTGTAGTCACGCTACGGTGAATGCGCTGTGTGCGCGCCTTTTTGTTTTGTATGATTCTGAGTAATAAAAGCCGTACTAGTTCCAGTTTTGCCGACCCCGTCTTCTTCTTCCCACCACACTACTTTGAACCTTATTACACTCACGTAGTGAGTGATATTTGCTATATAGCAGATCTCAACTGCCTGATTTTTTTTGTTTTGTTGCAAAATGTATCTATATTATCACCCAACTCTGCTAGATTGCTTACCATCACAAAATGTAAATTAGATAATCGCCCAGCTCTAATCTGCTATGAGACTAAGATATGAAGATATTATAAACATTAAAATCATGATTTTTAAGTGTCTTGGAAAGACAGTGTGTATTGTGGAAAGTGCTATACAAATAAATGTGACTTGACTTGATTTTTGTTATTGTTAGGATCAAATGTTAGTTCAAATGTTTTTCTAAAAAGGACAAAATTGTAATGCAGCACTCATTATGATGCAAAAACCGTTATCCACACCTAACGCTCGAATCAAACCCTAAACATTCAACACTCAGCAGATTCAAAAACAGGAAAACTGATTGGACCCGTCCCCTGCAGGTCAAATAGGCTCAAGTAATGCCTAAAATCCCCTTCAGAATAAATTGTGTGCGTTGCCAAATCTATCCCAATATCAAGGCCTATTCCAAAACAAAAGAGAAATGGGAAGTGATCGATTTACATTTCACAATCAAGCCAGTACCTGCATTTAGCTGCACAGGCATTATCCATGGAGACAAAAGAATCTGGAACAAACAAGCCTTAGAAAATATCCACCGCATGATGGTATTGTAGTCGAAAAACATGCCCGAACAGCACCAACGCACCAGCACAAACTCTCAAATAAACATGGCTGGATATCAGATGCGCCCTTTCCGAGGACCATTGATATAAGCTCTTAAAAAAGCATTCATGCATTCTGATTTCCAACGCGATGCTGGAGGAGCCGGTAAATGTAAATTCCACATATGGACCTGTCAACTGAAGCTCAGTGAGAGATAAAATATGAACCTGCCACGGTGATTGCTTGACCAGGTCAATGTCGGCTTTTGTCATTTTACTTTCACAAGTGAATGTCGCTCTGAATCAGTGCAGTAGATCAGATGTGCAGCGATATATACCGAGGGTCAGGAGGTCACATCTCAAGCTCTTTTTTTATAGCGCTTTGTTTTTGTGATCTTACACCATGTCATAACCAGACTCAATGTGATAAAGTGACAAGCAATAACGCTATCTTTTCCATAACAAATTGTCTCTCTCTGTAACTGTAACTATAGCATCAACCAAAGGGATGTTTTGGTGCTTCTTTCAAAGTGAAATCACATTCATCTAAAATCCACATAAAGGTAAATAAACATCAAAAATGTTCTGAATGTCAGTGAGTGTGTTGCATTGAATTTTCCTAATTAAAAAATATGATTTTTACATTTTGTTTTTAAATAAGTCTCTTATGCTCACCAAGGCTGCATTTATTTGATTAAAAATACTTTAAAAACAGTAATATTTTGAAATATTATTACAATTTTCTATTTGAATATATTTAAAATGTAATTTATTCATGTTCAAAGCAGAATTTTCAGCATCATTACTCCAGTCTTAAGTGTCACATGATCCTTCAGAAATCATAATATGCTGATTTGTTGAAGTGTTGAAAACAGTTGTGCTGCTTCATATTTTTGTGGAAACCGGGATTTTTTTCAGGATTCTTTGATGAATAGAAAGTACAAAAGAACAAAATTTATTTTAACGAATTTTTTGCCAAATTCTTTACTGTAACTTTTGATCAATTTAATATATCTTTGCTAAATAAAAGTTTTTTTTATTTATATTGCTGACCTCAAACATTTGAACAGTAGTGTATATGAAATTTTTTTTTTGTTTGAATCAATATCCTAAACTTGGCTATGCATTAAAGCTATATTAAAACAAATAATAATAAGACAAAAAAATTGAAAGAATAGACTTAATAAACACATACTGTAGCATCTCAAATGTAATGCTCTGCAGTGATACATTTTAAAGTTTCTATTGATAATTTGTCCAGAACAAAATATACTTAAATTTTAATCACCATTTCTCTAAATTGTTGTAATGCATTCTAGAATTCCAAACCTACTAATTCATGGTAATAAACTCACTTAATGGTGGATTCCCAGACAGCAACATAGTGTCGGCCCAGATCTGGCCCACATCTGGGCTGTGTGGAATCCACCTGAGTAAACAATGACTGATATTGCTGACTGAATCAAGAAATGTAGATAGTCATTCTAGTGGTTGGCAAACCTAAAAATACACGCTCCACACAGAGGTGCTCCACACATGCAGTGGTGATGTAATGTTTGCTGGTGTTGTGTGTTTGTACCGTTGTGTCTGCTGAGTAACAGAGGTCTGTCAGGTCCAGCTGTAGGATCTCTGACTCAGGAGGATGTGGGGTAGACGTTCTGTTCCCCCGCTCCCTCACAGAACTTGTGAGAGCGTGCCTTCGGGAAACACCAGAGCATTGTCTAAGTCAACATTGAAAATGGAAAAGCCTGGAGAGTCCATCTTTGGCTTGGGATTTATTGGTCTCTCTAGGGAACATCTCTGACAAGATTCATACATAGACGTTTTATAGGACTGCTAACTGATTCAAGATTTTAATGGTATGAATTACATATGCTGATTAATTAATCTCATACTACGGGGCTGTTGAATGATTGAATCTAATTGGTTGACGAACGTTCTGAGGTGTGTTTTCAGGGAAAAGCACGGCTGAAGTAGTTTCAGGCATCTTGACCACATTATAGTTTCATATCACTTCGTCAAATGATTTCAGTTATTTCAAAGGTCCTTACTGCCTACAACATCAAATAACCAAAACCTACAATGACACTGAACAAGCAAATACATATAGTAAACAATGGGATAAAAGCGAAAAATTATTTCTATGTTTTCTGCAACAAAATTACATTTTATTATGTATGGAAAGCACATAGTCTCTTTTATAACTGCCATACAGTCTACAGCAATTCATTTTACAATTGTTAATAATTAAGAATTATTAGATTTTTTTAAACTTTAATAATTAATAATAACTATTTATAACTTTAATTTCAATACTTTTCAAAATGTAATTATAATTATTTATTTTTAGAATGATTAATAATTAATAATGAATAATCATATTAAAACTAATTTCAATTATTGTACATGTTTATAATTGCAAACATTTTATGTAATTATAGACATTTTTTATAAATGTATAACATATTTAGCTATATTTTATAAAAGATTATCATAAAGACCATGGATTTTCACATACATGCAAAAAGATTGACATGTATTTCCTTCCAAATTCATCAGAACAAATTTGTCTCAATATCACAGTGTCTTACTTTCCCTTTACTTTCAGTAAAAAAAAAATAAAAAAAAAGGAAATCTTACTTCTATATTTAAAGTTTACAAGCAAAAATAAGTGTACACTTTTTCCATCTGTGCAAGTGTTGCTCATCAGCGTTGAGGCGCCGTCGTGTGTAAAATGGAAATTGCATTGTGAGTCATTACACAAGATTTGGGAATGTTTCAACAGCCCCGAGAAAGGAATGATATTCTGGTGGAAGGTGATGATAATAGTAACATTATAGTGCACTTCGGGGACTTTTGAACATTCAGAAAGAATGAGCCAAGCATTTCATTATTCTTCTTCTGCTCTGTTTTTTCCATTTGAGTCACTCTTTTCCTGCATCTCTCCATCCTTCCCTCCCTCTCTTCATGCCTGCAGGGGTCATTTCTGATCTTGCATCACTTGTCAAGCATCCGCTTTGAAAGATCTTTCCTTTATATGGAAAAAGTCTTTGCACAACACCTGATTTACTCGTACTAGACCCTTGCGCAATTAGTTTGATTTTAAATCAACTAAACTGTGAAATCAAAAGGGTTTTTCATGAGTGATTACATTTCTGTAAATTATTAAATTTGTTGCCTGAAAGCATCTCTGGGATGCAAGATCTCGGCTGTTTAGGCGGATAAGAGGCCAGACACACTCACATTGAGATAACGTCAGCCTCCACTCCTCTAGTCTGTGCTTGCAGCTGATATACGGGTGAGATATCTGCTCTGGATCAGTATACTGAGGTCTGGTGAACTGCAGAGGTTTAGTGCAGAGACCACAGTGAACACTTCAGAGTGATATTACACACCAGCAACAACCTAGCAACCACTCAAAACAATAGAAACCACCTAGAGCACCCTAACAACAACATAACAACAGTAAACAAAAACTTAACAATGACAAAAACAACAAAAACAAAAATTCGGGAAGCAGACGTTTAAATCTAGATTAAAAACACATCTCTTTAACCTGGCATACATATAACACATTATCACATTTCTATAATTCACATCAGTTAAAGGATTTCCAGACAGCAACATATTGTCGGCCCAGATCTGGCCCACATCTGGTACACGTGGATTCCACGCGGCCCAGATGTGGGCCGGATCTGGGCCGACACTATGCTGTTGTCTGGGATGTTAGGCAGCATAAATTAGGTCAACCAGAACCAGGATCAATTCCCATAACACCCGAAGTACTTGTTACATCGTAAGAAGAATGGCATTTACGCTAATATTAGTCTCTGTTTATCTCTACGGCTGAGACTACCGTAGTCAGCCGTATCCGGTCCGTATCCAGATCAGATGGTGAACCTGCGCCTAGACTTGTCCGGTGCTACTGATCCACAATCTGATTTCTGACGTGTGATGCAGCCTGAATCATAATCACAATTTTTAACTCATAATTTCTCAGTCATCATTTTTTTCTCCATTCTGTCACCTGATGGAGTTTGGGTTCCTTGCCACTGTCACCTCTGGCTTACCTAGTTGGGGACACTTAATATCCAACAATATTACTGATCTGACTGCACTGACACTGTTATATGAGAACTGAGCTGGATAATGACATCACTGTTTTCTACAGAACTGCTTTAAAGATTAAATGAACTCATTTAATAATTGATGATCTTCACAACAGAAATGAATCAACACTGAACTAACTCAACAATGACACTGTTTTCTGTTTAGAGCTGCACTGAAAAAATGAACTTTGTTTGCATCGTTGAGTCATTTTCCTGTTATCACTGTAAAGCTGCTTTGAAACAATGTCTATTGTATAAAGCGCTATATAAATAAAGGTGACTTGACTTGACTTGAAAACATCATATTGAGATCTCTGCCTTTTGATTGCAGACTCCGGTATCTTGGCAAATCTGAGCAGAATCTGAGACATTGTTGGGATTTTTTCTGATAGTAGAGGAGACAAATGTCAGATCACACCTAATGAAACATCTGAAACGAAGAATTCAGCAAAAGTCTCTATTTAATCCCTTTGGTGTCTAGGAGAATAATTAACTCAGTTGTGATTTTTCTTCCCTATGGTGTGGAAGCAGATCACATTGTGTATGAATATCCTAATACATAAATAATTTTCTTATCTCCATCACATCCCGATCTAAGGAGGGGTTTGTTAGAGGTATCTACGGCAGCCAGATGACGTAAATCGAGACATCAATGAAAAGATAAATTAGCTTGTTTTGGCTCTTGAGCCAAATGCAATAAAAACACAAATTCTTACTGCTTAAAACATTGTGCAGGTCAACTGAGCATCATGAAACCTCAGCGGGACTGTAGCACATCAGAGGAGATGGACGGGAGAGTTACGATGTCTTACGAGGACGTTGAACATCAAAGACCCGTGCCGTGGACCTGTGATGCTCTCATCTGATAACAGGACCTCTGTGTCTTTCTCTTAATCTCTCACACTGACGCTCTTCAACCTCTTTTATTATGTCTGACCACGGCTGGAATCCAGACCTCTGATAATCCTGACCGAACCCTAGGAATGTGTGCAAAGAAAAAAGAAAACAGGCATGGATGGACAGAAGATCAGCTTAGCTAGTGCTTAGTGACGCTATGGGCAATCATCAATATTCGTATTACTTAACAGTTCAAATTTGAACAAACACTTACCTTAAATATTAAACCTCGTTTCTTCAGAATATAAGTATATGTAGACACATTAGGCTTGATTTTATTTGTAGTGTTTTGTTGTATCCCATGGTACTTTATAATGGGCAAAATTCAGAATGAAAGAATTGTCTCTTAAATTCTGGAGTGTGAGATTGAATTGAATTTGCCCCAAAGGAAGTTGAATTGGAATGATAGAAAGAGGAATTTACTGAATTGAATTAAAAAGTTAAAATTCAACACAGATGATTCTAGGAAGTGAAGTGTCCTTCACCCTGATCCACAAAAGTTCATTTCTGGTCAATCCATCCATCCATTATTTATCTATCTATCCAAAGTTCGTTCTTCTATCATTGGTTCTGTTGTTCTATTATTCTTTCTATCATTTTATCAATTGTTCATTCTATCATTTTATCTGAAGTTTGTTGTCATTCACTCTATCTATCTATCTATCTATCTATCTATCTATCTATCTATCTATCTATCATTCGTTCTATCGTTTTATCTAACGTTCATTGTGGCATTCGTTGTATCATTCGTTCTATCTATTTATCGTTCATTCTAACATTCTATCATTCGTTGTATCTATACATCTATCTTATCAATTGCAATTGCAATTGATTTAATTCTATTTCCTCATATTAAAATTTGTTTGCTAGCTGAATTCAAATTCAAGAAGACAAATTCTGAATGGCGCACAACCTTGATATCATGATATTTAAATGGTACTATGAGATACTTCAGAGAATAACATGTTAAACATGTCCAAAAATAATACTTCTTTGCAAAGATCAATTCATAGATAAAATCTGGTGGAAACACATAAGACAGGTGGAAATTACATTCATATGTGCAAACCGGATGATTGAAACTGTCCATTTCACCCATTACCAGTGCAACCTGAGTATTTTGATAGTTAAGAGCCCCATTTAACCATTCACCACACACACACACACACACACACACACATACACACACACACACACACACACACACACACACACACTTATCTGCGCCTGCCAAGGGCTGCAACTCGTCTGCAGTAATGCGCCTCTTATGTTGGAGAGCAAAAGCTGACCTTGTCCTCTTTGCTGTGGGTCTGTGGGTTTTGGACTTGGGAACAGGAACTCCCAGTACAGACAGTGTGTCTGCGAGCCCCAGCGCCCGCTCCACAGAGGAACACTTTGTTCACCGCCACCAAGGAAAACTTAAGACAACAAAAACACACATTCTGGAAAAATGAAAATTTGAGAAGGGCCCCCTCAACCTTTTCTTTTCCTCCTCCTCCTCTTTTTTTGAAATTGTGCGCTTGGCGTTCAATGATAAATACTATCTCCCTCGACTCCAAAGGGGCAACAATAACAGAACCGGGGGGAAAGTGTCCAAAAGTGAAAACTACAGCTAATGAATGAATCTGAGTGGAGTATAATGACTCGTAACTCACCGGTGAATGATATCCAATTGGGTTTGATTTATTGTGTTGAGAACAGAAGGCCTTGGTTAGGGAAAGCAAAACACTAGACTTTTTATGGGTTGTCAGTAACTCATAAGCTGCACATGTCCTGTTGACAGGAGGGGGTGAACAGAATAAACGTTTTGCTGTTTTGCAATACACCATTATGCATCTGATTATAGTTTATTTGGAGTTTGACTACATTGGTTACATTACAGCAGAGGCAGCATATGGAGTTATGAGTGAATGTACAACTATAATTAACACAGTGACAGATGCTAGTTATGTGTCATGAGAATCATGCAGAATGAATCAAATGTCCTAATTCAGTTATACAATGAAAAGTTTGAATTCAAATGAAATCCATAATTTCTCAACTTGTTTCTCTATTAAAGGGATAGTTCACCCAAAAATTAAATTCTGTCATCATGTCTTTCCAAGCCTGTAAGACTTTCGTTCATCTTCAGAACACAAATGAAGATCTTTTTGATGAAATCTGAGAGCTTTCTGTCCCTCCATTGACAGCTACACAACTACCACTTCAAAATGTTCATAAAGACATCATAAAACTAATCCATATGTTTAGAGCGGTTTAGCTTTTATTCACATGCAAACATTCATCAACTCACACATCAGTTGTGGTAAACAGAAGCTCAAGCATGTTCGCTTGACGTTAGAGAACCTATGAGGTTCATTCTCGTGTTACGCATCACATTTAAGCTTCTGCAAGAACCAATGAGGTTTGTTCTTAAGTGTCAAGCATCTTCGGTTGAGCTTCTGTTTATGATCAATGTTTATATGTGAATAAAAGCCTAAATTCATTCTGTTCATCGTATAAAGCGATCGAGTCTCTTCAGAAAATTACAACTAAACTGCTCAGGTCATATGGATTAGTTTTACGATCTCTTTATGAACTTTTTGAAGCGTCAAAGTGGTAGTTGTGTAGCTGTCAATGGAGGGACAGAAAGCGCTCAGATTTCCTCAAAAATATCTTCCTGATGATAAGGGTGAGTAATTAATGAAATGATTTACATTTTGGGTGAACTATCCCTTAAATTTCTAGTAAAAATGCTTGACAGAAAATACAACATTCCATTACACACATATACATACACACATGTATTTTATATAAACTAAAGTGGCACAATAATAATTTACAGTCATTAAACAATTAATATATGAAAAGGAGCTTAAAGTTCAGAAAAGATGAACAATTGGGTATAGAACTTTAGGTAACACTTTATTTTACAGTGTCATTGTTACAATATGTTACATGTACTTACCATAGTAATAACAGTAAATTATGCATAATTACATGCAACTAACCCTCATCCAAATCCTAACCCTAACACAACCCTAGTACATGTTGTTGATTAATATTACTCAGAACTTAAATGTATAATTACACTGTAACAATAACACCTTAAATTAAAGTGTAACCAAACTTTATGTTACTGTCCTGTTCCCCATGTACATCCTATGTACTTACTATAGTAATTACAATACATGGGTAATAACTAGATACTAACCCCGCCCCTAAACCTAACCTGAACCCATGTAGTTAGTTAGCTTATACTAATCAGTACTTTCTTAGGTAATTACACTGTAAGTACACATAAGTGCATGTACCATAAAATAAAGTGCAACCAAAAATTGTGCCTCTTCTTCACCTCATACACCCTTTCACCAGAAAAACGGTGGAGAGAAGGAGGTAAGAAACGAACAAGAGAAAGAAAGTGTGAGGGCAGGATTTTCTTCCCCCCAGGCTACAGTTATCAACCTCCACCCAGTTATACTGTGACTCAAGCGCCACGCTCAGCCCAAAGCAATGCTTTGTTTTCTTCTTAAAACCTCTTCTTTTAACTCCGCCATGAAGCACTATCCAACAACCCTCCCTCGTTCATGACAATCCATTTGTCAGTGTTTGTTTCAGACCATTCTCAAGAAAGTTTGGCAATCGACAGGCATTGGCGTATGATTGCAGAGGAGCAGGTTATCTGTTGTTAGCATGCTGCCACGCGCCCTGCTGCACCTGATTGTCTTACACAGCATTCCTCACCTGAGAGACGGAAAGAACCGGCAGGTTTTAACACGAACGCCCAGACACTCATACACTTGTTCTGTGGCTGCAGGTGTAGCTCACATCGCATGTAATACTGCAGCTCCGGGCTTGTAGGGGAGCCGCATAAACTATGCGTCGGGGTTTTAAGGAGGAGGTGAGGGTAATTTGATGTTTGGAGCCACATAACGTGGGACGAGGAGTCCAAACGACTGTTTATTTTGGAAGAATTAAGCTTTTCGCTCCGTGTGAAGTTGATCGCTTTGTGGATTTTCCCTCGAGTGTGGTTCAGGGCAAAGAGAGTGCACGTGAATGCATTGAAGTCCATCACATATGTAACAGCACACCGACTTCCAGTCTCCCCAAAAATGAAAATATACAATCTGAAGTACTTCTCTGTTCGTTGCATATTTAAGATGGAGGCCTCACAGTAACTGTCGATTTCAAAGACAAGGACTGTGTGGAGATCTCGGATAATAGTGCAGTGGAGTGATTATGTTAAAGTGATCTGTGATTGACTGTGATTATTACCTCTAACTGCCAAACACCATTTTAGAAAGTTTCCAGACTTAGTATGGAATTAAACTAGGATTATTATTGGGGAATCACTATGGGAGGGATGTAGCAATAGCTTGTATTTAAATTGTGTCTTTGGATAAATCTCACAAAAACTTTTAGGAACACGCTCAAAATTTATTAGAAAAAAAAATAAAATAAATTAAATGGATTACAAGAAGCATAGATAACATTATTTGCATTATGACATTACTTTCATGATAATTGCGCAATTTTACACCCAAATTCTCATTAGAGTAATGCATCTGCACATTTTTCTTTTAACTTTTTGTGCAATTCTCATTATTCTTGATTTTATTAGATTTTTGTTAATGTAGTACAGTGATTTTGGGCATGGTTGCAGATGTATTTATTTATTTAATGTTATATTTATATGTGTGTTGTTTTGTTAACTAAAAACTAAGACTTAAAAATAGTGAGGTAACTGACATAAAATAAAATATAAATATTAGGTGAAAAACTTAAACTAATAAAAACTTAAATGAAAGTCATAAAAGTTGCCTTGGCACCTAACTAAAGTAAGTTTAAGGTGAAATACTAAAATGACTAAAACTAAAAATGAAATAAAAAAAATGAAAGCTAAATATTACAAATACAAAAACATGACAAAAATGACATACAGAAATTACTAAAACTTTAACTAAAATAAAATGAAAGCTAATAAATAAAAGAATTGAATATGTTAAAATATTGTAACATACAAATTGGTATAAAAATAATAACTCTGGTCTAAATATTTTATATATAAATTACTATTAACTAATATTATTATTTATTTTAAACAATTATTTAAGTAATTATTATTATTATTATTTATTTTTGCATTATAATAATGACAATTTGAGAGAAATGTGCAAAATTGTCATAAAAAAAAAAATCTTAATGGTCATAAAATGACTCTTGAAATGATTCTTTATTTCTTTCCCTTTGATTTTAGTGAAATGTGAGCTGGACCTGTTGCTGGCAGGTTTTGTGAGATTCAGTTCTAGGACAGTCCGGGTGTCCAGAGGTTCTTGTTTGCACATGTGGACACTGAGACACTTTTAGCTGGAATTCTTCTGAGCTCCACCTCCGGTTCCTTCATGGACCTCAACCATACAAATCACATTCACATCCAAGAATGTATAATTCCATGGGGGCGACATGGTCCTTTTATTTTCTGTCTGTTAAAAATTTTTAAGAGCACAAAGAGGATTCTACAAAAATGACAAAATCAGTTGTCAAAAAGGTTAACGTAGGTAAAGGCAATCTGGTTTTGACGAGAAGAGATTGCTGAATGTGGCACGTTGAAGCTTGTTTGTTTGTGTGTGTGCGTGTGTGTGTGTGTATGTGTGTGTGCAGCCTGTGGCAGGTGCACAGAAGAGGCAGATAAAGGGATTTCAGACCTGCTGAAATCTGTGAGGGCAAGTCAGAGCTGTGCTCAACACACACACACACACACACACACACACACACACACACACACACACACACACACACACACACACACACACACACACACACACACACACACACACACACACACACACACACACAAACACACACACACAAACACACACACACACACACACACATCTCTATGGATGTTATGTTTTATCTATTAATATCTATTATATTATCTATATATTAAGTTAAATAGGAAAAAAGTAATTAGGACTTCATGAATAGGGTTCATGTTGTTATTTCTGGAAAACACGGTTCTGATAGGTCAATCGCAGCATTCAGCGGAATAGCAACCATTGTCTGGGGCAACGCTGTATAACTGAACAATAATGTTTAATAATGTACAGTTAACTGGTCAACCCCTTCAGGCTGATACCTTCTTTCTTTCTTTCTTTCTTTCTATCTATCTATCTATCTATCTATCTATCTATCTATCTATCTATCTATCTATCTATCTATCTGTCTGTCTGTCTGTCTGTCTGTCTGTCTGTCTGTCTGTCTGTCTGTCTGTCTGTCTGTCTGTCTGTCTGTCTGTCTGTCTGTCTGTCTGTCTGTCTGTCTGTCTGTCTATCTATCTATCTATCTATCTATCTATCTATCTATCTATCTACTATCTATCTATCTAATCAAAAAACACTTTTTTATGCTGGGAAAAGTTTTTTTTTTTTTTTAAATCCCATCAAAGGTAAGTTTAATGACAAACTATGTTTAATAGAATGAAGGCTGTGTGTGAGCACTGACACAAATCCCTAAACCTCACAGCTATGTAAATATGCATGTCTTGTCGTGTCCGGACAGACCCCTGTAATTATACCATCATCAGAATCACCTGTGTGAAGGTCTATCGCTGCATCACAAGAGGGCTGCGTTCGAAAGAAAAACACGCAGGGAGAATGATGCTGAGACACACCAGTCGCCAGCTCAAATTCACAGATACCCAGAGTGCATTTACATAGGCTATACACACTACAGCTGTATATATGTCAAATCTCATTCAAAGCATAAAACGTCAGCTGGAGTCTTTCAAGTTGTTTAATCTGTTGATATTTTGGCAGTGAATTTCAGATTTCCCAGCAATCCTCTTGGTGTCAGGACAAATGAGACACGGTCTACCACCCACTCTTTTAAAAACAGAGCCCCGCTGAAAGAAAGGGACACCAGTGAATCCCGAGGACATGTACCTGCACGGGAGCGCTACTTGTGCAAACAAGACGGTAGAATTTAACACAAAAATTCACTTTTCTGATTGAGTTGAATGACATTCTTTCACCAATATTTGATCAACCCCCAACAGTGAAAGGTAACCCTTCACAGTACATCAAGGATGAACCTAAATATTCAATTTTAGGGAGGAGTGATCAAAGGTCAAATTTGAGGATTAGATACTGAAACCACCAAATCGCCAATCGCTTCAATGTGGATAGTGGTTACAGCCCAGTTTCATAAAAAATAACAATGCATAATTGTAAACTACTCCACAAAACAATGCCAAAAAGAACTAATCAATCAATCAATCCTAATGAATATTTTTCCAATGAATGTAATTTTGGAACTGACACTAGTCTTAACTGAGCACTGTGTCGGTCAGGGCGATGTGAGTGGCACTAGAGAAGACAGGTTTAAAAAGCGTTCTTATCTCTCCAGCATCAGCAGATCACCTGGAGCCATCCGAGAAAATGTCACTCGCAGCCGGGAGTGAAAAGAGGTGGCTTGTTTTGTCCGGAATCACTTAAGTCTCTCAACCTGAAAACAAGGGATCACGGGGATAATCCAACTCCACTCCAAACTAAGATACGAGCAGCAGACACAGCTCTCCTAAAACATTCCTGCTGCTCTTACAGTGCAACATACATCAACAAAATATCTTTATGAGTGCAATGCATAATGATAAAATATTTCAACTATGCAAGTTCACATTCTTGTAATTTGATAGTACATAATAGACTGACCCAAGTTATTCACTAAGTGCACTAAGATATATATATATATATATATATATATATACCTTGCTGTCCCTACACACTGTAGTGACGGCAGCAGAAAACACATCCTGTGCTCTGACCTCAGCACCTCAGTCCCTGAGGCTGTGACCTCGCCATCCCCCAACACACACACACACACACACACTGAACGTGAGTCTAATGCATGCTGGGATGACTGTGCACTTCCAACTGCCTCTGCCAAAAGACAACGAAAGAAAGTTTTTCCTGAAGTATTAGTAAGTTCTCTAAGCCTCACGGTGTTCCTGTAGCTCAGTATGCAGTGAGCTGGCTCTTTCCCATACAATGACAGTTCATTAATGGTGACCACATCAGTAGAGCTCAAAAACATTTGAAAAAACACCATAAAAATAGTTCATGCAACACTTTTGCAGGGAGTGCAACTAGTTCATGTGCTATATTTTAAACATTCTCAAGTCATAAAATAGCTTTGTCTGAGGAAATAACTAAAATGGTTCATTATTCACTGAAACTCTTCCCTCAAAATTCATTATTAAAGCGATAGTTCACCCAAAAATGGAAATTCTGTCATCATTTACTCCAAAGCCATAAGACTTTGGTTATTCTTTGAAACACAAATGAAATAATCTTAAACATGGAAGCTCACACGTGTGTGCGTGATGCTTCAGACCCAATTAGGTTTGTTCTAAATGTGATGTGTGTCGATCATTGTTTAGATGTAAATAAAAGCCTAAATGGAATCTGTTCATCATATAAATCTATCATATCTCTTTACAAGACTTGGATTAAAACACTTGATTCATATGGACATCTTTGTGACCTTTTTAGATCTTTTAGGTTTTGGTTACCTGGACCTCTCAGGTTTCATAAAAAAATCTCTTAATTTGTGTTTCAAATATTACCAAAGTCTTATGGGTTTGGGACGATATGATGGTGAGTGAGTAGATGACAACAAAATGTACATTTTTGTGTGAACTATCCCTTTAAATCTGCATATTCAAACTGGCGTTGCATGTTTCATTATAACACATGCGAGAATTTGTAAAACCTTTCGCAACTGACATTTTTTTAAATCTTCAGAAAACTTGAAAAATAGCACATAAGTCATACCGTAATTGCGCTTTTATGGGGGTTTTGTCCATGTTATTAGACATGGACACTATATAGCTGTGGCCAGAGGCTGCATATACGATGGCTGTCCCAATTCGAAGGCTCCTTTGAATGCAGTTTACAAATACATATTTTGTTTCCCAAGAAGGATAGAATGAATGGATACTTTGCAGTCTATCCCAAGATTCATTGCTGGTGACGACTGGATTTTTTTTTTTTAGAGAACATGCCAGATTACACTAGTATTGTGTTTCAACATACTCAAATATCTAACAATACCAATGTACAAAAAAAAAAAGCGTTTCCAAATGACATATATCTTACTAAGATGCAATTTAATAGATAGTTTATACTCTTTATTATGTACATAAATGGATCAATGTGAACATCTAGACGCTGTTTTGTTTTCACACAGTTTAATACAACTTTTAAAAACTGGTCACTCATCAATGACAGCTAGCGATCTTTCGTAGGCCGTCCCATTTAACAACATTCGGTTCGACCATTGCGAACTTCGAAGGTGTGGCATTTAAAGTCCGGGATGCAGCCTCTGAATTGGGACACAGCTCATGTAAAAATGTAGTTTCAAGATTTTGTCTACCACAAAAAGGCCTTGAGTGCACTGTACCTTTAATGTAAACCTAAACCCCAGTGCCACATGGGAACAGAAGCGTCTTATATCCCCCTAAAACCTGTCTTAAGTCTCTCTCCTACGCAGTAATAATAAGATCAGGTGAATTGTTGAGTAAGCGCGTGAATAACTTGTGCCAGTGGAATTTCCCATTGTAAGAGAGCATGATGCCACAAGCGTGCAATGAATCACCACTATACAGTAATGCTCCGGCATCTCTTCTGAGGGATCTGAGCACTGGGTGTGTATCAAACGCTCTTTAACGGGAGTCATAACATGTATGGCCAACATTGAAACCACAAAAGCTTTGTTTATCCGATTCATCCTCCATATAGGAGACACAGGAATTATGGCTCAAGGTTTAACTTGCGGTGACAGGAAATGCATGTTTACTCTTTTTCCAGTATTTTAAATCTGCTAAATATATGCTGACATAGCTCTGTTTCAAAGTGAGCTGCCTTGCTGTCTATCGTAATGCAGCATCCTTACCGAACCCAACAGTACTTTTACTCACAACTGATTCCAATAGTATAGCATGCACGACCATACGTATGAGTATATTTACTTGGATTCATTTTTTTTACCAAATTCATTGCGATGAATTCTGGGATTGCCTTATCTGTGGAAAATATTATAACACTTTATAATAATGGTCCGTCATTAATAGGTAACTATGCAGGAACTAATGCAGGACAAATGAGTAGTACTTCATTAACACTTCAGCTACAAACTAATATAGAAACAAGATTAACTAATCAGTAAGCAATATCAAATTTAGGACTGAGATAGTTCCTTATTAGGTAATCAATAATTGCTGAATGAGATTATCCTCATTAATAACTATCAACTAACTATGACAAATGATAAAGAATTACTAATTAATTACTAAATCACAACATTAACGTGTCTGAGATGTGAGCAATTGTTTCGTTTTTTACTCTCAACAACACGGTCATAATAGTCTATATTAGTTCTTGATGATGCCAATCTCATTCAATAATTATTGATTCCCTAATAAGGAACTATCTCAGATTATGAAAAAGAGTTAATTTGGCTTTTACATTTGACTGTAAAGTAATTCATACTTCAGAATTTTACATGAATATGTGCTTGTTTTAGAGATAGTTATTGTAAATAGTCTGGTTTGCACGGATATTAAAGTATCAGTTTTGCAGAAAATGACATTTAAAATACAGAAGATGCATTTGTTTTTCTGCATCCACAGGACGGTACAGATGACAAACAAACACACTGTTGACTATAGACATGTCTAACACACACATGTAAATCAATACAGACCTTTACGAGTTTAAAGGGCATTGATTCTCCTGCTAACACCTAACTTTAAGGTACAGATAAACACAAGACACATCAAATAAAAAAAATAGCATTTTTCAAGCAAATGTGAAAGAATACATAACATTTTATCATTTGTGTTTTGCCTGAGCTAGACATTTTTGTCAATAGGTCAAACTAAACACACCGAAGGCTTTTCCTGACCATTGTTCCCACAAACGAGGCATTTTACCTTGAGGGACTGTCCTTGTCAGTAACAATTAACTTGAGGAACCTTTACCTTTCAGCTATTCAAACTCTCACAGAGCCTTGGGTGTGAAGCGCCGCTGACTAAGACACAACTCCATTAATCTGTGTGAACGAGCCATCATGAGTGACAGATAAACATCAATCAATGAGGTGGCCAGGACTAGACTCAAAGATATGCTATTTTAAATTGTGCAAGAAAGGGTGTAGCAATTGTTATACCTGTAGGGGGACGTTTTAACATTTAAGCCGCCCATTTTCAGGAAGATAATCATCACTTTTTAAGACCCCCTACACTTCAAATCATTCAAAAGCCCCTGCATGAAAGGACTTGGTAAACCTAGATTCTTTTATAAACATACAGGACTATTCTCAATATATACATACTATATATACAGAGAGAGAGGGAGAGAGAGGGAGAGAGAGAGAGAGAGAGAGAGAGAGAGAGAGAGAGAGAGTAGTCATAATTTAAAGTCAAATAATAATGTCAAAATTTAAAATACAAAGAATGTATTTTATGTACATCAAGAATGTACATCAAAAAGGGAAATTCTTATTAAACTCTTCATGTAAAATCAATGCCAGACTTAACCATTTCTCTCATTTTTTATCATAAACATTATGACATTGTAATCTTAAGGAAAGACGGTATGTTGAGCATTTTCTCTCCCATAGAAAATCATTTAGATAGATAGATAGATAGATAGATAGATAGATAGATAGATAGATAGATAGATAGATAGATCTGCCAAATAAATGCCATTTGGTTAGATACGTCTTCATACAATGACATGAAGACGTTTCATGTGTTTTTTAAATGACTCATCACTTTTTGGATACACCGAATGGAATACAAATGTAATATTATATATACAAAGGAGTAATAATTAGAAACAGTTATAAATGCTACAGCTACTTATTAAAGCCACACCCTTGCAGCAAATCTGGGGCGTTAAAAGGCGACTGGCTGCAGCTCAAGAGTCTCTTCAAACTATCTGTCATGTGTTTCTCTCACACCTCAGCGCTAGAGCTCGTCTCTAATGACAGAGCAAGGCGAGGCCAGGATAACACACACACACACACACACACACATACACAAGCCCCTGCATTCCTCAGCACAGTGCACCATGCCCACCGCAAGTTAAAACACGCTGATGAGAGTCATATCTTTCTTTCCTGGCCAAAAAAACACTCCCACAAGCCACTGGGGCAGTGCCATCGCTTCAAGGCCGGGACACAGCGATCGGGCTGTTCAGGCCTGCAGGCTACAAAACACTTCTCTGTTCCAGGCAGAGATTCACGACACATGAAGACATGCACCTGTTAGATAGCTGAGAGAGAGAGAGAGAGAGAGAGAGAGTGTGTGTTTGAGAGATGGAGGGAATGAATGAGAGGGTGATGGGAAGGAGAATGTCAAACACTAAGTGCATGCATGTCAAGGTTGTGGTCTAACACTGATAAAAGTCGGTTCATTTTCTTTATAGAAAATCATTATCGTTCGTGTGACCAAAAATTTGTTTTGTTTATTGCTGACTAGATATTAAAGAAACAATGTCCAACCCTAATCGGGCCGTAATCAAGATATGAATATATATCCGTGTTGTTATTGTTAAGTAAACTAATCGTTATTTGAAATAAGGCGGAAATAAAATATAAATATTAGATGAAAAGAAAGTAAATGTAAATTAGAAATGTTGCCTTGCCAACTAACTCAAATAAAAATAAGTTTAAGAAGCACTAAAATTACTAAAAACGAAATAAAAAATAAATAACTATTAAAATAATAAATAAAAATGACAAAGCACATAATACAATTACATAAAATTGCTGAAAAATTGTATATATATAACAAAAATAAAGAATAAATAAATTATGTTCATATTTAATTATATTAATAAATATTTTTCATAAATTATTAATTTATTATATTAATATAAAATATCAATAAGTGAATAAGTGCATAGTATACATTCAAATATGGAAATATTAAAAAATATTATACATGTATTATATGTATTATAAAATGTATAAACATATATAACTATATTTTAATATAAAAGTATATGCTATTAAAATGTATACATTTAAAATATAAATTGGACATATATTTAAATATCTATAAAATTCATTATAATATTCAATAACATTTGTTGACATATACATATTTTGAGGGAATCAACACAGTTGTTACTGCATATTACGCTGGGACATATTATTAAACAGATATAGATTTTTTTTTTTTTTTACTATGGTCATTCACTTTAGAAAAAATGTGCCTATGCTTTCTATACAGCAGCTATAGGTGGACTGTTGACCAGCTGTGGTCCAAACGCCTCAGATAACTCAGCCGTCCCGGGACACAGTCAGGAGATAACACCTGTCCAGACAATCCAAACCACCTGCTCTTTCAAACTGTCCATAAACACTCCCTTACACAACACATGACGTGAGAAAGATGAAAAAGACAGGAGAGACAGAGACAGAGCGCGAACACACCCTAGGTAGTCACCTTACACTTGAATGTAAGAAGCTGTGTGCATTCCTCAGGTTCTAGAGATGTTCCTTACAGCCCCGGGGCTGAGATTCGGAGCATCTGACAAATAACCCAGCCAATTCCAGCCACGTGAAATCATTGTGGTTTGCTTTTCCTTACAAAAACATTCCTGTCCTTAACATCTAAGCGACATCTGAAACCAACCATCTTCATAGACTTTGGCTGCTGCCTGTTTTGTTTACATAGTACCTGCTGATGGATGATGTTCATTCAGATTGCTTTAGTATAAGATTTGTTATGTTATAGCCATATATAAAACTTTACATGAATGCAAATTTATATCTTTAAATCAATATGGCAATTGTTTTCGAAGTTAGGCCACATTAAATAATTGTATCTTATGTCTATAGCTTTATGTTATGTTGTGGTGTCAGTTGATTTGCGCACTTTACTTGACATGTGAAACTGAGAAAAGTTTGCAATCAGGTTGTAACCCATTAAAGGGATAGTTCACCCAATGAAAAGTCTGTCATTAATTACTCACCCTCATGTTGTTCCAAACCTGTAAGACTTTCGTTCATCTTCAAAACACAAATGAAGATCTTTTTGATGAAATCTGAGAGCTACGTAACTACCACTTTGACGGTAATCGTAAAACTAGATCGTAAAACGAATCCATGTAAAGCGATCGAATCTCTTCCGAAAATTTGGACTAAACCGCTCAATTCATATGGATTAGTTTTACGATCTCTTTATGAACTTTTTGAAGCGTCAAAGTGGTAGTTGTGTTGCTGTCAATGAAGGGACAGAAATCTCTCAGATTTCATCAAAAATATCTTCATTTGTGTTCCGAAGATGAACGAAAGTCTTACGGGTTTGGAACGACATGAGGGTGAGTAATTAATGACAGATTTTTCATTTTTGGGTGAACTATCCCCCCTTTCTGTGACAGCCAATAAGAAGTGCAAACTGGTCACAAAGATAAATGCAGATGCCATTAAGTGAAAGCAAACTGCTTATTAAACACAGATCTCTAGTACAAGAATATAGTGCTTATATTTCCAAACCAGCTGAATTTCAACATGATTATAATGTTATGCTTACAGTATCAAACACTTAAAATAAGATTTGCACCAGAGTAGTGTGTGGTGTGTGTCTGTGTATTAAAGAAATAGTGTGCTAAATTGTGTGATCTGCATAGGTGTGTGAGAGATTGTGTCTTGTTGCCACCACCTGGTGTAGTGATGTGGTGCACCTGGAAGGGAATATACCTGCCGAATGCAAGAAAGTGTAAATGTCAATATATTATTATTACTATATTATACAGTAAAAATGGTCTCTAGATATGGCTCAGATCCCTCCTTAAGTCTATGAACTTTTTCACCTGTTTTTTTTTTCTTTGTGTTTCTTTTAATGGCTGTGTCTAAAACATTGCATGGTTTAATACTCAAGTCTGTTCATATCACTAACCCTAAATATAAGCAATATTAATAGTGATGCTCCCTTAGCAAAAACCACAGATATGAAGCATATCATCTATGGCTCAGTGGGACAGGACTGAAAAATGGAGCCACTTGGCTCCACGATCAATAGCTCTCCAGAAAACAGTATGAGCTTTAGTGGAAGACTCCAAATCACATTCCATCAGGGCTTCTGGGAGGAAGCAGGACACGGCCGACACACACTTCCTCTGCCATTTCACACACACGTTAACCTCCGGCGACCTGGACAGACGGGCCGGACTCTGCCTGCCACCACGCCAGACACACACACACACACACGCACGCACGCACGCACACACACACACCTTGTCATTTCACATGACAAAGATGATGAAACTAGATCGTCAGAATTTTCTTTTTTGTTTGTTTGTTCCATGTGTTTCTGATCTGGAGTCTGATGACAGTCACTTTAGAGTAACAGTATTGTCAACTTAAGACAAAGTATTTCCTACTTATTTATCTTTGGATTCTGCAATCAGACTCAGAATCAGATCACAGCAATTTTGGCAATGGGTGTTTATTCACTGTGTAACCTTTTCTTGAGCGTTTTGTTGTTTCTAAACAATAATTTCTGGAAAACTAAACAGAAAGATGATGAACTAAACCATAACCTAAACATTGCATACAAAATGCCTGCAGCCAGTCACAACAAACCACTGCGGTAAAGAAACCTCTTGATAATTCATTCATATCTAATCATAAGTGATGTCTTAGCTTAAGGGGTTTTATTGCAACCAGGTCTGATTTAGGCCTTGGCGATTTAGCCTGCAGTGCCAATGTTTCAGTATTGTAAGTATATATATATATATATATATATATATATATATATATATATATATATATATATATATATATAGCAGCCAAACTGTTTTCAACATTGATAATAATCAGAAATGTTTCTTGAGCAGCAAAATCATCATATTAGAATGATTTCTGATTGATCATGTGACACTGAAGACTGGAGTCATGATGCTGAAAATTCAGCTTTGATTACAGGAAAATTAAAAATTTTAAATAGAAAATGGTTATTTAGAATTATAATAATATTTCACAATATTACTGTTTTTACTATATTTTTGATCAAATAAATGCAGCCTTGGTGAGCAGAAGAGACTTCTGTCAAAAACAACAACAACAAAATATTTGATAGCCAGCCCTAGTCTGGTCCATAAACTACTCTCATCAGCTAAACCCTATTTTTAAAACATTATATTTCATTGCCCTGTTTTGGACCAAACCCTTATTTACAACCAATTACGAGACGCAAGATTCCTTCACGAGAGAAAGACGCGGCCCGCGGGAGCAGTCTCCGGGAAGAATGATGGGGTTTTCTGAATGGTGTGTCTGTGCACTTCCTGTTTGGCATGATATCAGAAAGTGGGAAGTTACTGAGTCTGCAATCGGCCCTGCCAATACTGGAACAATCCAGCTGTGAGAGCGTACGAGACAAAGAGAGATTCACAGCGTAGGATATTATACAGACGCCTTAGAAAGCATTTGGACAGTTAAGTCATACTTAAAAATGCCAATAAAGGGATAGTAAAAACTTTGTCATCATTTACTCACCCTCAAGTTGTTCCAAACCTGTATGAGTTTCTTTCTTCTGTTGAACACAAAAGAAAATATTTTAAAAAATGTTGGCAATAAAACAGTTGACGGTAGTCATTGATTTCCATTGAATGTTTTTCCTACCGTCAATACCGTATACAGTCAAACCAAAATTGATTCAGACACCTTCAACATTTCTCACACTATCACAGTTTATTCGCTATAGTTTAGAAAATGGTAATAAAATATGACAAGAACTCATATCAGTTGAAATTTCAGTAGTTTTAGCCATCCTTCTGTTAGACTGTCTCATAAATAAATTAGATTGAAAAGCTGTCAGCTTTCAGCTGTTAAATTTAAGTGTACAATTAGATAATACCAATTTAGGTCAAACAATTACCAAGCAATGCTTAATTTTGTTCAGTCTGTGTTGTAAAAAGGTCACATTAGCAATTAAAGAAAAAACACTTCAGCAAAACATGGTCAGGTCAAAGTGTCTGAATAATTTTTGGTCCCAAATTTTTATAAATTTGACTGGTAGTCCACAGTATGAAGAATATTTGGGTATAATATGTCACAGTTTACTTTATTTTGCTATCCTCACTTACATAAATGAATTAAAAATATCAAAAATTATACCTGGTGTCTGAATGATTTTTGGTTTGATTGTATATACACACACACAAGGAGTATAACTACATGAGATATACATGTGCATTTGTTTACATGCACATTTATGGCTATATGTGTAAGTCTGTGATTACTTTAACAAGGCACTAATGTCCCCGCCGCAGTCAGCGAGATGTATTCTCGGCTCCATTCGCAGCAATCGGTCGGTCTGTCTTGCTCTAATTGTTTCCAGATTTGTGTGGGAGGTCAAGCCCCACAGTGCGCGGCCCTGCCAAGTTTATAAACACAGCAACGTTTCCAGATGGCCAGCGGCTCCAGCCTGGCTAGCAGGTTGATTGGGTGCAGAATAATAGCAGGTGGAGAACAGACAATGAATTCCTTGACACTTTAGACCTCTCGCTCGCTCACACACTCAACGGCAGTTTTTAGAAATAACTATTAGAAGCCTCCGACACTTCTCACCATGGCATTTGGTGCATGGAGATTTCAGGATTTCCTTTAAGCTTCCTTTTATGACTTTTAAAGTTACTTCATAAATTGTGAATGCATCAATACATTTATGTATTATTTAATTAAAGCTGTAGATTTCATAGCTGGTGTACACTTTTAAAAATTGAGCACTCTTAAAATTCAAATTCAGCAAAGAATTATATTAGTTCTCAAGAAAGTTCTCCATGCTTCTCATTAGATTAGCGTATTGGATTTCACGTCCTTAAAAGGTGGATAGGATAAAAAGTTGTTTATGCAACTTTTAAAAAATCTCCTAGTGCAACAGGCAGTAAAAACTTTTTGTTTTATAACTGAAAACTTTTTTTAAAAGTGTAAAATCAAACCTTCATTACCAGATTTTAAAAAGTCGAACTCATTTAAGCCTGCGGGAAATTAAAGTAGCCAATTTCTCCACCACTTTTTTTTCCATATGTGCTGTTTCAGTGACTATAAATGCTTTAAAAACATCTAGTGTACAATTATGCAACTTTAGGTCAAGTTGTTCATTTTTATTTGTATAGTGTTTTTAACAATCCATGTTGATTCGAAAATTGTAATTGTACCTTAATGTCTTTCAGCCCCAGTGAGCAATTCAAGAGAGAATTTAAAAAGAGACTCGTTGAATAAAGTGTCACGTTTAATTCATGCTGTCATTTTTGGGCGTTTACTCAAAAGCACCTGGCAGCTTTAGTGACCGATGGGCAAAACCCCTTATTATCTCAGTCTTTACATAGGTTTCTATAGGAAATTCTATATAGAGATACATGCCCACTGGTCATTGAAGTTCTTTATTTAAACCATCTTTACATGAAGAACATACTTAATATTGCACAGTATGTTCATATAAAAGACTGCGCAAATAATTCTGCATAAAATGGGATGGGGGTGGGGGGGGGGATCTTTGCACATTAATGTATTAAAGAAATGCAGCTTTAAAAAAAAAAATGTTTCCAAGAGTTACTCAACTGCTAATACAAGTCTCAACATTTCAAGAAACTATGCATATTGTGCTCTGATTGATGGATGGATGGATAGATAGATAGATGTTTAGCCTGTCTGAAAGTGTGATATAACATCTTTCTTAAGCAGTGATTCATTGCTCAACTCATATTTTCCATACGGTATCGCATGACAATCACATCATAACATTGTGCTGACACTTGAATCTGTCACCAGTTCACCCAGACTATTCCATCATGACCGAGGCTTTCTGCTTTTATGTCATGCACGTCTGGACGCCTGACTCGTTTGCTGCGCCGGCTGAACTAATGCGCTTTGGACTTTAAAAGGTGAGATTTTTATCAAGAGAAGCAGATTGTAGACGAGCAGTATCCTTCCACACGGCCCCGTTTCCACAAACTCCTCAGAAGAGCCGTCAGGAACGAGGGAACAGGGAGGAATGGAAATGGAAAGAGAGGTTTGGGGAGCTCCTTTCATCGACTGTGGTGTGCTACACTTGTTTTAGCCAAAGTGCCCCCCCTTCCCCCTCCACTTCCACCTTAAATCTCTTTCTCTCACTCACCCTCTCGCTCTAGTAGACTCCAGATGTGCCGTGGCTCCAGTGTGGCTGACATATACAGTAAATCGGCATCTGAGGGCTCGTCAATCTGCGGGACACTGAGCGAGCGTTGCAGGCCCGCCCCCTCCTCACCACTGATGCCGCGGCCGCAGGGGAAACTTTGGATGATGGAGATCCCCAGAGAGAGGGTTTGTGGAGGCGGAATCATATTATAGAAAACATATTATAGGGCTACCTACAAAAACTTATTGAAATGTACCATGCTACTACCATGAAAATTTGGACATATAGGCCAACATTTTGCATGCCTAAAAACATATTTCACTTGCAAAAAAGTACTGGAAAGTACCTTGGTACTATGTGAATTTTTATATATTTTTGGATATTATCCAAATTACCATGGTACTTTCCAGTACTTTTTTGCAAGTGTAATGTTTTTAAGCATGCTAATATCATTGTAGCCTATATTAATATTTTATTCATTCATTCAGTACCAATTAATGTTTTCAATTAATTATTTCCCATGCAATACTGTAATCAGCACATTTTATGAATGTTTGCACTAAAAAAGTCCTATACGTACCATGATTCACAAACAACACCATATTTAAATGAACATGGTAATCATTCAATACCACACCATCTAATGTTTTCACTGCACTGTGACAGCTTCACGATAGATATTCTGTAAGGGATGCTTTAGTGCTGTGCATCATCAATATTTATATAAATAAAGTGATTTATTTCATACAAAATTTACTTATGTAGCCTATGGAAAAATATTTGTACACCCTAAAAGTGTTACCAGTCAAATTGTCTAAAATCTTAGGACTTTCATCAACACAAACTTCTAGATGTAAATCGATCCTCAGCGCATGAACATTTAGAGTCCGCACCGTTCGTTTGGTAACCTCGCAAACTTGTGCAGATACAAAATCCAAACTCCTCCACTCCAGACAAAACAAGACGAACCTCAGGGGCAGATCAGGGTGAAAGAGCGAGAGACAGAGGAAAAAACAAAAACAAATGTTCTCTTTCAAACAAATGAGAGCGCTCAGATGTTTCAACACATCTATAAACACACTAGAGATTTCGAATTGACCAAGAATTGGGCAATGCGTCAATGGTAGGGAGAGCTGGAAAGATTGAGAAAGAATTGTGCTGATGTTAGATAAACTTTTCGAGGAGAAGGTTAAGCTAAACCTTACTCACTTGGCCGATGACGTCTGCAGAGCAGTGGACACTCAGAACATGTCCAATTCAAAGGAACGTCAAATATATTAATTGGGAGTTGAGTCAGAGTTGCAGAATTAGGATTCGGAGTGTGTGCAATGGTGTAAGTGTGTGAGAGAGTTTGTGTTCGTCTGGCTCTGCGATAAGAGCACTTACTCAGATTGACTCAAAGCCTGGGAAAATGAGTGGGCTGGAATGTATGAAGAAACAGCATCTGAGCGCACACACACACACACACAGTTGGCCATACATACAGTCTACTTAGTCTACTGTATATATGCAAAGTCTCTCTCTGAATATTCATGCATGGAAATTTATGTTTTTTATACCAGGAATGAGCTATAAATGAATCTAGCAATGGTGCGTGTGGACTGCCGCAGCTCAGAGCGTGGTTAAAGAACTGTGTCACCAGCTTCCTGTGGGATCCATGTTCTCCATCGTACATATTTGGGGTTGTTTGAGTATGTGAGTAACCGACCCAGGCGTCAGCAAGCTGATTATTTTCACTGACCCGAGTCTGTCTCCTGCGGGGCCTCTGACGGCGCGTGTGAGTGAGAGTGAGAAAGACACAGAGAGAGAGAGATGGTGTGAGCAGAGACATAAAGGGGAGCGTTAGAAAAGGATGAAGATCAAGGAAATGCAGAGGAGAAAGAAAAAAAAGAAGAGAAAACAGAATGAATAGGAAAATGGAAATAAAAAGTAAGAGGATGAAGATCCAGAAAGTGTAGAGGTGGGTCTCTACAAAAAAAGAAAAAGAAAATGAATAAGCAAAGGAAATGGAAACAGAAAGAATGATAGAAAAGGATGAAGATTTAGTGTAGAGGTGGTGAAGAAAATGAAAGAAAATGGATAGGGAAAGGAAAGGAAATAAAAGAAAAGAAATAGGGAAGTGCAAATAAAAAGTAAAAAAATGAAGATACGGTGAAAGAAAAAGAAAACAAATGAAAAGAAAAAGAAAGGAGGATATAAGAGAAAACCCAATTTTTTCATATAAAATGAAAACCCAGAAAGTGTAGTGGCTAAATAAAATAATATCAATATATAATTATCTCAAATAAAATAAAATAATTAATAAAACAATGAAATAAAATATACATACAATGGATTTTTGTAAAGCCAAAAATGGAAGAAGATACAAAAAGTGTTGATGTCAAAGAAGAGTAAAGTAAAAAAAGAAAAAAAAAAAAGGAATGGAAATTATTAGGAATAGAAAGTGAAGGAAATGGAAAGGAGAAGTCAAGGAAGATAGAAAAGGATGAAAAAGATACAGGAAAAAGGGGCAGGAAAGAAAAAGGAAATTAAATGAAATTGGAATGGAAAAGAAAAGAAAAGGAAAGATAAAGAAACTAGAAGTGAAAAATTTAAAGGAAAAGAAAGAAAAAAGAAAGTATAACCACAATACATTCCTTTTCCATGTCCTTTTCCTGGAAAGAAAGGAAATGAAAATAAGAGACTTTAGAAATGTAGCAGTAAAAGTGAGTGAAAGAGTAGAGATGGGTGTGTGTGTGTGTGTGTGTGTGTCGATGTGGCTCCAGTACGGCGGGACACTCGGGCAGGTTTGATGAATTTCTCGAGCTCAAGCATCGCTGCCACCCAGAGCTCATGAGGGCCGGCCACAATGACTTACAGTCTCCTGGACCAAACCACCAGCCTTCCCTCTGCTCCCAAACTATCCCATACACACCCCTCTCCCTCCAATCCACAAACACCATGTGTCTATCCTGAGACTCACAGGAGCATATCTCAACACCCCGGCCCTCATAACTCACACAAACACACTGATTCTTCCTGTTCTTCCCCTCTATATATAACACACCACAAATCTCACACACTGCTCGGAGAGGAATGTTCTTGTGTGTGGTTGCAGCATGTGATTGAGTTTTTGGTAAATACTGGAAAAGTGTGTCTCAGGCAGCAGTGATGCTTGAAGCTGTTACATTTGATGATTTTCATTAATAATTCAGTTCTGCTATACGCCAGTGGTGAATGAAGCAGGTGTACCACACAAAGAATGTGGAAGAAGCTGATCGCCAAACAAGCTCTTGATGCTGGCAACCCAATCAAAGCGTTACAGAGAGAGACGAACGTGCAGATATCAGCACTCTTACAATCGCCAGATCTACTTCCTACAGGCAGAACCTGCACTCTTAAAAATAAAGGTTCTTCATTGGCATAGAACCTTTAACATCCATAGAAAGACTTTGAAAACTTTGGGAAAAAAACATTTTTTTAGAACCGTTTATTGAAAGGTTCTTTGGGAAACCCAAAATGGTTCTTCTATGGCATTTGCTGCTTAAAACCCACTTTTGGAACTTTTATTTTTAAGAGTGTAGATATAATAAATCATATCACATGTCAGAGCAGTCATTGACAATTTGGCCTTGATCTGGCTGTGATCCAGACTGGACCATGTGATGCATATTATACGCTAAGTACAATAGATGGTAGCGGCTATTTAAAGAAACTCAAACTGTTGGATTTGTTGGACTCAAATCCAACAGTTTGAGATTCTATAGATGGCTGCTAATGCAATTTCCAGGATTCAAGGAAGCACAGGTTTAAAAATCGCTGGATTTGCTTGCAGTTCACAAGGTTTATAGCATCACATCTGTGAAAGATAGTAAGTTTGAAGCAGTTAGTAGCAAGTTATGTCCAACCATACGTTTGAATAGTCATCCTTAGTACGTTTGAATAGATGAAATGATCGCAAAGTCTACACAAATTTTCCCTAACGATAATTTCTATACGCTTAATGCTAATGTTGTCTGAACAATCTTTTTCCCCTGAAAAATACAAGAACTGAAAAAGACAGGAAAAGGATGATAGAAAAGATCTAGAAAGAACCTAAATAAAAAGGAAGGAAATGGAAGGAAAATAATAATAAAGCAAAGTTAAAGTCACAAAAGAACAGAAGTAGCAACAGATCTTTTCTTCCGTATATTGTGATGTACATCCGGAGTGATGTACCGAAAAGGACTAAATGTACGGTGGGACTTGGTTGGATGGTTCAATCCATCGCTTGTGGATTGGATGGAGGCAGATCTCAATGCGAGTTTACAAAGAAAGGAAGGAAGAGGCAATAAAAAATGAAAGGGGCATTAAATGAAAAGGAAGGTGCATTACTTGATTATTATGGTTATTGTGGATGCTTGACTTTCATAATAAGTCACAACTGTTAAAAAGGCTGGTCACTTTAGATGTCAGTCGGACAGCCCTTAAGGCAGCTTTTGTTAAAATAAATATAAGAGACATACTGATATTCAAAAGTCTCAAAAATCAGCTCTTTGCCTTTAGAAATTTTCTTGAATTTAGACTTTAAAAAAAAAACAGTATTGAAGAATATCTCTACAGGCTCTAAAGTTATTAATGTGATGGAAACAAACACTGCGATGTTATCTTGATCTAATATCTTTACCCATCCAGTAGATGCATCAGCTCACAATGACACTTTGTTACCACCATCCTGATCAACAGTCCCTAACAATAAACCATTCAGCATGAATAATAGCAATTACCTCCAGCTAAGGATCCAGTTATGCTCCATTAAGACGCTTATAAAACCAGACTGTAATAGGTCGAGGAGAGCAGCACTGTCATAAACCCGACTCCCTGTTGCTCGTACAAATTGTACACCTATACCGGTTATTATCCCTTGGCCATGACAATCCCGAGAATTCTTACTTCCATACGTGATTCTTAGCACTGTGGTAATGAAACGAGTCATGCATACAGCCACTGATGAAAAGGAATTCGTGCTGGACTATTTTTGGTGCCACTGTGGTGATACAATGATGGATTCAGATCAGTACATTGATACTATGCAACTAGATGATTACCATATTCATATACCATTGTACTCCAAATATTTGAGGCCACTAACCTGAAACTTAAGCTTTGGCAAATCTAGCAACTAGACTGCTTGTTGTAAAAACAATTTTCCACCACATATTCCTAAAATCCATGTAGTAGTCATTTCAGCCAAATGTTGCCATTTTTGATATGACATTTACATTTATGCATTTGGCAGACGCTTTTATCCAAAGCAACTTACATTGTATTTCAAGGTAGACATTTACATTCTTATCAGTTCTTGCTTTCCCTGAGATTCGAACCCATGGCCTTGGCATTACAACGCTCTACTGTTTGAGCTACAGGAAGGCTATGATATGATGGGTACAGGACGGCTATTTGATATGAAAATGCCACTTGCCATTGTATGAACATAGAATCCCCAAAAATGTCCAAAAATCTGCACCAATGATATCAAGATTCTGAGTCTCTCACAAATAAGTATTCTGGATCCATGACACATGACTATTCGTACAGACCCATTTCCAGAAGGACTGTGGGGGGTAAATGTCTTTACACTGGGCTGATAGTGACTCATCTGACAGAACAGAGCATAAAGCTGCACTCTCTCTTGTTCTTCCCCCCTCGAAGCACATCTCCTCTGCCCTTTCTGTGACTTCTCCTCACCCCTTCACCCCCAGCACACACACATTCCACACTGCATGCTGTGAAAAGCAGGCCTGTTGTGTGGCACAGTCCTGGCGGCAGACTCTGTCACGTTTACAAGCCGTTCCGCCGGCCCCCACTGTGAGCCCGTCTCCAAGCCCCTGCTCCCAAATGACCTATAAAACACTTGCCTCTCACACCAACCTGACCTTAACAGCTCACCATGAGCTCTCTAATTGTGCCATTGAGAGCTAAATGTGCTCTTTTGTGATGGCCGGCCATTAGATCATGAGGACTAATTGGCTGAATATATATCTTTCCACTGCACTGGATGCAAAAATGGAAAATGCTAAATTTACTGCGCCAGTGTTTTGCACAGGGTGGATGTGGATGTCAGTGTAATTACGCAGTTTTTAATGGATTGTGTTGGGTGTATGTAACCGTGACGTATGTAGGGATCTACAGAGTGCTTGTGTGGGCTGAGTATACTCTACAAAACAAAAAGTAAGAGATTACATTGTTAGGTAACAATTTAATTTAAAGTGACATAGTTACACGTTACTACATGTATTTACTATTGTAACAACAGTAAATTATTCATAATTAAGTAACTAAACCTAAACCAAACCCTAACTGTAACTCTATAGTAAGTACATTTAGTTAATTATTTTAATTAATATTACTCAGTACTGTTTTTGAGTAAGTAAAATGTAACTACTTCACCTTATAATAAAGTGCAACCCATTATTAAAACACGCATATCAAATAGTTAAAGTTAGCTTTTAAACATGATAATTGAAGATACCATTACAATGGCTATTAGCATAATATGAGTAAAAAATTAACCTGAGATAAAACGGATTTGCACATTAATAAATATAGAATCATGTTTAAAAAAAGCTTTTCAACCAGCATTCTTAGAGGTCAAAGGTTAAATGCCAAGAGCTCACAGAGATGGCAATAGGTGATCTGATCTTAACCCATGATTTGCAGCACGTCATGACACTTTACACATTCACTCGATAATAAATAACAACTGTAGAGAGCAGTCACCAAAATAAGCTCATATTCCACTAACAGGAACAGCATATCCATATCGAATATTACAATGAAACAACAGTCCACACGAAAATATATAAAAAATGTGCTTCTTTACAAAAACCTTTGACGATACATCATTAAAGTAAGGCTGAAGTTAAGAGTAGCCACATAATCACATCTCGTACATTTCTAAATCGTGTACTTTAGTTGTTGGGAAACTAAAATACTAAAATTGGAATCACAAAACTTCCAAGAAAAAGTCATTTCAACACTGCTGAGAGTGAAAACATTGAAATAGTAACTGAGTTCAAGTAGGAAAAAGGTTATATGCCTCTGGATTCAAATCTCTGGCTGTGTGCATTTGCTTCTTTAGATAAGAGCTGCAAGAATATCATTCAGAGTGAGGGATTTTTTTAAAAGTAATTGTAACAAGTTTTGGCTTGGATATGTTTACATGACAACGATGTACTAAAAACGTTTTTCGCACACAGACACAACGTTATCAAAACAATCCCCGTTCACACAGATCCGCGAAAACGATGAAAAACGCTGTTATGCTGCCAGGCCAGTAGATGGCGATGTCACTTTTTAAAGAAAAACTACACACCTGAACACGTAAGCATGCGCATGATGTCACCGTTTTTACAATCTTTTTTGTAATATATACGGAGAAGATAATGGTATTGTTTTCAAAAATCTTCCACTTTGAAACCTGTTTTCAAAAGTTTGAGTTTTCAGGCCCCCAAAACACCGCTGTCGTGTAAATGAACAGCCAAACGTATAAAAAGTTTTCCATTTTTAGTTGAAAACGGTGTTGTGTAAACAGCCCTTAACCTGAAGGAGACCTGATCCAGAATATCTGCACACTCCATGAAATATATATATATATATATAAAATAATAAAAAAGACAATAATATATAGAAGATCTAGCTTTAAATTGCATGTTTGTAAGCATATGTGAGGGAAAAATCTATGAAAGGCAGGTACATATAAATCAGAAAGATGAAAATTGTTCAAGTAATTTAATAAGGCTGTTCGACCTTTATATAAATGCTCAGAAAGTAAAAGTCATTATAATGTGACTCAGCCAGAGAGAGAGAGCAAAAGGGCACGATGTGACATAAAAACGAAGAGTAAAAGAATAAGTAATGACCACGCAAGCAGGGCTGAAATCCACTGATTCCTTTTATAGCCATCCAGCTCAGTGTCAGGTCCTCAGTCATAATTACAGGCTATTTACATTTTTAGGTGCAACTTCAGCAAGAATTTGTGCCAAAGCTTTGTTTTGATCTGACTGAGAATGGCAGAGACAAATTTTATTTCTGTTCTGTGTTTATAATTGTTCTGCTTCAGCTCCAGAAAGTTTAACAACTGAAATGTGTCTTTTTCACATAGAAACCCAAATGCATATAAATTGTGACTTTGGAGATCTCATATGAAATTATAATTTTCTGTTATAAAATGCACTGTCAGTATATCGCAAGTCATATCTCAGCAAGTTCAACTAAGGAATTAAAATATTTGGTGCTAGTTTTAGATGACAATGTCAGCATCTCTGAATTATAACATCAGTAGTGAGGTAAGTTCCCTACATCGCTGGTTTTCAATTGGTGGGTCACAGGTCTGTTAGGAAAACAACACTAAATACAAATAATAATCATAATTTAATGCAGCTAACCATATAATTGTAAAAGCTAACACTTACATATCTTGTTGTTGATGTCATGCATCTAAACAAACTCCACAGGAATCTGGTGCAAATTCATCGGTAACTTAGTAACAGCAAGAAAAATACATGGACATGACGTGACACACTCATATCCAAAACACATGATTAAAACTTTTGACCCAGACTACATGCAGGTTCACTTGCAACATGAACAAACATGATTTGTGCGACCACAATATGTATGGTAAATTATTGAATGGCGCAATAAATAAAATATATATTAAAAGTTTTTTTAAACAATTTAAAATAATTATTTATTAAAGAGAAAATTTGAATTATTTAAAAATATATTAAAATTAAAAATATTAACAAAATCCATTTCAGAAGACTATATATATATGTATATAAAACGAGTACTATTAAAATATTAATTTAAATGAAAATAAATTAATTTATTATACTAAAATAATTAGGATGGACGGAAGGACGAACGGATGGATGGATAGACAGACAGTATATATATACCAGTCAAAAGTTTGTAATCATTAAGATTTTTCTATGTTTTTGCCAAAAAGAAAGCAATAAATAATTGTGGCACTGTGTTAAGTCCCACATGACAATGTATAGTCAATGTCCTGAAACAAAACCTGTTGAAAAGCAACGTCATTACAGTAAATCCTATGAAGTCATAACAGGAGAGAAGTTGCTATCTCAGATTCCTGGATCTTGTTTAAAACTTTCACAGATGGAAACCATTGGCCTTCTAAAGTGTGTCAATAGTTTTAGAATGCATCCCAAGATTCTCATACAACACCTGTGTAGTATTCCTCCACATCTGCCAGTACTGGCACACGTATTCTCCTCATTGTTCCTAAAATAGATATCACATTCAATTATAGCCATGCTAACACTCAAATGTTAGGTGACTTGTAACTGGTTATAATAGAGAGACTTTCAAACATTACTAGATGTCCACTTGTCTTAGTAAGCAGCGTTTAGACTGGATGAGAACTATTGTATGAGGATTAATGGGAACCAGATGTTGCGCTTGTGTCCTCAGAATGAATGGCTCTATTGGGAAAGCAGGCAGAGTCTCATGGGACATTCCATACAGCGGCTCAACCGATTGGTTCGCATTAAAACAACAAGGCCAAGGTAAACGCTGATTTGAAGGAAGGTAGTATGTGTGTGTGTATTTTGGGGGAGAATTTAGTCTTGGACGGCGGAGCCTAAAATAAATCGTTAGGGCTAAAGGAGGAGCTTAGCTCATCCTCTAAGGAAAACAGAAATTTTCGCAAATGACTGACATGCATGATGACTGTGGCGCCAGGCAAGTGCAGACTGCTGCCCACTTTCTGAGGCTTCATGGGAAACGGGGAGTATTGGGGGAGCCAAACTGTTTTTGCACTGATGTCACAGAGTGCTGCAGCATAATTTGCCTTTTTCAGCACATTGTTCTAAAACTCAGTTTCAACATCAATGTGCCTGAATTCACTGTTACCGCACTGCGGTAAAATACCTGCTTTTACTGGCCAGAGCTGCTGTGAGAGAACACGATACTGAGGGTACAAGCGCCACACATCCTGCAGAAATGAATGCAAGAATAATGCAGCTATTGTTAATTGAAATAAAGCTGAAATAAAATAAAATATAAACATTGCATTAAAAACTTAACATGTTGTTAACTAACTGAACTGCTAAAATTATATAATTAAAAAAATTATGGATGGATGGATGGATGGATGGATGGATGGATGGATGGATGGATAAAAGCATTCTGTGTCTGTTTAGATTCAAATTTATGACATTTTAAATAGTCAAATTTGAACATTCCGTCAATGTAAGTCAATGGGAGATTTGGTCATTTTAAACAGTTTGTCTATTTCCACCATAATTGAAATGGAACTCAAATCACTAAAGTTCTTTGTAGAATGTATACAAGTTCACATTTACCTATTTATTAAAAAAAAAAAGTCTTAGTTTTATATATATAAAAAAAGCCTCTTAGATTGCACTAACGAAGGTTTCATATAAAACTAAAAATTCCTCAGAAAGCATTCCAATAAATACAAACTACATGGAATAATATTATGAAAAACACCAGACTAATAGGTCAATAGGTCTACATAGGTCAATACCGTTAATATATATCAGACCAGAGAAAGACTGTAACATCACAGCCTAACTGGGTTTGGAGCCACTGGGAATAATCTCTTTATAAATGAGGTGTGGGGCCGTCCAGACACAGGAAACTGACCCAAAATGTGCCCTCAGACTGAAGACTGATGCACTCGCTCCTTCTAATCTGACCTCTTGCAAGCTTCGTTCAGTCTAAATATATGCACAAAAACATTGTGTCCACAAAGAAGAGATTCTAGTCTGGCCATAATTTATATAGCACACATAAAACGTGCCATTATTAGAGCAGCTTGTGGGCAATTTTGCCCAGAAATTAAATAAGGTGGACTAAAACAGTATTTGGACATTTAAGTCACAGTTAAAAATGAATGAATGTGATTATGTTACAGAACAAAATGTCAAACTATGTGGCATTAGTTGGTAATACTTTACAATAAAGTCCTGTTAGTTAAGTAACATTAACTAACAATGAGAAGTAAATTTGTTACAGTAGCCTATTTATTAATCTTTGTTAACAATAGTTAATAAAAATGCAACTTTTTACACAAATATACTTTATGTCCTTAATCTTACTTTATTAACCAATGTCTTTGTTGCTGACATTCGATGATCCAATTCAACCATACAAAGCAGTGAAAGCACTTAGATAAACTAGATAAACATCACATTTGTTTCATTTCTTTTTGTTTTAATTGCTGAAGAGTGTTGAACTGACTACATGCCTTCACTAAAAATCGCCAAAACAGCATCTGATTATAAGACAGAGCGAAAATAATGAAGAAAAGTGAAGAAAAAAGCTCTTTGGAAATGTGATTCATACATTTTTAAGTGGTTTAAGTGTCAAAACACTTTTTCGGGCCTTTGTATAATAGAAACAAAAAAAAAAAACATCTAGCATTCAGAGAGGAATTATTCATTTTTATTTTCAGCTAATCCTGTTGCATAATCATCCTACATTCTGACAGTTGGCTTTCTGACTGCGCATTCATGCTAATCTGTTATTCAGAAGAGTCACAATTAGGCCCCATTGATTAGAAAGATCCGACGCTCGGAGCGCCTCTTCCTAACTCCACGTCCTGTGCCTGTCCGAGCCCCGCGAGCACAAAAGCCACGGTCTAAATCCAGCCGCGGCTCCCGGAGCAACAATAGCTGGAAAGAAGGAGTGTGACGGAGCTTTTCCTCTGACAGAGGTGCAGACGGCCCTGCTTTGTAAGCACTTCCATCCTGTGAAAGTCCCTCGGAACAGAGAAAGACCTCCACCTGCCATGAAAGTCAAAGGCGCTAGAGGCCGACCACCTTTCCAGGAAGGGACACTGATATCATTCGGCGAAAGACAAAGTACAGATCAGATCTGGGATCAGTTGCTGAGGGGAACGGACGCACACAACGCCCTTGCTTTAGGTACAGTCTCGGAGCCCGGGGCCCCTCCTCCTGTTCGACTGGCGCCAGTACTCAATGGGCCCTGCACTTTGATTATTTGTGTTAACAGTTAATTTAGCACCACAGACATATGTGCCAAAGCTGCCTTCACTTCCTCATGCATCACTAACAAATGTGACTTTTATGAGTTCTTTTGCACAAAACCAGACACCCCCACAACTTCCCCCAAGCCAGCACACACACACACACCTCCTGCTTGTTGGCGTCTCTCATAACCCTCTGCCGACCGACAACTGCTTTTAACGCACATACACAAACACACAGCTAATCGCTTCCACATCTTGCGTGAGGAGTTATTTCTGGCTCCTCTGTTCCCAGTGTTTGCATTATCAGAGATACATTTCATGTCAGAGCGGAGCTGGGTTAGGAGACGCAGAAACTTTATGATATCTTTAATCCATGTTTGCTTTCATGCAAGAATAAAAAAAATAAAAACACTACAAACATTTGCTCTGCATCAGTGTTGGGGGTAACGCATTAAAAGTAACACAGGGTCAGTAATCAGATTACTTTTTTCAAGTAACTAGTAAAGTAGCGCATTACTTTAAAATTTGCAACAAAAGTTCTGAGTTACTTTTTCAAATAAGTAACGTAAGTTACTTTGTTTTTCCATTTATTGACTGACACCTGCACTAATGTGCAGAGACGTTGTGTGCGCCGTGTAAACGTGATGGTTATTGTAGTTGTGAGCAGGCATTTACTCATCTCACTTGCACAAAAACACAATCAGTATTCCTCTAAATGAATCAAAACAGTGAAACGCAAACGCTGAATATTACACAAACCTGCAATGATTAAATATGTTAAATTACACAAATATACTTTATGTATTTAATCTCACTTTATTAACCACTGTCTTTGCTGCTGATCTTCGAAGATCAAATTCAACCATACTATTAAGCAAAAATGACTTTAGACTATATATAAACAATAGTAAAATAACACTGGCCTGAAGTCTCTGTAATATCCTGGTCCCTATACATGAATGTTTTTCCATGGTTTATTATATGATCAACAAATTTACTGAAAGGTAATACGCACTAAAGTTTAAAGCCTAACAACACCCTTTAGCCATTTTCATTATATAGCATAATATTTTACATAAGTACATAAATATAATAATGATAAACATTAGTACCTGCAATAATTAAAATTTAGAATAAACTGAATGTAAAAAAAAAAAACTAATGAATACAATTTTAAGTAATATGTAAAATGATTAAATATAATTACAATAATATATATTGGTTAATAACAAGAAATGAATATTATTAATAGTAAAAATTACATGATAAAATATTTAAAACTACATCTCAAGACTGTTGACTTCTTAACTATTAAATCTAAAAACAGAAGAGAGCTGGGCTAACAACAGTAATGTCACAGGTTTGATTATCAGGCAATGCATGAACTGATAAAATATCATATTTAATTCATTTAGCAGGCACTTGTATCCAAATGTACATGTATGGCCCTGAATGAAATGAAAGTCAGTTTTGGAAAAAGCATCTGCTAAATGCATACGATTGAATGAAAAAAAAGAGACTCTTTGCTGGATAATCTAAATAAATGTACAGAACAGCTCTCATTCATAAAACAGCTGATTATAATCATGCATATGAAATGTTCTTGATAGGGTGGTATATGGTTCACCCATCATTATTTCAGTTGAAATCAATGCCCAAAAAATATGTTTGACAAATATTTATCAAATATACATTTCTAAACTCAACAAGTCAGCAAAGTGAGACAGTGAGCATGATCTGCAGGGATGACGCTGTAGTTGGACATGGACAGTGCTGAGAAAGACCTACAGTAACTGACCACACACATGAGCTCATGTCAGAGCAATGCTGCGTCTCAAGGCCACAGGAGCCTCTGAAACATCCTGACTCCACTCACGCTCCGTCTCTCGTCTGGCGGTGGAGAGGAACGTCATCCAAAACCTCAGAGGAAACACCACTGCGGCCATTTCTTCTGCTTTTCAAAACAGAGAAAACTGACATGCTTTCATGAGTCTTTCAAAAGTCAACAGAGAGATGAATGATGAATGAAATCTAATATAGTTAATGATACACACAGCCAAGATGTACCAATAAAAAACACAAATTTGATGAATCTCCATCATTTGAAGGCCCCGTTATTAGAAAGATTCACCTGTTGTGGATGTTTATTGGGCAAAGTGTACAATTCAGGCCAGAACAACAGAGCGCTGCAGTCATGACTTATTTTTGTAGGCCAACCCGGAAGTTAGCATCACCCTGGTTCCCTTTACAAATAAACAATGGGATTATGGATTATTGCAAAAAATATGCTCTGTGGCCAACTAAAGTTTACGATTCTTAAACGTTTTGTTCATCATGATAATCTTCACAAACATGAATTTCGAAGTCTAAACACAATCACCAATAAAGTCTAAATGTAGGCTACAAATGAACAACATCCCAGTCACATGACTTCAACGTCACCACCATCAAGCATCTGACAACTTTGCCCTGAAAGTTTGTTACCATTTTGCAAGAGCGCGAGTCTAAACAACAAGTGACCGTTAACAACCGCCTTTTTCAATACACAACACGAGTAAGGTACTTCTCAGCAGTTCAGCAAGAACTTCTACTGATGTATTTTATGTTGCAGAATAAAATGTGAAAAAAACTTGAGCTTGTGTTAACCACAGACCTTATTTCAGGCATTTAACCAAAAACTCGTTCAAAAAACCCATTGACTTCAAGACGATGGAACCGGAAGTGCTAGAATGCTAATGCGTTTCTGGGTTTTGACCTACAAAAATCACTGCAGTACTCTATACTTCCTGCAAATAAACTTGCGAATACTCGACTTGTACGTAATTTGTGCTTTTGCATCATAATAAACCACAGTAGACAAGGGCTAACTCAAACAGTAGTAGGGTTTTGAAATTACTTGTTGGTCAGACACATTTCGGAACACAACAGAGCACAACATTTTGACTTTTGCCACTTTACAGGCAAACAATACAAGGACACTAAAGTTAAGAAGGCGTTTGCTTCTTAAAGGAAGCAGAATGCATTCAATGAAGCTCTAATGCTCAAGTCATCCAAAGGGAAATTGTCCATATCAGAGCTTCACAGGTTGGCAGGTTCATGTCCCTTATTCTCACTGCCTCCTCTTTCCTTCCCAGTATTGTCCTACATCCTGTGGACTAGTTCTGCAGCGTGTGCCACAACAGCACCAACAGGGACCAACTGTCTTTACAGCCACTCTGTCACCACAACATTTGTCCGCTAGTCCGATCTCTGCAGGTTTACGGCTGGGTTGCTGGAGATCGGCCTGTTGTTGAGGCACAGGAAATCCCATTCTGGACTCCAATGTGGTTGATTCAACAACATTCGGTTATAGGCTTACTATTTAACCTTAATTAGAAACTACAACCAGGTAAATTTATGCTTCAGGCATCAAGTGTGCTAAAATGTTTATCTTCCACAAGGGGCACTACAGCAAGTATAAACTCTCTTCTTCTAAGATCAGTTTTCTCTTTCAGGTCAACTACTGTCATGATGCAGAGTTTGAAGAGAATCTTACTGTGCATTAAAGTTAAGTTAAATAACAATTCTGTCATCATTAAGTCCCCCTCATGTCGTTACAAAAAAACGATATTTTGAAAAATGTGTCTGTTTTTTTTTCATCCATATAAAAGTCAATGGGGCCCAATGTTGTTTGGGTCGCCAATGTTCTTCAAAATGTCTTCTACAGTATTGTGTTTCACCACATGAGGGTGATTAAATGATGACAGATATTTAATTTCTGGGTGAACTATCCCTTTAAACATTTAATTTGAATTCAAGGGCACAATCATTCTTAAAGGGACAGTTCACCAAAAATGAAAATTCTGTCATAATTTAGCCAACTCACCCTCATGCCATCCCCGATGTATATGACTTTCTTTCCTCAGATCAACACAAACTACATTTATTAGGAAAATAATCCATCTCTGTGAGATAATGCAAGAGAACGGCTGCCAGTTGTTTGGTAGCCTATTAAAAAAACACACACAGCGATCGTGACGGTAATCCACACGACCACTTTTTCATTTTTTGATGAACTATCCTTTAACTCCATCGTACTCTTGAGATATTTTTTACCACCACAAATTTCTGCAATCTTACTTTTGACAAAAGCACAGGACAACATGATTTGATGGCTCAGTTTAGCCTCGAGTTCCATCAAAAGCATTTGTAGTTGACTTGACGTGCTGGTCCATTTGTCTGTCATGCCTCACAAAAGACAAACTGCTGATATCGACACCAAAAATGTTTCATATCCTAATAGTGAACAAGCCATTTACTGACTCTCTTTGCTTTAAAAGGCCCTGTGTGTGTAAAATAAGGTCAAACAAACTTTAAGTGGCCGGGTAGCTCTGTTTGATTCGACATACACAGCTCCAGAAAATATATGGCACCAGATTTGAGGTTTTAAAAGAGACATTAACAGCAATTCTACTGGCGACAAGTGCTATTACTGATGGCACCAGCGCAGGAGACGGATTACAGCCTGCAGGGCCAGTGAGAGCGACGCTTTGCGGCCGTACATCTGGGATTGCGTTTAAGTCTCCTTAAACAGTATGCAAGAAGCCAAAACTCTTTTAATTTAAGAGCAATTAAGTGGATCAGAGCCCCGTTCCCACCCCGTCCCATTTTCCTTGCTTCCCTTTCTCTCCCTCACTCTGTTTTCACCCTTGTTTTATTAGCTATTTCCTCCCTTCCACCAGCGGCGTGAATGCTCACTTTTCCCTAAAAAAGAGCACACTTTCTAACGCTTACATTACATAAACACACATACACAAACACACACACACACAGGAAGACCACCGGGACGAGGAGGGACCAGGCTGCCCTGCAGAGCTGAAGACGGGGGCTGATGCGCTTCCAGTGCGCCGTGTTGCTCCATTTATGGGCGGTAATTAAAAACATCCAGCGGTAATTTAATAGCGCTCACAAGCCAGAGACACAAAGTCTGCTGGCTTTGCCCTCTGAATAAATAACTTGGAATGGGATCCGTATACAGCTTATTTGTTCTTCTCCTTTCTCTTCAACATGAATATATATATTTTCTTTGCCTTGTTGCCTTTCCTGACAAACTTTAGTATTAAATTGTCATGCATGGCTTAACAGACCAATTAATTCAAATAATAAAGTCCATTATATATATATATATTAAAAAAATGCTAAAAAATGTTTAGCATTAAAAAAAAAGTTTGACAAGTATATTTATATAATATATATATTAGGACATTTAAGTAGATTTTATAAACGTGCCTTAGAATAAAACATTACCAGTGTACATCTTGAGACAAAACTATGGCACTGAAATATTTTAAGATATTTCAGTGCAAGTTGCTTTCAGTTAAAACAGCTCAAACATGCATTTTAGTCTCAGGCTAGATTTAAACCTGGTCTGTGAAACCTGGGGTAAAAGTACTGATCAACGAGTTTCGGCTTAACACAGCCGTCTTCAGGATTGATTGCTTTATTCTTCTTATATAAGCATTACGCCAGCAGCATCATATTGATTACAGCGTGATGTCACGGATTTGATGTCATGGTTTACTTTGCAGCTCGGCAGAGCGTTGAGTAAACACACCATCAGACTGTCTCCAGCAGATATTTACAATTGCATCTCATCAGTGGAGAGTGAGAACAGGCGACAGGGGGAGATTACTACAGCCACACATGATTTCAGTCTGTCAGAGGTTCTCACACTCAGGAAGGACCTCATGCATATTAGCAACCAAGTCTGTGCAAACTTTTGATACTGTGCAAGTTCTCTTACTGTCGGTTTGGCACTGAACAACAACTTTCATTAAGCAATTGAAAACATTATATAATGCTTAAAAGATATGTAGTTCATGCATATTCAGATATGAATATATAGTGGCATCCAATAGTCAAGATTTGTTTTGGACAGAAAAGCTATTGTCGATAATCATTTGTAATAAAAATGTAAATTAAATAGTAATAAAAAAGTTGAAGAATTTCAATATAGTGGGCTGAGATATTTAGGCCACAATGTATAAGAAAATAGTTTCTTGACAACAATTTTAATGTGCATTAATGCAATAATGTAATGCAACAACTATATAATGCAATCATGTGGTACATGCTCAAAACTCATGGTAGTACCAATGAAGACTATTTGTCAAACACATATTGTTCTAAAAATGATTAGCCTGAAACAAAATTGATCAATGGTACATGCACCCACAGACATGTCCCATGGTAATCTGTGAAGTATTTACAATGTAAATACCATTTTTTTATATTTAAGAGTCTTTCACACTGGCTGACAAGATTGCTTGCATCAATATAAAATGAATTATACAGACACATGACTTGTTGGTCACAATTGCCTTGTAAGCTTAATGACAAAGCAATTCAGTTAACATCTGACACACATAAGGTTCTTTCTTTAATAAGGGACTTTTCCTCTCTCAGAAGTGGTTCATTTAGGATGAAAGGTCCCCTTGGACAGAGACAAACCGCTTACAAGTGCCGAGGATAATGCTCCAATTATACACAGCCTGAGACACAAAGACACCATAACATGGCCAAGAGACGACTGCTGTGGTTCCCGCTCTGTCAATGGCTTTCCCTTTGGCAAGGTCAATAAAGCATGTCGTTTTTGGAAACATAAAAATAATGCATTGCTGCAGCACTGGGTTACGGATGCAGAGTCAATGCAGTGCGCTCTAGTGATCACAGCCGATACTGCACACGAAGGATCTTCTGAGAAGGTCCCTGTGAATTTGTAAGGGAAGAATGAACCTCATGGCTGAGCATATAGCGCCTCCTAGTGACATACTTAAAATGACAAGTAAAAGCTCAGGTTTCCTCATTATAATTCCTGCAGGGTTTAGCATTGAGCAAGGGTATGATGTGACAGTGTGTCAAGCTTGGTTAATGCAGGAACAGATCAAAGAACACAAACATATTTCTCTTGAAAGACAGATCAATACAACTCTTCAAGATTAAAATGCACTAGCAGCATTCCTGCATGATACTTCACTAAAGTCATCACTCAGATCAGAAATAGAGAGGCTGCTTTTGCTCAGGCATTACTTTACACTCTCTCTAGATGTCATTCTGTCCTGAGGTCACACTCACATATCCTTCATCAGACATTCCTTATCAACCACAGCGACCCCAAAAAGTGGGATGTCATTGCAATTGATAGCAAACATATCAAACCAAGTGACATTTGTCCTCAAACGCAGCAGGAGCTTTTCATAGATATAAATTCCCTTTTCTGGGACATTTTGCTTTAACAATTCTAGTAGTCACTTCTGACAAACTGAAAGTGTTTATAAACACTTTAAATGTCTTAATTTACTTTTTATGATTTCAAACCTAGCAAACTTTTTGTGATTTTTTTTCCTTGACGTGTGCTTGTGCTGTTTGTTTATAATATAAAACCAATCTGAATTGATCTAATGCAATGACATTTGTAATGTGGCTTAAGTTCCTAAATACTTTGGCTTGATGTTATGAGGCATGTGCTTAAAGTGAAGAGCAAGAAATACAATCTCCTATATGGCTGAACTTCTCAATGCACAATAAACCACTTGGATTCAACCATTATCCAGCTAAATCTGGCACTAGCAAGACCCCTTAGTGGAAAGAGAATCAGTTTAGGCTCTCTTCTGTCATGTCTAATGATGGACCACCTAAGGCCTAAAACCAAAAGGACAAAACTTATTTCGACAGCAGGACAATGATTGAGAAACATTGCTATGGCATGTAACCATTCAGTTCTCAATCTCTCATATTTAATACAATGACTGAAATATTGCCCCAGCCAAGACATTCAAGCCATTTTACTTACGTAATGTGACGCACTTCCCAGTGAAACACTGAGCAATATTAGATTGCTTAGATAAAGCCAGGATTAGGCCTTAGTTCAATTAGGACATTTAAGTAGATTTTACAAACATGCCTTAGAAAAAAAGACTACTGGTGTGCTCGAGACAAAACGATGGCACTTGCAGATTTCAGTGCAAGTTGCTTTCAGTCAAAACAGCTTCTCTGTGAAACCGGGGGCAAAAGTACATACTAGTAGGGCTAGATAAGGAGTACTTTTGAGGGTACTGCCCCAACAGTAAAATAAAGCTTCTTTATTGGCATTGATGGTTCCATGAAGAACCTTCAAGATCCATGGAAACTTTCCATTCAATTAAAGGTTCTATAGATTTATTTTTAAATATTCTTCACACTACTTAAGTTTTTTTTGGGGGGAACCCAGAAAAGTTCTTCCATAGAATCTCTGTGAAAACCCCCTTTTAGAACCTGTGAATCACAAGCTAAATGTTGTGTGGTAAATAAAACAATTATTTTAACCCATCTTTTTAATATTAATTGCACAAATACTTCAAGACATCCTGCAAAAAATGAACAGAGTAAGAACCGAGTGTGTTCCACAACGTTTGTTTTATTACTCTGAACATAAGCCCCGGTGTCACATATTCAACTTAATCTGAGTATACTTCTTAAAAAAAAAAAGAAAAGAAAGAAAAACATGAACATGGAGGAGAAAAAAAAAGTTCCTTAGATGCATTACAGGGTGATTTCATTTGTGGCTCTAAAATTGTAGAGACCGTAAGAAAACTGCCACTACATATATTAATTTCCACGATAACTGCCTATTAGTTTTTGCTAATGAAGACTTTAATAAAAAGGTCATAGCCAACCGAAGCATAAATGAACAACAGTACAACAAACCCCGACCATTCACTGGAATTACAATTTAATTCAATGATTAACTTTGTTAGAGTACCTAAGGATTATAACAGTGCTTCTAATGTTATAATTACTGAAGTACTAGTTGGTGTTGTGATGAAAGCTACATAACAGCATGCCGTTGCAGTTACAGGTGGAGTCGTAAAGCACTGTGGTCAAGCGTACATCTAATCTTATCATTAACACAATCAGTGATTCCTAATGAAAACACCCTACCTCAATCTCACTTGTAAATGATTTTCACAGTACGTCACCTTACGAGGTGTGTAAAACGTTCAAACGCATCAGATAAACTTGTGATGAGCAATTCAAATGTTATGTATCACAACACACACTTATGTTTAGTTACCTTGCAGTGATATGAGGTCAATGGGAGTGCTTACTGCTAGGTTTGATGTATAAAATGAATCTATCACTGTAAAAATAAGGCTGTGTCATTCAAACGATGCAAAACAGCGAGTCGGACACTCTCCGTATCCCGTCCCTGAATGGCAAGGTTTTGCTGCTTTATTCGTACAGTAACATCTATGTGGCGTGTGATGGACTCGTGTACAAACAGAGCCTGACAGCGGGTTGGAGAATCACATTTTAATGCACCCGACAGATCCTTGCGCACGGCTTGATTTCAGAACAGAACAGAGCATCCGTTTACAACGCGCTGAAACAAAGCGATTGTGTCAAATACAGACATTAAAAATAAAAACCGAACAGAAGAGAAAGTCTACTAGAAGACTACAGGCACACTTTTAGGACCCTTAACGTTATTGTCAGTGAGGGGTTCAGATACACACACAAAAAGGTTCTTTAAACGTTAACTTACAACTTACTCAGCTGCTTTTTTATGTTTCTTTTTTTTTCCCTCATTTTTTTTTAATAAGCATGCCATTCTTTATGCATCCTAATTTTTTTTTAGTTTTGGTGTCCCATTACTTTAACTTAAAATGAACAGATCTGTATAAACCTCACCTAGCATGCCTTCTTTCTGCGTCTATGCTGACAGGATTCAGTTCATCAACATAAAGCTTGTGGTCGGTGTAAATGTAACTGGAAGAGAGATTTGTGCACTCTTGATTTCAAAACTAAACATGGTGCCACACAATATAAGCATTTTCCTTTCTTTGCTTCTCAAGCTAAACTATTATAAATGTCCAATTGCGCTCCTGCAGCGGAGACTGTTTGAGTGTGAAGTGAGCAATAGTTTTGTTTTTCTGATGATTTACAAGACATTTCTAAGAGAGTAAGGTTTAAGACAGAGGGTCATAACAATCATTTACAATTAATTGCTGTACGTCTGTCCTTCCGGTGGTTGAGGAAGCTTCATATTCTCTTTGGACATCATAAGACGCCTTAGCTCTTGAAGAACGACTTTAATGCTATATGAGTTTTGCCATTTTGCTAGAATTGGTATGCTACGTGCATCCACCTGAAACAAAAAGAGACAGAAAGAAAGGGAGGGGACGTGCAGAAATGAGTTACATGATTTAAGATACAACCGAATGCTGCAAGTCAATTTGCATTGCACAAATCATGTCACAAAATTAAATAAAGAATAAACAGGATTTATTAAAGAAATGTTTTTTTGGGTTTAATACAAGTTAAAATCTGTCAACAGCATTTGTGACAATTTCAATTTGTTCCTCAGTTATAAAAAAGAAAGAACGGTGGTTATAGTAACCCACAATAAAAATACACGAGTCAGACGGTAAACATTAAATAAAATACGCAGTTTTAAAAGCCACAAGATTTAAACATTGTACTTCCTGGTAAGAAACTTATTATATTGGTAGCACAATCAAAAGTTCATTTGGCAAGAAAAAAAGTCCCATCTGAACTAAAAAATACCAGTTTCACATTTCTATTTTCAGACTAACCTGGTTTAACTTATATTGGTAGGGTTACTGTAGGTGTGATATTTGCATAAAAAAACTGAAGGATGATACAAAACTATTGTCGGTGCCAATCAAAATATGCCACAAATGCAATCGATACAGCTCAACTTCAACCCGAAACTTGTCAATGGTCTTAGATGAGATTTTCATGAAAAGAAAATTTACCAACAAGCTACAAAGGAAATAATAGTAACAGCTTAAACTAGAAAAGCAAAGTGGTCATTGTAATGACATGCAAAAAAACAAAAACAAAAAACTGTTCCTATATCCAGGGATCTTACACATTTTCCATTTCAAAAGGCTCAAATTTCCAAACCTCTCTGTAGATTTTTCAGACCATATTTAACATAAATGGTTCTTACAGCATTATATTTGGTATATAGTACAGTGATCTGTAAATATTTTTATTTACTGATGACAAGAAACCCAAAACGCTTTATAAATGACATAGATTCACATCTGACACATCGGTTTGATACTGGAGTGAAGTTCAAAAGAGACTCACTTATGAAAAAGACAGTTTTGTGAAATGAAAATATGCGCCTTGAATTCATTCAGTCATGTTCGACAATCTCTAAATGATCCCTAAACTTTTGCCATTTAAACACGGAGCTTGAATGATAAATGTGTTTTTAGAAATACCTAATTTCTAAAAATTCTTAATTGTAGAAACCTTTATTTTTTTCCATATTATATCCAGACCTGGAAATTACTCAAATCAAATTCCATACTTTTCCAAACTGTGTTAACAAACCCTGTGTAACACTTTTCCACTTAAGGGATCGGAGTGTCGCTAATCAAACTGCCCAATAAAAAAATGATCAAACAGGCCTAAATCTCCTGATGTGCCACATGATTAAGTTTTATCAGAACTATAAAGTTTAGGGTAGCTTGATGCGTCACTGGATGTAACGCCCCCTTAAACTAGCAACAGAAAATAAGAAACTTTGTGCAAAGCGTGAAAAGATTTTTAGAGAAGTCATTTTTCCAATGCTTTCTTCTCATTTCAGTTGAAAACAGGCATCCTTATATAATTAGCTGTATGTGTTTGTTTTACTTTTATTTTGTTTGTACTTGCCTACAGGTAAATTTAATATAAAAGTGACAGGGCTGACCCTATTCCCCCCAATTTGTTTCAACAAATTAGCTTGCAAAATTATTTTTTCATTTTTCAAAATCAATTATACTTCCACTTGGCAAACAGCACAAAGATCTTGATTCTATATCCGACAGAATATCGCATATTTGGACCGACCATTAAGAAAAACACACAGAAGATAATTAAAAAAATATATCAATCCACTCTGGTGTAATAAAGCGTTTAATTTTCTGCGGCTCCTTTTGTATTCTGTCTCCAGCTGAATCTCATTAGACATGTTTGAGATTCATTATTGGTTCTGCTTAGGCAGGCACAGTGAAAAGCGTCCCTCCTCTGCAGTACTGATGGGACTCTTTTCTGCATCAGTATGAAAATAACTGCAACGTCACATTTCTCTAGTTTGCACTTAAATGATCTCAAACACAACACACAATACGCTGGTAAAATAACACTCAAAATAGTCAGTTATAAAAATGATTCAACTTACCATCCCATTGGAATTATTTATTCCATTCATGCTAATTTTTGTAACAAATCTAACATTTGGTGGTAATTCGGGATATTTAGGTCCACACTCCACTTTCAGGCTGTATATCCTGTTTTCGTAATTAGTCTGAGAAATGAGGAAAAAATCAAAGGTTAAAGCCGAAATACCAAATGGAACATGAAAGTGAGAGGATAACAAACACATCAAAGAGAATAGACCTACACAACTCGGAAAAAAAAATGAAAAAAAAGATGGAAACACATCTCACTTCACTTTTAGTTTTAAATGATGGTCTATCAAACAGAAAGGATTTTTACCAATTTTATCCACTCAAAATGACCTTGTATTTTCGTGCTAGCTGAATAGTTTTAATGCAAAAGTAATCTGAGCCATTTCTGTTTAGCAAAATACCAGGCTATGTCTCTTTTTTTCTTTTCAGTTTTACAATTATCTTACTTTGTCTATTTAATAACACTATTATTATGGAGAATCTAATGAGGAAAGGTGTAGTTCATATTTCACCTAAAAAATCAACACTAATTAAATTGAATTATATTAATTAAGATTATTTGCACAGCGACATTATTTCCATAACAATTCAGCATAATTCTCATTATTGTAGAGTGAAAAAAATGATTTGATTAAAATCAGCATAAATTTAATTTATAACAAAAGTGCTTAATTGTCATGAAAGTAATGTCATTGCAAGTGGTGCTAAAATATGATTTATTATCTTTATGCAAAATATATATTTTCTATCATTTTCGGGTGAAATGTGACCTAGACAGGTTTCATTCAGCCATTAAGCAAATGAAACTAAATCACAGTATAGCACATAGCCAGAAGCGGGCCACATTTCCAGCCCAATAAATAATGTTGCCAGTTTGAACAAATACATAAACCACTAAAGAAGGTTTCTGCTGCAGTACTGCTCTTCATGCCATGCATCTTTATCTTTAATCTACACCACCAGCTGTCATGCGTCATTATGAAGGCATGCTGTTTACTAGTGTCCAAGATTTCAGTCACGCTATAAAATAGTATGACAGCGGAAACGCAAAAAAAAAGAAGCCGCCTGATTCCTCAACACAACATTTGAAGAATGTAATAATTTTGTCAGATGAGTCATCCGTATTGCTGTCATTTAACCGCTACATAAACATGGTTAAACAGCAAACATACTCGTGCCGGTCCAATGATCATGCCCGTCCACCGTGTGAGAGTCATATCCTCATCATCCTCCAGACCCCAGCTCACTGTCCCATCACCGACACCCTTCTGTCCTTCCTCAAGCTCTTCCAACAAACGAAAATTGCGAGGGACTTTAACTCCTGCAAGAACACAAAGACAATTCATTAAAGACGGTGCCTCTCGGACTAGTCGGTAAAACTCTGTTTGCAGCTGGGTAGAGGTTTGACATGTTTAAAATATTTTAGATGAAGAATAAGAGTTGGAAAAATGTATTATAATTACACATGCAGTTTTTAGGAGCACGTATTAATCGAGAGATATCTCAACTATAAAATTCTCTAAAATGTTCAAAAGTAAAAACAGAATTGAACGTGGTGGGATAGTAAGGTGAATCTTTAATTTAATTTCAGAGTTTTTGTATATATTTTTTTACAAACATTTCAGATGGTTGCGTTTTCATTTAGGCCTAATATGAAATCAACATATGTTTTCCTTTATTCGTGGATGAGCAAAACCTCATATTTGAGGTACATTTGATGTGTATTTATTTGCACTGGCTGGGAAAACAATTTGTTTAAATTCTTTTTCAAACAAAACAATGACTGTCTGTATGACAGGGATCTCACTGTCTTCTTCAATCTTCATAAACAGAAGAGAACAGAACGGTCTGATCAGCAAGAGAAAAATAATAATAATGTAACTAAGCACATTTAAGTGCATGTCACAAAATCATGTTAATAAACTGTGCATTTCAACACTGATTAGCGATCTAGTGTTTTTATAGATACTCTAGCGTTGAGAAAGTGGAGGTACGAGATTTGCAAGTTCATATGAGAGTCTAGAAAAGACTGATAACTCATCCGTGAATGACTCAGGAAATGACACCCATTCTCTATCAAAGTTTCTCACTTCCTCAAAATCTTATGGCCAAGACGCGAAAATAAAAGATTGGCTGATGCATCTAACCTTAAAATATGTGAACATACAAATTTTAAACTTCAATTACATGCATCTTATTCTGTGTCAAGATGTGCAACTGTGTGCAAAATAGCTTGTGCAAATGCAATGCAATTTTCTCTAAAGATCTAAGTTAACGTTTAAAATACATGTTTAAGATGTGCTGTTCTTTACATACAAACCCTAAAAATGTAATTTGAAATTAATAAATGAGATCTGCTCTAATTTGTAGCTACATACAATAGTAAACAGTTATAATGAATTTCTCAAATTATCTGAGATTTAATATGGGTTTAAAGGTCTCCTCTGTATAAATAGCCCCTCATAAACTCTAAACGTCATGTAGGCTATATTATTACAAAATGGCTTTACACCAGAGTGTAAATGAGTGATATATATATATATATATATATATATATATATATATATATATATATATTACACAATCATTACGCACTTTTCCATATACTTATTATCTTTAAAAGGTTTAAATGACTATGTGAGGCTGTTTTAACCTGCTCAGGTTCTGACACATAAACATCAGTTAAAGGCCCGTTTTGTCACGGCACTGGACGGAACCAGCAGCAGCACGCGCGTCAATGCTCCGCCTCGACTCACATTTGCACCGATGCACCCGCCCAACTGCAACATACAGCATTTTATCAATGCCTCGGTAACATATAAATGCACAGTTATTCTCAATGTGTGCCCCTATTATTCATTAGCTGATAATATAAAATAAATCTGATGTTATTTTTAAACTACAGATCTATTTGTGGGCCGTAGCTCGATGCTACTACACACACACACACACACACAGTTCAAACTGCACACAGGTCTGTTAAGTTAAGCAAACGAAGGCATTAGAGCACGGTAAACCTCTCGGATAATGCATATGGGATTGAGAAGCATGTGCTTGGCGCTTCAGGTTTTAAAAAACGGCTGCGGAGGACCGCGAGGATTGAGGAGATTGTGAGACTAACCTGAGGAGGCCGCCATCTTCTTCTGCCCGAAACCAAAAGCATACGAAAGCGTGACGTCGTTGGGTCATGTGACTAATGCGCGCAGTGCTGTAGTAAGAGAGGAGGGGTGTGGCTCCACTGCAAATATCTTTTCAAATATATAATTTATATGACAGCATTATATCACAGTGTAACATTTAAGGCCGTTTAAGTAATTGAACTATTATGTCTATAGCATGTTGTCATGTTTTAGGTGGAGAAAATGTTTTTATTGGGTAATTTGTTTATCTCAGTCTCAAATACTAAATGTACAGATTATATACAATTCATAAGATGGTTAAATTAACCAAGTTGACACCATTTATTTTCATCCTGCTAGGCATCCGGTTAAATGTATTGCCATTGTATAAATAATCCAGCTATATCTGATAACTCCTGAAAACTATTCAATGCTTGACTTCCTGTGTGAGACTATACAGTTAACTAAAGTGTTTTTATAATGTCTATTTGTCTCACTATACACTGTTTAGGTTTTGCACCTTGTTTAAGCCATTCTTTGAGGTTTCAAATTTACAAACACCACTGGAAAGTCAATGCAACTGATTTAGGTCAGTGATTTGATGCTTTGCATGTTTATGTAAATAACAGCTATAAACCACACTATTTACAAAATCTTCTCTTGAACAACAAAACTCATTTATTGCATCCAGAAAGGCTCCATACATATGACTATTAACAATAATTGCGCTATAGAAAAAGAAAATAGGATAAAGCAAGTAACAAAAGAGGAAGCAGCAGCCAGGCATAGTAAGCATTCACAGAAGCCGAACAGTCTTTCCTGTGACTGTCAGATAATCTTCATCAGCAAGGGCTCTGAGGGCCTCATCAAACATGTCCTTAGTAATGGCCTGAAATTGGAGGAAAACATTTTTAGTCAAGATTTATAGTTGGATTATCTTATACGTTATTAGTATCATTAAAATAATAATAATAATAATAATAAAAAGCATACCGCTTCTGACTGGCCACGAAGATCGTCAAACAACTGTTGGTACTTCATAGCTGGTGTTTTGCCCTTTGACTGGATGAGCTTCTTCAGGGCCTGAGCCACTTCCTCCTTGCGCTTGCGTGCTGTAGCACTCATACCTGTACACAAACCAACAATCAAAACCATCAAGACTCTCTACTTTGCATGACATTCACATGTACTAGTTAAGAGATGAACTGAGGAACAGCGCTGATTATCTTATTTTTTAACAGAATGTTGCAGAGCTTATTATAAATTATTTATCCATGCACATCATTATTATATGCGGTGTTCTTTTCCTGGCTATGGAGGACCACCTCTACCATATTTAAAAATAAATACAGAAATAAATAAATGCTCAATAAATAAATAAGCATACAATTAATTGCCCCAAAAAATACAATAAACAAACAAATGTAGGTAGAAATTAAATTATACAGTGAGACATAAATGTATATATCTCTTTTAATTAGCTTCTTTATTTATTCACCTTTGTAATAATTACCTCATTTATTTATTGTCCGTTATAATCTTCAACTTTATTTATTAATTACTTATTTTTTAAAGTATTTATTTATGTGCATGTTATAATATTTTTGTCTGTTTTATTCTTCCTTTGTATTTTTTTACCCTATTTATTTCTTCAATGCTATTTATTTCTGCCTGTCGTTTTTACATTTCTGTATGAATTTCTGCCTCATTATGCAAATGAGGAGGGGCTGTGTCTTAAGGGGTCAACTTCTGCCCATTGGTTGGTTAGCATTTTACTGCATCGGTCGAATCTACATGCCACCGGCCACAGTCACAACAAAGATGGCTACCTACGATGAAGTTGTCAGTGAGCTGAGGCATTTAGCAACTGTTTTTGAAAACAATGCTAACGTTTGTATTGATTTTATTATTTTTCGTTTGGACGCTCTGACAGAACGTGTGTTTCAGTTAGCAGCACACATGGACACAGATGTCGACAATGTAGTTTTTCAGAATCTGGAGGAAGCGGCCCATCTTCTTAACTCGGTCACTAACGTCAATCACACACCTGGGATAGCTGGCCGCCCTTCTTATATGCTGCCTGTGGACGCCGTGGAAGGACTTTTACATGCGGGTTTGCCTGTTGGTGCCATTGCGAGGCTTTTTGGAGTCAGCGAAACAACAGTTTGTCGTCGGATGGCAGAGAATGACATAAGGTGAGTGTACCATTACATGTGATGCCAATAGAACCAGTGTGTGTAACGTTACCAAATCACAAGAATGACACAGGAGAAAGACAAACCCTTCCTAGCTTGTGTTAATTTACAAAGTTATGGAACTAAACAAGAATGCATAGAAAGTAACGTTAAGTCGCACACACAGTGACTTCAGACTCCACTTTAGACTCCACTTTAGACTCTCCTCAAAAGACTTCAGACTCCAGATGGCAGATGAGCAATGCTGAGCTAAACATGTTTACTCACCACAGGTTACTAACCTATTTTGCGTTCAGCGTTTCTTTGTTTGGGTCTTGTTGTGTGAAGTTTTAAAGCCAACGTTTATGATGAATGGTGGAACAGCTGCCGGTGTTTGTTGTCAACTCTCACTCACGTGCAGCCGCGCGCAGCAGATACTACGTGTTACGTAGGCAGGTTATAGGTAACGGAGGAAGCTCATCAGACGCTTCCTAAAAATAAACATTGTTCACGAGTCCCGCACCTCGAGTCCGAGTCGAGTCTGAAGTCTTTTGAGGAGAGTCTAAAGTGGAGTCTGAAGTCACTGTGTGTGCGACTTAACGTTACTTTCTATGCATTCTTGTTTAGTTCCATAACTTTGTAAATTAACACAAGCTAGGAAGGGTTTGTCTTTCTCCTGTGTCATTCTTGTGATTTGGTAACGTTACACACACTGGTTCTATTGGCATCACATGTAATGGTACACTCACCTTATGTCATTCTCTGCCATCCGACGACGAACTGTTGTTTCGCTGACTCCAAAAAGCCTTGCAATGGCACCAACAGGCAAACCCGCATGTAAAAGTCCTTCCACGGCGTCCACAGGCAGCATATAAGAAGGGCGGCCAGCTATTACAGGTGTGTGACTGACGTTAGCGTCCGAGTTAAGAAGATGGGCCGCTTCCTCCAGATTCTGAAAAACTACATTGTCGACATCTGTGTCCATGTGTGCTGCTAACTGAAACACACGTTCTGTCAGAGAATCCAAACGAAAAATAATAAAATCAATACAAACATTAGCATTGTTTTCAAAAACAGTTGCTAAATGCGTCAGCTCACTGACAACTTCATCGTAGGTAGCCATCTTTGTTGTGACTGTGGCCGGTGGCATGTAGATTCGACCGATGCAGTAAAATGCTAACCAACCAATGGGCAGAAGTTGACCCCTTAAGACACAGCCCCTCCTCATTTGCATAATGAGGCAGAAATTCATACAGAAATGTAAAAACGACAGGCAGAAATAAATAGGGTAAAAAAATACAAAGGAAGAATAAAACAGACAAAAATATTATAGCATGCACATAAATAAATACTTAAAAAAATAAGTAATTAATACAGGGTTCCTACAGGTTTCTTCAAGTTAAATTCAAGTCTTTTTAAGACCTTTTTAAGACCATTTATATAAAAAATTAATACCTATTTCACGTCCCTACCAGCAAAGAAAAACAAAATCCTTCAACTTGTGTTGATTTATTTTTCAAATGTGGAATGGGTAAAAGATAAGCCAAGCAGGTGTGAAAAATAAAAACATTTCAGTAGGCCACAAGAAAGTTTGCCGAACAATGTTAAGTTGTGTTTTAACATTAGCTAGCTACTTATTCTATGCTGGGAATATGGGGAACTGAGAGACCCCTGAACAATAAACATCGAAAATAATAATAATAATCGTGGTTGACAAATGAAACTTTTGAGGAAAAATACAATACGGAGAAGTTACATACAGCAGTGTTAATTTTGACAGCAAATTTTGATTTAGTTTTAGTCTCAGTGTTTTGACTAAAAATATGACAAACTAATTTTAGTCATACTTTAGTCATCTGAATTGTTTTAGTCTAGTTTTAGTTGACGAAATACAATAAGATTTTAGTGATTTTAGATTTTAGTTTTTTTTTTTTTTTTAAATCTACTGTAAACTAAATCTACAGTAGATTTAGTCGACTAAAATATAATGGGTTTAGGTAAATTGTAATGTGTTCATTTAGAATTTCTCAAAAATTTCCAAACCCATACACTCCCGGAGAAAACATATATTAACCTATTAATATGAATGATTTTTAAGTTTCAACAAGCAATACAGATACAGATTTAACTACTGTGACTTAAAAAAATATCTTAAAATTAAATAAAACCACTTTTCCTAAAGTAAAACACAGTCTTTTCAATGAATGATATATGCATTCTTTATAACAACTTACAAATAATTGTCTGCTTGAAACAATAAAGAATTATGTATGTATGAATTAAATTATTAATAATTAATCCTTATTAAAGCTATCAACAAACAGTAAATGCTTTTCTCTTTTTCTTTCGTTGCTTGATGAAAATTAATGACACAGACCGCATTATGTTTATTGCCACTGTCACTTTAAGACATCGGCCCATGTCCAATGACATGCGGATACGATTGCACTGTTGCACACCCGATACAACTGTTTAAGACATAACCGACATAGTTTACATGAATACTCTCCAAACCGGACATTTAGACATAATGTTGTGTGTATTTGTCCATTCAGACACGAAAGAGAGCTCAGTGCAGTACCCGCGCGCTGTATAGGTGTATATGTGCATGGCTCCACGCTACGGGTTGGTGCGTGGTTGGTTTACATTTTTAACATTTTATGAGACCGCGGGGTAGATCAGCACGTTACAGTACAAATTTGTGCATCTACCACACGCGCAGTGACGCAGGACATCAGTTCTGACTGGATCGCTTCCCAGATCGACACTATTTAACATTTTCATCTAGTTTTTATTCGTTGACGAAAATGTCAATAGATTTTTGTCATAGTTTTTGTCATTCAAAACTAGGTTTTATTTAGGTAGCGTCTCGTTTTCGTCAGTGAAAAATGTCGTTGAAAAAAAGTTATTATTTTAGTCAATGAAATGAACACTGACATACAACACAATTTTTAAGTCCCAGACATCAAAATTCAAGACTTTTTAAAGACTTTTTAAGGTATTATTTCCAAATTCATAAATTCAATGCTTTTAAGGCTTTTTAAGACCCCGCGGGAACCCTGTAATAAATAAAGTTGAAGATTATAACGGACAATAAATAAATGAGGTAATTATTACAAAGGTGAATAAATAAATAAACTAATTAAAAGAGATATATACATTTATGTCTCACTGTATAATTTAATTTCTACCTACATTTATTTGTTTATTGTATTTTTTGGGGCAATTAATTGTATGCTTATTTATTTATTGAGCATTTATTTATTTCTGTATTTATTTTTAAATATGGTAGAGTTGGTCCTCCATCCCTGGCGTGTCTCGGAGGAGAGTGGGACTAAACATCATCCACAACTGACTGCAAACTTTTTCTTTTTTACATTTTTTTCCTCATTCCAGAAGCCGTTTTACTCGGATTTACATCACAATAGAAAAGACTATTGCAACTTTTGTTTCATGCAGATTTTAAAAGGGAAATAACAATAATTATTATTTTTAGGGCTGTTAATTTAATGGGTTAACTTAGTTATGGGAAAAAATAAAGTTACAATTATTAACGCATTTATCGCCCCAGACCTACACGTCATCTAAGTTTATGTGTAATAAATTCTATGTTAAAATTCTGTTAAAATTTTTTTTTCTAAAGCTACTTTTTGTAATGTCTATTTGATGCTTTTCTCATTTAACACAATAATGACCTTAATTTATCTTTTGGTCAGCCAAATTTGAAGTGCGATTAATTAAATTAATTAATTGGATTACAAATTTGAATCGCTTGACAACCCTATATATATATATATATATATATATATATATATTAGTGCTGGGCAACGATTAAAATTTTTAATCGCGATTAATCGCATGGTTTTCTTGCGATTAATCGCGATTAATCGCATTGTTATGCGCAAAATTGAATAATGACTTCTAAAGTAGTGTATTGCGCACTTTTGATTTAAATGTACTGCTATATACACAAAAGTGCAATAACTTTAAACAAATAAGGTGCTTTTATACCAGCAGTATTCCCTTTACACAGTAATCTCAACTTAAACATTAATGAAATCAAATATTTAAACAAAGCTATTTGCCACTGCCAGGGCATTACCTTTTATCTAGTTTGTTAAAACGAGTCCAGTTTTCTTGTTTTTTTTCTGAACAGCTATCTTTTATCAGGGAGCAGCAGAAACAGTCTATGTAGTAGTCAGAGGTCATGATCACTACTATATAAGTCGACCAACGTTACTTATAGTAGCTTAGGTTTGGTCATGCCATGGTTTCCCACGTAAGATTACATTAAACAGAGTAAAACAAACAATTTATACTTTATACTCACGCCGTAGCTGTGTAGCGCGCGTACACTTCGGCGTACCCTGACGTGCACCTCTCCAAAAATGTAACGTCAATTCTACGTGTACCGCAAGCGCTGTGATTGCTAGAACCGCTCCCCGGGTTTCACATGCTCCCTCTGCATGTGTAATTGCGCGTCAACACGGACAACGACGCAGAGATATAAATGAAAACCAACGCGTAGTCTATAGCGTATTGTCTTCGGCGTAAGTCCGACGCATTAGTATAAATCAGCCAAGAGTGAGGTGAAGTGGTCGAGCACAAGGTGCAGCGACAAGCGGGTGCGTTCCTGTGAAACCTTTGCGGTCATGCTCGCCTCACGCACGCGCCCGCGCCCGCTCGTTGCCGAAGTTGAATTGTCTATAACTTTTTATAAAGGACACGCAGCACAAATCATTAGAAGAGAGACTGATCCTCGGCTCGCTGTTAGTGAGTTTCCAGAATCTAAATAGTTATTATCTATAGGTTTTATAGGTAATATCCATAGAGCGCCTGTCATTCACTCGCGGAGCGCAACCCTTTAACTGTTCACCTGAGAGAACCTGCCTCTCTCCACTGCTTGTTTGGGTGGGTTATTTGCTGGCTGACCAACATCCCACCCCTCCTGTGATCATGGTTTGACTGTAGGCCTATGTGTATTCAGAGCCAGTGAGCAACGGACTTTCAAAATAATAATAATAAAAAAAAACTGCGTTAACGTGCGATAAAAAAAATTGTCGGTATTAATTAATAAATGCGTTAACGCGACAATAACGCGTTAACTTGCCCAGCCCTAATATATATATATATATATATATATATATATATATATATATATATATATATATATATAGGTATATCTGCACAAGACAATGAGACCATGTGACTCAACCTGACCAGTACAGACAGTTGTCTAACTCGTACCTGTGGTGAGGATGGAGATATCCACGAATCCTGTCCTGGGATCAGTGGCAGACTGTTTCAGGGCCTCTCTGTGTAGTCTCTTGGCTTCCTCCACATCGATGGTTTCGACTTTGCTTGAGAAACGCACTTTAGCGTGCGCTTCAGACAGTCTGATGAGAGACTCCAGCTGACGGGGGTACGCGGACACCATACCTCTACCGCTGCCGATCTTACGCATGTCTACATAGGCCTGCAAGGGTCAAAATTAAAAATGGCAAACATTAAATATTACATGTGACACTATACTACTCCAGGTGCCTTGACCTATATTGTGTTTATATACCTCAATAAGGGCCTGACTAGCTTCCTCGTTGAGTCGGGGATGCACAGATGTACGAGCAAAGGCGATGTAGTCTTTCAGCATGGCCATGTCCAGATGCTCCTCTTCAATCTGCTCTTCACTCTGATAATACAGACCCACGAGATGGTGTGCGAGACGTCTGTCATACGCCTCGTCCTGAGGGTCCAGCATTAGGAAGATCAAATCAAACCTAAGAACAAGAGATTTTTTTGAGAAACACTTGGATGAGGCTTCAAAAAGCTGGGGGTTTCAACATTGATAATATTAAGAAATGTTCCTTGAGCAGCAAATCATCATATTAGAATGATTTCTGAAGGATCATGTGACACTGAAGACTGGAGTAATGATGCTGAAAATTCAGCTTTGATCACAGGTATAAATCACATTTCAAAAATAAAAGTTACTTTTAATTGCAAAAATATCAGAATATTAGTGTTTTTACTGTATTTTTGATCGAATAAATGCAGCCTTGGTGAGCAAAAGAGACTTATTTTGAACGTAGCTCACAATCAAATCTAATCTTGATGGATAAAACATTTCCCTCCCTACCTTACATCCCACTCAATTGTCGGAAATTGATAGAAATACATAATATTATGGACATTAACTGTTGTAAATACTGTCATGTTTTGTTTTTACCTGGACAGAAGTGTGTGAGGCAGCTGGATGTTTTCTATAGTCGTCTTTTTGGGGTTCCACTGAGACTCCACCGGATTGGCTGCGGCGAGGACGGAGGTCCGAGCATTAAGTTGGCAAATGATCCCAGCCTATGACACAAAAACTTTATTATCTGTCCTAACAAAATCATTCACTCAAGTTATTGTTTAAGCATCGCCCTCACCTTGGCAATAGAGAGCGTTTGCTGCTCCATGACTTCATGCAGCACAGATCGCGTGCTGTCGCTCATCTTATCAAACTCGTCGATGCAGCAGATGCCGTTGTCACTGAGCACGAGCGCTCCGGTCTGCAGAACCAGCTGCCGGGTTTCCGGGTCCTTCATCACATAGGCTGTGAGGCCGACGGCGCTGGATCCTTTCCCGGACGTGTACTGCCCGCGAGGAACGAGGTTAAACACGTACTGGAGCAGCTGGGATTTACTGGTACCTGGATCGCCACAAAGCAGGATGTTGATCTCTGCGCGGAAGTTCCCGCGGCCTGTCTGAGTGAAGTCCTTACGGGTCCCACCAAATAACTGCAACAGGATGCCCTGAAAAAAATGCCTACCATCAACTCACATCCTGAGAAACATTTAATTATATCTGTTGTAAGAAAAATAAAAACGAAGCAGGCTTAACCAGTAACTATTAAAACTCACTTTCTTGATGTCCTCGTGTTCATAGATGCTGGGCGCCAGGGCAGAGGACAGGCGTTCGTAGACGTCCGGTTTTGCGGCTAGTTCTTTGAGCATGGCGACTCTGTCTTTAGTGAAGAGCTTCTGGTCACTGTCCTCATCCAGCCCATGAAGACGCTTCTCATCTGTCTTGCGGAAGTGAATGGCATCGATGTGGGTTTTGTACACAGACTTCACCTGGCTCTGCCGTGGGTTCAGACGCATAGGGGCGGCTCTGTAAATGCCTGAGGAGAATAACAGACATGATGGTTAGTCTTCACAAAATACCAGTTCTCACATAATACAAAACTCATTTTTTACCTTTATTTAAGAAAAATAAACTAAGCCTAAAAAAAACAAAAAAAACATATATATATATATATATATATATATATATATATATATACTGCATGGAGCATATTATAATGATTTCTGAAGGATCATGTGACACTGAAGACTGGAGTAATGGCTGATGAAAATTCAGCTTTGCAGAAGAAAGAAACTCATAGAGGTTTAGAACAACTTGAAGGTAAGTGATGACAACATTTTAATTTTTGGGAGAACGATCCTGTAGCACTACATTTACATTTATGCATTTGGCAGACGCTTTTATCCAAAGCGATTTACATTGTATTCAAGGTACACATTTTACATTTTTGTCAGTTCTTGCTTTCCCTGGGAATCAAACCCATGACCTTGGCGTTACTGTTTGAGCTACAGGAAGGCACTACTGTTATATAAGACCACATAAAGCTTAAATGACAACAGGACGTACCAGTGATGTTTATTCTGTCTCCAGGTTGCACTTTGTCCACTAGGTCATTGTGAGCGTAGACAACTGTGGTGTGGGGCGTCTGACCAGCTGGCATGTCCTCTGGAGATTCCTGCAGTTTTATCTATCACATATATAAAAAAACAGAAAAGTCCCCATTAATGCTTGCCTTCATAATTGGTCTCAATTTTTGTTCTGGTCAACTAGTAAACAAATGCCATTACAAAAGAAACCCTTTCTTAACCAGCATGATATGATGTGCAAAAAAAACAACAACCTCAACAGCACTATTTAGTTAAGTTGATAAATGAAAACAGAACATGACTGCCAGTACTGGTCGGGTTGGGTCACATGGTCTCATATATAATGTGGAGACCACTAGTATGAAAACATACAATAAAAATCCCAACAACTCACCATTTGTTTGTCGGAAAAGGCTGAGCGGTTATGCACCAGTGCCATGCTGTGTGTGGTGTTGCAGTTGCGGCAGACGGCAGGTTCAGCGATGCGTCCGCGGTCCACCTCCACACGCGTGTTAAACGCACACACCTGACAGCGGAAAAACGCCTCCTGCATCTCAGGGATCAGCTGAGAGGTGCGGATCACCATCCCACTGATAGTGATGAGCTGGTCAATATCTGAACGGAAACAAGAGATGATGATGTGACGGGTGCACTCATTCATCAGTAAACATCACCAGCTTGCTGGGTTTCTTACCTTCAGGGTTGAGTGCGCGCATGTTTCTGGTTTTCACAGCGCTGTAGGGACGCACCTGGATCTGATGCTCCAACACAGAGTCAGGGAAACGGTCAAAGAAGAGCTCATTGACGGCCATGTCGAAAGTGGGGATGACTTCCTGTAAGGATAAGAGTGAAAGACTTTTAATAGTCAAAGTGACAATATAATAAACTAGGGGTTTATGTTTTTAAAGAAATCTCTTCTGCTCACCAAGGCTGTATTTATTTGATCAAAAATGCTATTCTATAAATAATATTGTGAAATTTTATGTTTTCTTATTTTAATATTTTAGAATATATTTATTCCTGTGATGCAAAGCTCCAGTCATTACTCCAGTGTCACATGAAGAAATCATTCTAATATGATGATTTGCTGCTCAAGAAACATTTATTGAAAAAAGTTGTGCTGCTTCATATTTTTGTGGAAACCAAATTTTTTCAGGATTCTTTGATAAATAGAAAGTCCAAATAACATTTATTTGAAATAGAAATCTTTTGTAACATTATATAAATGTCTTTACTGTCACTTTTGATCAATTTAATGAACCCTTGTGGAATAGAATTACTAATTTCTTAAAAAAAATAAAAATATTAGTGCGTATTCAGACCTGTTGAATATTTGCTTTGTTTCGAAACAGGGATTTAAATTGTCACAATGTTGCAATTTCTTGGTTCGATTCACTTTCGCAAGGCAACATTTCTGAACAGACCAACAGCCTGGTTCGTGGGTCAGATTGTTTTCTCACCACAAGCGAACCTCTCCACCTGGTTCAGGTGATCTTGGACCAATTGTTTTGGTGTGAATCTGAGCATGTGATTTTAGCGTGTTCATATATGCCTAAATGAACTGAACTAATGCACCAGGTTCCGAATCAAACGCTCCAAATGAGTCAGGTGTGAAAACACACTTACGGAGGCCAATCTTTTGAACGGTAGTGTCAATTTGTATATATTGGGCTGATTTCCCCTGATGCTGCGGTTGGTCTTACCTGCGGATAACAGATCAGCTGGCGGTAGAGATCAGCGTCAAAAGTCTGAATGTGACTGCAGTTCACATTCAATACCGGCTCTCCAACAACACTGATCTGAGAACACAAACAAATCTTCAATATTATTACACAAGAACTGGATATTAAGGATTTTGCATGACCAAACATGAACTACTTCACATCCAAGCGACCAATTGTTACCCCTTTTGAGCCTTTCTAATGAGCACTGCACTTCTCACCTCATCCAGCTTCTGCATATAGAGAGGCTCATTCAGATCCAGACCAGCATTCTCATCCTCTTTGGAGTCGGGGTCTGTGAAATGCTGAAGGAAACGCTGAAAAAACAATAATACAGTTTCTCAACAAAAGGTCATTTAGCCATGGACAAGACAAGCTTTCTGTCAGTCATCTGTGGATGGGTGTAGTTACTCAGACTTCAGCCACACCTGAAACTTCTCCTTGCAGGTTCCCACATTGACATCAGTCCCCCAGATCACCAGCCTCTGTCCCGCGGCTCCTGTCCCCTGTTCACTGCCGGCCGCTGCGTCTCCAGACGGCTGAAAATCACCAGATACACACACACAAATTTTACATATTGATTTTTATGGATGTGATTGTTCTGTATTCATATGGATTAGTGTTATTTTAGCACAATATATGCTATTGCAGTTAATTTCTGTATACCATCTATACACTATTATATTTATTAATATTTTAAATTAGCTTTCTATTTTCAGTGTTTATTTTCAATTTTAAGTAATTTTGTTATTACGTAATTTAATTCAGTTTTTATTTCCAGTTAGCAATTTTAGTGCTTCAAATTAAACATTTAATTTTAACTTGCCATGGCAACATTTCTCATTTTAGTTTCATTTATATTTTAGCTTTTTTTCCAATGAACAAAGGATTTCTGCATTTTTCAACCTTAAATATGACCCAGTACAATAGTATTTTTGCAATGATACATTTCTTCAATAATCTGTTCAATTATTGTTTCATAATTTTAATTTGTTGAATTTTTAGAATTTTAATAATAAAATTATAATTTTGAATACCAACCACCGTAATTTTTATTTTCGTATAGTCATATTGAATGGGATTTTTTTTTTGTCTTTGATCACATCCTGATTGACACCCATGAACAAACCACAAAAATAAATCCATACACTTAAAACACAGTAAAATATGAACACTTAGACCTTATAAGTTTATATAACACTTATAAGATATATTTTGAAAAATGTTAATAATTCATTACATTTATATAGCGCTTTTCTCTGCACTCAAAGCGTTTTACATGGAAGCACTTTACATACTTTCCCAACTATTTCCTACAACAGAAGACTAAAACACTTGAACATGAGGGTGAGTAAATGACAAAATTTTCATTTTTGGGTGAACTATCCCTTTAACAAATTACATTTATTAAAAACTCACCCAGGGAGTCAAAAATGAAAAGATTCAACTCTAAAACTAACTGACAAATAATAAGGACTTTCCCTCACCGGCTCCGAGTGCATGTCGACCTGCGGGCCTTTCCGCACGGATCCCAGGTCGGGCCGCTGCCGTGCTGGTGTCCCGCGTATGCCGCTGCGGGGCGTTCCTTCCACCCTGGAGCTGGGAGTGCCGTACATCAGCGGAGAACTGGCATCGATCTCACTCTGCAGGACTGGATGGAACAAATCCTGATGTTTAGAGATCTTCCCCCAATTCAAATACATGAGCAATTCATTTCAATGCAAATATGATGTTGAGTTTGAGTCGTACCAGAGCGTGGAGCCATAGGGCTGGAGAACAGCGAGTTGTCCATGGCTGGAGATGTGGGCATGGGCTGAAGCTCTGTGGACGTGTCATGGGCTCTGGAGCGCTGAGACGGCGGGGAGAGGGGGTCCTCGCTCGCGGCTGCAAACACACAAACCTGGTTAGCAACTGTCAAAGACAAACCTGATGAGAAAATACTAAGAATTAAAAACCACATGCATGCCAGCATATAGTGAATGGTGTGGACTCACGGGTCGGAGGGTCTCTCTTACGGGTCTGAGATGATGGTGAAGACATCTTGACTCAAAACTGAAAAGTTAAAACTCAGAATTTGTGAACTGGAACAAAAATTCATTTAAATGATTACTAAACTAATCGTTGATCAATCATTAAATATTACATTATATAAACAATTTAATTTGAACAACTTCAGTTCATAAAAATTATAATAGTTGCATGTTTAGGTAACACTTTATTTTACAGTGTCCTTGTTACATGTACTTACCACAGTAATGACATTAAATTATGCATAATTACATGCAACTAACCCTAAAACAAAACTAATTCTAAGCCCATAGTAAATACATGTTGTTAGTTAATATTACTCAGTACTTAAATATATAATTGCACAGTAACAATGACACCTTATAATACAGTTTAGCATATAATATATTTATTATACAGTTTCTGCATATAAAGAGGCTATATATGTATATATACTCTCTATATCTACATATAGAGAGTATATACCTTATACGTTAATGACTTGTGACTTTTAGTTATTATAAATTGTCAATATTTTTGTATTGACAACAGGCCTATTATTTTTTTTCCCCAAAAGGAAACTAATTAGATCATTATCACATCACTGTGATACCTTTACGAAAGATGTCAATGCATCACACAAAAAAATTAATAAACAGTCATTTTGCCAACAGATTCTAAAATAATACTAATGTTTGCATGAGATTCACAGGGAATAAACCAGACACAGACTTCATATTTAAACTACGTGTAAATCAACACAAAAGAACATAACTAAGATTAATTATGTAAACACATCTGGCAAAGGAATATGTGGGTTTTATTAAGAAGGATGAATATTAACTTTGTAACAGTGAATGCGAACAGCAGTAGCACGCTGCATCTCATACAATGGCATTACCGAGTCTTTAAACTAGAATACAAAATAACAATTATTTTAAACCATAACACACTATGTTAACGCCCGGTTGATCAAGATCGTTCTCGGGTCCTCGTGATTACGTTTACTTTTTAAAAATACGTTTAGTTTATAACACAACATTACACTTACCGTTCGCACGGTTTCCCTTCGGATGTGAATGGTGGCGCGAAACTGTCTGTGACGTAAATTTCGCGGGGAAATTTTGACCAACCAAGAATAGGCTCCTCACTATCAGTCGAGAGGGGGAGAAGTGCGATACGTGGGTACACAAATCCTATACAAATCGTTATTTCTTAGATTACGCAATAAAATTGCAATTATATATAGTTAAAATGAAAGTAAACTCTTTTTCAAACGTTCTTAATAGCAGACTGACAATTATAGAATGGGTGACTTAAACGAATCCCATCAACTGTTTGGTATAGTCCGACGTTTTCGCGGGAAAGAACATCAACAATATAAGTAAATAAGGTAATTCCTCTGACATCCACTAGATGTCTATGTGGTTGACAAGATAAAGTGACTCAATGAGCCAGATCACATTCTCTGGGCAAATGTAGCCTACTAGTATGTGATTGTAGTATGTGACAGAACAACAACTGTACGTCCCTTAGAAAACGATTTTCTTTTGATTCTCTTTGCTTTAATCGGACTATCGGACTTCCTTTGTTGTATTTTGTGTACTGAATTTGTTCGTTCAATGTGAGTTCTAAAATAAAATAAACACCCAGATGAAAAGAACACATAACAGCTCACATCAGACACACTACTACAGCTAATAATAACAATAATAATAAACCAAAAATAATTTTTTACTTATTTATTTAGGTATTCTGGTAATGGCGCATTAAATTCGTTTTCTCTCACCGATCCTTCTTTGTACACATACATACGCATTCTAACATGTCCTGCAACATAAAGTTTTTAAAGTTCGTTTTTCAATTTTTTTATTCTTATATATACACACATGTATGCTGGTAGTGGCGCATTAAATGACTTTCTCTTCCACACATGCATACGCATTCAAACATGTCCTGCTACAACACCAAGTTCTGACAGTTCTCTCAGTCTCTTCTCGTGTGCTGGTAGGCGTTCCTGCACACCCGACTCTCCTCAAATAGGAGCCCGGGCGGAACAAGTGACTGCCTCTGGACATTCACTGGCTTCTGGAAGGGGGCGTTGATGCTGTGACGCAAGCCGCGCGCTAGTACTTATGCGCGAGGACGGCAGAGTTTCGATAGAGAGCTACGAGGACTAACACCTGTGCGAGAGACAGCCAGACTTTTGGAGATACGCGCTGGGTGCGCTTAACAGGGTGTGATTGCTCGAGACACTTTGGGGTTTTTTAAACTGCCAGGGGACTCGGAAGGGATCTGCTGATTTTGTTACCATCTGAGTGAGTTTCATTACGTCCATGTCTGACATATACAACCTGGACTCGCAGTGCGTAACGCCACCATGCAACATGAGCTGGGCCATGGAGCCTGCCAATTTCTATGATAATAAAGTGATGCCAGGTGATGCAAAACCCGGGGGCGAGCATGGCATGTCCCAGGACAATAACAACAACAACAACAACAGCAGCATGATGGAGCTTAGTAATGCTCCTGCCATCTACGACGATGAGAGCGCGATCGACTTCAGCACCTACATCGAGTCCATGTCCACGGTCCCGCTGGAGATCTGCAACGACGAGCTCTTTGCAGACTTGTTCAACAACACCATGAAGCAAGAAAAGCCTGACTTTTACACGCAGAGCATCGCTGGCTTTGCGCAAAAGAGCTCGGAGAGGCTCCAGCACCAGGACGGGGGGTTTGGCAAGGGCGCGTTTTGCGCACCGATCAAGAGGGAGTCAGACTGGAGCGACAGCGACCAATCCTCATCCTTACCATCTCAGATCGAGACGTGCGCGCAGACGTCCGTGAGCCTCATGCACACGGGACAACCCACACCTCCCACCACACCTGAGCCAGAACCCGTTAGCCACAGGAGGCCGGGGAAGGAAAAGGGCAAAAAGACTGTCGACAGACACAGCAATGAGTATCGGCAGCGGCGCGAGAGGAACAACATCGCCGTGCGTAAAAGCAGGGACAAGGCGAAGCAGCGCAACATGGAGATGCAGCATAAGATGATCGAGCTGAACGCGGAGAACGAACGCCTGCACAAAACGATCGATCAGCTGTCGCGAGAACTAGGCAGCCTCAGAAACTTCTTCAAACAGAGACCCGAACTTTCGTTTGGGACGGCGGCACGCGCGGCTGTTGACAGTCGGTGACGCGCGTCAGAAAACCTGCCAAAACATACCTCAGTGAACTTGAATTACTATGTTCTTCTGTAGCAGACTTGCATTAAGTTACGCATTGGATGATGGACTTTGGCACCGCACGGTGTCTTGATTATTTTTGTGAATGTTTTTGTATTCTAAATTATTACAGAAAAAAGCTTCATATATGTTTTTATGGTACTTGTTTTATAATTCCCCAAAACTTCGTATTAATGCCAGAGCATGTTTGAAATTGTACAGTGTGTACAAATGTATAATAAAACGACGTCAAATTTCAAAAAGATCTATGTGAACGCGCATGTTTGCACGGGGGCGGGTCTGAGGGGGCGTGGTCCTTTGAAAGGTCCAGCTGTCAATCAGTTCAACGATTGTCATATGTGGTTTAAGGAATAGCGATTATGGATTTATGGGTAAAATAATGTTTGCTGTAAACATTAGAGAGACATTCATTTTTTGTTCTACAACATAAACTATTCTGTCAGACATCAAAGGCAAATTTCGAAGCTGCTGTTTCTGCTTTTAAGAAGTTGGTAAAAAAAGGGCTACAACTACCACAAAGGTGAACGTTTAAGTGCCTGATGAATTGAACAGCAATTTACATTAGGAAAAAAAACAAACAATGGTATTCACAGGAGAAGCATATTTAATGTATTTATTGCTTACAATATCTATAAATGTTCTTTTACTTTAAAGTCAGTTGTTGTCGAGTGAAAAAGGTGTAGCATTTTATACTAGTTTACAGTTAGACATGGCCCTAGATTCATTAATGTGCCCACTTTAGAATCAATTCACTGACATAAATAATAATAATCATTAACCATAATACAAATGTCCATAGAGCATATGTGATATACAAATGACCATAGAACATTGTTGTAGTGTAATGATTATCAGTGAGTCAAGAAGTAGGAATACAATTATCAGTTAAAATTATCAAACATTTAACAATTATCTATTGAAATGGTTAAGAAAAAAAAACATTGGTTGATCTTTAATGAAAATGACTTCAGTTATTTGGAGGCATAACACTTTTTATTTATAGTGAATGTAGGTATTCAACTGTCATAGAGAGCAATACATCAATAAGGCAGATCAGAGCTTGTTTAAACTTTCTTTTTTGTTCAAATCATTTAACTTAAACCACCATAATGTGTCTAGAAGCAACTTTTGGCAATTGATTGACAACAACAAATGTATTTTATCAGCTTATACTGGGCATCACATGAGCATCTTTCATACGAATATTAATTAGATTGTGGTTTCAAAACTACAGGGTCCAGAATGATCGTTCAAAAAGTAAGTTGGTTCAAGTGGTAGAGTTATTCTGGCACTATGCCCTTTTGTTTATTTACATACATTTGGAAGTAAGGCAAGACACAATATTAACAGATGAGTGTGCTAGTCAGTGCAGGTCAAAGGATAACTCCTCCAAACCCATCCAAACCGTGTGACTTCTGTTCACCACATGGACGAAGGTGCCGAGAGGACCGATTTCAGACCCAAGAACATTTTCCACACTGTAACCCTGTCAAACAAACAGACCACACAAAACAAACAAACAATTAACTCTCAATTAAAAACAGAAACAGAGTGACTTCTGTCTAGGCCAGAATCTTACCTCGGGACACCTTGTCGAGTTCAAGAGAGAATTAATGGTCTTTTGCTGCAACTGAAACATGCACATGAATGCATTAATATCATCATTTAATTCACACAATGTGGAAGGAATACTGTATGAAACATTAATAGTGTCTGTTAACCTACAGAAAACCAACGGAAATCATTTAGACTCAGGAAATCAACCCTGTCTGACCTTGTCTAATCAAGCATTTTGAGAAATTTGCACTTGACAGCCCTTGTTTGACAGCGTTAGACAAGATAATCCGAAGGCTTTATGTATGTAAATGCACTGCTTCTTTTACACAATGATAGTTGTATCAATCAAACGCATTAAAAAATAGCTTAGTATTAAGTGAATCAGTATTAATTTAGACTTTATTAAGACAATCAGTCTTGGTGCTTCTTGAAGAAACAAGTGAAAATAACAATAAAAATCAATCTGACATTTGAGAGCAGAATATGTAAACTTTCCCTTTCATGCATAAGTAACTCAGTGGTCCAAAATAGTAGTATGCTTCATAAGTTTATTCCAGTTCTGTGGGTGCGAAACACATCTCTGATAACATACGAGAGGTATCTTGTTAAATCTGTTCCATAATATGCGGCCCTCCGCTATCGCTGAAATTTCCAGGAAATAAAACAGAATGAAGATAAACTCTCGATGACACACTAGTTTCTGCACGAGTGATTAAATCATGCTAGCTTCACTTTCTTGAGTGTTTATGTTCATCCTTCTAACATAATTTGAGATGTAGATACAGATGTCTTAGAGTTTATTTTCAATGAGAGTAAAATTAGAATCTCACGAAACCCATCTTGAAGCGGTCGGTGGCAAAAAAAAGAAGAAAAATATTTGACATAAAATGCACTACTGATTTTTTTTACTTAATTTTCAAGATAATTAAACACCCCATTCCCATTACAAACGCATAATGTGAAAATATCTCATTCTTGTTACAGTCATGTAAATACAATATTTATTCCCACTATGTGAATACACGTTTTGTACATAAAGCAGGTGAAAGCATCTCACCTTGACTTTGACAGTACAGTGGCTCAGTGAGGAGCAGCTCAGAAACACCTCCAGCTGCATCTTTATGGTCGCTTCATCCATCACTGCTCCACATGCTGAACAGAGGAATCCTTTCCTAGAAACCAGAACACCAACAGATGCAACTTTTATTGTTGTTATTCAAATGTTTGAGTCTTTTTCAGTTTGAGGGCTCAAAGGCACCATGATTCATCACTTCGGCTTTACTATTACACTGGAATGTGAAAACAATTTAGCCGTGCAGTGGGTTGTGATTAAACTCTAAGTAATGGAGGCATCTTACACATTAACTCTGAACAGACACAGGTCAACAACCTTATGGACCGTATAGACCTTATGTAGCCCTGCCCCTTTTCAGCACTGAGCTCGTTGTCTTTTGTCTTCCGGTCTGTATTTTCACAGCGATCTTGCCTATTTATAAATGAACGGCTCATTTTAAAATCTTCCCGGTATACTGACATTTGTTAAGACATCTGCTTTAAACATTACAATCCTCATGATAACTTTCGTTAACTTTACATCAAGTAAATCCACTTCAAAAGCTAATTACTCCTGGACAGCAATCCCATAGAGATATACAGAGCGACCGCAAAAACGGAAGTTCAAAGACAATATTCCAAAGATGGCGGCGCCCTTGTTTCTCTGGCGCATAAGGTCTATAAGACGAACACATGCATCCGGCATTCCATGAAGTCGACATGCAACAGTGTTCACATCCTATTTTACTTCCATAATCTGACATGTTTCTGAGTGAAACAAGACATTTAATGTATGGGACTTGAGTTATTTCACATGCACATAAAGTAGCCAATTACAACCAATCATAATAGAGCTCATTTACATACAGAAGTTACGCATTTAAAATCATCATCAAATCAAAACTATTCTAATGGAATATTGCAGTATTTATCATAACTGTTTTATCCATGCACATCATTTTTTGTTTAATTCATGTGCCTTATAATCTTTAATCAAAATAACTTCCTCTCCCTCTTGCAGCGACATCGCTTTTCTCTAATGATGCGTTTCCTGGCGTGAGGGCGGGGCAACCTGTCACTCACATGAGATCCATCAATAGCAAACCACAACCAGCCAATCAATTCCACATGGGCAAAATCATTTTTCTTGGTTGAGAAGCCAATTCACTAGAATATATGGAAGAAAAGACGGGCAACTTCCGTTTCATAACGACTTTAATCTTAAGGGTCAACGAGAAGGGAGAAAAACGGTCATGTCAAACTACATCATAAGTGTTTTTTGTGGCTTTGGGAACAAAATAAAATGCCACAAACATGTCCCCTATAAATTAATGCACTTTGGGAAAACTCAATTTCCTAACTTAGTAAAGAAAGCATTTGGGACTCAATAAACACTTCATTTTATTAGATGACACGAGAAGGAATTCGCAGCTGTGATGCTGTTGTAATAATGTCTGTAGGCATTTCTACACAACAGGTATTAAAGATCTTCCTTACAGTGCTTAACACTTTAAGAGAACAGTTCTTAAAATGGAAAGGTTCTATGGATCTTACATGTTCTTTATGGAACTGTAAATACCAATAAAGAACCTTTATTTCTAAGAGTGTAGATTGAACTTCAATTTGTCCGCATATCCCTGCCACTGTCTATGCTGTAGGTTGACGATCACTTAGGATTGTTTCTTGTCTTTAAAGTTCACTGGTTTGGACTTAGAACCGGTCTAGCACAGAACTTTGGACTTACTGTTTTTCTCGAGTCTCTAAACGGCAACTCTCACACCGGCTGCAGGTGGGCCAGGAGAACGCTGTGCTTTCGTCCACTGCAACAATCACACCTGCACATTAACATATGCAAATCACACATTCATTACAATTATTTAATTGATATAATTGACTTAAATCACTTTGCTGGATGATTGCAGGATAAACCATGCATTGTGTTAGTACCTAACAAAGTTATAAGTAATAATAAATAGTGATATTATAAGCCCATTCTGTTATTTTTACTACTAATTTAGCTAATTACTGCTATTTCTGATTTATCCTCAAAGCCAATACTACTGTGAAATTATGAAATACTATACCCAAAGGAATCATGGCACATCAACATATAATTAAATAGTTTGTTTCTTCAAACTTCTGAGAACTTTCAAATTTAGGACATTTTCTGACAAATAACATCATTCAAGCTGTAACACGCAGCACACAAGGACACATCTATGTTAGATAATACACAACAGGCAGAGTGATAAGACCCCTGCATGAACCTCTGCTCTCTGGAGAATCCTCCGGCACACAGCCAGAAGCTGAAGTTGCTGACCACTGCAGAAGATTATTTGTGCTTGTTACACTTTCGAGTCAGATGATTTGTCTTATCTACAGGGTGAAAGACATTTAAAGTCTAACATGGAGTGTCAAATATCGCATTTCTATTCTTCAGCAGAACATGGAAAAACTGAACATAATGTCTGCATGAAACCTGTGAGAGCGTCAGTGTGGATGAACATAACATAACATATAACATAACATATAACATAACATAACATAACATAACATAACATAACATAACATAACATAACATAACATAACATAACAGATTGGTTTTAGTGATTATGCTTATTCTGCATTTGGAAAAGCGGTGAAACTAATTATTACAGAAAATTATCCATAATTGGGGATCGTTTACAGAATGAAAAACAATACAGTGAGATTGCATCACTTTGCATGAGTTAAAATAATATAAGAGAATGAACAGAGCACTTTGTAACAAAATGAGACTTTTATATCTCAAAACCGGGCAAAAAGACAAATTTCCTTCAATGTGGGGGAGAAAGATCTTTAAAAAGGAAAAGCACATGACAAACCACAAGAAGGTCCCTAACAAAGCATCAAGAACAAAGCCTGAGCCAACAAACAACTGGTTTCGTTTAAATGAACAAACATGCTGTATCCCCCGGAGATCTGGTTCTGTCAGGCTGGACCGCACCAACTCCTCAAAAACAGGGGAGGCTATGGGGGGAATATACCAACCTGTGACAGAGCAGAGAGAGTATGGGAGGGTTTCTGGACCCAGGTGATCCAGTATTATGGGCTGTGGTATGGAGAAAGACGGGTCCTCTGGTTCCAGTTGGATTACTGTCTGATCGCAGCAGAATATCTGACCTGGTTTAGTGAAAGGAGCAGTAACATAATTAATGTCACAGAACATTCTATACATGCTTTTGAGCAAAGACAACATGAAGATTTATGAAGGAAAACTCTAAATCTCAAAATAGTTCAGATATGAAGAAGCAGAACCAGAGAGGATTTTCTGCTTGAATGGATTACATTCAGAAGTGCTGAACTTTTCCTTAAAAAAACCCCCCGACAAACTTGACTTGTCATGCATTAAAATCTCATGAAAACATGTCCAGGTCATATTTCAACCCCCTCAAAAAATCAAAAGGGGAAACAACATTGCATAAACCAAATGAAGCCTATTTTTTGGACCATTAAGATTTTGTGACATTATTAAGCACAAATTCCAATATGATTTGTTTTGTATTTATTATAAATAATTAAATTACTTATCTAAATAAATACTACTATGACGTATAAATACATTATATAAAAATATATAAGGATATCTTATAATTTATAAACTTAATAAAATAATATTTTCACATAACATTAATAAGAATTTTCATGAAAATATCAATGCAAAGAAATCTTAACGGTCCAAAAGCACTAATACTATCATTACCAGCAATTAGCAAGTCATTTGCACTTTGTCACAATAAAAAAGCTGTGCACGAGACTATGTGATGAAATACCATGCTCCTTCACCGCATCTCTGAACTTCAGAACTGGCTGTTGCTGCAGGGCATCCAGGGCCTGTGTTACTGGGCTCCGGATCAGGCAGGACAGGTTCAGACACACGGCTACAGTTCTCCTGTTTCCCTCTGTGTTTGGCTCCGTCTGGAGACTGGGATCTGTCACAATCAGCAGCATCTCCATTTCGCCTGCATTTGAGCTCTGCGAGACCAAGATGCATGCGGCAATCAGTGCATTTTATTGAATAAATTAATATGAACCAACTGGAGAGTTTGAGATTAGACTTTTAATGCGTATTGCTCATTTTCTCTTCTCAAATATTTGGAAATAATTGATGAAATGTGCGAATTTTAAATAAATACTGTAAAATTGTGTAAAAGTTTGAGTATAGAAATTCAAGGATAAAACAATTATATTTCAATATGAAAAAATAATTTCTATATAAGATTATACTATAATATTTATTATATTATATTTCTTTAATAAATTACAGGAATATTGGTCCTTAACTACATTATTTTAACAATCATATGTAAATAAAACTCCAATTGTTTGCATCATTTATAAAGACATAAATCTTTCATTATTACAGGAGTAATGCGTTTTCCTGGGCATTTTCCCAGACAGATTGTTCATTCATACACCTACGCAGATGTGCAATGTCAAAAACGAAACAGAGCAAATAAAAACACAACACATTAATCTACTGATTATCTACTGTGCACATTAGTATGCAAGCATGACCCTTAACCTCAAATAAAATAAATCCCAGGTTATCAAAGTCCAAAGTCTAAGGGTTTGCAAGATCAATCATGTAGATTGTCACAGGATGATGTCACTTACGGTAAGCTAACGTTAAACAGTGTGTAAAGCTTTCCAAAAGCTTTTCCAAAGGTGTACAGTTTGGAAGCTTCCCTGAAGGGGGAAAGACTTGGCAAATGTACTGGGAAAACAGCTATGGTGGGTTCTTAAGACGACAACCCAAAGGCAAAGCTAAGGTCAATTTCTCACACTCTTTAAACAAGGCATGCCAAGGTGCTCCACAAAGATATAGCTGAAAATGATTATCTGATTTATGCATTTATTGCAAAAAATAGTTTAAGAAAACATTACCAATAAATGTTTATGGACCACAGTGGCCCGAAAGCTGCAACGAAATCTCAAAGATTCATTCTGAAAAAGACAGACAGAACAATTCATTAGTAAATCAACTTAGATTAAAAGAACATTATTTCATTATTTCATGGTTTGCACACAAGTCTTCTTCTTGTTAACTAAAAACAAAACTAAATCTATTAAAAAATGTAATGCTGAAATAGAATTTAAATACTAGATGAAAAATGAAAATTAGAAAAGTTGAAGTGCTAAAATTATTAAAACTGAAATAGAAATAAAGCTATATAGAAAAAATAGCTAATAAAATTACAAAAGCACATAACAAATTACTAAACACCTAAACTAAAATGAAAATCAAAAATAAATGAAAATAATCGAAATAAAAGTGCATTCAAAATATTAATAAAAACTATAATATTGTATAAAATTACCCTGTAAATAATATTATATATATATATATATACACACACACACATATATATATATATACACACAATCATGATTATATTATATACTTTTCCACACCTTTTGACCAATTCCAATTAATTTTTTTTATTTAACATTACTGGATAAAGATTTGTTTTATTATCATTCATTTATAAAGACTGCACTCACAAAGACTAATTTCCAGCCAATGAAATATTTTAGTGCTGAGCATTATAGAAAAAAAATATTTATTCACTGTAAAAATCTTCAACACTTCAACACAAAATCTCATGTCTGGAAATGACAATTCTTTAAAGAGGCCATTTTATGCCCTTTTATAGAGTCTTGATTTTGTTTTTGGGCTCTATCCCACTCTGTCAGTAATGCTCTGTTTAGTTCCTGTCTCTATGAAGCCCCTCCCTCTGAAAAGAGCAATGTGCTCCGATTGGTTGGATGGACCAGTGTATTGTGGTTGGTCAACCGCTTCGAGCATGTTTTGGAAATGTCACACCCCTTACTATGAGCACGAGTTTTAGCTTCTCAGGTGTAAACACTAACAATGGTGTTTGCTTTGCCTTATCAATTCGAGCTTAAGTCAGATAAAGAAAAAGTAGAAGGACAAGCGGATCGACCAGAACCACCTTTGCAAGCACGACTTAAACAGGAGGTTGCACAGTGGTACGTTTTATTTTGTAATTATCTTATACTTTTTATATGCAATGTTGTGTGTGTAACACACAGAGATACTTTGGGGTTGTACTGTTCAGGAACAGTGATGCAAATACATTTTAACCACTGTTTCCTAAGTTTGTCTGCTTTAGGAAAGCCGAAAAAAAGGGGGGGGGGGGGGTTAGATTTGGGGTGGAATAAACAGCATTTCTTGGACATAGCAACAACAGATTACTAAAGTCCTCGATATACTCACAGTGAAGTTCTTCACTTTGGTGTAAAAAGAAGTTTGAAATATGTGACCAGCGGTATACTGTTGGTGTTTAGATGAATATGTTAATATGTGCTGTGCGCTTTCCTTTCAATAACAAAATAAACGCAACAAAAATGACAGCGATGTGAAAACAGCAGTTAAGAAAGCATCTGATCATAGCGATGTGGATTTCTGCACCAGCTCTGCAATTCAGCACTCCAGTAAAGTCACGTTACGTTTATTATAGAATAGATCTATCTATTGTTACGTTATACAATAGATCGTTATAAAATAGATCACTTTAAAGCAAGCAGCTTTACAGTATTAAACAACAAAAACAGCGTCAGTGTCTCTTTCAATTAGAATTACAACTTCAGTTTCTACTATAAAGCGGCTCTCCAGTGTTTTCATGTTTTTACTCGTGGACGTCTGGTCTCGAGGAGCTGAACAGAAGAAATGAAAAGATTTCCACCCCAAAGAAGGCGGAGCCTCAGAGCCACACCTACCTATTACATCATCACCACCGACCAATGGAACTTCTAAGGTGTTTACCAGCAAGAGTGAACTTTCCAGAAGGTTCACTTTGTCAAGCTGTTTCGAAACGAAACGAACTTCATTTTGGCCTGATTTTAAATGACGTCACACAATTCGTTCTTTGATTTCACTTGAAGTATATCGGGACCTTAACACAACTAAACCAGGCCTTGTCCCAATTTTTGCGCATGTCTGGGGTGGGAATTATTTAAATGAGAAATATTGTGATGTGTACGATCCCGCAAGAAAACTTAACAATCGGTTTAGGGCTATTAGAAACAGTAGCTGCGTTTACATGGACACTTATAATCGGATTGACGGCTCAATCGGACTAAAAAACCTTCATGTAAACACCTTAATCGATCCGATTGAGCTCGATCCGATTGAAATTTAGATCCGATTGAAAGGGGTGGTTTACTCCTTTTGTAATCCGATCGAGAGAACATGTAAACACTTGATCGGATTGAAAACCGAAACTAAAAGGACTGCGCATGTGCAAAGACGTTGAAATAGCGTAATGACGTATGACGCACGGAACGAGCTGTTCTTCCTGTTGAATAAAGTGAATATAAAATGAGTGTTCCGTTATTAAAAAATTCTCATTTCACTCAGCGTCTGTGAAGTGAAGCAGGACAACGTCCCACCAGTGCTTGTTTAAGATTATCATCCATAGACGACTAGTTTTGGGCGCAGGGTTTTACTGCGTGATCAATATAAGCAGCACGGCAAAGCGGTTCATGCTCATCGTCTCTAAATCATGACCAGCGATGGATAAATATTAAGTCTGCTGTTTAAAAAAAATAAAGAACCAATAGAGGAGAATAGTTATGCAATAGAGGAGAATTGTTATGTGCGAACAGCGGCAGTATTCGTGCAGTGTGCGCATGTCAAAAAATCAATTCCGATTTGAATCTTGTGACATATAAACGCGCACATCAACCCGATTACTTTATTTATCGTTCATGTAAACACCGTGTTCGGATTCATCAATCGGATTGATTTCATTCCGATTGAACCATGTAAACGCGACTACTTACTGATGAAGAGGATAACTCCCTTTGAAGTGGACTTTGTGCTTTGTAACTTTGCAGACATTTTCATGCTCAAACAGCAACAATACACACTAAGGAAAGTTGAAAATGTAAAAAGCACAATAGGTCCTCTTTAAAATTCCTTGATATTCTTCAGGATCTTTATTTTGTTCTTTATTTTTTAAGAATGCGTGATATAAGACGTTTTTGCCAATCCTTTAGTAACGATGTGCTGTACCTGAAGGATCTCTCTTAGCGTCTGAAGCACAGGTGGTCGGTACAGTGGAGATTCAGCCTGCCCTGATAACGGAACCATGTGACCCTGCTGGACGCTCAGCCTATAGCAGAAACTGGGTGGTGGGACTCGATCCTGGAATGCACAGAATGCCCTGATTATTTAAAAATCAAAGTAAATAGTTCAAGGGTGTCATTTAATGCAAATAAATATAATTTACTTGTTTCACTCAACGTAGTTACCTTCAACTCAGATTTGATTATAGAAATGATCAGATTTATTTAAAGAAAATAAACAGAAAAAGACGCTCATCAAGAAACCTCCATAAGCTCATTAACATATGCCTTCCCACATTTGCATAATACCGCTCTGGAATAAAAACAGAGCAAGCAAGCATCACTAACGTGTAGAAGTGTCTTTCAAGATATAAAATACTACGAATGGTATAAAACAGTCCCTTTAAATATGCTTTTGGTGCTGCTTTTTTAAACGCAAGGTAGAAAAGAAACAGTTTTAGGCCTAATAAAAGATCAATGTAACTTCTACTTATCTGTCACGAGCAACACAATATGTACAAAACAACCAGATCTTATAGTGGAAATTTGAAGATGCCGTTAACATTCATGATATTCTGATCTCTAGGTCAGAGTAAAAGTCTATGGGATTTGTTGCCCATGTTAGCACCTGCTAGGTGAAAATCTGACGTATAAAAGAAACAGCCGGTTGATTAGAGGTATCATTCCCGTCTGTAGCACAAATGATAAGGACAGAGTTACCAACTGTTAATAGAAGAAACTGCAGTAATGTTTGTCTTAGCAACTACCGCTAATAAGTCATTTTGTATCTTTGAGCTATGAAGGTTTATTTATATGTATTTTGGTTTTGTATCCAGCATGGTGGTTGTTTTGACATGATGAGCCACTGCCCAAGTGGAATCTTCCAGAAGCAGGAGGTATGTGCAATAAATATGAAGTAAACACGGCTGTGATTTATGATGTGATCTGAAGACCTACGCTGGAAGACTGTGGCAGACCGTCATGAGATTTTGGATCAACTGGAGGAGGCCACAAACTGTCAATCATACTGAAGAGCAAAGAACATCTGCAAAAGAGAAGAAGAGGGGGGGGGGGATTGGGTCGGGGACAAAGTTTCAATCTCTGAATGTTCATATTCAGGGATCCTTCCAGAAAGGTGGAGTGTTTACAATGTCAGTCTCATTAGCTTCGGTTAGACTGACATGCTGCCAAGTTGAACTTCTATTGCAGATGAACAGTGTCTGCTGACAAGAGCGAGATCAGTTACACTAGCAGGCTGAGGCTTGTTCACACACACACACACACACACACACACACACACACACACACACACACACACACACACACACACGCACGCACGCACACGCATGCACACACACAGAGGTAAACAGTCTGTCATTAAAACATTCCAGAATAAATTTTTTTCTATTGAAAAGGGTGATAATTTAATATTTGGCAGGCTAGCGGTTATGTTAACACTCCAATTACGAGTTTATGCGTCTAAAATAACATTTCAGACAGACTGACATATAGACAAAAGGACAGAGATCAGCCTTGTCTGTGTTCGATTTAAAAGATTGGCAGATATACAATTATAACGGATATGGCGTAAATAGGTAACAGGTTAACATCATTATCGTTAACTAAACTATTAAAAACATTTTTGTTCATTGGAATTAAGCTGAAATAAAACTAAAAAACTAGAAAAGGAAATTAGAAATATTGCCTTGGCAAATAACTGAAATAAGTTTGATCTAAAGTAAAAATTAAGTTAAAGTTAAATGACTAACTGTAAATAAAAACTGAAATAAAAATAAATTAAACCTAAATAGTAATATAATCCTAATATACAGTAAATGACAAAAGCACAATTTAAAAATTAAACTAAATTGAAAACAAAAAAATAATAAAAATAAAACCTAATTCAAAATATGAATAAAAGCTGTAATAGAATATAAACATTACTAAAATAACACTGGTAGGTACAAAGCTCATTTAGCCATGCTTTAGCTCATGTGGGCTTTAAAGGTTCTAGAAATTTAGTTAAGAATAAAACTGGGTGACACTATTTTGATGGTCCACTTTAGACATTCTACTAACTATAAGTAACTTTGCAACTTCATGTTAACTAACTGTCATTAGAGTATTAGTAGACTGTCTGCTTAAAATCTGCTAACACTTTACTTTGATGAACAGAAATTCTACTGACTAGAAGTAACTTTGCAACTACATGTCAACTTATTCTACTAACCCGAACCCTAAATTAACAGTCTTCTGCAGTCTACTAATACTCTGATGAGAGTTAGTTAACATGTAGTTGACAATTTACTTATAGTTATTAGAATGTCTAAAGTGGACCATCAAAATAAAGTGTAACCTAAAATTTGGCTAAAATGTGTTCAAATAAAGGGTCAGGTTCATTATAGCAATAAGATTCTCCTTGCTGTAGGGTTTTCGAGTCGCTATATCAGAAGTTCTTGATGTTTCATTACAGGTTCTTCAGTTCAGCATAACGATTCTTGATTCTTAAAAGCTCCCATACATACATGGATTTCAAGAACGATACGTTCTTTGTGGAGCTTAAAAAACGTTTTTGAACCCTGCGTGTGCCTCAGTGCTGTATGATCTGATCATCCACAACCAGTTCCACAGCTGTCTTAATCACAGTCTAACTGTCCTCTTCCTGTGACCCGCTCAACCGCCCTATCCAGTCCAGCGGGACGAGAAACACTCAACAGAAAAACAGACTGAAATTAAGCTAGACATTTTAATGTCTTGCAGAACAGACAATCGTACTGTTCCTTTCTGGAGAAAGTCGTCTATTCCTGAGCATTAACTCTAAAAAAAAAAAAAAAAAAAAAAACTCACCTTTTCAACCTGAGAATTTTGAATTTCTTGAAACAGCATTGAGAAGTAAACAAACAAGATGAAACAAAGAGAAGATGAGCAGGATGACTGTCAGAATGTGTTATGCAGAGACATGTTTAACTGATCCAAACATGTACAAAATGAATTATTTGTTGTTCACTAAATAAATAAATAAATACAATTCTGCCATCATTTACTCACTCTCATGTCATTCCAAACAGGGTTATTACCGTTAACTAAAACAAAAACCATTAAAAACATTTTTGTTAACTGAAATAAAACGTAAATATTAAAGGAAAAACGTAAACAATATAAAAATATTAGAAATAAGTTGAAGCACTAAAATTACTGATTGGAAATAAATGAAAACAAAAACAAAAATTGTAATAGAAAATAAATGAAACCTAAATAATGGTATATATATAAAAAAAAGTAATAAATATGACAAAAGTACAAAACAAAATTACATTATAACAGTATATAAATAATACTAACACTGGTTCCAAAGAAGTTTCTTCTATGGAAGACAACAGGAGATCCAGGCTACTCTTTTTCATAAAATGAAAGTGGATAGGGACTTAAAAAAAATGATAAAATTACCAAGAATTAGTTCATATGCAACATATGTACTAAATCCCAAAGGTTCTAAAGCTGTTCGCTAGCTTTATGTGAGGAAAAGACCAGAGATGTTATCCACTGAAAATCTTCCCCTTTACTCTGGATTTGATTGTGTTTAATAGAATATGACAGGTACAGGACAGGTATTATTAGTAAATAATGACTTAAAATGCATACTTTTCTTCACAAAATGTTATCATATGGCTTTAGAAGCCATATTCAATGTTTTTAGTGTCTTTTTGGAGCTTGGCAGTCCCAGTACCAATTCACATTAATTTTATGGAAAAAAAGCAGCATGAATATTCGCTATGCTTCTCTTTTTGGGTTCCATGGGAAAAAAGCACATCGTTTTGAAATGCATAAGGGCAAGTAAATGATTATTGAATTTCCATAAGTGTTTAAAATCTCTATTTTACCATATAGCCATATATAAACCATGAGGCCGTTGATCCCACATAAGCTGTGCATGTTGAAAAGCATCTTGTGCATTCGTGTACATGGCTCATGTTTATATCCGTGGAAACACGTCACCAGAATTCCCATCACATGCCATCTTTAACTTAAATGACATAGATGTTAAAGGAGTGACCACGCAGACACACTTGAGTAAGTGGACACATGTAGCCAGATGGCAGAAATACTCAACGCAGACGTTCATTTCGCAGACTGGTGTGTGGCAGACACTCTGACACTGTGAGCCGCTAATCTGAGCCAGCGAGGGTGGAAACAGTAGCTCATATTAACTTTCAGTTCAATGGAGTGCAGTAAGGCTCACTAATGATTTACAATAGTCCAGAAAACAGGGTGTAGATGAGACAAAATACGAAGAAGGTTTACTGTTAGAAACTGTTAGAAATATTAAAGAAATAGACAAAATAGCAATAAATAAATACATTTAATTTCTGACCATATTTGCTTTTTAATAGTTTTATTTATATTCTAAAAATACATATTACTATTCTATAAATAAATATTGGTTTATTCATAAACTTGATTTATACAATTCAATATTTATTTATATAAACTTTTACTTTTTTAATAGTTTTATTAATATTCTAAAAATATTTTTTTATTTCTGCCCATATTTGCTTTTTAATTAATTAATTTATATTCTAAAAATAAAAATTACTCTTATATGAAATTAATTTAATACTATGTGAAAATACATATAATAAATAATATAATGATTAGATATTATATTGTGTGTGTTTATATATATAATTTATTCATTATATACACATATACACTCACCTAAAGGATTATTAGGAACACCTGTTCAATTTCTCATTAATGCAATTATCTAATCAACCAATCACATGGCAGTTGCTTCAATGCATTTAGGGGTGTGGTCCTGGTCAAGACAATCTCCTGGACTCGAAACTGAATGTCAGAATGGGAAAAAAAGGTGATTTAAGCAATTTTGAGCGTGGCATGGTTGTTGGTGCCAGACGGGCCGGTCTGAGTATTTCACAATCTGCTCAGTTACTGGGATTTTCACGCACAACCATTTCTAGGGTTTACAAAGAATGGTGTGAAAAGGGAAAAACATCCAGTATGCGGCAGTCCTGTGGGCGAAAATGCCTTGTTGATGCTAGAGGTTAGAGGAGAATGGGCCGACTGATTCAAGCTGATAGAAGAGCAACTTTGCAGCAAAGCATTTGTGAAGCCACAACACGCACAACCTTGAGGCGGATGGGCTACAACAGCAGAAGACCCCACCGGGTACCACTCATCTCCACTACAAATAGGAAAAAAGAGGCTACAATTTGCAAGAGCTCACCAAAATTGGACAGTTGAAGACTGGAAAAATGTTGCCTGGTCTGATGAGTCTCGATTTCTGTTGAGACAATTTAGATGGTAGAGTCAGAATTTGGCGTAAACAGAATGAGAACATGGATCCATCATGCCTTGTTACCACTGTGCAGGCTGGTGGTGGTGGTGTAATGATGTGGGGGATGTTTTCTTGGCACACTTTAGGCCCCTTAGTGCCAATTGGGCATTGTTTAAATGCCACGGCCTACCTGAGCATTGTTTCTGACCATGTCCATCCCTTTATGGCCACCATGTACCCATCCTCTGATGGCTACTTCCAGCAGGATAATGCACCATGTCACAAAGCTCGAATCATTTCAAATTGGTTTCTTGAACATGACAATGAGTTCACTGTACTAAAATGGCCCCCACAGTCACCAGATCTCAACCCAATAGAGCATCTTTGGGATGTGGTGGAACGGGCGCTTCGTGCCCTGGATGTGCATCCCACAAATCTCCATCAACTGCAAGATGCTATCCTATCAATATGGGGCAACATTTCTAAAAAATGCTTTCAGCACCTTGTTGAATCAATGCCACGTAGAATTAAGGCAGTTCTGAAGGCGAAAGGGGGTCAAACACAGTATTAGTATGGTGTTCCTAATAATCCTTTAGGTGAGTGTATAGACAATATATGAAAAAATATCTATATGCATTTGTTTTTATATACATAAAACATTTACACTTTCATGTAAATATATATATATATATATATATATATTATTATTATTATTAATTTATATAAATAAGTATTGCTTAATATAATATAAAGTTATGAATAAATAATATTGTCAGAAATAAAAATTATTTATTTCTTTATTGCTGGTTTTTCCACCTAAATCCAACTATTTCTTTAGTAGTCTATCCATTACCTAATATCTAGATGCATACTAACTGCGAAGCTGTGGCTCCAAGAAAAAGAAAGAAAGGAAAAAAGTATCTTTAAAGAAGAGGAAATTAACTTGGGTGTGTTTTTCTGGACAGACTTCAATTAATACTCATTAAATGAAAATGATGTTTTTCATATCAGCAGGATGTTTTTAGTGTCATGTGACTTCATCACGGACTCACTTGTCACGTGTGAGACGCTGGACGACCCTCAAGGCCTGGAGAAGGCACACACAACCCTCCAGATGATCAGAGTTCAGCTGGATCTCTGATTCTGTGGACACACACTGCAGAAGAACCTCACCGAACATCCCGTAACTGTCCTGAACGAGAGCACACAACCTGACACAGAAAAAGAGGAAAACAGTCATTTAACTGCCAGTAGTAAATTATTCCTGACTTTGCATTTCTGCTATTCTGTTTCAATTTTTTTTATATATTACTTGTTTACTCTATTTGCACTGCTGTTATTTTACTTATTTTTAACAATTTCTCCTTGATTTTGCAATGCAAATGTTTAGTCTTTTAGTTATGCCAATAATAAAGCATGCTAAACTGAAATTATAATGGAAAGAAAGACAGTGGTTGAGAAAGACTGAAGTTTTTGTTTACTGAAGGTAAAACTCCAGCAGACATTTGAGTTTATTTGGACAAACTCTTAATGACAAACTGTACTCATAAGTAAACAAAATTTAGACCTGCAAATGAGAGTCTCTGAAGCTTCATCCCAACAACAAACACTCACATAGATACAGATATCGTCTACAGATTAAATGTTGACTTTGGCACCAGACAGGGACTAACTAATAACTTGATCTATGGCCTGACTCGTAGCGGTCACATGGCGGTGTTTCTATACTCAAAATGATATTTTTGCAGGTATTAATAGTCTCTACAGATAGTCACTTCACAGAGACTGGCGACTTTTTTGGAGCCAGAAAACCACGGGACTAAACAAACAGGCTGGTATTTAAATATATTTTCACATGCTAGACAGTGATTTGATTGCACAGTAGAGATAACTATAGTGGAATAAAAAATAAACACAGTTGATTCGTACATTCTTCACACTGATTTAGTTGAAGACATGTTTAGTTGAAAAACAGCTGGCAAGGCAGCTCCTCAAAATAATCTACATTTACTAATTTTCTTCTACACATTTTCTGCAACCAATTCAGCTGAAACCACATAATGTGCAGACCGTTAACAAACATTGTTCAGTTTAGAACAAGGATTCACAAACTTTTTGGAAACCATGACCTAAAATATTTACTTCCAAGTCCTCCCTGAGATTTTAGGTTAATATTTCAATAATTTAAAAAGGTACACAATGTAACTTTTGGCCCTCTAACGGTTAAAAACAAAACTGCGTGTATTTTACGTAAGAACATTGTTTTGGTTGTGCTTCAGCTCTGCGTGACTGTGTGGATGAATATGACCCTTCACAATAGAAAATGCTTTACAATGAACTCTGTTAGAGAGCTATTATGGCAATTTATCTGTTCAATAAAATACCTAAGTATTCATGTATTTGGGAAACCAAAAGACCGCACAACCAACACTAAAGGCCCGTTTACACCAAGGATGATAACGATAACAATAAAGATTTTGTTCTAAAAATCGTTCTAAATATTAAAGAAAAGCCAGTCCACAGCACAACTTATAACGATAACAGCACAGAGAAACAATATTGTTGGAATCACTTTCAGAACAAATTTTTACAGCTGATAAACGATAAAAACATTGACAGCCAATCAGAATCCACCTGACTTTAAAGAGCTCAAGAATTTAAAGCGGCGGACGACTAAATTCCTGCAGCGTTACTGTCGACTGGTGTGGACACTAATATAGTTATCGGTTTTGGTGTGAACAGACTTAAATCGATCTAGTTTGTATAAAATGTTAAATAAAAAGTAACCATGAAAAATCATACATCTATTTGAAATCTAACTGATATAATTACAATATCTGCATACTGAACTGTGATTGGTCTTTTCTGCCTATTTTCTCATCTATTTCTGTCTATTTATCTCAACCTTTGCTGTATAACATTACAAAAGGCAACACTGAAGTTGAGTTATGTGTTGATTCACATCCAGAACCGACAGAAAACAAGATTCTCTCAAGCCTCTTTTTATTTGAATTCAGTTGGGTTCAAATTTCTTCTCGTATTGGGTCAGTTTCACTTTTATGGCAATCATTTAATACTTCTACTGTCCAAGAAAAACTCTCAAAAAGCGCTTTGTCTTTACAAGACATTGTGTCCAACTCGGGCCAGATCAGGATAAAACGATGTTGTTTCATGTTTCACTAATAAATGTCCAAAAGTAAATCTGCTTTCAAAATGGATTAAAAGACTGTAAAACGCAAATAATTTGACTATGTGAAAGCTAATGATGTTGGTGCGATGTGAGATAACCTTTGATGAACCATGACTGCCATATCGGGATTCATCCTGAACTGTTGTTACCGTGTTGTAGCGCTGCTAAAGAACACGGGGTTAAGTAAGTGTGGTTGTGAACACTGAGGCTTGTTTAGACCCGTGTGTCTATGAAACCAGAGAACAGGAGGGGTGACTGGGCAGTAGCATTTTGTGGTATATGGTCAGGTTGATATAAACAACCCCCTTCTTTATTCCCTTTTGGTCCATTTGAGGCGCTTCCTCCAACGGAGCAGGACAGAGGGCCAATGTCCCCACCGGGTTACTGTCATTGGTCAGCGGCAGTCACTTTCAGGAATCTGTTATTGTGAGCGTTCACAGGAATTCGCAGCAACTTGGAGGCGCTTCCAGGAACTGCGATCCATTGAGCTTGTCCAAACACTCACACAAGCGGCGCACACACACACACACACACACACACACACACACACACGATGTAGGTACCCCACTACCCCTCCATTTCCTTCACACATGCACAAAAACTTCTCTGGCAGCTGATTGGTTAAGGCACAGTGGGCGGGATTCCTTCCAACACAGTGCCGGCCAATGGGAGCAGAGCTTTTGATAAACAGTTCTGTAATCTGACACATAAAGCACATTGTGTTCTACTTCTTCTTGAAAACATCCAACCCCTCCTGTCTGAGCAAAGAGAACTTCTTCAGCCTGTTTATACTGCTCTGAGTTTTTACTGGAACAACATATCTTCTTGGACCAAAAGTTAGATGCTAATTATTGTCTGGAAACTGGCCACAAAAACGAGGAGGAGGGGAAAGAAAATGTATACAAAAAAAAAAGCGAGAGAGCGAGCGAGAGAGAGAGAGAGAGAGAGAGAGAGAGAGAGAGAGCGAGAGAGCGAGAGCGAGAGAGAGAGAGCGAGAGAGAGAGAGCGAGAGAGCGAGAAAGAGAGAGAGAGAGAGAGAGAGAGAGAGAAACTGCAACGTAACTGCAAACTAACAGTTGTAATGAGATGGGTGGCCTTGTTGAAGATATTGTCAACATCTACGCTGCATGCTGGAGGGTATAAACAGGGAAAAGGGGTTTCAAACATATGCTTATGATCTGATTTTAAGCTTGTGTCGTGAAATTATAAACAGAGCCAAGACAGCTTGAAAATAAGGAACAATACATCAATTTTGCCAGTGCTGTTATTGTTAACTAAAACTACAAATATTTTTTGTTAATTTAAATAAAGCTGAAATAAAATGAAATCTAGAAAATTAGAAATGTTGCCTTGGCAACTAACTGAAATAAATTGAAGGTTGAACTAAAACTGAAATAAAAAGAAATTAAGAGCTAAAAAGAAATATAATTAAAACAACCTAATAAAAATGATAAAAGCAAATAGTACAATTACTAAGTTATCAAAATTAAAACTAATATTAAATAAATATTAATAAATACTATAATAGAAAATAAATAATACTAAAATAACAATAAAAAAAAAAAAAAAAAAAAAAAACAGCTGTGTAACCAGGTAAACAAATAAATATGAGTATTAAAGTTCACGGTTTAACTTTCCAAATTGGGTGTTGTGGGTGGTTGCCAGGATGTTGCTAGGGTGTTGTGGGTGGTTGCCAGGATGTTGCTAGGGTGTTGTGGGTGGTTGCCAGGATGTTGAGTCTCATGAGTCTCAATGACATTGCTCAGATCCATTCTTCAATGCAAGTTAAGATAACCAGAAATAGTGATGATTGCCTTAGCAACAACTATATCATTTAAAAGCTCCAAAGTTAAACAGAACACAGTCAGCTGATTCAATCTGACTCACACCGGGCCAACAAAACAAGCAGTCAATGTTATTCACTTCATCTGAAAACTTTTTCCAAGACAAATAAAATCATGAGGGAGCAGTAATAGGATTATAATCATTAACAATTTGTTACATTTGTATAGCGCTTTTCTGTGTACTCAAAGTGCTTCACATATGGAAGAGGTAAATCTCTTCAACCACCTCTAATGTGCAGCATCACCTGGATGATGCGGCGGCAGCCATAGTGCAGCGCCAGAACGCCCACAACACACCAGCTTACTGGTGTATACATATTATATATATATGGGGATGATTAGGAGGCCATGATGACAGAGACCAAAGTGCAAATTTGGCCAGGATGCCAGGGTTAAACCCCTACTCTTTTTTTGAAGGACATCTTGGGATTTTTAATGACCACTGATATTTAATGTCTCATCTGAAGGACGGTGCTTGTTACAGTATAGTGTCCCCATCACTATATGGGGTGTTAGGACCCACACAGACCACAGGGTGAGCACTCTGCTGGCCTCACTAACATCTCTTCCAGGTTTTCCCAGGAGTCTCCCATCCAGGTACTGACCAGAATCAGCCCTGCTTGACTTCAGTGGGCACCAGTCTTAGGCTACAGGGTGATATGGCTGCCGGTTATGGATGGCATTATCAACTGATGCTGTAAAGAGTGTCATGCATAACACAATAGTGTTGAAAGTAACTTACTCTATGTATTGATAACATAAATTACTCATGTTTATGTAACAGCTATTCATTCTTAAGTAACATTTTAAGCTTAACAGTAGGACAGAAACCAAAACAGAGATGAAACTAATCTTGCAAAACAATTTAGCATTTAGCAAAAATGATTTGGTTCCACTTTATATTAAGTGGCTTTAAGTATTATGTACTTACAGTGAAAAATATGTACAATGTACTTATTGTGTTCATGTTGTATTGTAAAACACTTTTGCTGCTATTGAGGTGGGTTACGGGTAAGTTTAGGGTCAGGTGTGGTGGTATGAGTAGGTTTAAGGGTGGGTTAAGGTGTAAGGGAAGGGTCAACTGTGTAATTGCAAATGTAATTACATACATTAATTACAGCTGTAATTGCATGCAGGTATTTAAAAAAAAAATGTTTTAAATATAAGTATAATGTAAAAATATGTATGTACACAATAAGTCCATTGTATCAAATTATTAGTTTCAATGTAAGTACATAGTACTTAAAGCCACTTAATATAAAGTGGTACCAATTATTTTAATGCTTTTTGACACATACACATGATTAGGCTACAAATAGAAAAAACATATACCTCTAATATTAGTATATTAATTATTATAAATAATGAATACATAGTAACAATAAATGACAAATAATCATTTTTTTTTTTACTATAAAACAATTTAGGAAAAGCAGTATTTTCTTCAAAAAGTGAAAAGGAAACAATATCTTCATTTTCTGAGAGCTACCTGCCCATGCAAGACTTGCTAATAAATAACAATTATAAAAAATAATTAGACTACAAACAGTAAAAATATATCTTATAATAATAATAATTATTATTATTATAAATAATTAATAATAATAAATGTCGTCAACATATTAATTATATGAATATTAATAATATTTATATAAAATATTTATTATTATTTAGCAACAACTACAACAATAAACGTCTGTTTTTTCTGTTTAATGATTATTCATTGTACTTATTAAAAAACGGGTTCTGAGACATTTGCACATAAAAAAAAATACCATATTGGTCTAACTGTATTAAAAAGGAATGTAAACATCCTCCTTTTATTATCTGAGATCATGAGGCCTGTCCCAAAGAAGAGAATTTATGAGCATGTGAGGTTGCCTAATGGCAGCTATCATGTGCTGGGGTCTGCTTAAAATTCTGTGCATTATGTGTGCGTGTGTGTGTTTGCTTTTCTTTGCCAGTGGCCTCACTCACACCAGGTTTGGTCCAGTCAGGGTTTCCCCGTCAACACACACTCCAGACCACAGTGTCTCGTCTTCCTGTGTTTCAGTGTTTACGGCATGCAGCAGCAGCGTCTGACGGGGATCCAGTTACCGACAGTCAAATGACTCTTTTTTCCAATCACTCTTCATCAACAACACAGCACCACGTGCATTTTTGACAACAAATCAATGTGTCTCGGAGCGGGGCAGAAATCAGAGCGTGAGGGAGGCACATGCTCTTTACAACTGTATGACAACATGCTACAAAAAAACTCAGAACACTGTAACTCCATAGCAACAAGCAAAAAATTCATACAACCTAAGCAACTGCACAGCAATGTGCTAAAGCCACTCTGGACACCTTAGCAACGTGCAAAAAAACATGTTAGCAACTACATGGCAAGATACTTAAAAACAGCTTATCAACTAAGGCAACATGCAAAAAGCCACTCAGAACAACTTAGCAACTGCTAGAGCTGCAGGATTCTGGATAAATTGAGAAATCACATTTTTTTTCTTGAATAAATTGCGATTCTCCCACGATTCTGAATAGACAACCAAACAAAATAATGTCATGCACTAGAGGTTCTGACAAAATGTTAATTGCTGCAGGCTTTTTAAAAAATCTTTAATAATTCTGAATTATTAAAAAAAATTGAAGGTTGTTAATCCATGGTATTTGCTTTTACTGAAGCCGTTAGCCCACATTATTATTATTATTATCATCATCTTATTTTTAAAATAATTGTGTTTAACAGTGGAATTCCTGGTGAAAAATGACATTACCCATGAGGCTGTACAGTCAAAATAGCACACACACTCCCATGCGAATAATAATATTCTGCGAATGATGTAAACAAGTCTATCTCTCTTCACTCTTTTAATACTTAAATGTTTGTATTTATTATGCATTTATTATGCTGTTCGCAATGCTTCATGAGATTGTAGTTCTTTCCCTTACTAACGCCGTTAAGTACACTATCTTTTACCTTTGTCTTTTTGTCAGATTTTCAAAAACTTTTTTGCTTCAAAAGATTGTAATGCTGTGATTCACCTCGTAGCTGATTTGCTTGGTTCATGGCTTATAAGTCTTTAATGAATAATAAAAAAAATAAAAAAATAGCTATGGGAAAAATTAAAGGAAAAAATACTTCCGGAACCAGCGTCGTTGAACAAGTGGGCGGGCACTGTTGCATCCTATAGCAACGACATAGCAACACCCTGGCAACCACTCATGGCGATGAGATTTGCACAGGCAAACAGGCTTTCTTCAGCTGTAGTTTTTTTCCTTGCAAGGCAAATTCTCACTTTCTATTTTCCTTTTTTTCTAGATCTGGCTATGGTTCACTGACATTGCTGGGCTTAATTAGAGATGTTTGTAGAGTTTTACCATGTGGTGCAAAGAACTGTGTGAGACAGAGAGAGGGAGAGAGAGAGAGAGAGAGAGAGAGAGAGAGAGAGAGAGAGAGAGAGAGAGAGAGAGTACTCTATGTACTGGGAGGGGTTGTTTGGTTAGTCATTGACAGAATATGGAGCAAAGTTGCTCTCTCTCACCATTTATCACTCCATGAGGAGATTGACCTCTTGGAGCTTCAGCAGTGGTGTTTAGAACAGACAATGGCCTAATTATACCACACTGGAACACTGAGTGCACGTCCACACAGAACAAACACACAATCTGACGACGTATTGCATTCAAGAGATATCTTGTAAAACTACTATACACATACAGATAATCTTATAAACGCATACTAGATCTACTGATATTCATGCTGTGTGATTTGAACCAGTAATATCAATTAATGTGTTTTATTATGTCCTCCAAGCACATTCCCAATCAATTCAAATACATTTTATTAAAAGCAAATGTCTTAAGATGTAACTGGTTTGCTAAACAGGTTTGGCTGGTTACTGGGGAAGGAGAGCTGCTGATAAACTGCACGTCGTATTTACTTACATAGATCTCAAGCCTCTGTGCTGCTAACTGTGCTTAAAACCCTATAGTTTGATATTGCTTTTAACAATAGCAAAGCAGAAGTGTAAAAGAGTAAAATAAATTTAAATAAAAATATTTATGTCAATTCTCTTTTTGCTGTTTGAATAAATCTTTGACAGTAAAATGTCATGCACAATATTTATCTGTATGCATATATACACCACCATTCAAAAATGTGAAGTCAGTGAGATTTTTTTAAATAAATTAACACTTTTGTTCAGCAAGAATGCATACAATTTATCAACATTGTTGTTTCCACAAAAATATTGAGGAGCACAACTGTTTTCAACATTGAATAATAATCAGAAATGTTACTTGAGCAGCAAATCAGCATATTATAATGATTTCTGAAGGATCATGTGACACTGAAGACAGGAGTAATGATGCTGACAATTCAGCTTTGATCACAGAAATAAATTACATTTAAAAAAATATATACAATTGATCAAATAAATGCAGCTTGGTGAGCATGAGAGTCTTCTTTCAGAAACATTAAAAAAATCTTACCAACCCCAAACTTTTGAACAGTACTATATTTTTAGTATTTTAAGTATATTTATTAAACAACACCCATTTCTTTATGCATTTTAGAAGGTCTTTGACCAAAATGAGAGTTTTGTTTATAAAAATTTGCAAGATGCAACAGTGTGCAGGACAGCCCCCCCCAAAACCGAGAGCAACTGAAAGCCAGAGGTCCAGTACCTGCCGATGTGCTGCGGTGGCACTGGTTCTGCTGGTTTGCTCAGTGCTCTGTGCTGGAGAGATGCTCTGTGAAGGGATTGGGTGATGGGGATGCAGTAGACCCTCTGAACGACCACCTCAACGGGACCGCTCTGAGAGCCCAACGATCCACAATCCTCCACTGCGTCCAGTAGAGACTTCCGAATTTCACTTCTGTTCAACTCGCCGACCTGAGGACAGAAAAATTGGAAATGTTTATCTTAAAACTTTTTTCAAACCACACCAGTCAAAATTTCACGACTTTCACGTAATATCACAGAACAGCACAATGGACAATGACGCCCATATCACCTCAAACCAGCAACTCTCACTGAAAATGAAAGATTTCCGGTCTCTTTGTCACTGCAAATCACTGCAAGCATGAACGCTCTGGGGTCAAGTGTCTAGATCTCAATGCTGAAGGCCTTTGAAGGACCACACCAAACTTACAGATCAAAACAGCACCCTTTTGGTTACCAACTCTAAGCCTTAAAGGCCATGTTGCAGGTTTAATTTTTCAACGAATTTGTGCAATTTGCTTGTTGGTAATAAACATTTAAACTGTTATCCATTGTATTTTATGTTGTTGGGTATCACAAAACGAAAAAAGTAGGTACTATCTTACAGCGGTTTGCAACGATTCTCCTTTCCCCCACAATGCATTGCATTACATCACCTTGGGGAGAGAATTTACCAAAGCCCGCTGCCCGCCTTGTTGAGAGTGACGAGTAGTAGACGAGAGTATTCAGATAGCGCAGATTATAAATAAATACATAGATATAGAGAGATAGATAGACGAGATATATATATATAGACTAGATATATAGACAGACTAGATATATAGATAGTCAAGTATAGAGAGAAATAGGCAGACAGCATAAAGTTAGCAGCTAGATAGAAATATATACAGTTGTAGGTTACAGTTTGACAACAGTTTTGAGTGTGACAGAAGCACAATGTTGTGTTTTATTGCGAGTGTACACAAATATAAGTAAACACTTTGCAGTTTGAACGATATCCTGTATGAACAAAATGACGATGTTTTTATGTTTCCACTGTTCGATCGCGCCCGTGCCTCTCTCTTTCACACTCACACACACTACGAATACATGTATAATTCCACCCCTAATAGCTAGCATGATGCTTTCTATTTCTAGATGACAAAGACAAACATTACCAGTACTACGACACTATGACAAAGGTTACCGGTACTTATCTGAACTAACGTCATGATCATATACTGCCACTAGATATAAAGAAAACGTTGATTTTTCACTCGGTGCCATTCAATGACCGTAAAAAAAATATATGTGTCGTTATTGTGCACTGCTGCTCGTAAGTTAAAACGGCTTGCCATAGCTTGTAGACTAGCTCCAGTTTTCATTTCTGCGTTGCTAAATGATAGCAACTCACCGGGACACTTCACCAACTCTCCACTCATTTTCCTCGGACCATGCATTCAATTGGCTTTGACGGCCATCAGTTCTTGGCAATTCTTCATTTGCCCTCTCACGTCTAGCAGGTTCAAAATTATACGGCTGCGGGCCATAATACATGTTAGTTCTTCTTGCCAACTCTTCCTCATCCCAGTCAGTCGCCATAGTTCTAATACTAGGCTGAGGCACCCTTTCCTCCGCTTCTCCCCAACGTGACGTCATCACAGAGTTGCGTAAAAAAAAAAATTATACCAGAAACGTAAAAAAATGGTCTTTAAGACCATTTTTGAGACATTTTAAAAATGATACACATATCTTGAGTGATTTATGTACCCATTAATCAACAGTGGTGGTTAACCTGCAACATGGCCTTTAACCACAACATCACAACAATTTAAAAAAAAAAAACAACAACTATCGTTCAAAAGTTCATTGAGATTTTTTTTCAATTTATCAAAATTTATAGTAAAGACATTTATAATGTTACAAAATGCTGTTCTTTTGAACGTTCTATTTATCAAAGAATTCTGGAAAAAAAATTATTACTACAAGAATATTACACAGCACAACTATTCAATATTGATAATGTTTCTTGAGAAGCAAATCATCATATTAGAATGATTTCTGAAGGATCATGTGACGGAAGACTGGGATTAAATTATGTTTTAAAATAATTCTAAATTGAAATAATATTTAACAACTAGTTTTTACTGTATTTTTGTCAAATAAATGCAGCCTTGGTAAGCATTAGCAATTTTTGGCAAAAATATTAAAATATCTTACTGACCTTTTGAATAGAAGTTTAAGTGTTGATGACAGTATGATAATGCACATTTAAATTGATTCTCCACTCAAAAATGATATTTATAATATATTTTAAAGAATGTTGGGAACCAAACAACATTGGATCCCATTGACCAATAGTTACTTTATACTTTTAAACCTGTGGTGTGTTTACAACCAACATAAACTTTGTATAGACAACACTGCACTTAAGCAAATATTCATGCATAAAAACACCCCTCATTAATCAGTTGCACACAGTGTCACACAGGAAATGGCAGCTGTCTCCATTCCAACAGCACGCCAGTACTTTCACACCGAGTTCGAAATCTAGACGGTCCCTTTTCTGGGAATTTCTGTTTTCTTCCCGTGATCACATGAGAGGGAACAGCTGACGAACCTGTTTACAGGGAATGGATTTCTGTGTTGACACTTGGCTTGTCCCTGACCGCCAAAGGCACCTGGTTAACGGCGGAGGTCTGCATTTCTCCACGGCGACTGCATCTCTCGGCCCGCCTGCGTTATCCTGCTTATTATCCACGCAGATTTTCTGACTGAAGTGGGTGTTGAGAATTATGGGATAGCGTTCCCCTTCCACAACAAGATTCTGCCTGGAGGGAGACAAAAATGGGAGTACTGCTGGTTTTATTGTGTTGTTTTTGGAAAACTACTTACAGTACAAAAACATCAAATCTTTCTTCATACAGCTTGACGCTTTACAACATTTTCACAAAACTCAACTACATTGATTGACAGCGGACTCACTGAGCAAAACCACCTCCACACTTCTCACACACATAAAAGAGTCTCAAAATATTCTCAGGTACACACAAAAGCTCAAGCCCATCCCTCCCTGGGTGGAAAACGACTGTTGGTGATAAAGAGTGACTAACTGATCAACAAAGATGCTCTTTTCCATTTCACAGGCAGTCTGAAAACGCTGATTTTAAGTCAACATAAGTTCTTTGTACTTGCCATCTAACAGATCAACCGCGAAACACGCTGTGCTCTTTGGTGTGCCTTAGTAAGAGACCAAGATGTTGTTTGCTAAAAGAAAGAGGTGAATTTTGTCCTTTGCTATGATTCTTCTCTAAAGAGAGTGGCATCTAAACATGGCTCGTTCTGAAGCACTATTCATCTTGTCTTTTCAAACGGATAAAAATGAGCTGCAAAGTGGGCCAGACTTCATGCTGATGGTTAAAAGTTACCTAGGCTGTGTTTCTCAAAAGCAGCATGAGTGAAGTTGATATTAGAGAACCATTGGTTCTATGATCTACTTAAGCTTAAGGCCTGTTCACACCAAGAACGAAACCTATAAAGATAACTATAACAATAACTAACTATATTAGTGACCATACCAGTAGACAATATCATTCTGTTTATTCGAAGCGCACTGCTGCTGTTGTGTCCTCTGCCGCTTTAAATGTTTGAGCTCTTTAAAGTCATGTGGATTCTGATTGGTTGTCAATGTTTTATTGCTCATTAGCTGGAAAAAAAATCATTCTGAAAGTGATTCCAACGATATTGTTTCTCTATGACATTCTTGTTATAGTTGTGGTGTGGACTGACTGCTATTCTTTTACATTTAGAACGATTTTTAGAACTATATCTTTATTGTTATGATTATAGTTATCATCCTTGGTGTGAACGGGCCATTACAATGCTTTCGAGAAACAGTCCTGGCAAAGATCCTAGGTGAATCAATCATTTAAGAAAAATAATATATTTTTTTTACATTACAATCATAAGTTTACAACACTAATATTAAGGGCTGTCTTAATTTCTTAAGTTTTATTTTGACGGAAAACAGCAGGAAGCCTTTAAAGCTTCTCTTTAAAAAGTACTTCTCATTAAAAGTATGGGAAAATGGTTGGCACAAGTTGTGTTCACAAAAGCACATTAAAGTTTCATTTTGATTAATCATGCAGCCCTACAAAGACCTATTATCAGTTTCGTTATTATGGAAAGATCTACAGTACTAGGCAGGAGTCACTGGAACATGTACAGGACTGTGTTTACAACTAGTTATTGATGCAAAGTACATGGGGACAAAAGCCTGCAAATTATATACACACTTTTGTGAAAACATCTACAAGTTGGTAAACACAAAGAGTAATACCCGCTGTCACAAATGCATGAGAATGTACCATTCGCAGGGCCTCAGAAGTAGGTTACAAACAGCCTGATCAATCTTTGCACTGGATGTATGGTAATTTGTCACAGATCTGTTCCAAACAAACGTGTCTTCAATAAGCGGAGACCTCCACTCTACTGCAAGCCAGGGCCTGCAGAGCTCATGTCATGAGACGTAGTATGTACGTCAGCATTTAAATCATCCTGCCCTGAGAGAGAATTGAACAGGTGCCAGCAGAGGCAAGTAATCTCACTGAACCTCATGAACCTCAGCCAACAGCTCCAGGGCAACCAGCAAAGACAAGTTTACACAGGAGGGGGGGGGGGGGGGGGGTCCTCTCCACCCTAATGCAAACAGGCGCTTTTTAACATGCTGTCAGCCTAAGAAGAATAGGAAAGAAAATTCCAGTCTTTGACAATCCAAGGGTGACAGGTAAAAAAAATAAATAAATAAAAAATCATGATCAAAAAAATTTTTTTTTCCAGATGTTCTTGTTGGTCATTAAATCTACAAACGAGAAATCATTTTAAATATGTGCAATAACTAATAATAAAATAAAATAATTTTGTGCGATTTTTAAAGATTGTGTATTTGCTCGTCTGCCTCGTCAATCAGATTCAAGAACCAGAAAGAACCGATGAATAAATAAATAAATATATTACAGCTCTCAACTAATTTCTTAAATATATATATATATACACCCACACAAGATATTAGTTTTATATTTTTTGGTCTCAACATACTTTATGCTTCCATTAGTTTTGCTGACTTTATTATTCTAAAATGTACATACATATTAATTATAAAATCATATATTAAATTATAAACTATAATATTATGAATAATTTCAATAAATAAACAAAAATAATAAAAAATAAAAAAGAAGTACTCCCGGAACAACATAAATGTAATTTCTTACAAACAAATGAAGAAATATCCTTTCTCATAAATGATATACGAATAAAAATACAATGCAAAGTGTTAGAGATCAGGTGCACAGGAAACAAAGTCTTAAGAGAGATTTGTTAATCTCACTGCACATAGTGTCACGTGGCGATCGGGATATACATATGAATGTATTTCCGGTGGATTGGAGAAGGAAGTTATGTACAAACTTAAGAGTGCGCTGACGTCAGAGCTGACACACAGGTGAGGTGTGGCACAGGTGTAATTGCAACCTAGTGATGACAGGTATTTCCTTCATAGCTGAACCATGAATGAGCTGGGAACAGCGCGCGTGTGTGTGTGTTCTCGTGTGCGATGGAATTGGTCATCAGAAATACACCAATACAGGCTGTACATTAACCAAACTGTTTTGGATTTTCAATTTTTCACTTTAATGTTTGTCAAATCTAAGACGGTAGTTCTCAAATGATGGTAAATGCAAAATATAAACTGAAACTAACTATATATGCAGAGTTAGGGGAGCCAAATAAGCATTTTTAAAATGACAATGGGGTTATCAGTTTGGAAAATGTTTCACATACAGCCATGCATCCAATCAAGATACAGCATTTTGGTGCAAATTGCTTGGACAGGTTAGAAAGGACATTTGATTTCAAGGACATTCTTGTTTACTTTTGTACGATGAACTATTTTGGCACTGTGTTGGGCTTTCTCTTGATATCCAATTTAAAATCAGAGTCCTGAAGCAAAACCAGTTGAGAACCACTTATACCACCATAATAGACAGAAAATCATCTAAACTATGATCAAATTGATGGGAATTCTAAAAGCACAAAACTTTCAAGGTTCATCTGTGATTTAATTCTCGATAGCCTTTTTAAGAGCTTGAGCATTTAAAGTGGTAGATGACAAAAACTGCAGCATGCACTTATAATAAACGAAACATTATCGTGCATTGATATGGATACTAATATAGTTATCGTTTTTGGTGTGACCAGGTCTTAACAGTCATTTTAAAATTAAAAAGGTTTGTCAAAACAAACTTGTTTGAAATTTTTAAGTTTTGTCACCATTAGCAATTTGTAATTTTATGGAAATGAATGCCACTGCCTTTTTGATTACTCTGAATCATTTAATTCCAATTCAACTTCCTGAGGGGTGTGGACAAATTAATAAAAAATCCAATGGATGAATTGAAAGGAAGTCAATTCTTACTTTTGGAATTTTGCCCAACCCTGTGTCACACTGCACAGTTATTTCATTGAACTGAAAAAAGCTAAAAAAGCAACAACAAAAAAAATCTCTTTTTAAAAATTGTTCTTGCATTCATGCGTTTTGACATAAAAATACAAAAAAACCTCCATGTCTACATTAATCAACTACCCACAGGATTTTAAATATATTTGACGATAAGTAAAGTGTTATCATCTGCCACCCATTTTCTGTAAACTATGGGGGCCGAACTGGAGTTAATCTGGTGGACTTTCCAGGGTAAAATGAACTCTTGGACTTTCCAGGGTCAACTATGCCTGCCCTTAAAGCAAACACTCCGCAGGGGGAGAGGGAAAAAAAGAGAGCAAATGAGACAAGAGGAGAAAGTGTGCCAGCAGCACACTGTGCTGCATGTGTTTTCTATTCAGCTCTCTGGCCTCTGTCACAGTTATTGTGATCCGCAGCCTAACGCTCCTCACAAAAAAACCCAGAGAAAGAAAAAGGCGAGGGAAGAAAAAGGATCCAGCAATGTTTTTTCCCAGCTTGCTGGAAATGAGCTCAGAGCTGCCAGGAAGAGGTATGCAGGCCATTCCCTGGAGCTGAGGAATGACGTGGGAGCTACGCTACATGGGGGCGATACGGGGGAGAGAGAGAGGGGCGGGACACTGGCTTCCGGCGAGTCCTGGCCTCTCTGGTTTGGACTGATCCGTGGATCTGTGGTCCTCCCACACAGATGGAGACTGGCTCGTCTATCTCTGTCACCTTCAGCCCCGCAGGCCTCTCGCTCTTATCAGCTCTGTGCAAAACACACGGCTGCACACGGCAAGACCGTTCCTGCCAACCTGCGGCTTATTGCTCGAACAGTGATTCATCACTAATTATCACAGAAGATATAGGGAAATGTGCATCAATGCTACGTAATACAAGTAATCTACACTCAAGTTGTGATGAAATTATGAGGAAAATTTAAAAAAAAAATTATAGCAGGCAAAACAAAGCAGAAAATTAATTAGAAATGAAGCTTTGAAAACCAAAAAAAATTAATTAAAGCATTAAACTAACTATATGAAATATTAGGAAAATAAATAAATAAAAATGTAAACAACCAGGTTGTTTGCATTAGAAAAATATCTAATAATACTGTCGCCTCTGGCTTGCTTAGTTAATATTGAGCAATATTACTGATCTGACTGCACTGACACTGTTATATGAGAACTGAGCTGGATGATGACATCACTGTTTTCTAAAGAACTGCTTTAAAAATTAAATGAACTACTTTAACAATTGACAATATTTACAATGGAACTGAATCAACACTGAACTGACTTCAGCTCAACAATGACACTTTTCTTTTAGAGCTGAACTGAAAAATGACCTTTGTTTGCGTCATTGAATCATTTTCATGTAATCACTGTAAAGTTGCTTTGAAACTATATTGCATAAAGTGCTATATAAATAAAGGTGACGACTTCAATAGAAATATAATGTTTAATACAACAATATTGATTGTAATCTAAGTATTTAATAAAGAAAAAAATGTATTCTCTGTGGTTACTAGTATTTTGTGCCAATTTTATAGATTTCTGGTTGAAAATTAAAAGTACAATCACAAGAGTAAATAGTACACCTTTCTTCAACAATCCACACAAACTGAAGCATCATACATGTCCGTAGTACAAGTGTGATAATTATGGTTAAAGTTTGTTTAAATGCTTGAGCAAGCACTACTAGTAATAATACACAAAATTTAAATGTATTTAAAGGTGCAATGTGTAATATTTCTGAGAATCTATTGACAGAAATGCAATATAAGATCCATAACTATGTTTTCAGTGGTGTATAAAGACCTTGCATAATGAACCGTTATGTTTTTATTACCTTAGAATGAGACATTTATATCTCCATAACCGCGGGCACCCCCTTCTGTGGAGGTCGACATATTGTGTCGTTATGTTTCTACCGTAGCCCTAAACGGACAAACGCGTTTCGTTACTATGTTGCTCTTCGTGCAAGGAAGCAAGCTTAGTTCAGCGAATAAAACACAATGACACAATGATGAACAAGTAACAATAATATTCGCAATAACATAGTTTTACTGAATAATTAAGTAAACATAATTCTTAATTTATCCTTGTAAAGAAACCTCATTGCTGAACTGGCTACTCTCTGCTGTCTCAGACAATGACATATTTTCCTGTCGGCCACCATAACTTTTGTTGGTTGCAATTCGTAACCTCACCACTAGATGCCGCTAAAAATTACACACTGCACCTTTAAATGACTGTCAAAATCAAGTGTATTATGTCAGTAATCAATAAATTGCCAAAAGATCCAAAGATTGATTGAACAAAATAATAACAGTATCGACTATCATTGTCAGAGATAATAAACGAATGCTACTTCTGATATTTTATGGTGAAATGTTAAGGAACAGAACCCACCATGGTGGGTAGATGTGGACGATGTCTCCGGGCACAGGCTGTAGCTGGGCGGCCGTGGCTTTGTTGAAAAGAGCCACACACCTTTCCCCCTCCGGCAGCCTGTCACACACTATGGCCTGCATGCCACATTCCTCTCGAACTCCCAGAATCCTCAGCGTCAGGACACCTGGCCTGTCAGCTTGGGTCAAAGAAATGTATGTATGAAACTGTACATGGACAGTATATTTGTCCATGTTACAATTTAAGTCCTAATTTTGGTTTAACAACTATAACTATATTTTTAAATACAGTTAAGTACTATACATCATGAACAATTAGCATATAAGTAAGCTTTACATTTTGTTAAATGACCAGCATCTGACTGTTTCCTTCTCAAAGTCATAAAGTTTTGCAAAACAACACAGATACGATACAGGCACAGTAAATGAATAACAGCAGCAGGATATTTTGGGTTATGCTGTGAAAACTCACACTGGCGCGGTCTCAACTTTTTCATTTCAGTCACTTCTGAGGAAATTAAACATAATCCAGCTCTGACGGGATATATTCCCATACTGACTGTTTAAGGAAAACTTGGCCCCCTCGACTGCACACATGAACACAATTGACTCAGCTGAAATCATGGCGAGCACAGCCAAGACTTCAGAGAAGAACTTCTGAACAATGTGCAATGGAAATTTTAGCGAAAAATTTAAAGCAGCGAGAGAAACAGGCTGTGTTTACTCCATGCTATCACATCCAAAACAAAAATACAAGGAAGACTGGCTTTTTTCGGGGGGTAAACAGTGCCAAAAACAGTTATGGAAAAGGAAATGAACAAGTTGTTAAATGCACATACTGATTTGTGATTTATCAGCTAATATGTTGTGCATAAAAAATAGATAATAATAAATCTTTCAACGAGCAAGAAGTGAGTGGGAGATGCGTTCCTCAGGCTGTGGAATTTTCTAAGGAATTATGCCAGTTGCAAAGCTGTCCATAAACTATGTCCAGTCACCCTAAATCATTTTTCCACAAGTAAACGTGAATGGAAATGGCTTGAGAACTAAATTCAGAGGTCATCTTAGTCAGCTAACATTACATCCACAAGCATGCAATGCAATGAATCAGTTAACGTGGAAAGACAGACATTCAAGGCTAGAATATCATTAAACCACTACATTTCTGAGAAAAAAAAGATTTAGATGAATAACAACTGTTGATTACTGTTGAATCAACTGTTGAATATCAACTAATTATTATTTATTATACTATTTATTAAACATCTTTCCTGTTTCAGTGCATCACACTCACGTTTAATTTCCTCATAGGTTTTCTAGTGAATTTCCACTTTCAACTGGAACGTTAGCTTCTTTAAACCTCTACACAAACAAACTACACATGCTGAAGACCCCTTAGTAGGGCACTGTTTGAAAAGAAATCCGTTATACCATGGAAAATGAAAACGTAAAGTGTGTGACTGTGTCTGCATTGTGTTTGTGTCTGTGGTTTCCTGTCGCTTCATCTGAGAGACAATTAAGTCCTGTTGTCACCTGAATCACAATCGTAGGTTTTCACAGCCTCCTACTCCTCCAACTGTACACTGAGAGATCTCATCACTGGAATATTCTACACATTTCATCAAGTGTGACAAGCAATTATGGAAATATGAAAACTGCGGGTTGGTGGTTAAATATTTTCCTGGTGCATATTAGGCCTGATCAGACATCGGCAGTATTTAAATTAGAAGACTTGCATTTAAATTGTGAAAGCATTTTTAACAATATTATCATTAGTGGTCAGCAACAGAGAACTAACCTCTAATGTTCTGTACTCCATCGACATTCATTATTGAGTCTTCACATAAACAGACATGAATCAGACTGGATGTGTCTTACCAGCTGATGTGGTTGAGTTGCACTGATGTCTCCAGAAGCTGATGGCTGATCTTTGCCTGCTGTGGAGTCGGTTAAGCCTTTCAGCAAGACCTCCTCTATAAAGAGAGAGATCACATGAATTCAGTCCCATCACAGTGTCGCATAGAAACAATCAAACAGAATCATTTGAATATGAATCAATGATAAAGAATAATGGGAATCATTCATATAGAATTAAATAATGAATCAGACTGAATCAACTAGAATCAATCACACACAGAATGAGTTATAGAGAATAAACTAGAATAAATCTTATTGAATCAAATCCATAGAGAGAATCAACTTGAATCAATTCTATAGAATCAAAGACAGAGAATCAAACATAGAGACTCAATCACATAGAATCAGCCACAAGGAATCATTCATATAAAATCAATCACATGGAATACATTTACATTTACATTTATTCATTTAGCTGACGCTTTTATCCAAAGCGACTTACAATTGCTATATATGTCAGAGGTCGCACGCCTCTGGAGCAACTAGGGGTTAAGTGTCTTGCTCAGGGACACATTGGTGTCTCACAGTGGATTCGAACCCGGGTCTCTCACACCAAAGGCATGTGTCTTATCCACTGCGCCATCACCACCCCCTTTGTGGAATAAATCACAAAGAATAAATACCATATATTCAAGATTAAAAAAATCCTGTAGAAAAATCCTGTAGAATCCACCACCCCCCTTTGCGCCATCACCACCACCTTTGTGGAATAAATCACAAAGAATAAATACCATATATTCAAGATTAAAAAAATCCTGTAGAATGAATGTTAGAGATTCATTCCCATAGACTTAGATTTAGAGAATGAGTTAGATTTAATTCCATGATATCGATCAGTACAATTAATAATAAAGAATTAGAATAATTTCTATAGAATTAATCATTTAGAATCAATCACATGGCATGAGTCATAGAGAATCAATTAGAACCAATGCCATTGAATTAACTCCATTTAGAATCAATCTGAACAGAATCAAACAGAATAAATCATAGAGAAACCAATCAAATCTATATTCCTGAAAATCTATATACACTTCATACTGAAAATGTATCCATATTTATAAAACATTTTGACTTTCATAAAACTTGGCTTAAATTTGTGACAGGCTAGTTAACTAAAGGATAAGCTCCATTCTGCTTGCACTCAACTGGTATTTGCTTTAATTATGTTTATGATGCGTTCATTTTTATAGTTTTTATGTATGCTATGTATGCTAAGTGGATGGTAGTTAATATGTATGCTATAATCTTTATATGTGTAGTCATATGAAAGCATGATAAAAGCCACATTAACAGACACACAGGCAGGGGCAACTTCTCCTGTGCTTGCCTGAAGAAGGGACTGAGGGTCAGCAGAAGGATGTATGGATTAACAAGAGTCAAAAAGAGACACAGCTCCCCCGTGAGGGGACAAACTCTACATGTCCTTCCTCTCCCATTCACTAAATCTGACAAACGACTCATTTATGGTAAAAATGTCATCAGTAGTACTCGATCTTTCATGGCCACTAGAAAGCGACTACTGAGTAATATAAGAAAAAAAGGCCAAAGTATTATGCATTCGGAGCTGTGTTTTATGCACGTAGGAGGAAGTGTTCTGGTAAATTAAATAAGGGGATACAAATGTGCAAAGAAACCACTCCTCGATAGCCAATCAAAAACCAAACTGACCAGGTTTTTATGATAAGGGTGTGGATGTATTGTTAAACTGCTTCTGCTAGACTTTGAACTCTTTTGTATTCGGTGTGTTTACACTGATATGAATTTTCGGGTTGTGAACTTGATGTCAAACATTGGGGAGGGGGGGGGGGGGGGGAAGCCCAGTAAGAATGAATAGCAGTGTGAAGGATTACTTTCAGTTAAGACGATAAATCTTAATCATAAAGCCAGTCACTGAACTCATAATTTAAGTTCGTCTTGCACAGGGTTGCACTGAAATGAAGATTAAGATCCAAGCACCATAGATCATACCTTTCAAATCTCCTCTTTTTACTCGAGTCCTCTGGGGTCTTGGCGCTCTTGGCGATTTGTTTCTGAGGTGTGCGAAGAATGGCCTGAGCGGATCGAACCCACTCGCTGACAGACTGCTTGCTGGTTTCGGCTGGGTCCACAAGGAAAGAGTCTGATCTGCTTTCTTCTGGATCTTTATCACTATCGTCGTAAGATGAGTAGGCTGAAATCTCAGCTGGTGACTAAAACGGAGAGGATAGTTTTAGTCATTTGACAGATGCTTTGATCCTCAGCAGTAGTTATTGTTAAAGTAAAATGAATTAAAAGACAAATAGAAAAAAATAATAATAATTTAAATGACTAAAGCATGTAAAAAAAAAAAGTAGTAAAACTTCAATTAATATGAAAACTGAAAATATAAAACCTAGCTCAAAATATGAATACTATAATATAGTATAAAAATAGTAATACTTAAAACTACTCCAAAGTCACTTACGAATGTGGATCATCACAAGCATGAAAGGAAAGCATTTTTGTCAGAAGAGGATTTATTAGAAAATAAATTATTTGGGTAGAGAGATGGAATATTATACATGATAAATAATTGGGATATGATACATGTCAGATTGGAACCTGCACTATCCCCATGATCACCATAGCTCAATGTTGAATAGTCCTGGTAGACCTGTGACGTCTGCCTCATACAGATCTTCCTTAAAGGGATAGTTCACGAAAAATCTGTCATCATTTACTAGTTACTAGGGATAGTTCACCCAAAAATGAAAATGTTGTCATCATTTACTCACCGTCAATTTTTTTTCAAACCTGTATGAATTTCTTTCTTCTGCTGAACACAAAAAAAATATATTTTGAAGAATGTCGGTAACCAGACAGTTGATGGACACCATTGACTTCCAAAGTATGGAAAAAGAATAATGGTGTCCATCAACTGTCTGGTTACCGACATTCTTCAAAATATATATTTTTTGTGTTCAGCAGAAGAAAGAAATTCATACAGGTTTGAAAAAAACTTGACGGTGAGTAAATGATGACAACATTTTCATTTTTGGGTGAACTATCCCTTTAATATTTGACTATAAAATGAACTTTAAAAGTGCAAAGTCAAATTTCAGAATCACAGCAATAAACCCACAGAGGAACTGATTTCAGGATCGCAAGCCTAAATAACATTGACATAATATTGTGATTGAAAGTTTCCAAAGACTTTTAAGGAATACAATACACCCTTAGCGTTCAATCTCTTCAAACTCTCATCAATCAAACTCTTGGTTCACAATTACACAAATTATGGTACCTGAATGACGCCGCCTGACAGGCTGCCGCCATGGTGTCAAAGTGAAATTATGGACTAAACAGGTGTTACAAAAATATGGCAGCCTGTGTTTTTACCTCATTCACACACACAAAACATCATGCTGGGATATGAAAGCCAACACAGTATTAAGCTGAGCCTTGAAAATGAACAAAAACAAGTCATTACAGATGGCTGAGGGCCACCAAAACAAAGCCAAAAATCTGAAAATCTACGACACAAGCATCATTCAAATTCATATTTCACATGGATGCTAGAAAAGAAAATAAGTGAGAAGGGTAAAGGTGGGACGCAAAAAAACAAAACAAAAAAAGAACTAAGTGATCTCCCATTAAATCTATCCTGCTGCACATATGGTAATTCCCAAGGGGCCTAAGCGTCTGCCTATCCAGCACTGCATTCATTTCAACCTCTGGCCTCTGGAAAAGGCTTTGAATCACTCTTCTTAAGTACTGCCACTGAACTCTGAATCCACACGCAACTCCTACCCATTCTTCCTACGTACGACACTTGCCATTTAGTTACTAAATCTAAAATCACTGGCTTTGTGAGTATTGGTGTTTGCTAAGGCAAGAATCACTGTTGTTATTGCTCATACTTAGGGTTAAGGGTTTCTTCAAATAATAAATCGGCGACAAAACAGGCGTAAAAAAATAAAATGTCAAAGACTTACATTCAAAGATGACCTAGAGACAATAATATACAGAAAGACTTAATCAAAACAGTATAAACATATAAAGTTCAAAAGAACAGCATTTATCTGAAACAGAAAGTTTTTGTAACATTATAGACTGCCGTTCAAAAGTTTGGGGTCAGTGAGAATTGTTTTTGGCGGGGAGGGGAAAGAAATAAAATAAATCAATACTTTTATTCAGCAAGGATGCATTAAATTGATCAAAAGTTACAGTAAAGACATTTATAATGTTACAAAATATTCTATTTCAGATAGAACTTTCTATTAATCAAAGAATCCTGAAAAAAATAAGTCCATAACTGATTTTAACATTGATAATAATAATGAATGTTTTTTGAGCATCAAATCATCATATTAGAATGATTTCTGAAGGATCATGTGACATTGAAGACTGGATGAATGATGCTGAAATTTCAGCTTCGCGTCACAGGAATAAATTATATTTTAAAATATATTCAAATAGAAAACGGTTATTTAAATGGTCATAATATTTAACAATATTACAGTTTGTTTTATCAAATAAATGCAGCCTTGGTGAGCAGAAAAGACTTATTTTAAAAACATTAAAAATCTTACTGATCTCTAACTTTTGAACAGCAGTGTATTTATTTATTTATTTATTTGTAGACAAATTTCCAGGCCTGTTAATTACAACTTTCCCATAGACAGTCCAGAGGAACATATGTTATATATATGCATTTTTCTCATGCTCTGTTGTGGACTGAACACTGGGAAATCAAAGCTATCCGCTCAGAGAAAACGCATGAAGTGGTCAGGTGTAAACAGCCTCTTTGCTGTGACAAGCAAATTCTACAGCACTTTGTGAAAATTAAAGAATTGATTCCAAATGCATTATGGGAAAATCTACAACGCAATCAGAGAGATGTGACGAGGGACATCCAGCCCTGACAAAGCACACACCCTCAAACAAACAATAGACAAAGACAGAGAAGACACATTCCATAGATAGACCTGAAGATACGACCAGGGCCTTCATGGGACCCGATGATATGTGATATACGAGTCATTTACCTTATGACAGGTCGTAAAACACAGGTGTAAGGGAATTGGAGGGGGTTTTGTGTGTGTGAGTGTTTGTGTGGCTGCATTGTCACAAACTGGTTTTCTCATGGAAAAAAAAAAATCGCCTGCCTCCTAATCATGTGGAGACACGAACAGCATTCCAGCCCGCCAAACAGCCTACACACTCTTTTATTTGAATCAACTTGACCCTGCAGGGCAGCCTGCCAGCGAACAGTGCACTACACGCGCTCTCTGTCTCTCGCTCTCTCTCTCTCTCTCTGCAGTACACTATGTTCCTGGCCCGGCCTCAAAAATGTGTTCACCCTGCACTGGCTCAAAATGAATGGAGGAGTACACAAACTTTTCGCTCTATCAAATCTATCACTCCAGATACGTCATATAGGGGCAGTTCCCGAACCAGCGGGAACAGGACGATCACGGAGCTGAACGGAGAGGGATGCCAGGCCACAGAAAAGCGTGTCAGCGCCAAGGACGCCCGAGTTTGATTTGCAATTGCAGGAAGACATAAGGAAATTGATTATTGGTAGAAACTAAAGTGTAGTAAATTGAGAAATTAAGCAACACAATTAATGTGCAATAAACACATTAAGTCTAGACGCATGTCTGTTTTTTCCACTCTTCCTGTAAATGGACCCAAAACGGTTTTCCTGTGAAAGCCGGGCAAGTAAACAATCAGTTTTTTTTTTTTAACCAAATGGTTTCAATCTTGAATCCAGGAAGCAGGGCTGATTTAAAAGACACTTTTAAAAGGAGGCATGGGAGTAAGTGCTAAACATAGCTGTGATTTGGATGAGTCCAAGGCTGACAGACGTTTCAGATAAAGATGTTTCACCATCATTAATTCAAACCCTTAGTGACACCTTAAGGAAATCCAAAAATAATGTTTAAAAGATGTTTTACATTAGTGATTCTCAAAAAAACTGGTCTGTTGTGATCAGCAGAATTGTTTTTTAAAAAACAATATTAAATGCACATAATTCTGTTTCTCATATCTTCTGTTGTTGACGTCAAAGGCATTCAATCAAACTCTAGCATTTTTGCACAAATTCACCTGTCATTTGGTAATGATAGATAATACAGATGACAGCGTGGACAGGTTCAGTGACATACCCTCTTCCTCAGAAACCATGAACAAAATTACACAAGGTTAAAAGAAAATATTATTTAAAGAAATGCATTAAATACGGGTTCACTCACAAAGATAAACATGATTTGAAACAACTGCAATTAGTTTTTTTTTTACAGTGAATTACTGAGAGTAATATTTAATATTGAATTATTAATGATTGAATTATTTATATCTTTATTTATTTAAAACAATGTTAATATTTGATATTATATTTTAAATGTAATAAATTTTTAAATAAATATATTTATTATTATGGTTAGGTTAATTTTTTTTTTATCCTATGACAAAGAAACTCTAAAAATCTGAATCTGTATCTTGGATTTTATTGAATTATTATTTGGATCTATGGCACATAACCAGACTAAACTACAAGGATTTTGAATGTTTAACCAATGTGTGATTAGTCAGTTCCCAGCTGTGTTTATACAGTGCTGGATAACATCTCTTTAACATGACAAACTTGCCTACCACTGCCCTTCCAGGAAGCAGATAGATGGATGGATGGATGGATGGATGGATGGATGGATGGATGGCTGGATGGATGGATGAATCATTTAATTAGCACTTTACTATGTTCTACTGTACACCCAAAGCGCTTTACAATCACATCTGGCGAGATAGAAGGAACTATTTAGACTGCACAGTCTGAATGGAATTGCAGTTCATGTCATAAACATACAATTCACGATTACTGGCAACATGATGAATTATGATAATCATGGTCAAAGATCACTAGCATAAGGTAGACTACTTCATGATGTCATTGCTGATGACACAGATGTTGGGAATAACGTTAATGTTCTAAAACATTAAATCAGGATATATTTGAAATGGTTTATCCCAAAATGAAAATTCATCATTCACTCACCATTTTGTCATTCCAAAACTGCATGACTTGAACACAAAAGAATTTGGACATTTGGAAGAATGTTGCAAATGCTTTTGTCCATTCAATGAAAGTCAAAGGGATCCAATAATGCTTTGGACCCCATTGACTTTCTTTATATAGACAAAAGCAGTTGTAACATTCTTCGAATACTGAGACATTTTCCACGAAAGCCATATGAAGCTGAGTAAATGATGACAGGTTTTTCATTTTTGGGTGAACTATGGTTTTTAAGGGTCTGGCTCACGATCACATTGATGACAGCATGACTGAGATCTCCAGTTCTTGAATCTACTGAGGACTGAACCTGAAACGGCTTTGTTCTCCAGCCAAATCATAACCACTTCACGACAATTAGTCTTAAGCTAGGCTGATAATTACTAACTTCCTAACCTACCTTCACATTCTCAGTTCACAAAACTCACAGTTCATAATGCACTATTAATGATGATGAGTATATTTCTAATCTAAATCTAATCTACTCTAAAGATACTTCATTTTGCTTTATTTCATTTAGCATGTCTAAGACATCTCAGCAAAGACTACTTCCCTTCGGCTTTCAGATAATAAACTTAAAACAAGGCTTAAGCCTATCCCAGGCTAAAACGCATGTTTGAGCTGTTTTAACTAAAAGCAACTTGCACTGAAATATTTTAAAATGTGTCACTGTCATTGTTTAGTCTCAAGATGCACACCAGTGATGTTTTTTTTCTAAGGCATGTTTATAAAAGCTATCTTAAATGCCCTAATTGAACTAAGGCCTAATCCTGGCTTAATCTAAGCCCTGTAAAATGCATAGTGGAAATTAGACGCATTGTGTGCACTGGCAAAACAACAGATCTGAGTTAGACAAGCATTAATTACATTAAACTAATGTCTTATTATTATTTCATTTCATGTGTCATGTTTTGGAAAATAATATGATGCTGAGCCACATTTGATCTTATAATCAGATGACTTGAGTGACACAAAATGCCAAATATTAACTAATACCAAGTAAGGTTGCAAATAAATATCTGAGCCAAAGGTCAGTCCTAAAAGGAGCAGGGACATTGAGAACCCCGGTGAGCGCTTAAGACGTCTCATCCGAGGAATCCTAGCGCCCCCTACTGAACAACCGTGCGTCCAGTATATCTCACCTGATCCAAAATGTTCTCTTTAAACCTGTCTTTTAATATTTTTATTTTTTTCCCCATTCGAAAATATTTGTGTCCTTCTTTAGAAGTTAACATGAAATTACTTTAATACATGTAAAACTATAAAACATACTTACCAGAACAGGATTTAGAAAGTCACTGTGCTCTTTTGATGCTGGATTGTCCTCTAATTCGCTGTCTGAATCAATAGAGGGCAGGTCATCTGTCTCTGAGGGAAATGCAGCAGATAATATCATGTGCTATCTGGATTACATAACAAGCTGCTGCATATTAAACTACAGTTATGAACATCTGGAACTGCAGCCAGAGCAGAAGGTTTTGATTGTACGAGAACATTTTTACATCATTCCACATTCCTGATAGCACTTGTCAAGTAATAATCACACTACACTGGTTGAGTAATATGAACTTTAATACTCTTTAACTGAGAAATAATAAGGAATGCTGATATAAGGAAATCAAAACGGTATATTCTTTACTACAACCAAGCTAGCTTCTATTAAATTCTGCCATCTAGAGCAACTGCATATTGTATTTTTTGGGATTTCATCTGATATTGTACATTTTATGGTTCTACATATGTATTTTAAAGAGTATGGATTTTTTGGGGGGGTTTTTTTGCTTGCAATGTCAGGATAGTAGTTCAAATTTTGACATGCCAACTGCCCCAACACAAAAACATTATTTAAATTATACTTTTTTTATTTAATTCATAATTTTACATTTCTAATGTTTGATTTATAAATATTACACTGTGTATTAAATTATTTTAAAAATCTTGATTTTATCACATATTTTTCCCTATTAAACCTTTTTTTTTTTACTTTTACTTTAAAAAGACCGTTTCTATAATAGCCAGAAATTATAGAAAGCAACTCTAAGACAGCCATGAGTTCCATAAACACCTAGAAAATTATGACAATTTATCTGTGTTAGCCAGTCAGATAATTTAACCTAGCTGAAGAAGCAAAATTCACAGCATTTTAAATTGTGCAAAGCAAAAATATGCATACATGATGGCCCAAAAACCCTGTCACACTCGCCTTGGGCCAGCAAGCCGTCCTTATTGTTGAACCCTGAAACTATGGCAGAACTCGGAGCTGTTCAAAAAAAACTCAGCAGCTCGTATCATTACTCGCACCCCTTCTATTTATCACATCACTCCTATCCTACAACAGCTGCATTGGCTCCCTATTATTTATCGTATCAACTACAAAATACTTCTTCTTACTTTTAAAGCCATTCATAATTTAGCCCCTTCATATCTTTCTGATCTCCTGCATATACCCACACACACGCGTACTCTAAGATCCTCTTCTTTTATTCATTTTACTGTTCCCCGTGTCCGCCTTGTTACTATGGGGAGTAGAGCTTTCAGTTTCTCTGCTCCTCAGCTCTGGAATTCGCTTCCACCAGACCTCCGTAAAATTGACTCTCTTTCACTTTTCAAATCCAAACTCAAAACTTATCTGTTTAGAATAGCTTATTCCCTTCGACCATAACTGCACTATTTTTTAATTGTCTTGTGTCTCATTGCTTTTTAAATTTGTTATTGTTGATGATGATGTAAGGTGACCTTGAGTGTCAAGAAAGGCGCCTATAAATAAAATGTATAATAAATAATAATAATAATAAATTAAACTCCTGGTGTATTCATATTCATATCATCAAAACCAACTCTGTTCTCACCTACGCCAGTGCTGAACATCCGCAGACTCCTGTGATAGTCAACAGGATGTTGTTTGTGTGCTCTGGGCTGATGTGGTGCCTGTGTGACAGTCAGTCGGGAAGGAGGATGACTATCATTGTCTCCTTCTTCCTCTTCACTGGAGCTCCAGGCAATGTGCACCGGTTCATCTGTGCCTGCATCTCTTTTCCCTTAAATCAATACATTTATTCAGCAAGGACCCATTCAATTGATCAAAAGTGTTTACAAAAGATTTCTATTTCAAATAAATGCTGTTCTTTTGAACTTTCTATTTATAAAAGAATCTTGAAAAATATGTAGCAGCATAAATGATTTCAACATTGATAATAATAAGAAATGTTTCTTGAACAGCAAATCATCATATTACAATGATTTCTGAAGGATCATGTGACACTGAAGACTGGAGTAATGATGCTGAAAATAGTTTTTGTCACAGGAATAAATTACATTTTAAAATATATTCAAATAGAAAACAATATATTAATATTTATTAAATTTAAATAATACTTCATAATATTAGTTTTAACAATAAACAAACAAAATCAAAAATCAAAATCATTTTTTTTTTATCTTACCAAGCCCTAAATTGAATAGTAGTGTAAATATATGGAACAGAATATATAATTGATGATATTGTTGCACTTCTCGTCTAATCATAAATCTCTGAATTACTATTAATTTCACACTTTATAGATTGATCAATCGGTTGTTACCAGAAACAGACGCCAGAGCCACATTATGTGCATTTCTGCTCTTCTTCTCTGATGTTTGCAGTTTCTGAAATACAAACACATGATGTTCAGTGCATGTGTGTGTGTAGAAGAGCAACAGCATGACGTGTCGTCTACGCAGCGTAACACACCTGGACGACGGATGTGTCCAGGAAACTGTCTCCGCATCTCTCCCAGCTCTTGGTGGCAGGTGTGGATGTTCTGGCAGAGGGTTTTCCCGCCTTTCTGAAAGTGTCCTTCAAATCGTCTGGGAATAACACACACCTCATGTCCAGGTTTCTCTTACGCTGAAACCACATACACACAAACATGTTTACTTACATTTTTTTTTTCTTTTATTAATTGAGACAAAGGGAGGTCACTGGAAAATAGGTTATTAGTTTTGATTTTATTTGCTTAACATTTTATGGTCACTACATAATTTACAACGTATGTTATTTCAGTTTGCATGACAACTATTTTTCTAAAATATGGAAAATATTAATACAGAATAAGGTAACTTAAGTGTGTCCAAATGTTTTACTGAAAATGTATATGCATAAAATTGCATATTAATATATTGGTCGCTTGAATTTTTCTATCTCTAGATTAATTTTGTGATTTATATTAAGTTTTCATTACTTCTGCATGTTGTGCAGTGATAAAATACACTTCGAATGGAATGACAGTGAACAAAAATATACAAGTGGTTCTCCCAAACATCTACAAAGTTTTAGAAAGTGTGTTTACAAAGTGTTTATTGATCGCTTACCTTGGCCATCATGTTATGACTTAATTTTTCCACAAACAGGGCTTATTATAACTGTTTACATTGTTGGGCTGTAGTTCACTAAACTGCAGTCAGTTTCTTCTTCGGTTCGTCTCTCCCGCTCTTTTAGTTTATTACGCTGCGCACTACTGACACCTTGCGGTCATCAGAGTCAGTTAACGCTCTCAGGCTCAGCACTGCTACTGCATATGGAACTCCAAAGCTGACAAAATAATAAATAAATACATAGTACAAAATCGATGCAACGGTTTTTATCATCATTATGAACGAACGAATAGTTTTTCTTTTCAAAGACATCCTACTCTGTTCTTTTAGGACGTTTGTTCATATGAAAAGAAATTGAAAATCAATAAAATACTAACTGAAAATAATGTTACCTAATGTTCCCTTTTCCATAAAACGAGTTGATTTGTGGGATGTCAGCTGTTATGAAAATGTTTTATTTATGTTTTTAAATCCCCTTAAGAGAGTCTCAGGAGTTGTTTATTTCAATTTATTTTAATGACCACATCCTCAAACATTTGGTATTTATGAAATGTTGTTGGTGTCCCATGTAAGATATTCAACTACTTAAAACGTGGTATGCATAATCTCATAGATATTAAATACAACATGTCTACAATAGCGGACAAAACAAATTGTTTTACCCTAAATAAATGGCAACTTATTCATAATAAAAACCAATAACTTCTTCCTTTTGAAAATGAAAGGGTTTTATTAGTCCAAGTCTATCCATATCTTCAGAGTTAAACATAAAAAAAAAACATTTAACATAATTAGGTTTTTTTTTTCTTCTTTTTTATTAAATATGTAAAAAGCAGGTCAAGTTATTCACAAATAAAATGCAAACATGCAACACATTTGGGGAATGCATAAGGGGAAATACTGTGAGGGAAATAAAAAAGAACATTGTCTATTTATAATTATTAACAGTACATATGTTTACATTCCTTTTCATTGTACACAATAATAAATGACAAGTGTTGACCTGTGGAGAATATTGACGAGTATCAGGAGATCACGAGAATGTTTTCTGTTCAGAAAATCTTACGCTAAAACCTGTGCTTTAGAACAACAGTTAAAAAAATTCTTCAATATGCATTGTTTTCTTCAGATGATGGCCATTTTTTTACTGTACATGTAAAGTAAAACATTTTTAGACACAGAATACCGATTGCACAGTTCAAATGAAATGCTTCCTATCAAACACTGTGATTGGAGTCCACCTCTGTGAAGTTGAGACACATTTAGCCAAAAAAAAAAAAAAAGTATATATATATATAGAATAATATATCTAATTAGGTGAAAAAAAGAGCAACGTTTCCAAATGAAATGCAGTATGCCATTATGCATTATATTCCAATGCAAAATTTACCGTTGTAACTAATGGTCAGCTTTTGTAAGGGATCTCTGTTGCTTTATTTCACAAATGGTATTGGTAGCTCTTTAAACTACTCTTATTGCAGTATTTTAAAATTTCACGATTTTATATCACATCTAGAAACAAACAGCTTAAGAAATCAATTTTCCTTCATCAGTGTAGAGATGGAAAAGTATGGTAAAGTAAAAACCGAATGTAGTTGCTGCGCAGTGGTCGTTATCAAGGGCTTTACACGGACAAGATTCACCATTTAAGCTGCTGTCAGATACATTTGCTGTCATGATGCAATTAAACTGGGCTAATGAAGAAAAAAAATTGACAAAAGACACCTTTGAATATTTGGCCAATTTGTCTCACTCCTTCACCACCAGAGCAAATGAGAAATAAACCGTCATGAGTTTGAGAAAGTGAACCCAAAGTAGTTTTCCGACTGAGTGCATGTATGTTCAGTATTCGTCCTGTGTGTCGTCAGGAACGTCCTCCTCCTGAGCCGGAGCCTCATGTTCCTCTCCGCCGGCCTCCTGCACACACACACACACACACACACACACACACGCACGCGCACAGTTTATTAGTTATTTAGGGAGATCTTGGCATTTTAGATAATGTCAGTTTGTCCTAGTATAGTAGTTTAACAACATATCTTAAATCAGTCTTTCATTTAGTGTTATGAATCGTGACAAACTGCACTACATATGTGACAGAAGCACTTGATGTGAAGGGGTCATATCACAGAAAACAAGATCAAATGGGTCATACTTAGAAATCATACTTATGAAGTCACAAATAAGAAGTACATAGAGTTATGAATTTGATGTACATCTATTCAGTATTGAATTAAATTTTGAACTAAAGTAGTAGTATGCAGTGTGTTAACAATAACAGGTCATTTATAGAAAATAGCCCGTTTAATTCTGATTGTCAGATAGAGGATAAAAGAAACAACAAAGAAAAACTAAATTATGACCGTTTTTTGACCTCGTCCAAAATCATAAGTGGACATCAAGGGAAAATGCTACATTAGTTTGGAATATGACAAAAAAAAAAGTTAAATGAATGAATGAATGAATGCATACACAAAAGAAAGTTGTGTTGTCTTATAAAAAGAAAATATTAAATAACAATAAAACATCAACAATCAATTGTTAAATAATTAATAATAAAAGGTGTGATGTTTTATTAAAAGACCAAAGAGCAAAAAAAGTAATGTAATAAATACACGCATACATAAATAGGTGTGATGCTTAATAATAATAAAAGGTGATGTTTTATTAAAAGTAAAAATGAGCAGAAAAGTACAATATATAAACAAACAAATAAAGTGTATGCTCACTGTGCTGATGACAAAAAAAAAAAAAAAAAAAAAACAGGAAGTACTAACCTGGTCATCTGCTGAGTACAGCACTTCCATGAGTCTCTCCACGAAGGGCCCGTTGTCCTGGCCATGATCCTGACACAACAGCTCCACCTCTCTCAGCTTCCCGAAGTAGAAATCCCGCTCCTTCTCCACTCCTTCTAGTGCTAGCTTTAATGTGTTGAGCTACAGCAGTGGAGAGACACAAGAGTTAAGAATGGTTCTGCTGTAAATGGACAGTAAAAGCTGGTTATTGCTTTATAGACATGCTTCTAAACAACATAATTCTTCACTGAGTAGATGCACTTCTACTTCCTGTTTTAGCAGCCTTTTCAGAATTTAATTAGTTTGTATGATCCAATAAAAGTCCTTTACTTGTTTATTGTACATAATTAACAATGCATTACTTGTTTATTAATGAAAGCCTTGTCAATCACAGGTACAAAAAAAAGCCTATGATGTCATGATAATGTCTATAAAGATGCATATGATGTCATAAGATTTAGAATGATGCCTATAACATACGAGCATCTAGAAAGATACCTATGATGTCGTAAGAAAGAACATTAGAAAGATGCCTGACGTAAGATCTAAAAAGATGCCTATGATGTCATAAAGAGATCTAAAAAGATGCTTGTGATATCGTAAGATCTAGAAAGATGCATATGATGTCATAAAGAGATCTAAAAAGATGCCTATGATGTCATAGAGAGATCTAAAAAGATGCTTGTGATATCGTAAGATCTAGAAAGATGCCTATGATGCCATAAAGAGATCTAAAAAGATGCCTATGATGTCATAGAGATCTAAAAAGATGCTTGTGATATCATAAGATCTAGAAAGATGCCTATGATGTCATAAAGAGATCTAAAAAGATGCCTATGATGTCATAAAGAGATCTAAAAAGATGCTTGTGATATCGTAAGATCTAGAAAGATGCCTACGATGTCATAAAGAGATCTAAAAAGATGCTTATGATGTCATAGAGATCTAAAAAGATGCTTGTGATATCATAAGATCTAGAACAATGCCTATGATGTCATAAAGAGATCTAAAAAGATGCTTATGATATCGTAAGATCTAGAAAGATTCCTATGTCATTGAGATCTAGAGAGATTCCTATGTCATAGAGATCTAGAGAGATTCCTATGATGTTGTAAGAGGATCTAAAAAGATGAGTATGATGTCGAAAAGGGATAAGAACATCTAGAAAGATGCCTATGATGTCGCACAATCTAGAAAGATGAAGGAAGGAAAACAACACACTAGGTGCCCTATATGCTGTCTAGGAATATAGGCTTTGATGCCCAAAAATCCTATCTAGCTCACTAAATCTAGCTCACTAAATCTAGCTCACTAAATGCCTAAAAAGCTGTCTAAGTAGTGCATCAAGTATCAAGGCTAAAATCAATGCAACAATACATTTACACAAATATCTTCCAAACTGATCTACTAAAATAGCATCTTATCTCATGATCTCGTTTAGCACTTATAGCTATTATGTTCTTGATTGCTCAAACAGTCTATATAAAGAGTTTAATAGTGTTAATAGGGTTAGGGGTGTCCACCTGTTCGCCTAGTTGTGTTACTTGGGCTTCCAGCTCCTTCTCTCCCTTAGCGGGTGTCGATGACATCACAGGAATCTTTTTGGCAGAGGAGGGTCGGGAGGTGGAGGTGGAGGATTTAGGGGTTGAACTGGTTGATCTAGTAGCTCCTGCACACAAGTTAACAGATGCCATGATGCAGGACGCTCAAAATTGAGTAGATGTCAATTTGCCAGTTGATTAATTATGATTGTTAATAAATCACGAGCAGCCCGAACAGACCTGCGGTGGGAGAGCAGGCGGCATGGAGGGATTTCTTTGGCAGGTTGAAGATCTGCTCCCCAGGATCTGGAGGGGGAATGGCATCCTGGCCCTGTCTGGCCTGGACCGGGTCGTATTCCTTCCCGTCGTAGTTGGCGTCGAAGAACTTCTTGAACCACTGAATGAAGTCCAGGTTGTCTTGAAATCGCCCCTTGACGAGCTTCTCTACAGGGATAATCTAAGAGGAAGGGGAACAGGATGTGACTGTAAATGTGAAAGAAAAACAAATACAGATGATTTATAGTTTAGTTAAATCAGGGTTTGCAGAACCCTGGGGCTTCCTGCTGGGAAATGCAGGGAATTGGTGCTAATAATTAATGAAACCATACATATTACTAATTGAAAATCTATTTTATCATAAAAACAAAACATATTACCTGCACGTGAACCGTGAGCACTTGAATAAGTTGTTAAATAACTGAAATATTAACTTCAAATCTCAAGTAAACTTCAATGTATGATTGAAATCTCTTAAATAAATTTAGTCAAATAAGTGGTTACAGCCTTTTAAAACAAGCATCGTTTTTTGGAAATGGAAAAAAAACAGTCTGGGATGCATTTTCTTATCAGATAAAACCACAACTTTCTTTCATGCTAAAAAATGATTTAGATCAGATTTTATTTCCGTAACCCTACTTCTGTGGTCCGTTCAGCGGTTATAGAGAAAGCGCAACGCCCTCATGTTTATCTCACCTTGTCAACATTCATCCTCTTGAAGGAGGCCTGCAGGAGTTTGAAGTTGTGGATGTATTCATGCTCCAGCTTGGCCTGGAATTTCACCTTCTTAAGACTGATACAGCCGGGAAACAGCATGTCCATGAACTGACAGTACGCTGCTCCTGTAACGGCATGCGCAAATGATTCGCTGGGTGAACAAGGTTTTGCTAAGACAATCTGTGGAACTCATTCTGCATTTTCCTCATCTCCAAAACTTTCAACCAGATTAAGATTCAGTTTCACGATCAGCTTATAGTGGAATTTCCTCTGAAGTAAACTTAATCTGCTCACTTAGAAGAACTAAAACAAGGGCACTTAAAGGGAGGATACATTTGACTCCCAAGGACGTAATTTAAAATGCCAGTGCAACGTCATGTAAATCAATGTCTTCAGCCCGTCTAGGTAGACCTGGACCCGTTCAAGAGGATATTCAGTGTCTCTGAGATCTTTAAATACCTCTGGCCTGACCTGTGCTTATGCTGAACTAAATTAAGGTCCAGTGATGTCATGCTTAAACATAGAAGTCTTACATCTCAAAGTTTGATATTATAAGTCAACGTTCAAACTAATTTTGACAGATGACTTTTAATGACTCAATTGCATGATTACTGGATAAAGATTAGAATAATTTTATAGAAATTGGTGGAGCTAATACCAATCCTTGGCATTTACAAATTCAAGACATAAAACATTTAAAAAGGGTGTTTACACTTGAAGTTTGGTTCACTTGATCCGGACCAAAAAAACATTTAGTCCTATTTTTGAGCAGAGCAAATTATTTAACTAGAAAATAACTATTTATTAAGATATAAGAATATTTTATTGTTATTTATTATTGAATCATATTTTTAACCATGACTTTTCTAGGTCTGTAAATCACTATTATCTGGTAAAGATATATATCCCAAAACTATAAACTACTTATGCATTAGCCTATATTTACAAATATAAATGATGCTATGTGTGCAATGTCATTTGTTTCATAAAGTATTTTTTAGCTTAATTACTGGGCTTTACTAGACGATATTTAGCATTCACCAACATAATTCCTTTTTTAACGTTCATCAAACTCCTGAAATCCCAGTTCTCTGGCAAACTAAAATCACACAAAGGATTGAACTGATCGAGAATTTCACCTGATTGAATTCCAAACAATGAATTAAATTAATTTAAATGACACTTAATCATAGCAGTCATCAAAAGTAATGTAGTCATTTCAGATAAAAAGTACTTCATGAAAGATGAGAACTAAATGAGTAGTTGACAAAAAATATTTTTGATTAAAATTAATCTATAAGGGAACTTTTATTTTTTAGATGAACTTTTAGCTATTTAAATAGTCCTGTGGTATGAAAAATGTCCATGCAGTCTCGTGAAAAATATTAGACAATTTATTATAAATTGCATGTATAATAATTATAAAAGAATTGGATTAAATTGTTTAAAATGAAATATACCATGTAACATTCCACACAATACATTGAATGCAATTAACCAGTGTTATTTTAGTATCACTGATATACTACTATACTTATTTTAATCATTTCTATTATTTTCCATTTTAATTTTATATAGACATATTAAATTTGAATATTAATAGTTTTCATTCATTTTCATTTTAGTTATTTTAGAAATAAAAAAATGTTGCTTGGCTTTTTATATTTTATTTTATTTCAAGTAATGCATTTTTTATGGTTTTAGATTCAGTTAACTATAAAAACCTTGCTACAAACACTATTATAAGACGACGCAAAGCTTTACATGTTTTTTTTTTGGCTGTAATAAAGAAGTTCTCGTTTAATGTATTTAAAGTGATTTACTCTATTCCCAGATTTATAAATGATGGCTGTTTTACCTAAAGCAGCTGAGAATTTACAACAGCTTTACTGAGCAAACAAACACATTGCACAAATGTTTAAAGGTAGCAGCAGCCGCGCAGACGGGCACTAGCGAAATGCCTTAAGTGTAAATCCTCTGGGATTATTGGTCTTTGTGTCTAATGAGTGTCAGTGGTAGTTTAAGTTGGGAGGTTCAAATACCTGATGACAGCTGCTCCACTTTAGTGTAGTTTAGACTGACCAGATCGTTCACCCAGGCCGTGATGTCATGCCTGCTCATAGTCTCCTGGGTGATTGAGGTAGAATACACGTTGACCGCCATCCCCCAGCTGTGGACGACACATCATCATCATCATCATCATCATCACCGTCAGAATCATGACAGCTCATCACTATCAGCTCTGCTATTGACTGAACTAGACTGAGCAATTTACAACGCATTCTACTTACAGAACACTATAACAGGAGGATGTACAAAGTCTACTTTATCTCACACCAAGAACGACAACTATGAAGAGTCCACAATAACGCTGCAGTTTTGTCGTCCGCCGCTTTAAATGCTTGAGCTCTTTAAAGTCAGGTGGATTCTGATTGGCTGTCAATGTTTTTATCGTTCATCAGCTGGAAAAAAATCGTTCTGAAATTGATTCCAACAATATTGTTTCTCTGTGCCATTCTCATTACAGTTATGATGTGGATTCTGTTATTCGTTTACATTTAGAACGAAGTTTAATTTTTAGAAGCACATCTTTATTGTTATTGTTACAGTTAGCGTCCTTGGTGTGAACGGGCCTTTAGTCTGCTCACTATATAATGCTTTGTGACGAAAAATATGAAACTGTGTTTCAGTATTTGGAATATTTCTAATACTTAGAAACTAAACTGAGACAAAAAGCCCATGATTTACATGTACCTGAATTCATTCTCTTTACTGAACTTTTCCTGCCATCTAGCAATGCAAGTTTTGCCTGTAAACACTGTGTAACATGATCCTAATGTCAACTAGGAAATCAGCAAGTAAATATCATGATAACGGCTACAGACAGAGCAATCCACAATGCTAAATAGAAGCTTTTGAGCGTTGTTTGTTCTCATACACAATTGTGAGCTCACCAATTTTAACTATCCCACTCAAAACTAAACATTAAAAAAAAATCACATAGGGCCTAGTTTTTAAATGATTATTAATAAGCAATCAATTTGTACTAGGGATTCATTATATTTCAGGACCATGTCCATTATAATCTGATTGATTTTCAATGCTTGTGGCAATTATTTTTGCTATCATAAAATTATTTAAGAGATGTCCCACTGTTTAACTTTCTAAAAATGAATAATAATATATAGGCTATAACAAATTACCCCTGTCCACATCCAGTTATAAAATGTCACAATTAAGCATAAGAACATATCAAAGATCATCTCAACTTCTTTGTAATAAAGTAACCTAATTCAAACAACTGACTGAAGCCCATTTCAGATCTATTCAGAAATATCCACATTAATCCCATTTCCCTTGAATTCCTAGTGCATCATCATATGAATAATGAACCGAATCCCTCAAGAAAACCCACATCCCTTTTTCAGGATTTCTTTTAAAACTCTCCAGGACGACAAATCGACCTCCATATTAATTTCTCCTGGCTTTAATGAGCTTAAAAGCACATTGCATTTCCAGACATAAGTGCTTTTGTGCTTAAAGAGCAGATTCATCTAAATTTAGCAGGGAAGATAAACAGTTTAGAGAGATGTTGGAATGAAGGGGGAGGGAAAAATCCCTGTCAACAAAAGCCATCAACCCAAAACATGTTTATAGTCCCGTAAAACACATGCAATCATTTTTTTTACTCGTGCACGAAATATTACCTAGTATTAGGCACGATATGCACGACACAACCGACAATCTGAACAGATTTTGGGGTTAGGATGAAATGAATTACATTACGCAATGGCTGACTGCTTCGTGAACATACAGGCCATGCACTGTCAAAACCTGGGAAAGCACCCTGTCAGCCTACATCCCAACAAACATACATCCGAAAACATATGCATAATGTTTGGGGGAAACCCTCAAAGCACGAAAGCATTCCATAAAAAGCTTTTAACATGGTTTCTTGATGATTGCACCATCGGGAAAACGCCATAGCTGGCTCAGGAAAAGCCCCGCCAATAACGGTAGATATAACGCAGCCATAATGGGAGTTTGGGGTTCCCAGAGCGAGTGCATTGGAAATGCATGGATTTAAACGAATGATCTTGATATTTTCGGCTGAATGCACTGATAGTAGCTCGTTTAAAGCGGGTTTTCTTTGTAAAGCAGCCGGCGGATGGCAATGGCAGTGGTGTACCTGTAGGCGCGCTCTCCGCGCACTGTGTTCTTTCTGTAGGGAATGATGTTGGTGCCGTTGTTATCCGGAATGATGTCGTTGTTGTTCTCTCCATTGGGGGACAGAGCTTGGGTCGGACCGGGCATTTGGCTCTGTGAAATACTCGAACGGAATAGGAAAGGGACGTCGGGGATGTTCCCTGCCGTCTGCCTGCTTAATGTTCTCAGTGTAAATCCTATGTGTGTGTGAGTGTGTGTGTGTAATATGGATGTGTGTGTCTCTCTGCTCAACAGCGACTTCACAGGTGATTCACGGAACTACAGTCATGTGACTTTGGGAGGGGTACTTCACATTTGAGCCAGGTTGTTGGGATTCATTTCGCCTCTTCCTAAATACATAATTATGAATTATATATGATGTATTATATTTATGAATATACCTTAGAGGTCATCGCTCCTCATAGGACCTAGGAAAAAACTCCTAGGTGTCTTCTAAAGACAGGCCTGCATCTTGGCATAAAATTTGTCCAGACTTTTATTGTGATGTGCATTTTTTCCCATATTAGTTCACATTTCATGCAAGCGTAAACATGTTATGGGTTGGCACAGATATTCCAATATATGACTAAACTGTTAATTTAGATCGGCCTGCTCTTTACGCACAAGTAAAGTCTGGGAATAATATGATGACATTCATTTTTTTTTTTTAAATGTGTCTTGAGCAGCATATCAGCAAATTTGAATGATTTCTGAAGGATCATGTGACATTGAAGACTGTAATGTGAAGACTGTAATCATGAAGTAATGATGCTGAAAATTCAGCTTAGATCACAGAAATGAATTATATTTTAAAATATATTCAAATAGAAAAAGGCATTTTAAATTGTAATACTATTTAACAATATATTACAGTTTTTACAGTATTGCTGATCAAATAAATGCAGCCTTGGTGAGCAGAAGAGACTTCTTTCAAAATCTGACTGACTCATATATATATATATATATTTGTGTGTGTGTGACTGGCCAATGGCTCATTATTCTTCTCTGCATTGCAACGAGCGCTGTGATTTTATTTATTATATACATACACATAACACAATGTTTAGATATGGCTATTGTTAATGTATATAGTATGACATCTTTACAATGTAATCTCTTCAATCAATCAAATCTATGTGTTTTAGAGTCAAAACAGATAGATAAATCTACCCATGAGCAAAGGTCTAGTAGTCGCTCTGATGAAAGTTCTCATACTTTTAAACAAAGTGACACTACAAGTGGAAAAACATTAGTGAGGGTATTTCTCATTCTTCAACACAGCTTCATATAAGCAGTAAACTAACACTACACTACAGTTTGTCTATAGAAAATTATCACACCTAGAGTAAATTTACAGTGTAATCTTTACATAACATCTATGTGATAAAAAAACCAAGATGGCATGTTTTCGGAAAACATATGTTGATGTTCTATATTTAGCATAGGATTCAGATGAACAAATATAAGTTGTAGCAAGCAAAAACACACTGAGCCAGGACAATGAACATACATCAAAAAATATTTTTAAAACTAGTTAATAGCTACAAAGAATTACATAGCCAAATTGATAGTAAAAGTTGGTTGATTGCGGGTTATGTGGGCCATATCTTTACCACCATAAATCTGGTCATAAATAAATTGCTTGAGGAGAATTATGCCATACATCTACTTAAAGGGATAGTTCACCCAAAAATGACAAATCTGTCATTACTTACTCACCCTCATGTCTTTCCAAACCCATAAGACTTTCGTTCATTTTCAGAACACAAATGAAGATCTTTTTGATGAAATCTGAGAGCTTTCTGTCCCTCCATTGACAGCTACGCAACTACCACTTTGATGCTTCAAACTGTTCATAAAGAGATCGCAAAACTAATCCATATGAATTGAGCGGTTTAATCCAAATTTCTCGATCGCTTTATATGATAAACGATAAAATTAGGCTTTTATTCACATACAAACATTGGTCAGCAAACATAAACAAGCTCAACCAAACCTGCCTGACAAACGAGAACAAACCTCTTACAGAAGCTCAAACGTGATGCGTAACACGAGAATGAACCTCATTGGTTCTTACAGAAGCTCAAACGTGATGCAGAACACGAGAATGAACCTCATTGGTTCTCGCACGTAAGACGAACATGCTTTAGCTTCCGTTTACCACAACTGATGTGTGAGTTGATGAATGTTTATATGTGAATAAAAGCCTAAATTCAATCTGTTCATCATATAAAGCGATCGAGTCTATTCAGAAAATTTGGATTAAACCGCTCAATTCATATGGATTAGTTTTACAATCTCTTTATGAACTTTATGAAGAGTCAAAGTGGTAGTTGCGTAGCTGTCAATGGAGGGACAGAAAGCGCTCAGATTTCATCAAAAAGATCTTCATTTGTGTTTCGAAGATGAACGAACGTCTTATGGGTTTGGTACGACATGAGGGTGAGTAAATGATGACAATTTTCATTTTCAGCTGAACTATCCCTTTAAGAACATTACAAAAGATTAGATGTATATTACTGCACTACGGGTTGAGTATTCAGTGGCTGACACTGGGTTTAGATTCAATATAATATGGATATAGATTTGATATAAGCTAATAATACTGTTTAATTAGCAAATGTAATGTAGACATATATGCTGAAAAATTAACTCTTTCTTATTTTACACAATATTTCATTTATACAAGTATGAAAACAGATGTTGTTTTGAAACTTGATAATCAAGTGGGTATGATAATTGACTGATGCCAGTAATCCCCAAAATGGCCAAATATTGCCCGGTTAATCAGCCTGGACAATATACTAATCAATAAGTTATAGCACAATACAAAAACTATTGGTCAGCAAAAAAATAAACTAATTAATTAAATTAGGTGTATACAGAGGGGTCCAAAAGTCAGACCGCAGAGAAAACTTTCTTGATTTTTATTTCTTTTTTTAGGGATGCACGATATATCGGCCACCATATCGGTAGATATTTATTTTTAATGTTATAGTTATCGGTCCGATAAGAAAATTTGACCGATATATAAAAGCCGTATAATAGATTATTTTCTTCCGCTGAGACACTTCAGATGCGCTCTGTTCACCATGATGGTATTTAATTGCTTGAAATATGATTGGAATCACTTAAAAAAGTAAAATACAGTTAAGTGCAACGTGCTGTCATATAGGTTACAATAAATTATAATGAGAAGATTGTAATTGTATGCTTGTGACATGTCTTTAATGGTGAGACTTTTGTTTTTGTAATCAGGCTCTCAACAATTATATAAACATTTGGATTTAGATTCATCAGCCAATCGGTTATCGACTTTCAAATACAAAGAATTATCGGTATCTGCCAAAATTTTCATATCCATGCATGCATCCCTACTTTTTTCCCCATTTAAAACTGAAAATAAGCAGGACTTTAAGGCAAAGAAAAGTTATGATGTAAAATGTACCAGAAGTATTCTCCATTTCCCATTCTCCACTACTGTAGGTTATTAACCAAATGAAATCAATATCAAAGTAAATTAGTGACATTGATCACGTGACTCTTAGTACAGACAGAATTTGTTCTTCCACTGAAGATTTATTTGCACTTTAGAAGATCTGAAATCATGCTAGAGATCGTGACAGCTCCAGTGCTGCTGTCATGCCCAAAATAAATGCTAAAACATTCTGAAATTCATATGCATTTTTAAATGAATTTCACATGCTGATAATATAATTAGCAATGGGACAATGCAAACTAATAATCTCAGACTTTTGAACCCGACTGTGGGTCAGGTAAACGTTTCTAAAGAAGCACTAAAATGTTAAACATGCAGTCTTTAAGCTCCTGGTGTTGCAGATTACTGCATTTTTAATTGCACCAGACTGTTCAATTGTCTTTTGTTTGCTTCCCCCTCCCTCAAGGCAAAAAAATGGCTTTGCAGCCCATTTATTAATTTATTTCTTCGTGCAAATTTGTTCAACATGTGGACTAATTGTCTAACATTGATGTAGAAGTTGCACCTTGCATCCTAAACATATTTCTCTAAGAACAGGAAGTGTGCTTAGCAAATTAACAACTTCATGTTAATTACAAAAGGGAAAAAAATTAATAAAACAGTACAAATTTGTGTCAGATGTAATATTAAGCATTTATTAACCACGCCATCATAAAACATAACGTGACAGTTTAGGGTCAAAGTTGAAACCATCATCAATGCAGTTCAACGTAATGAACAGCTGCTGCTACGCTAACAAGCTACTCTGCCTGCATCATCTTTGAACTTAATGACAAAATTAAACATGAATCTATGGCTCAGTCCAGCCATTGCAAAACCAAACCTCTTCAAAACGAAATCACATTAATTAGTTTAAAGACAGCGCCTGATATAAGCTCGACTCACCCGTGAACTCAACAGTAAATCCGACCAAACCAGCTGCGCTTCTGGAATCGCACCCCACCCTCCAGCGCCTCAGTGAACCAGCAGCACAAACACCTATCCACCCGACGCCGCTGATTGGCGGATGGCACTTCGACTCCCCGCTGATTGGTTGATAGATAAAATAACCGTTGTTTTTCTCAATGGCTCCTCCCTTCGTTCAGATGATTGGTTGACGGAAGCAACGGATGTTGTCTTTCTCGGCCAATAGGAATGCAGTGCGCTGCTAGTTGAATATGGAATGGTGATTTCCTGATGTGTTTATGCATCAAGGGAAATGAGTGATGCGTTAATTTATCACGACGGGAAACATGTTTGGGTGATAGATAAAAGGCTAAATTTAGAGGAAGAACCTGCCATTGTTTAATTGTAAGGTTCCTAAATAATGGAGAGCAGACAAGTCTAAAACTAATATTTACAACACATAAAACACATGGCATTATAGTCACTGTGTAGTTATAGCATGTAGTAAGTCAAATTGCATATGGTGAGTTAATAAGCCAATTAGGAAGTTAGTCTCACTTTAATAGTTGGCCATTACTATATTTTTATTAACATGTAAATTTAGGTGTCTCGTTCATTCATTGATAATCCAAAAGCGTCTTGATTTAATTTTATTGGGGGAAGAAAAAAAAAGTTTTATCTTTAACATCATTAATTCAATTTGATTAATAGATGTTTAGTTCATTTTGTTTATTTATTCTTAAAGGGATGGTTCACCCAAAACAAACCTCATTGGTTCTTACAGAAGCTCAAACGTGATGCAATTGAACATGCTGAGTTGATGAATGTTTATATGTGAATAAAAGCCTAAATTCAATCTGTTCATCACATAAAGCGATCAAGTCTCTTCAGAAAATTTGGACTAAACTGCTCAATTCATATGGATTAGTTTTACAATCTCTTTATGAACTTTTTGAAGCGTCAAAGTGGTAGTTGAGTAGCTGTCAATGGAGGGACAGAAAACTCAGATTTCATCAAAAATATCTTCATTTGTGTTTCAAAGATGAACGAAAGTCTTACAAGTTTAGAACGATAGGAGGGCGAATAATTAATAACAGAATTTTCATTTTTGGATGAACTTTCCCTTTAATGTGATATTTGTTGTCTTATTGGGAAAAATATATAATTGCTCAACAAGGACATCTAGTGGCTGTTGTGTATATTGCATCAACATATTACAATTCACCAAGTTAGAACAGCATTTTGTGCAAAATTATTTGAAATGAAGGATCAGTTTTAACGAACTGATAGCGCAAATTACATAAAATACCACAACTTGTGGACAATGGATGATATTTGTACAACATAATATTTTTATTTAGTACCATGCAAAATAACTGAAAAGTGCAACGGCTGGCAGCAGGGCACGAATGCTGTTTTTGTTGTGGCATATAACTGCTTGTCTGAAAAAGCAATGCTCTGAGTAAACAATGAGATCAATGTGACTGCTGAAGTGTGACAGTGGCAAAGAAAAAACATCAATGAACGAGTCTGGAGATGGTCAAAGCCAAACCAATCTAGTGGACATCTTTACAAGGAATTCATATTCACCAACAAAATCAATCCAAGCATGATAATTATGTTCTAGATCAATATATCTTACACCAAAATATGCTTTTGTAAAGGCATCTTGTCAGTCCTTGAACAACATAACAGCACATTTTGTCAGATGCTGTCACATGTGTTTGTCTCAAAATGTCTGCATTTCATTGTTTATTGCAAATTAAATAATAGAGCATGGTAAATATTCCCTTTGGAGTCAAATAATATTTTCCTTTGAATCCAGAGGTACAAAGTTTTGCATGAATCTCACGAAACCGGTCAAAAACATGCCCTGGTCATATTTGCCTCTAAAATCCAATGTTATTTTTTTTAAAGAAAGCATAAAAATCACATATATTTTGCATAAAAAATGAATTCTATATTTTAGAACCAGTAAGATTTTTTTTGCAATGCAAATATGCAACATTGTTTTCATGACGATGTACATGTTAAAGTAGAGATAAACATGTTTTACTGCCAAATTATTGTTGTAATTCAAGAATTTTGATATGTTAAGAAATTTATTATTTAGTATGAAATATTTAATGATATGGCTAAAATTGTAAAGTATATATACATGATGCAAGTATCGGTTACTACTACCTTTAATTTAGGCTGATCTAAATAAAAGAATTGTATTACACTGAAAATATTGTCTCAATGTCAGAAATATAAATGGTCCTAAAAAATAGGTTTCATTTTCTTCATGCAAAACACATTACATTTTTATTTTTGGGGATTCTAAAGTTAAACGTGACCTGGTGGTGTATTCATGAGATTCAATTGTTTCTGGACTGTTCTTATTCATTAAAACGTATGTCTTTAAAAATGAATAAATTGCAACAAAGTACACATACCTACCCACCTATTAAAATAAACTAAGTCTGATCAGCTAAGGCAGTGTATCAAAGACTATGAAGAAGTCTCAAATTATTCTACTCTCAAAGAGAAACTGAAGCTACAACAATATCCTAATATTTTATATGCTTTAAAAGACCATCAGGTCAGGGTGTTCTGCACTTAATGTACAATAAAAGATGTTGTTTGTAAAGATAGCAGCTTCAGTAAAGACCCCCCCCCCCCACTTCCCCTAACATATATTTAAATACAGTACAAGTTTTGAACAGATACACACGAAAACAAATCAAATTCGAACACATTAACACCAAGTAAATGAAATAATCTCGTAATCATTGGATTTATGGCACTGGTGGTGTTGTAGACAGTTCCATTATTTCAAATTTCCAAAGTCAGTTCACAGTATTGTCTTAAAACATTTAGTCGATTCTAAAAATATATTTCTATATTTATAGATTGGGTTGTGTACCACAGTATTGTTGTGAGTTGATGCTTTTCAGAAGTGTTGTATGTTCCAGCTCAGGTCTGGTTTGCACAGTGCTTCAGAGTCGCTCCATCTCCCTGTGAGGACGGAAAAAGACAAAGGAAAAGCCTTGGTTTGAAGCATCAAACGCTGTTGTATTGCATCTGTCACAGCGCCACTGACGAACACTTACCATTGCTTATTTAAACGCAGCTATTCTTGTAAGGTCACCTGGAAAAAACAGCATTGAGGAAAGTTTAAAATCCACAGAATTGAGCCGAGGCTTTCCGTAGCACACTAAAATGATCGGGAATATTCTGACCTGCATGGAAGGAGAGAATTTGCGCTAATATTTCGACCTCATTTGGTCGAAACGTTGCAATACATTCAACTTTTATAGGAGCAGAGATAGCAGTGTCAGTTTTTGCACTTTTTTCGTTGCATGCAAAACTCGTACAGATGCAGTTAAAATGAACATCATCTCGGCCCTCAAGAACAGGTGCCAGGGAAGCAGCCTGGGGATATGTTCATTACAATGAAATATCCATTTGCTTTAATGGATTTTTCATTTCTATTTCATCTCAGTTCTATAGCAATTAAAAAGAAATCAAATTTGATATATGATGCAGCGTACTCATGACACACCATTGGAATATTTCCCAGAATATCCATCCAAAGTTTGATACTTAAAAATGGCTTTGGGGCAGATAACAATATTGATGTGAATACAGAAACATATGAGACATTATTTATCTTTTTTGGGTGTGGGGGGGGGGGTATCTTAAATATAAACCACTTGTTGCATCCATGTATTATTATTTAATTTAAGGCAAAATTAATGCTGCCAAATAACACTAACATTCAAATGTTTGGGGTCAGTAAGAAATCTCTTCTGCAATCAAAGCCTGCATTTATTATCAAAAATACAATAAAAATAGTGAAATATTATTACAATTTAAAATAGCCGTTTTTCCATTTGAATATGTTGCAAAATGTAATTTATTCCTGTGATCAAAGCTGAATTTTCAGCATCATTACTCCAGTCTGTTTATTATCAATGATTACATTTTTTTTGCTGCTTGATATTTTTGTGGAAACCGTAACACATTTTCAGTATTGTTTGATCTTATTCTTTTCTGTGACTGGTTACTGTTTAACAACATATTAATGCAAAGATTATAAATATAAGAGTAAAATGGGAACTGATGACGGTTGGTTCAGTCGTTTGGCACGGATGACAATTTGCATATTCCAACATTTCACATGCAAACTTCTCTGCGGATCTATCTAACTGCTGCATTACTGCTTTGTTTGTGTGTAGGTCTCCGTATGTTCAGCTGTCTCACCTGTTCCTGTGTGTGTCTGAGTCGTTCCTCCATCTTCAGGCTTCTGTTCAGCTGCTTTTCCAGATCATGTCCATAGAATTCCTCAGGCTCCAGCTTCCCTGCTGCCCTATGAGAGCAGAAACCCAGTGAGCACATGCCCAGGAGATCTGAACAACACGTGATCACACACTTTAGCAGGTCAAAACATCAGGTGATTTAGCCGCATGTTTTAGTTACCCTGATCTTGAAGCACTCCGTGCGTGGAGAACGTCTGACGTTGAGAATGTGAGGTCTGTTTCACTCCCAGCCTCTAAACATCATCATAGGCAAAGTTTGAACATCAATGAATAAAGTATGCTATCGTTGCTGGGCATGAGATTGATCAGGCTCATTCAATATTACCTGAGTTAAGTTCTTTCACCAACGAAGACATTGTGTTGGTTATGGAGTCTGCAGCTACCAGGAGATCATTTCTTAAATTCCTTCTGGAGCCTTCAAAAAATAAATCACATTTTTTAATATTAAATATTTATAATATTATTAAGTTATATTAATATTAGTATTTATTAGTTTATATTTAATAACTAAATAATAATGTAATATTACTTAATATATTGCATGGTACAGTTTTGATTTATAGGTAAGTGCATTTAACTTAGTTTAAAGCAGTACTTAAAGCCCCATATTGTCAACAACAATATTCAAAATTCCCATAACCTTTCCAGTTGGTCATAATTTACTGGGAATAAGATTTTTTTTTTCTATGCCATGTTAAAATATTTTAGCATGGCATAGAAAAAAAAAAATCTTATCCCCAAAAATGTTATAATCATTTTAATAATATTCATTGGTATATTAAATTCATATACTCATATTAAATATTGACTTTCCCAGGTCTACATTTTTAAAGACTTCCTAATTTTTCCAGATTTTCCTATTAATTAAAGAAAAAAACAAATAGAAATATCTTGTTCTAGATGTTTTGGCTTATTTGAATGTTTTTTTGTTTTTTTTTGTTGTCTCATTTTAAATAATTTTTAGGCCCCCTTAAAAGTTTGCTGAGGCCCCCTGGTTGAGAAACACTGGTTTACAGGAAGATTTGAAGTTCAATATGATCTAGTTAAGCTGTTTACATGGAATCTAGAAAAGCACTATTACTCCAAAAGGATTTAGAAAACTTCACAGATCAAATAATAAACATGTTTTTTTCTGCATAATTCATGCAACTCTTTTTAAACTAAGTTTTTAACCTAGGATATTCCTGTAATGACAATCTGCCGCAAGGTTGCCAAGTCTGCAGAATTGGGCTACTTTTATACTGATGCTGCGGGTTGTTGCGACACCCCCCCTCCCAACCGGGAACCCGCTTTTTACACCCCCCGGAATGCGATTTTTACCAGGGAACCTTACCCGAACTGCCATGATTGGGCAGGTTTTGTTAAGCAAACCTGTCAACCCTGATCTTCAGTATCCCTTGGTTTTAATTGGCTGAAATCGTTTTCAAATGCAAGAGGAACATGTTGGTTACCCAGAACGAAGGCCTGCTGCACCTCTCCTCCCAGGCCCATCAGCGAGTCCTGAGGCGTCTGACTGGGTGTGGTATTGCCGGATGTTGATTGGACAGGCATGGGGATGGGTGTGGAATTGCCGGATACTGATTGGATGTTGATCGTGTGGCTGGGGGAGGAGCGAGGGGAGGGACCAGGGCCTTGGTTCTAGGGAACAAAAGGAGATTATATGATTGTAAGATAAAAATCAAAACTGCTTAATCCAGTGTTGTTATTTTTAACTAAAACTAAAACAGTTAAAATCCTTTTTCAGGGTTTCTGCAGGTTTTATGAAGGTCAATTTAAGACTTTTTAAAGACCAAGTAAATCAAATTTAAGGAATAAATTTATTAATGTCAATATATTCTCTAAATGTAAATGTCTAGGGAGAAACAATGATTTGTTTTAGCAACACTTTTAGAGTTTGAAAATACAACTTCCAACAGATATCCATTATTTTTTTTATCCATTTTGCAAAAAAAGTATCTTGAATCGTTCTGTTTTTAACCACTAGAATATGGAAATAATGTTTACTGTACCTTCTGATCACACTGCAAAAAAGCAATGTTTTTCCACAGTCTCTCTGTCTTGTTTTCCACAGCAAATGTATAAAGATTCTTAAATCAAGATGCATTTGCTGGAGATGCAAAATGATATAAAATATGAAGTCTTGTTTTCTGTTAAATTTAACAAAATTAAGTAAGCTTATGATTAAACAAGAAAAAATATCTGCCAATGGTCTCAGAAAGTTTTCATAACTCATTGACATACTGTATATTTTTCAAGACTTCATTTCACATTTGCATCAAAAATGTATTTAAAGATGTTTAGATATTTGGATTGGATAACAGGACAAAATTCTGCAGTGCATGCAACATTTAAAGCCATGACTATAAATTTAAGACTTTCTGCTCTGATTTAAGACCTTCATTTTTTAAAACCTTTTAAGACCCGCCGAAACCCTGTTTTTGTTAATTGACATAAAGGTTAAATATTAGATAAAAATACTTATGCTAATAAAACGCAAATTAGAAATGTTACCTTGGCAACTAACTGAAATAGTTGAAGTATTACAATGATTAAAAAATATAAATAAATGTATATTAAAGCTAAATAGATTTTTTTTAAATGACAAAGCACATAAAACTATTCAAACCTAAAATAAATTCAAATAAAAACTGAAAAAATAAAAAATAAAAGCTAATTAAAATATTAATACATACTATAACAGCATAAGTATAATTCTAAAATAACACTGAATTAATCATGGAAACACTGCAACATTAGGTGCCCATAGTGTCTGAATGAGTGTCAAAAACATATCATAAAATACATTAATTTTAAAGTAAATTCTTTGTAAATTAAATAATGATCTGCAACTTATTTCAAATAACAGACATTTTGTAAGAACAATAGGAAATGGTTTACGGAGTCAAACGACTGACAAAACCTGTTGTTACAGTGTGTGTTACTGATGGTCAAAAGAGCAAAAACACAAATCTCAGGTCCCTATACGGGACTTTTTACTCGTTGTTTAGCTAATAATTCATGTCTACAGCACAAACAACAATAAGGGACTTTGAGTTACATATGAAAGTTTATTATTATTATTATTATTATAGGTTTAGAAGTTTGTAGAAAATCATACAAAGAAGAATTAGAGTATGTGATGGACATCCTGGAATGTAGTCAGTCTGAATAACAGCATGCGTTAACTTTGATTTGTGCTATGTGCTAAATGAACAAAAGCAAGTTCTGGATGCCAAAGACACAAAGACACAACCAACACAACACATTTCTTATTATAGTTTAATATTAGGGAGAACAAATGCACAACATACATTAAATCTCAAGTCAGATGAAGTATCTTAGTTGCACTTTATTTTACAGTATGTGTACTTACAGTGTACTTCCCTAAGAAAGTACTGGGTAATATAAGCTAACTACATGGGTTTAGGTTATGTTTAGGGGTTGGTTCAGGGTTAGTACCTAGTTATTACCCATTTATTGCAATTACTATAAGTACATAGTATGTATGTACATGGGGAACAGGACTGTAAAATAAAGTGCTACCAGTATATTAATACACAGCTTTGTTACTGGGGCTCTGAGACTTACAGCTCTTTTTAGCTCTTCTTCCTGTAGATAGAGCAGTTCAGCTCATTAACAGGGATTTCTGCATCTCCACATTACATCTTAAAATTGTGCGATCCTCATTTGTTTATCTGTGTGTGTGAGACCTTTTCTACCTTTAACAGAAGCATGAGGTGTTCTAGTTGGACCATAAGATCTCGACGGCTATCCTGAAGAGCCGACATCCTCTGCTCCAACTCCTCCTTCCTCTGTCTGAGACAAAGAAAGCCAGAAGGTTATCGATATAACTTTGACGTTAACTCAAAATGAATTGTGCAACAATAAACAGCCTGATAGTGTTGTGTATTTGCATGTGCTCTCTGTGCTGTTTACCACTACATTCACTAAATACATTATGCAAATTGCGTAAACACATAAAAAAAAAAAAATCTGTGCCGAACACAATTTACATGGTGTAGTGCCATGTAGTGCCTGGTTAAACACCCAATCACACAAGTATGATAAATATAACGATAACGATATACTTTTAAAAATCATTCTAAACGTAAAATAACAGCAGAGTCCACACCACAACTATAAAAATAATGGAACAGGGAAACAATATACTGTAGTTGGAATCACAAAAAAATTTTTCCAGTTGATGAATGATTGACAGCCAATCAGAATCCATCCTGCTTTAAAGAGCTTGAGAATTTAAAGCGACAGCGCGCTTAAAATAAACAGAACGATATAGTCAGACTCAGCAGGTATGGACGCTAATATAGTTATAGTTATCTTTAAAGTTATTGTTCTTGGTGTGAACAGCTTTTATGGGTGGTTTATGAATAAGATGCATAATAACAAAGTGTTTTGAGAATTCACCCAAAAACATTTGTAACGGATGCTTTCCTCATTAAAGAAAAGAAAAACAGGTGAATAATGATATACAATTTTTTATTTACAATAGTTTGTCCCTGGGAACCATGTTCTTAACTGTGGTATTTGCAGTAGGTTTTAATTTTATGTAAAATCTATTTTCCATAAATGTAACTATGATGTTCATTATGAAAATAATAGTAACATAAAAACAAATTTAGAAACCAAAACTGCTACACAAAACAACAGCAACTTCCCTAACAGAACATTTAGTATGAATCTAGAACTTTTGCACCAAAATATAGTGTTACTACAATTAATGTTACTTGAGTAAAACCACAGTCAAGTTTTAAATTTAAGGACTAGAGCTTATTTAAATATGCATGCTTGACTCAGTTCACCATTAAAATCTGCCTTGGTGATGTCTACAAACAGGAAGGTCTCAGGGTTGCAAATTGCTTTTAAAGTACTTTCACTCATTCATGAGAGGACCCATGATCAGGTTACACTCACTTTCAATGCTGTCTATCTCGTAACCATCAGCATCTGCTGTTCACCACATCCGATCAGGTTTCAGGTCTGATTCACGGCTGTACGCTCTGTGTGTGTGTGTGTGTGTTTACCTGAGCAGTCTCAGTTCAGCCAGTAACGTTGGGTTTTGTTGGTTTTTGTCTAATGGAGGCTGGGAAGCTTCTTCATGTTGTTGTCTCAGGCGTTGTATCTCTTGCAAAATCTCCCTGAAAATACACAATTTATTAACTTTAAGAATGCAAATTCATATCACTGTTCAATACCACAATAAACAGTCTCATACTCACTTGTTCTTGTTCTCTAGCTCGGCGATAAGTTGCCGCTGCTGTTTATTGGTGTCCAGACAGAGAGAGATGTCTGCTGGGACTCTGGTCTTCTGTTAACAATAGTCAGATTATAGTTAAACAGAGTTGTTTACATGAATTTATTTAGATATATCCATTATGGTTAAAGATGAAGTGTGTCATTTCTCTGCCACAAGCTTAATTGCACAAATAATTGCAAGTGTAATTGCAAACATAATAGTTGTTTCCAAACTGGTTTTCCAACTTCCAACATACACTACCATTGTTCATAACATCTTATCGTTATTTTGATTGGCCGTCTTACCGCTGCAGCTCCATCAGCAGCCAATCGGGAGGCATAGCGGGCAATGAGGCAGTGCTCATCATCTTGGTTATTAATGCTCTCTTGGAAACTATCAATCAAGGAAAGGAACAAAGCTCAGTCATCTTTACAATTACTAGCTCAGAATCACAAAAGCATTTACTGCAACATTACTATAGCAATTAGTAGCCTATGCAAAGTTAGTTTATAATAATAATAAATATATAATATATATATATTATAAATTAACTTTGCATATATACATATACTGTTTTGCTAAAAAAAATGTGTTTTCATATTGAAAATCGCAAGAAAGTTATTGCAAAATTTATAAAAATAGGTTTTATAAATCAAAAGAACCTATTTTTAGTGAAATAAGTCACCAATAATACCCTAACGGCAGAATAAAATAGCATTGCCAGCACATTTCAGGATCTAAGCAAAGCATGAAGACCATAGAGCCCCAGTTTCCCCCCAAAAAACACTGCAAAGTTAGGAGCAAATGCAAGGATAATCTCCATATTAGACATCTTTGCTGGGAAAACAGCCATAACTAAGGGTGTTGCATAATGGGTAAACATATGTGCATATACTGTAGCTAAAGGACAAGGTATAGGTTCCTGTGGACTGGAAAAATCACGTTCTTGAGCAAAAACACACCTGTTTAAAGACTAGTGGTAGACTAAAGACTTAAAGTAGATAATTGATGGTGTATTTTGTGTTTTTTCATACCAAATAGATGCACAAATCTCCCCAAAATGACACAAAATCCACACCCACACACACACACACACACACACACACACACACACACACACACACACACAAAAAGACCCATTTACACGTTCAAAACAATTCATATATTCATCATTAATCAAATTAGAAGTTTACAATTAGGTCAAAAAAAAAATTGTCATAAAAATGAGAGGTCAAATAGGAGTTTGGAATGAATTCATTTAACTGTGTGTCCTTAAGGAAATTTTTGTCTTTTCAGTTTTGTTTTTTGATCATTTTATCCTGTGACACTGCATTTATCACTTGCATGCATTCCCTTGGAATCAATCCCATAATCTCCATCTAATGTTTGAGATACAGGAATGCTAAATAAAGCATTTCAAATGACATAATTGAAATAGTAAAGTATAAATCTATAGATTATAAAAACATTATAAAACATTATTTTTGTGCATTTATATAACTTCTATTGTATAGTTTATTGCAAAATAGCCATATATATATATACTGTATATAAATGATTTGAGAGTCCAGGGAGACTCGATTATGTCATTCACTATGCTTCATATGAGTGTGCATTCACTACTGAGCAGTTTTGGCATGATTCCTGTTCCCACAACACCAGAAGCTTCTGGAATTGGTGAATTATGGATAGTGTAGGATTATGGGAAGTGTAGTTCTTCACTGGGAATTCAGCGATTAGTCATGATTTTTGAAATCACATCACTCTATAGAAGCATGTTGCTAGCTCATGGTAGTTCTCTACTAAAAAATGTATTCATTAGTGCTAAAAGTCAATCTCTCTGTGGTGAAAAGGAAGGGCATTTTAACCTCTGGACTATTGTGCTCTATGGCAGTGAAATGTAATATGATCAACACTGAGTAAAAACACTGCTTAAACACAACAAAAGCCTAGCCAGTTAGCAAGCTGCAAACATAAGACAGAATTGTGGCGAGAATAGTCACCATCCCACATCTGGGATCATTTCTACAACTCAGGAATTAAATTAGGAATATTTCAAATGTGGAAAGACCTTCAAATGATAGTTTGACATTAACAATGTTATATTGAATTCTGAGTATTACCAGATTGACATGGTGACCTAAGCTATAAAAACAGATTAGGAAGAAAAGTGGCACAGCAACCTCAGACAGACCGACAGCTCACACTGACCATGAACGGTCCTTTCGGAGGAGATTCACATAAAGTCCGATAAGTATGTGCTCGTCAGCGAGCCTATCCGCAATATCGAGGCTGTACTGAACCCTGGAACCACGTTTCAGAAACACAGATGATGTCACAATGACTTTAAGAAGCACCTTTCTGCAGTTTTAATGGTGGAGTCTAAAAAAAACATTCTTATTATTTGAATTTATTAAAATATGGAAACAATGAGGTTCCATTTGTTCACATTAATTAACATGATATAACAATGAAAAATAAAGCATTTATTTCTTCTAAACCATTAATTAATATTCATTAATTATAACAAATTTTAACATTTACTAATACATTGTTAAATTCAAAAGTTGTACAGTATCTATTAATATTTAATGGATGTGAGCTGACATGAACTTACAATGAACAGTTGTATAAGTTTTAACTAACATCAACAAAAATGAATAAATACTGCAACAAATGTATTTCTCATTTGCTTTGTATTTCTCTATTTCTCATTGCTAGATAATGTTAGTTACTGCATTAACTAATGTTAACTAATGGGAAGTTATTGTAAAATTTGACCAAAAACACAGAATGCAAACAAGACTTAAGTTAGAGTTGATGTCATATTGATCTTGATGCAAATGAAATAGGGTTGTGCGGGATGGAAGTACGGTCCATTTAATATGTCATAATGTTGAAAATATGTCTTTTGTAAATTTGCAATTGTTTGGGGGGCTAAACAAATGACAATCTGTTACAAAACAATCCCTCACAGCCTTGATTTTATTTGCATCTACTCAAAATATTCCCATGTAGCCCATTGGTAGTCATCACAAGATCTTTCTTTATATTACTTCATAATCACTTAGAACAGTTGATATATAAACATTATTTCAACCAGGCTAACTTACCCTTTCCCTTTTAAAAGATCTGGAGTCGTCCGGGAAAACAGCTTAATTTGCTTTGTCTCATCAAGAGCACTTTTTACCCCCAAAATGAGATATAATAAAACAAATTAATGAGCAACACATGTATACTTAAACAAACATGCATTAAAACCAGTGTTATTTTAGTATCATTTAAATTAATTGATATACTATTACATTGTTTATTTGTATTTAGGTTTTTTTTTTAAGTTTCTATATATTTTCAGTTTTCATTTTAGTTTTAGTCTTAGCAATTTTTTATGTGCTGGTCATTTTATTATTATTATATATAACTTTAATTTTAATTTCAGTTTTAGTAATTTAGTACCTCAACTTCAACTTATTGGTAACACTTTACAGGTTCCATTTGTTGACATTAGTAAACTACATTAGTTAACATGAACTAAAAACGAACAATACTTCTTTAATGTTAATCATTAACAAAGGCTAATAAATGCTGTAAAAATATATTGCTCATTGTTAGTTTTGTTAATGAATTAACTAATGTTAACAAATGAGACTTTTTTGTAAAGTGTTGCCACTTATTTCAGTTGGATGACAAGGAAACATTTCTAACTTTCATTCAAGTTTGAATAGTTTTAGTTAACAATAACAACACTAACATCAAACATCATTCTGTTGAAAGTTTGTGCTGTCCAGTATTATACTCACGTTTTGCTGGAGTAAGGGTTTCCTGAGGAAGGCATGGAGTGAGAGAGCATGTATTCACTCCCACTGTTCACAGGTCTGGGAGGCCTGCAGGAAATAAAACCAAAATGTTGCAACCAAAACGTGTCGTACTGTAGTGCCAAATATCTCAATGTGTCTAAGATTAGTTATGCCCATCAAATTATTGTGAAATCCTACAACAATGAGGATAAATGTCTCTATATCACTTTACTTACCATGTGTCACTGTTTTTCAGCATAAAAGCGAAAAACACAAGGCAGGAAAATGTTAGCATGCACAATTCATGGTAAATTCATTGTACAATAATATAGTCAACAATTTTACACTATCCATCTGAGTAAAATGTGAGTTTACGCACACAACATGAGTGAGGTTGAGCGGTTTCTCGGGTGTATCAGAGAACATCGGGTAAGGAGGATCTCGACTGGAGGCACAACTCAGAGATTTACTGAGAGCGTCTGACAACTTCTTTGCTGGAGATTTCTGGAGAAAAATAAAGGACTGTATTGAACCAGAAGAATTAATATCTATAAGAATACATATAAATGTTTAATGAAAAGGATTTTCTCTGCTCTTCTTTTCTAAATGTTTTAGAAAATGTTATGTAGAAATACATAGAGTATCATAACAGAGATTATTTACATATACAGGTCTTAAATGTACAGTAACAGAAAATACATGTTTAATTCTAGTCAGGAACGGGATGGAAAATGGTCACGTACAAATTATTTACTCACTTCCCAAAAATGTACTTTTATTCAGCAAGGTTGCATTAAATTGATCAAACGTGACAGTAAAGACATTTATAATGTTACAAAAGATTTATATTTCAAATAAATGCTGGTTAAAAATAAAAGCAAATCCTGCAAAAAAAAAAAATTCACAGTTTCCTCAAATATATGAAGCAGCACAACTGTTTTCAACATTGATAATAATAATAAATGTTTCTTAAGCAGCAAATCATCATATTATAATGATTTCTGAAGGATCACGTGACACTTAAGACTGGAGTAATGATGCTGAAAATTCAGCTTTGATCACAGGATTTTTTCTCTTTTTAACAATATATTAGAATAGAAAACAGTTATTTTAAATTGTACAAATATTTCACAATATTCCAAAACAAATGCGGCCTTGGTGAGCATAAGAGACTTCTTTCAAAAACATTACCGAACCCAAACATTTGAACGGTAGCCTATAGTTTATACACAGTCAATATATCGCCATGATGGCATCAGCAATTGAAAAACCCATATTAGTCAGCTTGACAAAAAGAGAAAAAAAATGTAAATGCTACCAAAGAGGTGAATTCATTGTACAGAGTGAGATTTAGACTGGTGTCATGAAGTGATTTGACTGTTTGGATGACGGGACTCAGGCCATCACTGACACTTACTCACAGTCACGCTCCCACAAGGCCGTTCACCTACCCATGACATGTACTCCTTCATCTGGTGCTGGTTGCTATGGCTGCCTGAGGCATGGCCCCTCCAGAAACACTCTTGGCAAAGTTGGTAATTATCACATTGTTGGCACCGGTAGCGGAATCCCATCATGCTCTGGCCGTGGCAGTAGGAGCACTCCACAGGATGAAAGACTAGAGAGGAGAGGGGCAAAATAAAGTTAGCACTACTAATCAAGTGCAGTCACAATATTTGTCATTCATTTAAGTTATAATATATATATATGTTTTGCTGTAAAAAAAATGAAGAATGACGCACCGTTTTCAACATTTGCCAGCCGATGCATCAGCGGTAACCAAACCAGACACTGAGGAGGAGGATCCGACATGAATGTGTCAAGAAACACATTGAGCGAGACCTTTTTCTGTGGAAGGCCAGCGGTTAGTAAACTAATGAGTCAATAAACACCATGTACATACAAGTGAAAAACAATGTTTTTTACATTTTCTGAAGAAATTTGTGAATGGTGCTTGCCCACGCAAGACTTGCTGGTGGTATGCATTTGCAACTGGGTTTTGCTAACTAAATATTGCTTACTTTAAAAATGTGTTTTATTGTCCGCCGTGCAATAAAACATACCATTCAAAAGTTTGTGTTTTTTAAAAGCTTTTTGAAAGAAGCCTCGTCTGCTCACTGAGATTGCATTTATTTGATCAGAAATACAGTAAAAACTGTAATATTGTGAAATATTATTAAAACTTTAAAAAAGCTGCTTTCTATTTGAATATATTTTAAAATGTAATATATTTTTGTGATGCAAAGCTGAATTTTCAGCATCATTCCAGTCTTCAGTGACAAATGATCCTTTAGAAATCATTCTAATATGCTCATTTCCTGCTCAAGAAACATTTATTATTAATACAAATGCTGAAAACAGATGTGCTGCATAATATTTTTGTGGAAACCATGATAATATTTTATTAGGATTCTTTGATGAATACAAAGCTCAAAAGAACAGCATTTACAATGTTATAAATGTCTTTACTATCACTTCAAATCAATTTTAGCCATCCTTGCTGAATAAAAGTATTAATTTCTTTAAAAAAAAATTTTACTGATCCCAAACTTCCGAATGATAGTGTAAGTCTGATTGCTTACATATATATATATATATATATATGTGTGTGTGTGTGTGTGTGTGTGTGTGTGTGTGTGTGTGTGTGTGTGTGTGTGTGTGTGTGTGTGTGTGTGTATATACACTGTATATGTTCACAAACCTCTTGTGGAAAGCAGCTTCTCGTGGACTGCTCAGTGTACCCAAAAGATGGTCCCTCAAAAACCGTCATGGGCAGTTTCAGCACCTCTCTTAGGAACTGGTCAAACTGCGAGTATATCATTATACCATTTGGGTCCGATATCTGGGAAAATACATCTTGAGGAAAAAAGACAAGCATCAGGAGTGATCAATTTCATTTTTTTAAAGAAACTATGTTCATTTAGATCAAGGTAGATATTAATAACTCAAAGCGTGATGCAGGCATGAAACAATTTTCCTTATTTAATGTATAGAAATGTTTAGTTAATCTAAATATCAGCATATACTGTACACTACCCTAAAAAAGTTGGGGGAGGAGGGGTTTTAAAAAGAAATGAATTACTTTTCTTCAGCAAGGATGCATTAAATTAATAAAAGTGACAAATTTATTTTTTAAACATCTGTTCTTTTGAACTTTCTGTAACACTTTAGTTTAGGGTCCAATTCTCACTATTAAATAGTTGCTTATTATCATGCATATTTCTAGGGTATTGGCTGTTTATTAGTACTTATAAAGCACATATTAATGTGCTTTATTAATTAATTATTCAGCATGACCATATTCTATATCCCTAATCCTACCCAATACCTAAACATAACAACTACCTTATTAACTATTAATAAGCAGTAATTAGTTTATTGAGGCAAAAGTCATAGTTAAAAGTGAGAATTGGACCCTGATCAAAACTGTGACCAGACGTTCTATTCATCAAATAATTTTATAAACAGTTTTCAACATTGATAATAATAAGATTTCTGATAGTGATAATTATGATAATAAAAATTTCTGAAGGTGAGCATACAATGCTTTTTTTAAAAATAAGGACCACAAACTTTTAAGCGTTAGTGTAATCTAAAGTTTCATTACTAGGAATGAATCACCAGAAACGAGGCGAAAAGTTTTAACTACACTTCCAACTATACTGACATGGTCATGACTGGCAAATATGCCTTTCAAATATGACTTTCAAGTAACGACAGCTGCTCTGACCTTTAAAATGATGATAGAATGATTCATTCTGTCCATTCACTTAAGCGTCCATTAATCAGCATCAAACCATTGAACACTCATCAGTTCAAAGGCAAAGCCAAAGTGAAACTTACATCTTAGTTTATCCAAAATTTTCCCTCCACAGAGGGCAGCCAGGGCCATCTTCACCACAAAAACAGATATCTTTCCCAAACCTTCCCTAGAAAAGACACAATCGTCATCTAACACATTTAGGCCTGGTTTCACAGACACGGCTTAAGTCTAGTCCCAGACTACAATGCATGTTTGAGCTGTTACGCAACTTGCACAGGCATATCTAAAAATATGTCAGTGTCATTGTTTTGTCTCAAGATGCACACCAGTAATGTTTTTTCTAAGGCATGTTTATAAAAAAAACTAATTAAAATGTCCTAATTAAACTAAGGCCTAATCCTGGCTTAATCTAAACCCTGTCTGTGAAACCAGGCCTTAGAAGGTCACATATAGCAAAGTAAGTGATGTATAGAGAAATTCTAGTCAGATCAAGTGAAGACAATGAAGTGTCATGTACTTCAAATGAATTTTATTCTTTCTACACTTAAATTAATGTCATACTAGACAGATTTAAAGCAACTCTGCAGATGATTCAGTCAGGGTTTCTTACGGGTCGTAGGCCGCTAGCAGGAAGTTGAGGAGGAACGAGATAGACTGGTCTACATTGATCTGGTGGGTTGTGGGCAAGCGCTTGTTCAGCTGGTAAAAGATGGTGGACAGTATTGCTTGCAAATTTGACACTGAGAACTCTGTGTTGAGGACCATGGAGTTGAGTCTGTTTTCCCGGAACACCTCGATGATATTCCAGATATCCAGCAAATGCACTGCAAGAAGCAAAGCAAATAGCAATATCTGGACTTGCATTATTTCCAAAGACTGAAGCTACAGTGAATACTAAATAAAGTTGCAATCAGAATGTTTGTGTAAAAAACACTTATTAAAGTTATATTACAGTAAAATCTTTTGCAGTAAACACCCTCAAACTTACAATTGCACCTCTTCTGAATGAATCTCAGCTTGCATGCTGTCCTATATGTGGACAATCTGATGGAGTCCAGATCTAGTGCACCTGTGAGATGAAAACATCACATTTACTGAACGTACAGTACATGGCAGACCATACAGTTTAAATCAGCCTAAGTTGTCTTAGCCAGGGTAAGTTGTCTTAGTTTGAGGGTAAGTTTAAGACGTCTAGCTGGTCTTCCAACCTAGTCAAACTGGTGACAAACCTGTCTAAAACCAGCAAAACACACTAGACTAGACAACATAGCTTGGCTAGGTTGGAAGAACAACTAACCTAACCACTTTAGGTTGGTTAAGAGGGTTTTTTTTTCTCAACAGGGAAATTATTTGAATAACTGTTAGCATGTCTAGACTATCAATAAAAAAGTTGGGGTTGGTAATATTTTTCAATGCTTTTGAAAGAAGTCTCTTCTGCTCACCAAGACTGCATTTATTTAATTACAAAAATACAGTTAAAATTGTGAAATATAATTAAAATTTAAAATAGCTATTTTCTATTTGAATATGTTGCAAAATGTAATTTATTCCTGTGATCAAAGCTGAATTTTCAGCATCATTACTCCAGTCTTCAGTGTCACATGATCCTTCAGAAATCATTATAATATGATGCTGATTTGCTGCTCAAGAAACATGTTTTATTATTATCAATGTTAAAAACAGTTTAATATTCTTGTGGAAATGGTGATATATTTTTTCATGATTAATAAATTTATTTAAAATACAAATCTTTTGTAAAATCATAAAAAAATTAAATTAAAAAAGTAAAAACATGAATCCTTACTGAAGAGAAGAACTAATTTCTTTAAAAGAAACTCTTACTGACCCCAAACTTTTGAACAGAAGTGTATTTCCTATTATCAGCATGTTAGCTTGAGTATGGATTAATGAGTTATTAATGGATTAATAAACACATACGCATTTCAGCAAACAGTAGTCTTCTGTCTGCCATGGTGCTTCTGTTGCGCCCTGACTCTTCAATCATTCTGCGAAACATCACACATACAGAGAACAAAAGGACAATGTGACAGGCGTCCCACAGCTGTGAAGGCAAACTGGGCTGAAAATAGACCTTTTGAGGAATTAACAATTATTATTGGTAAAACAACATTTATAATGTATTACAACACTCTGCGTATTGCACTCTGCAATACTCCCACTGTTTAGTGCAATATCGCACAACTCAGGTTAACTTATATGTAGATTTTTTATTTATAATATTCAAAACACTGTAAATATGTTCATAGTTCATAATCTGTAAATCTGAAAATGTCTATTCTGACTAAACCCAACTGTGATACTTTTATTCTCATATATTTATATTTTTATTTTTTATTCTTATAATTTGTAGTATTATGTTTCTTGTTGTATTTGTATTTGCATATGTCTACTGGAAGCCTCAGTACCAAAACAAATTCCTTGTGTGTGCAAGCACACTTGGCAATAAAGCTCTTTCTGATTCTGATTCTGATTCTGATAGTATCAAAACTCCGCTGCAAATTTAATAAGACTAATAAAAAAAAACTGTATATAACAATACACAACAAGATAAACTCAAGAGAGACACTAAAGTGCTACATAAATGTCAGATCTGCCTAATTCGACTTGCTTCAGACAACTTATTTGATAAATTTGCAACAAAATAGAGAGTTTGATCGGACCCACAACCTTTGACGTCAACAACAATAGATATGGAAAGCATTTTCTCCTCCTTTTTAAAAGTTGATAAGACTATTTCCTTTGCTATCCTAACTATACACAATTATTGCTAATTTCATTTCACAATTTGTACTGTATTTAGCATTGTGTTTACCTGCTGTCTGCAACCCTACCAGAATAGACCTGTGATCCACTACTGACATGTTCCTTGGTGTAATTCATGTGTTTATCTCCCTTGTTCTTATATAGAGACATTTTGTCATGATTCACATTGTAGACTAACATAGGTTTTGGACTCCACTTGTGAACTTGATTAAAAATAACATTTACAAGATCACTGCCTTCTGACATTCAGTACAATACCATCTTCTTTTACTGCAAGCAGCTGTATCATATGGAAGAAACTATTTAAAAGATAATTGCAACTTTGCAATCATCTCACAATTCTGACTTTTTTCTAAAAAATAAGAATCCCCAGAATTGCAAGTTTATATCTCGCAATTCTAACTTTTTTCTCGCAATCGCAAGTTTTTATCTCGCAAATATGACTTCTTTTCTCAGAATTGCGAGATATAAACTTGAAATTGTGAGTTATAACGTCAGAGTCGCGATATTTAAACACAATTGCAAGTTATAATGTCAGAATTGCGATACTTAAACACAATTGCGAGTTATAAAGTCAGAATTGCGAGATTTAAACACAATTGCTTATTATAAAGTCAGAATTGCGAAATATAAACACACAATTGCGAGTTAAGTCAGAATTGTGAGTTATAGAGTCAGAATTGCGAGATTTAAACTTACAATTGCGAGTTATAAACTCCGAATTGCAAGATTTAAACACAATTGCAAATGATAAAGTCTGAATTGTGAGATTTAAACTTACAATTATGAGTGATAAAGTCAGAATTGCGTGTACAGTAAACTCACAATTTGACTTATTTTCTCAGAATTGTGAGATATAAACTACGTCTTAGATTGGTTCATACCATCATAACCTTAAATACCATGCATTAAAAAGGCTTTAATACTATGAAATCTTTCAAATCAGGTTTTCCTTTCTCTTTAAAACAACACCTGGAATAAACCATAAGACGAAACATGAGGTTGATTTACTATAGATGTTAAATTCCATCCTTCACAAAGCTTTTAATGCTCAATTAACTTTAAGGAATGTTCAATCACAATCCCAGAGATCCAAGAGTTCAGAACAACACGGGGGACAAAGCACTACACATCCAACCATCGCTATCAAATTCACCTGCAGATGTGAAAAACATCCAGAATGCACTGCGAAAAAAATACATCCATCAGTAATGTGACACTTATCTACCCTATTGAACTCACATCAGAGATAAACAAGCTGCCACAGCGTAATTAAGTGTAATTTAGTGTTTTGGTTCACTGTTTCAACGCTGAATATATCATGTTAAACCAAATGGAAGCAATATAAACAAACCGTTGCTATAAAAACAACAAACACACATGACAATTCAAACCAGATACCCTTCAGACAGCACCATAGTCCTCCTCTTGCTTATTTATGAGTGACCAATACAAGTCCAAAAGGTTTTAATAATGCTTTTCGTCAGGTCGAAACACAACAAAAGCGGCCCTTCGAGTTCTTGGCAGCCGACTGAAATAAGAACCCGTCAGGATCCAGCATGTGTTGCCTCTATCTTTAACCTCCAATGACAGAGACTCACATTCTTGTTGGACTAGCTCTGGTTGCAAGTTTGCACCGTTCCCTACCCCTCCACTGGGAGGCCTGGTCCTGTAAGAAGGGCCTGTGGAGTTGTTTGCAGTTTAAAGACTGTGTGAAATTATTAGGCAAAATGATGAGGCTACGCAAGAACGGCTTGCTAGAGAGAACTGTAATTCAAGCTCTCTAATGGGACATTTCTAGAGAGATCCCATATTTCACAGAGTCACTCTTCTAATATTTCACGCTCTCTCCCTTTCTCCTTTTATTGTGGCTCTGGGATCTCCAGGCCTATAAATATCCTTTTGGACAGTCGGTGGCATCCAGGCATTTTGAGGCCGACTCCGTTTTTTTGTCACTCTCTGTGGGTGATTTATTTAATATGGCAGGTTGAATGAAAAACATGAAATTGTGCTTTTTGATGTTGTTCGCCCTTGAAGTCAGTTGGCATATAATACGTCCAGATCTGACCTGGAGGACAAAGTCATGTTCTACATGAAGCAGCTGTTCGGAGTGTCTTCACAGAGTAATTAGCACTGGATTACTTGCATTAAACCGTCTGTGGGAGGAACTGATAGCAGCTAACGTTGCTGCATTTTTCCAAAACTACATAATGCATCTATTTGAGAAACGACATTGCTACAGTACATGTCCCATATGAAACTGACATCAATGCAGGCTAAAATTAGATATTTTTGGCCGGGCAGTGTATATATATATATATACATATATATGTATATATATATACAAACATGTAGGATATTTATATATATATATATATATATATATATATATATATTATATATAATAATCGCTGTTTGGATTTAAATAGGCAAATGCTTAAGAGTCTATGATTAGATCATTATTGCAGTGATTATTATGTTTCTATCGTGTTATTTGTTTGGCAAGAGTTCTTCTAACCCTGTGTGTGTAGCTTTTCATTTTTTAAACAACCATGTAGGAAAACACATCATGGCCATATTCCAGGATGACAATGTCAAGATTCATCAGGCTCAAATTGTGAAAGAATGGTTTGGAGGAGCATGAAGAATCATTTCCACACATGAATTGGCTCCTCTGAGTCCAGATTTTAAATTCATTGAAAGTCTTTGGAATGTGCTGGAGGAGACTTTACAGAGTGCTGGACTCTTGCATTGTCAATACAAGGTCTTGAGCAAAAATGTATGTACCTATGGAATGAACACTTTAATTTCCATCAAGAGGTGCATCAATTTTTGTATTGACAATGCAAGAGTCAAGCGTCTCCTCAATTTAAATCCAAACAGCGACCTCTTGTTTTTGGCCGGGCTGTGTATATATTTATGTAAAATTTGGTACTGTCTTGTGTTGCTTGAAGTCCTAAAATCTATGTCAATTGACCAGTGGTCACCACAGTCAATGTAACAAAATTTTGAGATTATTATGCATTATCTAAAACACATAAAGCTGCAAACTGGATTCCATGAGAACTCTATCTGCAGCAAAGTGACCCATTACTCAACCTAACTGATTTTTCCACCAATCAGACACAGTAACTGCCTGTATGCTACTCTGATTGTCATGGTACCACCATGAAGCAGCACAGCACTCTGGGTAAAGTCTCACAGCCCTTTCAGACTGTGATTTACATGTAGCTGTTTACAGGAAAGTCTTTCTAATGTTGTCGATGCTGTTTTCTTCTCATACATCTCCAATTGTTTTAACCACATGAATAGATGAGTTCATGCAATGGTGCACTTCAAAAACAACATATATTTAATACAGCACAGCAAATAAAGAAATACCTTTTGTGAAAGCAGATTAACTTTATGTGCATGTAGGACCTACTATTATCTATTTTCCAAACATCTTAGTATTCAAATTCCACTTAAAGTACAGAAAATACAAATAAAATGCCAACAATGTATAGGCCATTTGTAAGATGAGTATTCACAGACCTAGGGAAATTTTATGAATACAACATATGAGAAAAAAAACAGTAGCTAAACCAACATACACTATAAAATTCTCAACCAAATGTAAACAATTGTATAAACATATTATGCATGCAATAATAAGCCGAATTTATAAATACTTATATTACCAAAAATAAACAGAGTTAGACATCATAGCTCTGGGATTGAATCCAGAGCTTGATTTAGGACATAACGTTCCAGATACACACTATTAATATCATACTTGCAGAATCTGCATTATGCCTGTTAGTAGTGGACTGTGGAGCATTCACAATGAATCTCTATGAGGCGTCTGGTTCTCTGTGCACTTGCTACTCACCAAACGCCTGTCATCGCCAAAACGGGTTTCAGTTCTGTTCCTCTGCGTTCAGTGAAGACCATCTGCGGTAAAACGATGCACTTTATCGACGAAGAATTCAGCGTATACATAAAAAGTGTGTTTTCACTCGCATTAGACTCGGGCAGAGAGCGCCGCGGATCTCAGACCTCCCCTCTCTCTCTCTCTCTCTCTCTCTCTCTCTCTCTGCTGCTCAGTTGCTTTGATGTGACGTAATGCGCCTCTCGCGATGACGTAATGCGGAATCTCTCCACTGAACACAGCCATCGGTGATCTGCAGAAATGTAAAACAAATATTGGTAAAAATTTAACGTTTTTCTTCTTCTTGTATAATATCAAGTTCAAGTATGCTTTATTGTCAGTTCTACCCCATGTAGCCTACAGTACATACATACAGGGAATTGATATATATATATATATATATATGAAATCTATAATATATTATAGATTTTAAGAATATAGAAAAAATTGGCTTGGGCAAAATGTTATGAGCAAGTAATTTGTGGGACAAATGTATGAATTGTAATATAATATAGCCTATTTGAATTTTAAAGACGAAAAATTATCAAAGTTATCATTTATTACCACAACGAGCTTTTGCTGTTGTTTGCTTTAATTTATATTTATTTTAATTTTGAATTGTTTTAGAGCCAATTAGAGGTATTTCCTTATTACCCTATGTATACTCTCTCTCTCTCTCTCTCTCTCTCTCTCTCTCTCTCTCTCTCTCTCTCTCTCTCTCTCTCTCTCTCTGTGTGTTTGTGTCGCATCTAACATAAAAGTTTGTAAAAAATAAAAAAATAAAAATAAAAACTTTTGTATGTACGTGTGTATATTATATTGCGATTAATCATACATGTGTGTGTACATTTTTTTGTGTTTAGCTTTATTTCCATGCTCTTGAAGCATTTCTTTGCATTCTTGCATTTTTTTTTTCTTTTCTTTTTTTTTTTAGTGTGGCGCAGTGTGTCCTAAACTTTTCATTACCCAGACCCGGAATACATTTAATACTTGATTGTATTTACCATTCAACATCAAAACCTTCGAAACCCTGAAAGGCTTTTTTTTCCACTTTCTCAGTTTTGTCTATTGTGTCCGTGGTGAATGAAAGCCTTCCTGTTGCCTAGTAACCGCGCGCGCACGTTGAAAGCGGGGGGCTGGAAACAAAGTATGAAACAGGCCGCGACGTGACACAATGCTGAGATATGTGTCAACATTTATCATATCGCGCTTGATGGGTCAAAAATAAAATAAATATCATTCACGACTACACGTTCTGCGGTTTAGCGTGGAATAACGTAAGTATTGAGAGCGTGAATCACAGTCAAACCTGTTGTGTTGCTGTAGTCAGCTGATATGCGACTTACCTTTTTTTTAACCTTGCGTTCATTACTAATTAACTTAAGATAGCAATATTTATTTAGTGCCGACTGTAGTTATAGAGCTGTTGTGCTTCATGTCAATGCCACAACACAAATATATGAGCCAATGTTTACCACATTAACATCTTTTAAAAATCAAAGTACCATAGTAAATGTAATGCAATCTGAAAGCATCACTGTACCGCAACAGTACTTTTGTGTGACTCAGAGAGTGTTTGACAGCTAAGCTTAGAAAAGCATTTGGTTTAGTGGTATGACAAAGTGATCAATAGTTGTTTATTGATTCATTAAGTCATTGATTTTTGATTTTCATAGACGCTTCTTGAGAGATGCCTGACATAAAATTACTCAAGTTTCCTTCAAGTGAAGAAGCATTCTTACCAGGTAAAATGTCAATGTTATTTGCTTAGCATGGAGTATAGAGGAAAAAGGAGGATCATAATATACATTCCCAAACTGTGATTATGATGTAGCAATATACGATTAGCCACAATAAGAAGCACATATACATGGAGGATACTGTACAATTAGTTACAATGTACTCCAAAAAGTTGTATTTAATTTTTCCCCCAACAAGCCATTGTTAAAGACAACATTAAATAAATGTTTATTTAAAAAATAAAAATAAAAAAACGCCCAAAAATAAAACATGTACTCATCCTCAAGCCATCCTAGGTTTATATGATTTCAGACCTCCGACCAAAGTTATATTAAAAAATATCCAGGCTCTTCCAAGTTTTATAATGGTAGTGAATGGTACCTTGGTTTTTGAAGCCCAAAAAAGTGCATCCATCCATCATAAAAGTAATCCACACGGCTCCAGGAGGTTAATAAAGGGCTTCTGAAGCGAAGCGATACATTTTTGTAAGAAAAATATCCATATTTCTAACTTTATAATCTAAAATCACTGGCTTCCGGTAACGGGCGTACGCGAGTCTAATTCTGGCAGAAGAGTGACCTCTGATGATGTGTTCACTGGCGAGAGGGCGGGGCAACCTGTCACTCACATGAAGTCAACCAATAGCAAACCACAACCATCCAAGCAATTCCCCACGGACAGCAGGATACATCACAATAGGAAAGAAAAGACTATATCACAACTTCCGTTTCATGCTGAATTTAAGGTTTCAGTGTATATGGTGCAATGCGAGATCTTCTCTATCTCTGTGATCAAAGTCAGTTGTGTGTTTCAGAGCAGGGAAAGCTGCAAACGGTTTGCTCCAGTAGGCGTCGCAGCTGTGCTCTGGTTAACACTCCAACACCATGTGTGAACAAAGCAGTTTGTCACATCCAGGAACTGCAGACCAAACTGGAAAATTGGGGCCAACAGGTAAAATCAAACATGACCTGATAATGGACTTTATTATTTAATTTAGCGCATCATTGTATATGCAAACTAAGACTCAAACACAATAATGCAAGGACTAGATCAAAACCAATGCCACACAGATTAAACCCAGATTGAGCTTGCAGTTATAAGGATTCAGTCTGTTATTATCTCTGCTCTCATATTACATAATGAATGAATAATGAATGTCTCTTGTCTTCTAGGGTGATAATGCTCAGCATGAAACTGCACATGAAAACAACCACAGCATAATTTGGAAGTGAGCCATAAAGCATTATAGATTTTCCACATCACATACATCAATTGTAACCATTTTTCCAGTAAGATAGCACTTACGGTCAGCAGTCTTTATGGTTTACACCCATTATACAGTATGTGGACTCTGACATATCATCAGAAAACAATTTTAATCCAGTTCATAGTTTAATTTATTACTATTATTAAATACTATTATCTTTTTGATTAAATAGTGTATTTTTCCTTTGTGTTTTTAGATGTGTTTCTACTAAAAGCAAGAATGCCATAGGAAGCTCAAAGCTGCATATTGAAGGCATGGGGCTTTGTGTACAAGGTAATGACATTCTTCCATTTTAATATTTTGCTATAATATGCATTTAGTTTGCTTTGCTTTTTTGGGGTTTAAAAGACCATTAATATTCAGTAATATCATCAATTTAGTGACACTATCAGATGACAAAAAATATTGAGCTGGATAATGACACTAACTTTGCAACATCGACACTGTTATTGAACTAAATTGAATCAACATTGACTGACTCAAGCGGAATAAGGACACTTGTTTTCTGCCGAGCTGCTTGTAGCTGAATTGAACTTGTTTCATAATGAGATGATTAATGACACTATTGTCTTCTGTAGAGCTGCTTTACCGCTTAAATTAAATTTGTTTCATAATTGATTAATTTTACAGCATTAACACTGTTATCTTCCTGTTTTATTAATGTGAAGCTGCTTTGAATCAATCTGTATTGTACTGTATAAAGCACTAAATAAATAAATGTGACATGACATTAACAAATGTCTACCACTAAGTAGTAGCATGCTCATCCCATATCACTGTCCTACGGACATTTCAACAGTATGGGCAAGCACATATTTCAATTGTGGACTCCTCAAGCAGGACTTCAGTTGAGAATTATTTGTTGCTTGCTAACACTTGAGTTTTTGAATATTGTGTTTTGTGGTAATAATTTGGTAATTGTAAATAGACAGTGAGGTGTTGACTTCCCTCTGGATGGAGGCCGCAGATGTCCTGATGGAGGTGATGAGTTTGATCGAGCGTCTTGAGTGTGATCGGAGAGATGCTGAGAAGGCTCTACAGGAAGAAAAGGAGAAAGCAAGGAAACTTTCCGAGAAACTGGAAAGTCTTTGTGTCTGGAAGCAGATTGAGTTTCCCGTTGCAATGCAGAAAGGTCAGACTGGATGTTGATCATGACACGCAATAGTTGTTTCAACAGTTTTTTCTAGCACTTACATTTTACTTCTGGCCCAGCAATGTGACAATAAAGATTCTATTCTATTCTATTCTATTCTATTCTATTCTATTCTATTCTATTATGATGGTGTACGGTACAAAAATATTCAGTAAGGTCATAAAAACCTTTTAAAACCCTGTTATTTCCTTTGTTGCAGTGTTGTTAGCGTTAACTAAAACAAGACTTACTAAAATCATTTCCATTAAGATCAAACAAACCTTTCAGCTGTGCTGCCATTCTGGATCGCTGAAGAAGAAAGTTTAACACTCTTAATTCAGCAATAAAAACCAAAAAATTAAACACAAATGTGATGTTTATATAAAGTAATTTTTGCTTATTAGTATGGATGAATTGGATCATTGAAGAACAGCAACAATGATATTGGTTAATATAGATTAAATACATAGTTTATTTGTGTTATTTAACATTTAAATATTCTGAGTTTGCATTTCACTGTTTTGATTCATTTTGAGGAATACTGAATTTGTTTTTGTGCAAGTGAGATGAGTAAATGCCTGCTCACATTTAATGTAGAACTACAATAACCATCACGTTTACACTGCGCACACAACGTCTCTGCACATTAGTGCAGGTGTCACTCAATAAATGGAAAAACAAAGTAACTTTAATTCTTATTTAAAAATGTGACTCAGATATTTTGTTGTAAATTTAAAAGTAATGTGTTACTTTACTAGTTCCTTGAAAAAGTAATCTGATTACGTAACTCGTGTTACTGCGTAACCCTCAACACTGTTAAGAGTAAACAAGCATATAGATGACCTCAAGCTAACTAAGATGGACTAAAAGCCACAAAACTCATGCTATGGGGTCTTTTAATGAGTTTATTCTCCAAAATAATGTCTTTTCTGCCCCATTCCTGACTTTTCGCATTTGTCTGTCTTATATTTGCACCGTCAGAGCGTGAAGCCTGCAGCACAGACATCGCTGAGCTGACGTGGCAGCTGAAGATGAGGAGAGATCAGCTGCCGCAGGTGAGAGACAGGCTGACCAACACAGAGGTGCTGAACCGACGTCTGAAGGAGGATATCGATTTCATGAGGAAACACGGCCCGCTCGTGAACGAGAGACTCCAGCTGGAGACTGAAATCATGAAGCAGATCCGAACAGCACAAAGTGAGGTGTGTTTACTGCGCTGCCTGTTTGTTGGCTTGTTTGGAAGACCTGAAATCAATAAGACAACCAAAGAAGGGATGTCGGTCAAACTAAAAGAGTCTGAAACGTACTAGAGGAGCGCAACAGTGCACGTTTTTTTCTCGTTTATTTTCTTTGTATTTCTTAGAATTTTTCAATAAAGTGTGCTAAGAATTTAGATGTAAAGTATTTCGAAATTGGAAAAAAGACTTATATTAAGTTCTTATATGGTATTCTTTTATATGTAAATTAACTATCCACATTTTTATTTTAGTATTATTTATTTACTATTAGTATTTATTAATATTTTGAAATTGTATTCATACATATATATATATATATATTAATACATTTTCATTGTATTTTCATTTTAAGTTTTAGTAATTTTGTCCTGATTTTTATTAGATTTTTAATAATTTTAGTACTTTTTTGTATTTCTTTTTAAAATATGTATTTAGTTTTTTGTATTTAATTTTCTATGCTTAAGTTTTTCATCTAATATTTATATTTCAGCCTTATTTAATATAATTTAAAATTTAAATGATTTTTAAAAGTTTTAGTTTTGGTTTACAGTACAATGATAACACTGACAGTACAATATAAAACTGTTGACAGTAAGTCCCTGATTCTGATAATCCAATATATTTGTAATCTTTCCCTATATATATAAAAAAATATACAAATTTAAAAGTTTTTCAAGAGTGTATACCGATCACATGATTTGTAATGCCCATTTCCATGGTAACCACGACTTGACTGATTGGTGGATCGTTTCTCAAGACTTCACAGGAAATGTATCATTTTAAGTTGAAATAACACTGACTTCTACAGAAGCATATAAAACCGCCAAAAGACCTCACGAGATCTGTTATGAAGTATTTAAGATCTTTTTTTACAGACCATGCCATGATAAACATTGTCTGACTGATTGTTTCTCTAGGCCATTGAGACTTTTTCAAACATCTCCCCTAAGCTAAAGAGTCTTCAGCAGGAGCTTAAAAAGGAGGAATTCAAAGCAGACATTGAGAATGAAGAAATGAACAAAGAAATTGAAACGATCCGAAATCATCTAAGTGACAAACTGTGAGTCGTTATTTATACACTGACATCAGGCCTGTATTTTATCTCAGTAAACGGCACGCGTGTTATATCAGTCCAGACAGAAGGTGTCACTAAAATGCTGTTCTCTCCATCTTCAGAATTTAATTCCAATCCATCACTTTGTAGGCAGGTTATAATATTAATATCAAAAACATGTTATGCATAATCAACCATTTTACTGGTGTAAGACACTTTGTAAAACACATTTAACAAATTCTAATTTATGCTATCTTCATTAAAGGTTGAACCAGACATTTCATGCAATACTTTCGTCCCACATTTATGAACGGACACCTTGAATTTTTTTCATTTCTGTAAATGTTTAATTTGGAAAACAGTCAGATGTTGCTTAGAATCAGCCTTGTGGACATGTTTAGCAAATTTTCACATTAGATTGATAGATTTTAGGATTAGTCTTCTACACTTCACAAAACACAAAACATATTTACATTATGCAAATAAATAAGTGAAAACCAAAAGTTACTTACTGATTCAATTTCCTTTAGTTAAAACCATGTAGATACTTTTGAAATACTGATAAAACAATTGAACAATTGGTGTCATTTATAGAGCAGTTGCGGCCCTCCATCTGCAGTATGAAGTATATCGACGTGTAAAGTTGATTACAGGGGAATGACACAATTTCTCTGCTTACAGGAGTGAGTTACGCCAGCTGCAGTCACAGTGTGAGGTGTTTCACAGAAAAATTAAAGAGTCGGTAGAAAAACTAACATTGAAAGATGGACAAATCGAAGCCTTGGTGAAAGAGACGCACCAGTTTGAGAGGAAGGAAACATACTTAAATGATGAAGTCAGTATTAATTTACAATACGTTCACCTCACACCTTTGCTCACAGGATATTTGATTGAATCTGTTAAAATATTATGGAGAGATTGTGAATTTTTAAGAATATTCTGTAACAGTCATAAGCTCATGTTTACTGCAATATTTTTGTATGCTTTATTTAAAATTAGTCCACTGAAAGAGCTATTGTTCATTTTGGATTCTAAATATGACACTTATATATTTCACACTTACCCTTTTTTCAGGTCAGAACATTAAAAGCAGAAATCGATGAAAAAGAAGAGATATTGATGATAAAGAATAAGGACGTAATGCAGCTTCAAAACCAAATACAAACATCTGTAAGTATAACAGCTGTTGGAGAAACAGCTTGTTATTGTAGATGATATAAATCAGAGGTGAAATGATGTGCCGTGTTGGAGATGTCAACCCTCACGTCCTCTGGAGGGCAGGAAAGGCCCACGATTCTTTGCACCGATCTGCCGTGTTTGTTCTCTTAGAGCCTCCATTTTGTCTAAGCCCTGATTTCACAATTACACTACGCTTGAGTGAATGAGCCGCAGAGCGCTCAGTTGTTTCTTTCGCAGTTTGCTCATTCCTTTTTAATTTGTATTTCCTGCATTTTTGATGGTGTTCTGCCAAAACTGAGTTTGAAAAGTTTAGAAACTTTCCAGGAAACTTGGAAACTTAGTTTGACCATAGGTGGTGCTATGTGATTTTTTTTTTTTTTTTTTTGAGTTTTCAAGAATGTTTGACACATGACTGTTATAGTTTTGAAATATGAAATGAATTGAGAATAAGTTTATGCTTATGTGCTAGAACAATCACTGGCCCTTTCTAGCAGCCGGTGTGTGTGTGTGTGTGTGTGTGTGTGTGTGTGTGTGTGTGTGTGTGTGTGTGTGTGTGTGTGTGTGTGTGTGTGTGTGTGTGTGTGTGTGTGTGCTAGAAAGCAGTTATATTTGATTTGTGATCTATGATCTTCTATGTGGTTGCCTTTAAACAAAGACTTAACAATAGCATATAGCTACTAAAAATAATGGGCATTACTGTGTTCATCAGAAACTTGAAGGTGATGAAAAGGTGTCTGGATTGAATGCAATCTTAAGACAAAAGCAACATGACTTATCAACCCTGCGAGACAAAAACAAAGACCAAACCTTGGAAATGGAAGACTACAAGAGAAAGACCTTCCAAAGGTTTGTCCCATAAAGTTCAGATAACATTTTATTTTGAATTAAAATTATATTCTTGGATACAAGTAATTGTCACTATTAATTAGCTGTGTCTGCAGTGTTTTGCATTAATTTGTTGTGTTATGACAGAAAATGGCCAAGCCTGCATTTATTTCATAGTAAAATTCCGAATACAATATTTTATTGTAAAATTGCTATTTTATAGCACAGTTATGTATAATTATAAAAAGTAAATTGGTAAAGTAAACTGTAATAAACAGTATTATACTCAATATACAGTCTATACAGTTCACGCACACTGAAAGGTCAAGCACAATAACCTAATTTTATTGGTCAACACAACAAGATTTTTCATTGAACTGCAATAACTGAAATCGATCAAAATGAAAAACAATCCGTTGTTGTTACTTCCCCTAAATTGTCCATGGTACGGCAACGACAAATGACGTTACGTCCATAAGATATATGAAGACCATATGTTTGCACACACAAGCCAACAGTTTTGCTCATGTCTCGCCGTTTAGTTGAAACTCTAACACATCATGAGAAACTATGATATCTGGATAGTAATTCTTCCCAACTTGAACTTATGGATCAACATTACATTCCATGTTGGAGATGGAGACTCAAATGACAACACTATGAGATATGTGCTGGATATGTCTTGTGGTTCATTGGTCTGTTGTGTGAGTGTTGGATTCTTTAATTATCAACACAGAATCTGTGTTCCGCAGATCATGTCATGAAATCATGCAACAACTCTAATTCCACTTCATTAAAAATGTGTAGGTGTGTGTGGCATTGCTCTTAAAATTAAAATGCTGTGAAGCAGCACAACAGCATGAACTAACACAATGATTCTCAACTGGTTTTGCGTCAGGATCATGATTTTACCTTGGACATCAGGCGCCAACCCAACGCAGTACCAAAATTATTAAGTGTTGAAAAGATACCTTATCCACCTTATTTTGCAATACGGAAGTAAGCTGTTTTCTGTGAATGTGCAAGACTTCATTAGCCGCTATAAGTAAATAACTTGGAAGATTTTGCACTACAAACCAGTGTGTTTTTGATTACAAATACCATATGCTAGTTTGCAATATCAAGTTGCATAGCAGACTGTTTTTGCACAGCTAAAATAACTAAAACATGGATGACACCCGAAATCCTTCAAATGACCGCACCTGCTCTTACGTTAAATATAAGGTAGATAATCAAACATTGAAATGTATGGATATTACCATGAGCTGTATAGGCCCAATTATATGCAATATACTGTATGTGTGTGTGAAATTTATATAAATGTATTCAAATTTATATTTAACAAAATTTTCAGCTGTTGTAAAGTTGTTCACAGTTGCATTTTCTTAATATTAAGTTTTAATATAAGTGATAGTAAATATTAGATCTTTAGAAGCTTTCTAACAAAATGAAAGTTTGATTTTTGTCTAATTTGAATGCTGTAGTTGCATTATGCTTTATGAACTAAACTAAGTTCTAGATGTTGTTTAATCATTGTGTCATATTGTAACTATTCCAGTAATTAATCTTTGATTTGGCACATCTTGTTTAATCAGTTGGATGTCACATACTCATATTTCTATTTCAATTCTAGTTATGAAATTAGCTGAATGCTGTGTGCAAGGCTATGTTTTATGATGTTGTTCCAGCAAACAGGCAGTGAAACAGTTACTGATGGATCACAAGCTCATCCTGCTCAAGATCAGTGCGAGTGAGAAGCAGTGGAAACCACTCAAAGACGAGCTCGACAGTGTGTCCGCCGAACATTCAGACACCAAAGCCAAGCTGGACCAGCTGGAGCGCCAAACCTTTCTGGAGGAGTTGAGGAACAGGGTAAGAGGACACATGCCGCATGCAGATCTAAAGATGAGTTCATGAGCAAACAGCGTTCTTAGAAAGAGTCCGGATCCAAAAATACAAATTCTGTAAACCTTCCACACCTCCATGCTGTTATTTTTTCCCATTTTACACAGCCGAGTTAAGGCTTCTCTGAGCCTCCTCAAAAATCTGTGTAAAGGTGTAATGCGGCATAAAAGCTAGACTAAATTATCCCTGCTCTGACCCACCTCAGTTCCTAGTATCAAAGTACAATATTTGCTCAGTAATTGCTGTGTAAATGCATTTATGCCACATTGCATTTAATGCATTTATGCCACATCTAAGCAGCATTAAACAGTCTGTGTAAAGTCACCTACAGTAAATGCCACTTCAGAAGTGCTTTTGTGCCACCTCTGCGGTGCAAATTTGGCATTTGTCAAGCTTCATAAAAGTACTTTTACATGCTCTATATTGAGCAACAGACCTAAATATAAATTATTATTCACTGAAAGTCTTTCATCGGCTGTAGCTTTTATCCTTTTGTGTTTATAGAGAATTATAGTATAGTATGTTGTCACTTTTGAGCTGTCTTTGGATTTTGTTTTTGTCTCGTTTTATGCTTTAAAATTAGCTAATGTGTGATGTTTTTATTTTTGGGGGGTAGAAACAGGTAGACAAAATGAAGACCCTGGTAATGACTGAAATGACCACAATAGATATTCTCCAGGTAAAACCTAACTTGCCTAATGAATACATTCATACATCTTTTAATTATTAAATAAATGAATAATTCATGAAGCAATATCAGGATTGCACTTGTTTGTGTGTACTGTTTATGTATCTGTTAATGTTTGGTATAGATATATTGTAATTGAGGACATGTTTTACGTTCAGGGCAATATGGACACAGAGGCAGCTGAATATAATCGTGAACAAATAGACTGTGAGAGGGTGAAAGAGGAACTGCAGAAAAAGTATGAAGGTGCTTTATCTACAACCTCTCAGCTAGAGACAGAGGTGGAGCAACTGAGACAGACATATACAGAGAAATCTGAGGTAAATCTGATCAGCATTGAATAAATGGCACTGGATTGTGTTTCAAGTAATGACTTATTTCATGTTTCAATGTCACATTTTGCCCAATTGCAAAGTAAGTGTAAATTTAATGAGAAAGTTTGATTCATGTTGACTTAAAGATCCAGTGAAGTAATTGAACAAAGTTTCCAGTTGCATAAGGATGTTTATTCTCTTTATATATTCATTATTTTATTATTTTCTCAGACAGTTGAAAAGTTAAAAGCAAAACTAAATGACCTACAAACTGCACACAGAAGCCTCTCTGATGATTTTGAAGAAAAAAAGAAACACCAGCAGGAATGTTTGGATTCTGTGAAGGTGAAAATAAAATTATACTTGATTTATATAACAGTATGAGATATTTATGTGATAAATATGTTACATATCCAACAATATTGCAGATTTGTACTTAACAGACTTTCTTAATTCCATATTTATTCATTCAATGATGATATGTTTATTTATTTGCTGTTAGGAAAAACTTAGTGTTGTCATATTGAGGTACGAGGAGATTTCAAATCGGATCAAGGAGCTCGACCTGAAGTCTAAAGAGTTAAATCAAGAATTAAACATGATGGAGCAAACTATCAGCATTATGCCAGACGTTATAGAGGAGCTACAGTAAGAAATGCAGATATATTGTGGTGTGTATACACACACATTTCTATGTATTATAATTTATTTGTTGTTTGTTTCAGGTGTTTGTCAAACACTTTGGCATTCAAACATGGGACAGCCACAGTAGTGATGGGTAACATGAAAAGGGATATAGCGTCCTGTGAACAGAGGAAGTCTCAACACGCACAGATTCATTCAGTGCTGTTCACTCAACGCCAGGCTGTCCTGAAGGACACAGAGGTTAAGAACCCTTTCTGTCATATTTACATTTATGCTAAGATTATTTTGTCAGGGGTTCCTATAAGGTCTAGATCAGCTTTTCTATTTAAATACTTGCTATAATCCAGGTTAACAAATGTTTTCTTTACATATCAGACAACAGATCAGCTGAAGCTGAATGAGCATGAGTGCATTTGATTGGTTAGGGGATTTGATGTGCTCCAATCACCATTCAAGCCGAAATTACCTTTATAAATATTTAGATTTCCTTTGTATGAAGATGCTCTGCGTAAATTTTTATGGAATACCCCATGATGCCAAATGACTTCAATTCATGCTGTTCATTATAGGTTGATTTTGTTTTACATTTTTTTAATAAATAAGATTTTAATATTTATTTTACACCATTACATTTATTTTGACATTATAATGGTTTCATTTGGTTTTGTGAGATAAGACTGATCATAATGTTAATGTTACACAGTAACATTGATGGTGTTTCACTTATATTTTATGCTATTTTAGCTTTAAATATAATTATATTTGTCCATATAAAGAGTACAAATTAATTTACTTCCACTAGTCCCAACTGGATTTCATTTATAAATACATTTTCCAATTAAAATGCCTTTCTTGGACCAAATGTACCCCAATGGGATTGTGTCTAAGTGTTGAACTTGATCACTTGTGACCAACCCTCACAAAGGTTTCTGCAGTTTCAGAGGATTCGTAAAGATGATTCGTAAAATATGAAAAAGGGTTTATGTTTTAAAACACTGTCAATTTAAAGGGACATCTCAGTGTCTTTAATCTGATGTAGGGCGATATGTTTAGTGTGTGTGTGTGTGTAATAACTATCCTAATACACCTTTGCTCTGGAATATCCGACACTCAAAATCACACCTCTACTAACATTCCCTCAACTAATTTGATGAAAGCTCTTATAATTTTGTGTCAGAGATAATATGTTATGTTTTGCATGAAACCCACGTATTATCACTTCATTTTCGGAGGAAAAAAGCTATTTATTGGGGGAGTTGAGTTTCGGGATTATGGCCTCAGTCAGAGCCCGGCGTCTGATGAAAGTCTCACATGGCTTATCTAATGTGAAATCGCCATGTGGTATATAGTTTCATTAAACGGTGATCAAGAATGCATTAGTTCAAAACAAGAAAAGGCAATGGGGCTTAATCCGCCATGCGCGCAGAAGCAGCAAACTCCAAACAAGTTGTTGGTGCGAGACAGGAGCCGAATTAAAAGTCCTCCCTCATAGAGCCAGTCTGCCATTAACTTGCTGCAGGGCAGCAGAGCAGAGAGTCTCTTTAGACTTCTCACAGGAAACAATAAAGCGGCACAAAGATTCATCGCCCAACAGACACATTTTGACTTTTAACACTTCGAACAATGAGAGGCTGTGTCAGAATTGGTTGACCTGAGGCGCATTGTTGAGACGTCACAGTGATGAGATGTTAATGAAGACAGGAATTATGGATAGTGACGCACAACACTGGATGACGACCACAGCGTCATGTGTTTTAGATGAGAGGGACACTCTTATTAGGAAGAGGCTTTTTTTTTTTGTAGTGTACACAGAATTTTCTTTTCTTGGTTTTTCTATCATCATGATTTGGTTCTACATCATTTTTCCTTGTTGAAAGTAAAACTCTATGGAAGCAAGTATGAAAAATAAAACCCAAATTGTGACTTTTAAAGAAATAAAGTGGCTTTATGTCTTTATAAAGCTTAGTTTGCGATTTCATATCTAACAGTTACAACTTTTTTCTTGTGATTGCGACTTTTTGTCATATATAAATATATATATTAGTGCTGTCATATCGATTAATCATAATCGCATCTAACATAAAAGTTTGTGTTTGTATAATGTGTGTGTAAATATACACACATACTGTATATATATATATATATATATATATATAAAACAAACTTTTATGTTAGATGCGATTAATCGTGATTAATCGATTTGACAGCACTAATATATATATATATATATATATATATATATATACCCTATATATTTATATATTAAAAAAACAGCCATCCATCCGCATGTGTGTTTCCTTGGGAATCAATGCCATGACCTCTCCATTGCTGCTCCATTAATGTCAATGTCAAATTTACATTTACAAATGCGTTTACAGCCCATTTTACTTCCATGGTGAAACAGCATATTAAAGAGGAGGAGTCTTTTTACATAGAGATTATTTTCTATGGAAAAACTAGCACCAATTAATTGAGCTCAATAAGACAAGGAGTGAATAAAGCAAGTAAAGCCGTTTTTTGTGTTGACTTGCAGCACGGATTATAACCTTGACAATGGTAACCATTTAAACAGTTGTGCATTTCCTTGCACCATGAGTTGAGATGCGGTAAATGTAACTTACACTTATGGACACACTCCACTGTGACTTCCTCACAAGCTGAATTGGGTTTTTTCTTTCCCCTCATCATATTCTCATGTAGCTTGTTTACTTGATGAAGTCAGACGCTCAGTGAGTAGAAAAGCAGTAGGATGCAAAGTGCAGACACCATCAGTTTCTTATGGCCAATGAAGTGTAATTTGTCCCATTTACATTTCAGAGGTGCATCAGACGGGTTTTGTCAGCACTGCATGCAGTAATTAAGCTTTAAATCAATAGCCGGCATTTGTCATGTTTACTGCCACTCTCTGTGCTGGGTTAAACTCATCAGTTTAGCGCTGGGTCGTTTTACTGCCCAGCCACACTTCATTATTCCTTATTCCCAGGTAGAGCAGAAAATGTTCTTCTCTTTCTCTCTTCATCTTTCTTCCCATAGCTCTCTCTCTCTCCTTTCTCCACGTATACGATGCTGACACAGGGTTGTGGAGACAAGCAAATCAGAGAGTTATTTATTGTAATTTGTTTACATTCTTCCTCAAGTGCTGTATGATTACTTGAGTTACTGTATTCGAATAGGTTCGTTTTGGTTTCACCATTTGGGTGTAAAACAAACAAAATGCAAACAAATATGCAAATGCTGTTGACACAAGATGCACATAGGCACATACAGTTGCAAAAAGGAATCACAAGCACCATAAATATACACAAATGGTGTAGAAACAATTTTTCCTTTTCAAATTTCACAATTAATTATAAAGAAACATCAAGTAACACATTGAATTAAAAGTGAAAAATTTAAGTAGAATAAATGTTGTCTTTTAAAACGTACTCCAATATTATATGTTTTATTTACAACTTTGAAAAATCTTTTTTTTACAGTGAAAATTGGTCCATATGACAAAATTCTGTGAGAAACAAAACAAAATGTTAGTGTCCATGGTATATTCATATGAGTTTGTGATAGAAATTGCAATGTCTAGTTGTGGACTAATCATTTTTTGAATCAGCTGTTTTTTAATGAATCAGTTGATCCAGTTCACAAAACTGAATGATTTGTTCATGAATCGGACTAATCCGGTTCTCGAGTTCAACTCACTGACTCAATGATCCAGTCACAGAGGTTAACAGCCCACTGGAGGGCAAGATTATCAGTGAATAACTTAAATTTCAGTCTGTTCCTCACACAAAAAGCTATCGTATGGCTTCAGAGGACTTGAAATATAGTGCATAAGTCATATAATCAGCTTTTGGATCCTTTAATGAAGCTTCAGTCCATTCATTGTAATTGCATGGAAAAGTGCATCTTCAAAATCTCTTCTTGAAAATGTTTGAAAGCCATACACGTTTGGGATGACAAATTTTTTGGGATAACAAGATTTTTAATTTTTTAGTGAACTATTTGTCCTAGTTGTCCTAGTTTTTCCATAGTGTCCTTTCATTATAACATGTTAGAGTCTCTCAGAAGCTGATGGAGAACGTCCTGTGCAAATCTGTTCCAGGTTCATCTACAGAAATTGCTACGAGACAATCTGAAGTTAGCGCAAGAGTACCGAGAACTGCAGAGAGCTCTAATGATATCCAGACAAGAAGCCGTTTGTGTTTTTGAAAGAAGAAACAGAGCAGAGGCCTACGTCCAAGATCACATGCAGGTAACACATTTCTTTCTCTGTGACTTCTTCCATATGCATGTATACATCAAGGCTATTTTCTGCATGTGTGAATGATGTGGTTGTCTATCTTTGTCATCAGAGATAGACAGCAGGCATGCAAAATAGTGATGAGAGAGAGGACTAGCGTGCGCAGGCGTGCTCCACACAGCCTGTCATAGGTGGTTGGTTTTAGTTGGGCAGTCAGCTAGGAGGCCACTGCAGTAATCTAATCACGATGAGATAAGCTTCATGACAGCGTTGCTCTGGCGTGCATGTGTGTTTATTCCATCTCACATGGCAGTGAGAGGAAACAGGCTCGTGGCAGATGCAAACGCTCTCAAGAACCAGCATCTCGGGAATGTTTGGGAAAATGATAATATGACACGTACGTCCATCACTAAAGGATGGGTGGTTTTGCTGGTATTCATCAAAGCTGTACTGTGTTAGTGCAGTGTGTATCTATAGAGTGCAGTGCATTTGTCATTCCCAAACACTATATGGCTGTGTATATTGGTATATAACAACAAACACTTGTCAATGTAAAGATGTTTTCAGTGAGAGGTTAAAGCTGAAGTGTGCAGTTTCTATGTTAAAGTCACATAAACGGAAATGCAAAAATAATGACTGTATTCAAACAGGTTTCCTCAAAGCTCCTCACATCTGCCATTGGTTGTACAAACAGGTTCAGAGCAATTAAAGGCAGGGTAGGTGACTTGTTCCAGATTTTTTTTTGTTATGCTGGTTGAAAGTCTCTTCACATCCTGAGAGCAATCGCTAAGTTAAAAGGTCTAAATGTATTTATATGTATATATATCGTCTGTGGAAAGAGTAGGACCATAAAATATTCATCCAATCATTGCATTCGTTCGTAATGGTGGCAATTTTTGATTTATGTCTGTAACTGTCTTTTTTTTTATCCGTTCACCAGAAAGATTTATTCACTGATTTGTTCAGTTGCTCTTTCTGTAGGTTACATCATTATACTGTAGTTGGCGTCAAAGTGGATGTCTTTTTTTGTTATGAATCATTCAGTGATAGGATTCGTTAAAAAACATTTGTCGAACTCCAAACAAAGTTCGTTTTGGCCTAATTTTGTTCGAAATTATGTCACATCAGTTCGTTCTTCGATGGGGGCCTTAAGAGTCTCTAGAAAGAGTGTTTTAGCATTTTCCCCGCAAATGATGATAATGCAAAATATTGTTTTTGGATTTTATCTAATATAGAAAGCTTAATCTTTGAGTTATCAAGCTATATAAAAGTAGCCAAAATAAACTTTTTTTTTTAATAAGTTTTAATAACCTCTTTGCGTCATTTTACATCAAGAATGAGTCCGTTCATGAATGAGATGCCTTGTTAGTTCAGCTCATTCGGTGCTTGTGCGAGTCTCGTTCAGACTCAAATCAAGTCTCAGTGAACTGAGTTTTGTTCATTGGAATGATTCGTTAATTTGATTCGTTAGGTTTGTTCGAAACACTCATTTGTTCACAAACTAAACCACCAAGGGCAATGTTTTAATAGCACCACAGTAATTATACATTGTGTGATAATAAACCTACAAATGTCTTACTTGATATCTTCACATATTAAGCTATGATAGGAGAAGGTATTTAAACAAAAAACAAATGGCACACTTCAGCTTAAAAGCTTTGTGTCTCTCTAGTTATACTAGTTATACTGATCTACACATAATCTGTCACTTTAAGTAAATAGCTTTTTTTTTTTTTTTAGCTGTAGATGATTTTAATATGATTTGTTATTCTACTGCTGATGGTAAAACTCTACTGAAAAGCAAGACACATTGTTTGTTCCCCAAAAGACTAATACTCGTACAACTCCTCATCTAACTACATGAATGTTATCAAGTGAGAAATGCATGCAAAAGGCAAATCCTGTGGACGGGATTCTCCACGCTCGTGATCAAAGCCTGATTTTCTTTTACTCAGTATTCAGCCTTTTTACAGTTTGTTGTTTATTTGCAGACTGCTGCGGCTTTCTCTTCTTCAGAGCGGATGTAGTCGCATCTCATAGAGGTTTACAACGGGCTTTTCTTAAAGTTCTATACGTTTCTGTAAGGATGTGTAGGCCAAGCTGCGCTTGATTAAATATGGATTCTTATGAAAGCTTAACATTTTTTAAAAGGTTTTCCATGCCATGCCAAGTATGTATAGGGTCCATTATGAATAGTCTGAATAGAATGTATATTTATCAGATGTCTATTAAAACACCTCCTCCATATGTATGAAACTGTCACACCACATTTATCATGACAAATAGATTCAGACGGTGTTTTAAAGCACTGTTTATGTGGCTAGAAACAGCATAAAATGTTTATATATATATATATATATATATTCGAAATATTTCATGGAAGAAATATATGTGTGTGTAATGTGTATGTATTTATGTAAAGTGAGGCAAATAAGTTATTTTCTGTTATTTACAGGATAGCAATGCACATTTAACGGGTCTAAATATCTGCATTAGTGTGCTAGTGACAGATGGCATTTAATTATTTATGTGGTTTTATGTGGCATCCTTTGGTTATGCTGACAAACTTCTTTGTTTTGGACTTTTATCAATTGACTATATGTACTGTGACTATGTCCTCAACATCAGCATATCACTTTTATATAGAATACGGGTTATCATATACAATGACGTACTGGCATTTTGCCAGTTTAGTTGGATTTGCCAGTTTAGTCTGAATGAGAGAGCTAGAGCGCCCCCTTGCAGTGGTTAGATGTACAAACCATGGGCCTAACTAAACATCCAGAATCAGTTTAATGCTTGTAAACAAAAGGTTGGTGGCAGGTTTGCTATTGTAACCCTGAAGGCCTAACAGAAATTGAATTGTCTACATCTCATCTCGAAAGTTGGGTTGTTACAAGAGAGGCAAGTATGTTTCACTGTTAGTTGGTATCTTGCATCACTTTGACAGGAGTCTTTTTTTATATTTCTTTTTGTACATTTCTTCTTTCTACGGCATATTGTAACTATTGTTACTTGTAGCATTAATAGGATAGTACAGTTTTTTTTTTTTTTTTGACGTGGCTCCATAAAGGACATATTTTTTTGTACTCGTTCAGTTAAAGGCTGAGCTAATTCGCTTTAGTTTTTTCATGCTCCGAAGAACACATTGCCAAGCAATGATAAGCTTAAAGGAAGAGAGAAGAGATGGGGCGAAACAAGGGACGACATCCCTCCGAATTGAAACCCCCTTTTTTTTCTGGAAAACTGCACAAATAATAAAGAGAGCAGCATGCTTTCTTCCTTTCTTTCTTTCTTCTCTAATCTCTCTCTCTCACACACACACAAACACACTCTCTCTCTCATTTTTTTTATGTTTTTCCAGTATACTCAGAATAATTTCTCGTTGCGGCAGGGGGTTCATGACTTTTTGTGTATGTGTAAAATATGTCTGGAGGGGATTGGTATAAAGTTAAAGTGAGTGAAGTCGAAATATTTTACTCATCAGCTTTGCAGTCACCGAGTTTGCCTGAGCTAGAACAAAACCGCTGAAGCATTTAGAGAAAATTAACCCCCCATCCTGGCAGCCAGATGTGACTGGTTTCCGCCCAGTGCACATGAGTGGGCAGGGAGAGCAAGAGACTGTGAAATTCCTGTCAGCCCCGTGTACTGCAGAATGGGCTATTGACTGCTTTCTCTATTCCCCTCCATCATTCTTCTTGAACACTGCCATTAATTTCCTCTCCTGCCTTACCAATTCCCCCTCTCTTTCTCTCTCTCCCTCTTTCTTTCTTTCTTTCTTCCTCAGCTTTCTTTGTTGCAGAAGAGGATGCACAAAGCCATACTAAAATACTTCAAACACCGCAGCGTCTACAGCCAGGCAGAGCTGGCCCGCTTCCAGACCCTCTCCAACCAGAACAACCAGAAAATGAAAGCCCTCCAGGTATGGGCTCTTTAGTACCCCTACAAACACACACAACAGTATTTGTAAGTATTGCACTATATACTACAATGGGTCCCATTCAGGTTAATGCTTGTTGAGTTTAAGATGAGATTGGTCCTTGAAGGAATATTTAACCCAAAAATTTAAATTCGATCGTTATTTACTCACCCTCATCACGTTTTTCGTCCATGAAACACAGGGAGATGTTTGGCAGAGTGTGCATATTGCCATACAATAAACACTTTTCAGTGAATAAGGACTTCAATTTTAGCTGTTCCTCACACAAAGCTATTCTATAACATCAGATAAGAAATATTGCACACATGGACTATTTTTATGGTCTTTTTTTTGGAACTTGAGAGTTGATGATCACCATCCATTTTAATTGTATGGGAGAGAACAGTGTGTACGTTTTTAAAAACATCTTCTTTTGTGTTACACAGATAAATAGAAGGTCAGTGGTCCCTTTTATTTACGTGACATGAAAGTCAACCAAAAGAATCTCCCCTGTCGACTAGGGCCTAAAGTTTATATGATTTAATAATAATTAGGGATGCACAATATATCAGATACCATTTCGGTTTCGGCTGATATATTTTTAATGTTAAGGTTATCGGCCCGATAAGAAAATTTGGCCGATGTATTAAAGCCAATAAATAATTAATTATTTCCTTCAGCTGAGACACTTCAGATGCGCTCTGTTTGACATGATGGTTTTGCTTGAAATATGATTGGAATCACTTCAAAAAAGGAAAATACAGTAGTCCAACATGTGCAGCACAAGTCTGTCATATAGATGAGAACATATGAGAACATTATAATCGTGTGCTTGGGACACATGTAAAAAACACATGTTTTTTAATGGTGAGACTTGTTTTTGTAATCAGGCTCTCAAAAATGATATAAAAATTTATTTAGATTTATCGACCAATATTTTGGTCATCGGCTTTCAAATATAAAGAATTATCGGTTTCGGACAAAATTTACATATCGGTGCATCCCTAATAATAAGGATGTAGATTAATAAAAATTTGAATTGCATCATATAATAATATATAAGAGTCATAGACCGATACAATGGCCAGATCGATATATCAGAAGATATTTTACCATTTTAAGATTATCAAAACTTGGCCAGTCGACAAAGCCATTAGAATTCACTTTTGTCAGACCCAAAATCTAGTTTAGTAAATAAAAATTTTGTTTTCAAATATCAAATCTTAAGTATTGTGTTAAAGACTTATTATTGATCTATCTAATTATTGATATCGGCATTGTATAATGCTCTGAAAAAATCTATATCGTTTCACCTCTAACATTAAAATATAAAATTGCATTCATTAAGTTTTAAGGGGCCTTCACATACACTAAAACATCTTCAAAATTTGCGATCATGGTGCGAGGTGTTAGCGTCCGTCTAGCATGTTTAGACCAACAAAATATAGTGCATATATCTAAATGTCTAACACATGAACAAATGCGAGGTCGTTAAAATTATATTTAAATACTGAATGAAATTAGAATTGCGTTTAACATTATTTTGTATATTGGAATAATGCAACCGCAATGTTTGAATGATCTAACACAAAAGGTATTTGGTCTCAGTGGAAGGTGTACTATGCGTGCTTATAATGAGGTGAGCGGCGGTGTGTTTGTGGCTCAGTCAGGGGAGGCCAGCTCTGGAAGTCAGGCTGGTGAATGGAGCATGAAGACGAGGAGTTCTTCAAGCTCCTCCGAGTGTGAAGGACAAAAGGAGCAGCCTTACTCTAAACTTTGTCACAGCTCTGTGTTGAGCTCCTCCCCCAGACACAGACTAGCATTGTGTATAGGTGACTTTACGTTGTGAAATAAGCAAGGCGTAGCAATAAAGCATCAACATTCTCAAATGACCCAAAACTATGGGAGTCGTGTAGAAGCTAACCTTTGGTTTAAAGGCTTGTGATACTTTATGGTATTAGAAAGTCTTTTTTTTCTCAGCTTCCTATTGTCATTGTCTTTGTTTTGTGCAGCAACTACCATACAATGGCCAAACAGCCACTGGCATAGGGGACATAGAGGCTGTGGAGGGCCTCTGCCCTGTCTGGGGCCCCTCATGACATTATGAGGTTTTACTAGATGACAAAAATCTAGGAAGATGGGTAGAAAATATTTGAGCAAAACAAGGGATTAATGAAAAGTATTTAAGAGAGGGATAAATCATCCATAATAATATCTGTCTGTCTGATCAATTTGATACAAGTGATCAAATATTTTGTTTCCGGATTGAACACAACCTTTTTAAAGCAAGCCATCTTGGAAAAGCCTCAAACAGCTATTTTCTAGCCATACAAGTTTTCTAGTCATGTTTCGATAACATTTCAGATCACTAATATATTCAGGGCCGTTGTCAGAGGGACATCCGGGAATGTTGTCCCGGGCCCTGTAAAAAGGGGGTCCTCTTGGACTTAGGGAAAACAATTAACAATCATACACAGTTATCACTTTGCAAACAATAATTGTTCTTTATTTTTTCACGCTGGAAAAAAAAGTTTTTACACCAACAAATCAGCCACTGAAGGATGACTGCTGAAAAAAACTGTCAATGTTTTGATTTTGCATTGATTTAATTTATTTCTCTATATAAATTCACCATTTTTAATTAATGTCTTTTACTTTTCTTAAATATACTATTTATTTTTTGCATGTATTTGAAGCATCATAAACAAGTGCCACGTTCACACAGCAGCAGAATCCGGTAGTCAATCCTGTATTTGAGTCCTCAATATGGTTACTTCACACACAGTTCAGTTATTTACATTTTATATATATATCAGGACTCGCAACCGCATTCTCAGAAAACCCGCGGTGTCGTGTCAGAACCGGTCGTGTCATTCAGTGCGAGACCGTGTGTTGCGGATTGTCTTGTGTGGTTCCGCTTTCTTTCGATAACTTACAGTGACGGAGATATAAGCTGTGTGTCATCTGAGAGTTTTAGATACAGTCACCGTTCTCCACCAGAGCTGTTCCTGTCAGTTCTGTGTGACTCAACTGCTCCGCTCTTCACCCAGATATAAAAGCTGCTGTCGGTTAATGAAGATTTGACGGATGAACTCTGTTGGACACTTGTCATATCAAAAGTATAAAAAAAAGACTTTTCAGTTTTATAGATGTCGCCATCTTTGATATTACTTTGGTCACTGTCGCTATGATTACTGGTAAGAGAATGATGCTACTATAAGTTGCTGTTTGAACGGGATGTGACGTGTGTTTTGATGGCCAGCGCTGTAATAGAGTAATATATGTTTGAGCCCGAATTAGATTCAAATGAACCAATGCAACCACAACGACTGTCTCCAAAGACAAAACACTAGGCATTCTTTAAAAAAAAGAACAGATATTTAGAAAAAGCATGTTGAGAATTATTAAGAAGAATCCATTTTGAAATGAGATGAACAAACAAAAGCATTCTCGTTCAATCGCTCAGGCACGTCGGTTAAAAATAAACTTCAGCCAGGCATTTCTAGTAGTTTGAACTCTCTGAAAGTTTTTGCAGGTGCAGTTTGTCCTCATCCAGGGACAGAACAATACCAGATGCTCTTACTCAACTTGTGATTGATGCAGACATGAGTTGTTAAGAGCACCATGACATCACACACACAAAAAATCAAATCCTGCAGTTTCAGAAGAGTGGAAACAAAAACTCATATTTTAAACTAGGGAGTTAGATTTGAGATATGAAACTTGCAGATTGTTTTGAATGTAGAATAACCTCCTATATGTGTAAATATTATTATTATTATTATTTAGATTTTCCATTTCATGCCACCTTTAATTATCCTAAACTATCGCAGTGTCCTGTGTGCAAAGACTTTTTTATCAATGCTGATTCTGTCCGAACATTTTCCCTAAGAGACCACAAGCCAAACCTCAGCCGCCGAGGGTTGCCGGTGGCAAAAACTAGTTCCACCGATCTGTCCCTGTGTCTTCCTGAGGAAGAAATGACTGCTTTCAAGCAACTCTACTGAAGTAAAGAGACATGGGGAAGAGTTAAACGAAATAGAGAAAGCATACAAGCCTGTCATCTCGTAACGCCGCTGCAAGATTGGGCACTCAGTTCCGGGTTATGCAAGTTTACACCAGGGATAGCATAATTGACAATTGCTAACAACAGAGAGCAGGGTGGAGAGTTGTGAATGGCCAGTAATAATTGGAGCGAACGCCCACTGCGCTGCTCTCGAGGGACTGTAATCCAAGATCTTGTTTCTGATATAATTGTTAGTCAGAAAATTTCTGCATGGCTAGGCCAGCTCAGTTCCCAAGCTGGTTGACAGTGCAAGGCAGTTTAATAGAAAAACTGGTTGCTGAGGTTTTTAAAACAGGCATGCACTGAACCAACACACAGTTTACCAGGAGTGTGGCGCACACCGTCTCTCTCGTTCCTTTGTTTTGTCTTTCTCAATCTCCTGTCGTACAGTACAGAATTAAAGTGTCTCAAGTTGTCAGCGTCGCTCTTTTATAGGTTTCTGGGAATGAGTCAACGTTTGACTAGTAAATGCCGTATCTAATCCGTTTTACAGGCACAAAGCATCTTACTTCAGTCACAACCCTTCAAAAGTATGTGTATTCTGACAAAAAAAGAAGGATAATACATTTTATATTTGTATATTATGTTTTAGTGTAGTATATATATACGGTTTATACAAGTATTACCGGTCAAAAATTTGGAATAATGAAGTTTTTTTTTTGTTTTTAAAAGACATTCCTTATACTCCATAAGGCTCCATTTATTTTATAAAAAGTACAATAAAAACAGTTATATTGTGAAATATTATTACAACTTAAAATAGCTGTTTTCTATTGTTATATATGTGATCAAAGCTGAATTTTCAGCATCATTACTCCAGTCTTCAGTGTCACATGATCCTTCAGAAATCATTCTAATTTGATGACTTGCTGCTCAAGAAACATTTCTGATTATTATCAATGTTGAAAACAGTTGTGCTGCTTCATATTTTTCAGGATTCTTTGATGAATAGAAAGTTCAAAAGAACAGCATTTATTTGAATGGGAGTTTGCAGTGCATATATTTAAACTGCCTTTAAATCGAATGGAAATGCTAAGACTAGCACCACAAAGCAAGCTAGTCAACACAACATATATATCGGTGACCAACTATACTAGCCTTTCCCAGTATTATATATTGCATTAATGTCGATCTTCTGTTGGCTCCAGCTCCACTACAGGTTTTTGTACTGAATTAGCTGACACTCATTGATTCCATTTGCTTGCCTATTTAAACAGGAGGAGTTGTCAAACTCAATCCGGCGCCTCTCTGAGTTCCTGCTCTCGCTGACAGATGACTCAACTACCAGCCATGTCCCGCAGCCAGCAAACAGACCCATCGCAGATGCCGACGGATCGAGCAGGAAGATGCCTACAGTTCAGATAGCGGAGTAATTGGACGCTCACCTGCGCCAGACAACTTACTTAAACCCCCAGCATGCTTCACTCTCTCTCGTCCGACGCTCACGGCCCAATCCATAACAATGAAGCAGGTGACTTTCATGCTACTGTCAGGAATGATCTAATTTTAGCGGGGTGAATGATTGCAATTGGCTTTGCCTCATCAGATAATTAATCTATGTCACCATTAATTGGAAAAGAGAATAATTAGGGGGCTGTGTTGACAGAAATTCTACGCTTCTCTAGATTCTTGGATCTAATTACACCTACTTAAACCCCTCTGACCTTAACTAGGGGATAGTATACCTGCGTAACCCTAACCAGGCTCGGGTTGGTCTCGACCGCCTCTCGCACTGCGTCCTTTGTAATTTTTTTCCTCCTTTTTGGCTTGTTTATCCTCTCTTTTCCTGTCTCCTCAGAGAGCTGTCTCCCTCAATCACTTTTCAATATTCAATCTTAATTTTGTGGAAGTTTAGCATTTTCAATGAGCTGGAGATGAATGATTAATGAATAAATTTGAATGCTTCATTTTGTCCATGGATCATTAGTCAAGTCCTTTGTGGGAAGGACCTGCGAAAAAAAAAAGAGGGAAAATTATTGAGACATTAGCCTGAAGCAATCCAGGGGTAAATAGTATGCACAGAGGGATGTTGTGTGAACGCTACCCACTGGCATTCTGCACAACCCCACGGAAACGCAAGCCTTTCTAATTTACCCCGCTTCACAAGACTGATGTGCTCTATCGACAAATAGGTTTCATTTACAAAAATGAGGTTTCATTTTGATGGTTTGGTGTATGCGGCTTTTTACTTTTTTAGTTCTTTCTTTGTTATGTGCCTCCTCTGGTGAGATGTAAAATAACAAAACTATTAATGAAATGTCAGTTACATCTGACCATCATAGCTAAGCGAAGACATTAAAAAGTGACATCCTTGTTGGATAATTAGGATTATCTGTTAGATTGTTGAGTAAAACTTCTCAATAAGGTCTTATTTGTTATCATTATCGATTACATTATTAAGATGAACTGACAATGAACAATACTTGCATTTATTAATCTAATTAATGTTAATTTAAGTATTTACTAATGGAGCCTTTTCAGAGACTGTGATGACGTGTCCACGGTTGTTAACATTATTAAAGGGTTAGTTCACCCAAAAATGAAAATTCTGTCATCATTTGCTCACCCTCATGTCATTCATGTCGTTACAGACTTTCGTTCATCTTATGAACACAAATGAAAATCTTTTTGCTGAAATCTGAGAGCTTTCTGTCCCTCCATTGACAGCTACACAACATTAAAGTAATCCATGTGACTCCAGTGGATTTTCTGAAGCTACGCGAGTGCTTTGTTTGCGCAAAAAAAACATAATTTACCACTTTTTATACAAAATATTAATCTCCAACGCACGTTCACTTAACACTGTCCACTCTCGTGTCAACACAACACCCATGCATCATTAAAGATTAATATTTTGTAAATAAAGTGGTAAATTATGTGTTTTTTTGTGCTTCATAAAATCGAGGTCAAATCACTGGAGTTACATGGATTACTTTAATGATGTATTTACTACCTTTCTGGGGCTTGAAAGTGGATAGTTGAGTAGCTGTCAATGGAGGGACACAAAACTCTCAAATTTCATCAAAAAGATCTTCATTTGTGTTCCGAAACACAAATGAACGAAACTTTTACGGGTTTGGAACGACATTAATGTTAAAAATTAGACCTTATTGTAAAGTGTAAATTGCAAAGCAACACATTAAACATCCCAAACCTTATATACTTTTTAAAATAAATGTTCAGTCAGAATCAATAATGAAACACTAAGCACTTTTAAAACTCAACTCTTATAGCAACTTTAAGACCCACATACAGTAAAAAAAAAAAATAGTTGATGATAAGAAATTAAGATGCTACGATGAAACTTTATTTTGAAGTGTGTATAGCTGACAGTTTTGGGTTGATTATGTAGATGTGGAAATGACATATATTCCCTGCAAAGTGTTATAGGATTCATTTGACATGAATGAATGGGCCCAGAAGCATACATACTCCCATGACAGCAATACAACTTTTTTTAAACAGAATACAGACAGAGAACTTAATGGATGACTGAGAGACATACTATTTCTCTTTAAAGTCAGCGAAAGAGATCCTTTGGCACCTTCGAGACTGCCAGAGTGGATGTGCGTCCCGCCCTTCTGCATTTTCAGCGGATAATAATGGGCAGCGACTGGACTCATGCTTCCTGTGATCAGCAGAACAGCACTAACTAGTCCTACTGTTTATACTGAAGACACACACACACACACAAAATACCATATTATACAACGAATAGCTTTGGCTGTAAAATTTGATTGGATGAGCAATGAACGAAACCGCATTATGTGAACATACACCAGTGGAATTCTGTATTAATGAACTTTGATACTTTGCTTGTCAACTCTAAACTACAATTAGGTTAATGAACTGTATTACTTGATGGAAGATTTATTTATTGTGATGATGATACTATTCACATTAATGTTATATTGTTAATTTATTAGTAATAATAATAGAGATTTTATTATAAATATGATTAAAAAACAGCCATTTGGGCCACTCAAACAGATTGCAATTCCAATTGTTACCACTAGTGGCACACACTCCTTAGTCTGTATCACATGGGTTTTTGACATTTAGTCTTGTCATCATCATCATCATTATTATTATATTATCATTTATTAGAAACTTATAAACAGTTAATAAACAGATATATATATGTTCAATAAATAATGTATTAATAATAATTACTATGATTATTATTTTTATAATTAACAATAATTAACTTGAAACTTTATTATATAATAATTTATTAGAAACTTGAAAACAGTTAATAAACAGTCAGATATGTTTAATAATGTGTTAATAATATAATACCTATTATTACTATTATGTTAATAATTAATAATTATTATTATATTAATACTAATAATTAATTTGAAACTTAATGATATAATCTTTGAAAACAATTAATAAGCAGTCAGATATGTTTAATAAATAATGTATTAAAACAGTTCATAATCTGAAACTAAATAATCATAATAAAAGATGAAACCTGTTTAAAATAAACAGTCAGATAAAAATTCCATACACATTATTATTTAAATAATAATTATTTATTTGTTAATAATAATCATTTATTTAAAACTTTATTATATAATAATTTATTAGAAACTTAAGAATCAATAAATAATGTATTAATAATAATAATTAATCATAATAATTTAAACAGTTGATAAACAGTCAGATAATGATGCCAATGTTTAATCATTTATTATTATTATTATTATTATTACTACTACTATTACTAAATCATAATAATATATGAAACTTGTTTGAAACTTGTTTGTTGTTCAACAAATAATTACATATTATTATTTTATTATTTATTCATTATTATTAATTAATTAATTATTATTTATTTTTACATTTTAATTTGAAATATTATTGAAAACAGCCATTTGGGTCACTCAAACAGATTGCAATTCCAATTGTTACCACTAGTGGCACACACTCCTTAGCCGTGGTTTGGTTCTGTATCACATGGATTTTTGCTTTAGTCTAGTTCTAAGCTTGAGTAGAGTAGGTTTAACATACAGCAACACATGACTGCATATTGAGGATATGTATGCACAATTGTCTTGTATTGATGTGCTTCATATCATGCACTTTTTGTTTGTGCACTAAACTTTGTTGGCACCTCGGACACCCGGGTCATCGTTTTGAAGGATGGATTGTCTCTTTGCTTTCTCTTCCAGGTCAGGCAGCCATATTTTAAATTAGAACACTTCCCAAACACATTTGTCTGCTCTTCCTGCCTCCAATCAATCCTGTAAAATAAATGACACCAGGCCAGGAAACACCACTGCCATTAATTTCAACAGAAACATGCATCAAACCTTACAGTGGGTTAGCAACCGCCAGACGACTCTATTACGCACACACAGATGCTGTAATGTACACTAGCTTTTCTAAGCCAAAATCAAGACGAATTTAACGGTTATATAGGTGTTGTTATTTGACCAATTTGAGGTCACAGTTAAAGGTATTATGTGTTATATTGTTGTTATTTTGAAAGGACAACTGTAAGTCAGTCATTGGCTTTGGGAAAGTTGTGTTTGAATACAATCATCATTTTTGCAATTCCATTTGGTGACGCTTAGTGCTGCAGAAATTACACACTTCAACTTTAAGTAAAATCAGATTGAATGCATGATTAAAACTAGACTTTCAGTGTCAAACTTATAATATTCTGACGGCCAATTCAATAACAGAGATCATAATTACAAGACAGGCTTCATGCTGCAACACAAGGCGATGACAACCCTTGAAATGTGTACAGATGCTGAGTCTGTGTGTATTTAATTGGAAAATAAGACACCTGAAAATGTGGGAAAAAAAGAAGAGCGATAAACAAATTCGTCATGAAAATAATATATGTTCTCTTTGTCTCCACACTTCCCTGCCTCCCCACACATTCATCTTAACAGGATAATAATTTGTGAAAGTCTCTGACATTTGTGGCTAGCTAGCATGGTAATAAACCCCTGGCTCGGAACGTTTTTTAGTTAATTAGAGTCAATCAATCCAAACTTTTGCTCACTTACCGGTGTGAAACAGCAATATAATGAGCAGAAATCAGCACAGTGATTGGAAATACAAATTACAGCTGTTTAAAGGAAACCACACAGTCTACTACGCGGCCAGCGAAGCAAGAGCCTGCTGGGGACATCTTGAAGGGTTTGGTGCCAATTCGATGGGTGCAGTAGGGGGAAAGATATGAGACGAAGATGAAGAAAAAGAGGGGGAGAGAAGCTCAGCAATGCAGATGCTGAAGGACGGATTCAGTCAAACCGCCCTGACGGCAATTAAACACGAGTTACGTTTGACAAAATCTCTTTATTAATACTTGCACTGTACTGTGGAGAAATCACGCTTGGGTTTGGGCCTAATGTGTCTGTGAATGTGTGTTATATCTGTGTTTTCTCATTACAGATGTCATTAACGTGTGACGTTCATATGTAATATCAGTGATGAGCAATTTAGCAGAGACAGATTTTGATTGGACGGATGCATAAAGGTATGTTATGAACACGCTGCACTCTTTTCTCATGATCGAATTGCTACATTTGTTCAAGTTGTTCAAAACTCCTAGTAGTTTTTTGTAGTAATGATGACAAAAGCACCATAAAAGAAGTCTGCTATACTCGTGCATTATATCCCAAGTCTGCCGAAGCCATCCGATAGCTTTCTGTGAGGAAAACACTGAAATCCATGTCATTTTATCGTGAAAATCTTCCCTTCCACCAAAGCACTCAAATCTCAGTTATGCCAAATGCTGTCTGCTCTCTCTCTCAGATTTGAGAGCTTGTATGGATACAGAAGGCTTGGGAAAAACACAGTTTGTATGGAACAATTTTATGGTGCATTTTGTCCAATTTCTTGTTTTATATACATATATAGATATCAGTATATATCAGTGATGTGTAATTACAAATTGTTGTCCATTTCTGAATACAAATTACATGATAACATTTTTAGTTATTAACGTAATCTATTGTATTACGCATTTTAGGTAATGTAATCTGACTACTTTTTGATTACTTTTAGATTACTTTTGACCTAACTTGTTTAGAACGTTGATTTGAATAGTATAATCTTGTACCATATTGATAAGACATTTTTGTCATCAACAAGAAGTGCAGTAAACATTATATTACATCAGGGTTGCCCTATCTAGGGTTCGAGAAGGAACTGCAGGGGGGTTATAAGAAATACATTATTTTACAATAAAAACAATCAAAATAAAACACTAACTAAAAAAAGATCAAAGATTATATTTGTTTATGCTGTGTGGCCTTTCAATTTTACATGTAATTATAGTCGCCTGACTGGTCTTTTGAGAAAATAATTTTATTAATAAAAAACAATGATTAGGGAGACAATGAATTCTGAATAATTGACTGCCATTTTGTGAATATTAAGTAATGAAATCAATAAAAAAGTAACTGTAGTCTGATTATGAGTATTTAAAAAAAGTAATTAATTAATCTAAAGTAATTGATCTAATTACAAGTATTTAAATTTTCGGAATCTGATTACATTATCCAGATTATATGTAATCAGTTACTACCAAGCTCTCTCTCTCTCTCTCTATATATATATATATATATATATATATATATATTCTGTGTTTTGCATCATTCACACACATGATTACATCTGAAAATCCTCTAAATTCAGATGTGAATGTCACAAGATCAACGTTTTGGTAGTGCAGAATACAAGTTACTAGGGTTTCCCTTAGAAGTCCGCCCTGTACATTATATATATATGTATTAATATTTTTCTAAAAATGCATAACAACATGGCAGAATTCCTGAATCTGCCTGTTTTTAGCACTCCATTTCACCTCAAACTTCATTTCTGAAGTTCCAATAAGTGCTAGCTGAGCTTGGCAGCCTCGGCTTGACGTTGTCTTACAGTTATTATTGTTAGACTATCCAAGGAGTGCAGATAATGCAAAATGCTCTGCATGCCCTGCGTTTGTTTCACTTTTCACTGGAGGGAGTAATTGTGTGGCGCTGACCATATTAGACAGAAAGCACATTTTCAAAAGGGGAACCGCTGGCATCAGAACAAAAGAGTGGAGAGAAATTAAAGACTGCGAATGTTGGTGTAAGATTAGCATAAGGAGGGCGATGATGCTACGTTAGATGTAATAAGGGTTGTGTTATAGCGGTGTAAGGATGATGTATGTGTGTTTGTGTACACTAAAAAGAGGTATATGCTTTTTATACTATTACATTATTACAAATTAAAATAACATATTTATTTAATGTTTCATTTAATAAAAATAAAAAATACATATAAATATATATTCCTGTGATCAAAGCTGAATTTTCAGTCACGTGATCCTTCAGAAATCATTCTAATATGCTGATTTGCTGCTCAAGAAACATTTCTGATTATTATCAGTATTGATAACAGTTGTGCTGCTTCATATTTTTGTGGAAAACGTATATCCATTTATTTTTTATGGTTCTTTGATAAATAGAAATTTCAAAAGCATTTATTTGAAATAGAAATCTTTTGTAACATTTTAAAAGCCTTTACTGTCACTTTTGATCAACTTAATCCATCCTTGTATTAAAGGAGCTGTATGTAAGAAATGTATTTCAATTAATCATAAAATGGCCCTGATATGTCACTAGACATTAAGAAATCATGTTCATTTCAAATACTTATATCACTGACAACAGTAGTCCGGCCAGGATATTGTCATTTAAAAAGTGAAGTTGCAGCCCTCAACTGATGTTGATGTTGTCATGTTGTGTTTTGGTAGTATTGGTCAGTAGTGTTGCGGCATCCGGGTTGCCAGCTCTGCTAGTTACCACAGCTGCAGCTACAAACGTGTCGGAATCGGATAAAAAAAATGTCTAACTTTGCGAAACCAAAAAAAAAAACTCGTTATGAATCCGAAATACTTCGTGACAAAGTCCGAAATAAAACAAGGATCTGTATAGGAGATGCCTTTGAAAGATGGAGACGGCTGAAAACGGACAGACGCCAACGTTGCTAATTTTCTCCTGGACAGGTAAGATTCATCTATGTTTGGCTAACTTGTACTTGATGTAAATGGACATTTCAAATATTCATGACAGTCGAACAAAGTTATGCATGTTCGTGCAAAGTAACGTTACGTTAGCTCATATGGAGGAGGTGGGTCATCGAAATGAAAAGGTAAGGAATTGTTTAGGTAATAAAAACGGCGAGTCATTACTAACATTAGCAATGCATCATCAGAGCCCGTTTCTCTGTCATTATGATGAGACGCTGAGGAAACAACATTAGCACGCCCATTATCATGCAAGTTCTACAGCCAAAAATAATAGAATGACACGTAATCTTTCACATCACATATTTTAGCGTTATGGACGTGTACTGCAGGATAAGTTAAAAAATACAGCTGGTCGCTTTCACTTATAGCGTCAGCTAAATGAATAGCTGTGTGATATCGGTTACACACAGTGACAGAGGCTTGTGCTTGTACTTGCGTTAATGACAGATAACGTTACCTACCGTTACAAGTTAGACTAACAGCTACTGTTCTAACTGTACTGTCACATACGAGCGTACATCTTTACGATTATATTTGGCTAATCGCCTTTAGTAAATTTTTGCGATATATAATAACTTTGCAAAACATCTCTCATTTGAAGCATAAACATAATTAACAGAAAAAGCTTCTTGTAGCAGCCTACGTTCTTGCTGTATCTTGCAGCCTATCTGGCAACCTCGAGTCAGGGAGGAGGGAGAGGGGATACACCGCTCTACAGTCATTTGAAAGTGATTGCAGTACCAGTTTTGGCCACATTCTTACATACGGCTCCTTTAAGTATTAATTTATTTCAGAAAAAAATCTTACTGACCCTGAACTTTTGAACAGTAGTATATATTAAATAATAATAAATATACAAATGATTATTGATTAATAATATAAATATTATATTGAATATACAGAATATGTCTGAGTGTGCATTTATAAGTCTATGCTAAATGTAATTGCTAAAACAATTGGTAAAAACATTGGTAAAATGTTGAATGCTGCATTTTACATAAGAATGTTCGGTAACACTTTACAATAAGGCTAATTAGTTAACATTAGTTAATATATTAACTAACATGAACTAACAATGAGCAATACATTTGTTACAGTATTTATTAATAAATGTTAGTTAATAAAAATCCAGCTGTTCATTGTTTATTCATGTTAGTTCATAGTGCATTAACTAATGTTAACAAATACAACTTTTGATTTTAACAATGTATTAGTAAATGTTGAAATTAATATTAACTAAGATTGATAAATGCTATATAAGTATTGTTCATTCTTACTTCATGTTAACTAATCAACCTTATTGTAAAGTGTTACCGAATGTTTTTGTGAATCAATTATACAGAAATGAGTTCTGCTTGTGTTTAAGATAATCTTACATGATCAACCTCAAATCACATATTCTTATAATCATTTAGCATCTGATTCTTTTCAGACTTCCAATTCCCATGTGGTTTTCTTTGTTCAATTTTATATATATATATATATATATATATATATATATATATATATATATATATATATATATATATATATATATATATTTTTTTTTTTTTTTTTTTTTTAAAGGCTGAGAGTGTTTGGGTGCCGCTTTAACGAATAAAATCTCCCAGTTCTCCCCAGAAATAAGCATCAGCTGTGCTCCGCTGGCTCTACCTTCCCCAGGTGATCGCGCCACTGCGTCCACGGCCGCTCCAGCGCACACGGATCCTTCGCCGCTGCCAACCCTGAGGGTGGCTACCCGCTAGTGGCACGCACACACATGCCAGTGTTCCTCCAGTATCCCATCATGCCTCTGTCCTAGCTGCCCAGCTGCTCCCTAAGGTACACCCCACTACTCTGATACCTCCCTCACGTTCTCTCTCTCTCTTCTTCTGCTGTTTTCTTTGTCATGAGTGATCGTCTGCAGGTCTCTAAACACAAGGGCCCACCTGGTCCGGGAGTCGCCCATATGTGATGGAGACACGACGCGCCTAACTTCCACACCTAATCAACACCCCTGTGGGCCGCAGTCTCAGTATGTTCCTCAGATATCATCCAGATACAATTACTGAATATACACCACATCACAGCAATTATACAATGATCTGTCATAGAACCTCGAAGCAGTGTTATATTAGCATCAATGGTATTCTATGTGAATTGGATTTAATTTTTTTATTTTCTGTTTTCGTTTTAGTTTTGTTGTTTTTGTCAGTTGTGGTTATTTTAGTACTTCAACTTAAAGTAAACAAAAATTAAAAATATGTATAGGCCTTTATATTATATGTATAATAATATTTTATATATATATATATATATATATATATATATATATATTTCAGTTAATGTTTATCTTATTTCAAGTAAAAAAATATATATAATAAATAAATATATATATATATATATATATATATATATATATATATATATATATATATATATACATATTCAGTTAATGTTTATCTTATTTCAAGTAATAAAAAATATTTTTACGATTTTAGTTTTAGCTATTGTTAATGACAATAATCCTGGCCTAGTAAAATGAATAGAATGATAGTTTATTAAAACCTATATTACTTTTATTAAACGTATTCTATTTATTAAAACTATTATTTTAACTTTATTATATATAATCATAATTTAATTGATTATTTTTGTATTCTTTAAACATTATTATTTGGGGGATTTGTTTTATTAAAATATATTACAATTATTTATATATTAAACCTATTATTATTCTTCTGTAGTGCTTTTTTTGTGGGAAACAGTCCACAGAGAACAACTTACAAGAGAACAGAGAACGAATTACAAGTTTTGTAATTAGTGTTTAAGGCTAAAGCAAGTATCACTATTCCTATTTTTCATAGAGTTAGAGATCTGAAAATCTCCTAACCGTAAATAATAAACTTCACAAATAGCATAAACCGTCATCCACACTGTGATTCGGACATGAGTGACGTCTCAAATGGTGCAGTTGTATATAGGATATTTATGCCTGGTAGATGATACAAACAGGCAGAACAAAAAATAACTAGCTAACAATTTTGTCTAGACTCTTATGTTATATGGTTTATATGAAGTCTGCATACTGGTAAAGTGGGACACTTCCTAATAATTTGGCTTTGTTTTTAAAATATGATGTAAACCAGCTTAGCTGCTCACATTATAACATTTCAAAAAGCTAAAGATGTCACCATACAGAGGAAAACAATACAAGAACATGGTGTAGATACAGATTTGTTATTGATAGTGGAAGTAATTTGTTAATTGCAGTGATGCAAAACCTCATAAGCACTGCTCCCAGTGCTACGCTAACAAGATTAGCTTTAATTTATTAACATCATGAGTGGTGAGGTGTCCTCTAATGCATGCCTTGATCATGTTTGTTACCATTAAAGCCATGAATGGGGTTCCTTGACCTTGTATTTAGAGGGGCATTTCAACAATGAAGACGTGTAATTCCACACGAGCGTACAATTTTATCATCTAGTACTGATAACGAAATGCAAAAGCCATAGTAAATAAATTTGCAGTGTTCCATTTATTTAAACAAAATAATTCCTGTTCCAGCCAGTGGCCTAATATGCAAAAGCTTTTCACATACTTTGTGCGAAAATTAGATTTAATAAAAAAATAAATAAATAAAAAAGCCACTTTCAGAGGTTGCCATCCCACCACACTTAGTTAACAAAAATATTTTTTACAAACAAGATGATATCACAACACTCCATGATATTAATATGATATGTTCCCTGATCTGTAAAGCAGCTGGTTATCTTGCTTGGCACCGATAAGAAAAAGTGCTGTGGATTTCCAGTTTGTGAGCACATTTGGGCTGAATCTTTCACACGTCACAAATTGCAGATGGGAAGCAGTGATCTCGAACAGCCGATCACCTCAGCGTGACCATCTGACACCTTCCATTTAGGAAAATAATACTTTCTATCTTAGCATACTCTCTCCTCTGCAGCCAGGCAGAGGAAATATGCCTGGAAGAGTTTCAACCTCAAACTTTCCCTTCGCTTGGACCCATTCAGCCTTGTTTCTTTAGATAGATTGTTTTAGATTAGCTTTCTTTTTGTGTTAACAATGTATGTTTGCAGGGAGCGCATGAATTTGCTGAAGGTACATTGAAAATATACCGTTTTTTATGCATTAAGAGAGTATTTTTTAAGTCATGCCTTGATGTGCTGTTATGATTTTTAGTATTTTAGTCCACCCCCCTCCCCCACCCAAACCAACCAAAATCATGTTCCAGTAGCTCAACTAGTAGTGCAACACCAAGGTCACTGGTTCAATTCTCAGAAAGCACAAATGCATATTGTAAATGCAAAGAATGCAAATGAAAAAATGCTATTTTTTTTGTTTGTTTTATGTGCACATTATTAATGCATCATGATTGGGATTGCACTCGCAACCTTACATTTCAGCATCGTTAATCTAACATCATTCTCAGTTGTGCTTCTAGGAGCCTTATTTCCATTGATTATAGACAACATTGACGTATGCTGTACTGTATATGCATATAGGATAACAGTATTTAACAAAATGTAAAATTAAAGAATTGGCTCTTTCACTTCATGAGTTATAATTGTATTTAACTGACCAGATCCCACAATAAATTGAATTATAATTTGAATTGGAATAACAGGAAGAGGAATTTACTAGAAATGTTCTATCTATCTATCTATCTTTCTGTCTGTTTATCATCTATCTATCGTTCTGTCTATCCATCTGTCTATCTATCTATCTATCTATCTATCTATCTATCTATCCATCTGTCTATCATCTATCTATCTATTGTTGTCTATTCATCTGTCATTCTATCCATCTATCTATCTATCCATATATCTGTCTGTCTGTCTTTCATCTATCTATATATCTATTGTTCAGTCTATTCATCTGTCATTCTATCTATCCATCTATCTATCTGTCTGTCTATCTATCCATTTGTCTGTCTATCTATCTATCTATCTATCTATCTGTCTGTCTATCTATCTGTCTATATATCCATCTGTCTGTCTGTCAAAGTCTTTCTCAATACAATTTTAAAAAATATATATACATTGGGGTTTTAACCTTAAAAGCAAATGACTGGCAAGTATTTCAACAGTCTCTGCCAAGCAACTATATAGTCATATTTTTGTGTCCATATCTTGATTGAACATTTTTGCTCCACGCTTTGAACATCACACATACAGTACACGCACTTTCATCCTGAGTGTGACATAAAATCCAGTTCCACTGACGTCTGGCCTGCGGTCCACTCATGGGTGCAGTGTCTGTAATTTGAGCGATAAATAGGAGTTGGTTTAACAGTTATGGCGAGAGTTGTAAATCTGGTCTGCGTTTCGTGGTCTCGGAGGGTTTAATTAGCCCACAGATTCCACTTCTAACGTGACGAGGCTCGCTCAACACCCCTCTGTAACGTGGCACAGGCGAAGTGCCCCTCCGTCTAAAGTCCACCGGCCCCCGGAGAGCCTTGTAGCAGTACAGAGCTTAAAGATTCAAACACGGCCATCTCAGCCTGTATAACAAGTCAACAGAGAATTAGCTGATGTCATATCAATTGAGCCGCTTGGTCTCTTCAAGTCACGAGCACAGACTCTTCACTGAGGAGGAGTGAGGAAAACTGTCATAGTAATCCCAGGTAGCCTACTTCAAATAATCCCTTACTAAAATGGTGAAAACCAAAGGGCAGATGTACGTTCAAGCTGTCACTTAACGTTTGTTGTAAATTTTCACTTCATAAACCTTAATTACTTCCCTACTTTCCACCAAATGCTCTTCCAGTATGAGATTGATTGTTTGAGTGCTGCAAGTCTGTATATCTTCAGCCATGAACCACAACCTTCAGTACGTTACTCAACCTGCAACATTTGTGAATGTAATACCTCAAATCATGCATTTTGTTGAGCTGCTGTGTGTTATTTTAAGAAATCAGACTTGCGTGTATATCAATAATTTAAGGAGCCATTTACACGACACAATTTTTTCAACTAAAAACGGAAAACTTTGTATGCCTTTTGGCCGCTCATTTACATGACAACAGCATTTTTGGGGCCTGAAAACTCAAACTTTTAAAAACGTTTTTGAAAACGATATTGTTATCCTCTCCGTGTAAACTATTAAATTCAATTAAATTCACATTTATTTGTATAGCACTTTTCACAATACATATTGTTTCTAAGCAGCTTTACAGAAAATGAATGTTTTACATTACAATTTAGAATGATCTGTTCTCAGAGGTGACTGTGTCCCAGTAATTTCCATAAGTCAGAAATGTACAGTTTTAAAATAATACAAATCATCTAGTTAGCTAACATCATGTATTAATTTAGGCAGAAACAAGGAGCTCATTAAAGCAATTATTACAAGTCGTGATCGTAGTGACCGTAATAATTACAACATATATTACAATAAACTACAAAAACGCACATTTGTGAAAACAGTCACGTCATGCGCATGCGTAATACATGTTCAGTCTATAGGTATGTAGTGTTTCTTTAGAAAGTTACATCGCCATCTACTGGCCAGGCAGCATAACACAGCGTTTCTAGTTGTTCTCACGGATCTGTGTGAGCGGGATCGTTTTGACAACGTTGTCGCCTGTATGCGAAAAATCCAAAGAAAAAACTTTTCCATTTTTAGTACAAAGTTATTGTGTAAACATACTCTAAAATAACACTGGGTATCACTGCACATGCAAGTAAAAGTTAATTGAAGCACTCTATATAAAGTCTGTATCAATTTATAAGCAATCTGAAATTAATACCTAATTGTGTTAATACTTTTAATAATTAATACTAATAGTATTAATAGTGTCACAAATCTCTCAGTAAGCCACCAGATCACATCTACCAGAGATAGATCTATTATGTTAAACAGTTAACAATCTGACGATAATGAACCTGTTTGTTTTTTTAAACGATGATGTTGTGAATAGTTATTTTAATGAATTCATTCACTTTGAGTAGTGTAAGGAGAGTGATCAGAGAAGGCATGAGGACAGCAGTAAAACTGTCATTAGGAGCACATGAAGTGCTATATCAAGCCATTTAGGGTGTCGAAAGCCCACAAAAAAAAAGAAACAAAAGTTTAATTCTTCACTTGATCCATATGCTTTATCTCAAACCTTTTCTTTTAATGGCTTTGTAAGCTTGATGCTGTTTTCCAGATGGCAATGTACCATTATAAATCTGTCTTGCATGTCAAGCAACTATGCTATAATATGAAGATTTAGAAGCGTTAATCTTACCTGCTAACAAACAGTACATGTGTTTGACTAATTGGGCATATACATTGCAATGCTGCATGACTTGATATATTGTATATGTTCTGTATTTTATTAAAATATTCCTTTATCTCATATTATATTCTGAAATGGACTACTGTCGAATCGCTGAACACAAAGACACACGCATTCATTTTATGGCATAGCATCAAATGGTAGTGCTAGCATCTGTCTTTCTGATCACGTCAGTGACATAAATAAGCTAAGATTTTGAATATCTCTGTTGAGGAATATTATAGTTTGTTCTTCCAGGACATTTAATGAATGCTGTAATAGAATATTAGATCTTTATAAAACACACTATGTTGTTGTTATTTCATGTAAGGGGCTATGTAAGCATTTTTATGTTTTAATCGCTTTTTATTTGCCAATGTTTGAACAGTTTGTAACGAAATTCCTTGGTTCTCCGTGAAAGCCTGGGCCGGTTTTGCCGGGAACATCAAAAGAATGTGACGTTTACACGCGTTCCCGAGAGCCTTTCTTCCGTTCTATTACACATGAAATTTTATACCATGTTCAGGATAATGCTTATGAGTCTTTCCTTACTGTAATGTCCATGTGTCATGCAAGGAAAGGGATTAATTCAAACTATAGTCTCACATAGCCAGATCTAGTCTAGTCTCAGATGTACTTTAGAATCAAACTATCATAACAGTGTAATTTTAATTACGTCATCTCTCGATGATGCCGGATAATTGCCGAGCTGGTGTGTTCACATCGCTATGATAAGATGCTTTCTTAACTGCTGTTTTCTCACCGCTGTAATTTTTGTTGTATGTTTATGTTGTTATTGAGGAAAGCGCTCAGCATATATTTAGGCTATATATTAAGGTCATCTAAAGGTTGGTCTCAGTAGCGTGGACGGCGGTGTTCGCAAACAGTATATCACTGCAAATATACAACAAAGAAAGAAAAGGAACTTCACAGTGAGTTTATCGAGCCTTGAATCACATTCAGTCTCTTGTAGTGCACGAGTGTGAGCACGAGCAATAAGTTGCTGGCTGCAGTTCACTTAACGGCCAATGGTGTCGCTAATAACAAGCAATTCTGAATTCTACATATTATAGCCCCTTTAAAGCTGTAAAGATCATTTTTAGGTATATGGCCAGAATGCCAGTAAACTAATAATGTGCAGACGACATTCCTTTTCTTTTTCAGAAAAATGAAATTCATGATTTTCCATATTCTGTTCACAACAGATACCACAAGCTGTCACATGATGACAATTGAGCTGTATAAAAGAGTGAAGTGAGTATGGTTTCTAGGATTGAATATAATGCAAAGCTGAAATATAGTGTATATGTGGGCCAACGGACATCTAATGGAACAAGATGTTACCAATGCATCACATGATCACAGACGTATCACAGACAAATCTCATGAATGCCGTGTACAAGAGGAGATGTACAAATTTATAGATCAAGAATATGTGCTTAATCAAGACCACACTCATACCACTTCACATCTCACTTTATTAGTGAACAGTTTGGAAATTAAATAGTGTTTAGATCTGTATATCTGGTAAATGAATCAAATTAAATGCATGCAATTTGGTTGCAACTTGCAAATGGAAATAAAATCGTCCAAAATATGATACAGTTTATGTTTATATTCAATATGGTTAGTGGAGAACAGCTGTCAGAAATCTACCTTTTTATGCATTTCTCTATGAAGTGTATTTTTGCTATTGTATTAGTGATCCTTTTTTAAATGATTCTATTAACTAAGATTTTCACTGCACTGAAAGGCACAGTGTGTGAGGAGAACTATCAAAGAACGCATGAGGACGTATGAGTAATGCATCAGCAGTAAAACTTTCATTAGGAGTACAGGAAGTGCTATATCTAGTCATGATGCCGAAACAACAACAAAAAAAGTTTAATCCTTCACTTGATCCATATGTTTTATCTCAAACCTTTTCTTTTAATGGCTTTGTAAGCTTGATGCTGTTTTCCAGATGGCTATGTACCATTATAAATCCGTCTTGCATGTCAAGAAACTATATTATTTTATAATATGAAGATTTAGTTACCTGCTATCTGCTTTTTCTGCCGACTGTTTCAGTAGCGACGCACACAGTTGCCTGTTTGACTATGACACTTGGATGAGTATAAAACGATGGTGCCTCTATTTAACCTGGACAAAACACTATTCAAAAGTCATTATTTTAGTGAACAGAGATGCACTGTAATGTACAGTGACCATACAAGTGTATCAATATTTTTTTTCCCCAAAAAATAATGATGGTCTCTATATACCTTACTTAAAGAGGTTTAGTTTCTTATAAATATGAAAGAAGTCAAGGCATTTATTTGAAGGTTTTCCCCTTCCAGACTTAGAAATAAATTCAGTGTTTAAAAAGATGTTTAAAACAATGAAAACTAGATGTTTAAAACTAAAGAGCTATGAATTTATTTGGCCCATTAGACACTATATATATATATATATATATATATATATATATATATATATATATATATATAATATATATATAATTATTCACCAGCATTACATTTTAAGACATTAATTTGCATTCCATGTTATGTCCATGATGCTCACTCAAGACCACAAGACAAGTTTGCCCAAAGTCCCTTGTTCGTTCTTTTGAAGGACTAAGCAAAAGGAGAAAAAGATGGGGTTATTTTGGCGATGGAGATTAAGGCAGAGGGGGGCTTTTTGTCATTTGTGCGAGACAAGCCATTCATCCATCCCCCGTTCAGAGCCCAAAAAAAAAAGGCTGGTCCCAGAAATTAGCAGTTTCAGCTCAGCAGCAGAGGCGTCGGGCTGTGAAGGAACAGAGAAATTGACTAATTAGCAATGCGCACTAAAACTTGACGGTTCTCTCCATAACGCAGAGAGAAAGAGAGGAAAGACTCGCCTTTTCTCCTCTCCTCTTTTTCCATAGATGTTTGAAATCGCAGTCATTTACGCTCGACAGTTTTTACAATAGCCTTGAGCCATAATTTTGCGAGTCTCTCCAGCATCCATACCCCTGCGCGGTCTCTCTCCACCGGCCATGCGCGTCCGTTTCTCTCCCCGACCGTGGATTTCCTATTACTCTCGTTACGACTCACTGAGCCCCAGGCCCAAGGATAATGATGTGTTGTTTCTTGGTAGCATAATTTGTCACACGTATATTTCTTCTTCTTCTTCTTCTTCTTCTCTTGCAGAAAGCACACAGCTCCTCTCACACTCACACACACTTCTTCTTCTTGTTAATTCAGAGGAAACATAAATGATCAATGAGCTTGAATGAGCGGGGATCAATGGTTAGGATTCTGATCCATCGATTATAGACTTTTCCAACAGGACTGAACAAAGAAAGTGCACAGAAGGAGCCACAGCTTTACTTTTCTTTAAGTCAGGTAAGTTTTTGGATACCTACTACTAGCATTCAGCACGGGTGCGCACTGTGCGTAAATTTTCCATGGGCTGAAAGTTGCCGTTTCTTCTGGTGTTCTGTCTCAGATTGGGTGATAAATACCGCGTGTGTTGTTGAACGGAGCGATTGCATTGTGTTGTTGCCGACCAAAGCGATGCGCAACCGCACATCTATGGTGGTGATGCTGATGTTGCGGGAGACAAACTAATTGCTTTTGTATCGCATATCGGGGGGAATGCGTGCATGCATTTATGTCTTGTAGGGGGGTGTGTGTTTGCGTGGCCGGATAACAGATAGCGGGCAGTTTGGAGGCTACATCGTGGGCTTTGCTTTTCAACAACCCAGCATAGTTTGTTTCAACGACCATTGGATTTGACGTGCTCACGAACGCATGCATGAGACATATAGATGGGTATGCAACTATTAATGTGGTTTTTAATGCATGTGCTTGTTTTAAAGCAGCTGATGCACTAGCGTGCATGCATTATATACTGTTGAGATGCACAAATCCAACTTTGCATGCATGCATGCATGAATGAGATATACTTTCAGAATGCATATGCTTTTATAAAACCGTCTGATGCAGTGTAGTGCCCCAATGGCATTGTTTACTCGCAGGAGGTGTGCGCAGCCCCGAAGTCATGTCCAGATCGGGTGACCGAACCTCCACGTTTGACCCGACTCACAGCGACACTCTGCTGCACGGTCTCAACCTGCTGTGGAGAAAGCAGCTCTTCTGCGATGTGACTCTCACGGCGCAGGGACAGCAGTTCCACTGCCACAGAGCCGTGCTGGCGTCCTGCTCGCAGTACTTCAGGTCCCTGTTCTCCACACACATGCTGAGCAGAGAAGACGGGCTGGCGGCGAAGGACCAAGGCAGCAGCGGCACCCCGTCCTCCTCCCCCGACGACAAGCTCCTGCCCAGCCCACGCTCCAGCATCAACAACCTGGTTCTCCAGGGCTGCTCCTCCATCGGTCTGCGGCTGGTGCTGGAGTACCTCTATACGGCCAACGTCACCCTCTCCCTGGACACGGTGGAGGAGGTGCTCTCCGTCAGCAAGATCCTCAACATCCCCCAGATCACCAAACTCAGCGTGCAGTTCCTCAACGACCAGATCTCGGTGCAAAACTACAAGCAGATCTGCAAGATCGCAGCTCTGCACGGGCTGGACGAGACCAAGAAGCTCGCCAACAAGTACCTGGTGGAGGACGTGCTTCTCTTAAACTTTGAGGAGATGTGCGCCATGCTGGACGCCCTGCCTCCGCCCGTGGAGTCGGAGCTGGCGCTCTTTCAGATGTCCGTGCTGTGGTTGGAGCACGACAGAGAGACCAGGATGCACTACGCTCCTGACCTGATGAAGCGCCTGCGTTTCGCCCTCATCCCGGCCCCGGAGCTGGTGGAGAGGGTGCAGTCGGTGGACTTTATGAGGAATGACCAGGTGTGCCAGAAACTGCTCATGGATGCCATGAACTACCACCTGATGCCCTTCAGACAGCACTGCAGACAGACCACAGCCAGCAGGTAGGATCTTCTGCATGCTCTTAACATATACTTGTCATGCTTTTTGTGTAGAGACTAGTGTTTTTATTTTAAAAATCCATTAAAAAAATAATAATAATAAAACTGCATACAGAATGAAAATGTATTTTATTTTCAATTTTGTCATAGTCAAGTCAAGAAAAGTCAAGTTTGTCAGGTTGTGTATGTCAGACATGACTGTAAATGCAGAGTACAACACACTGTGCACGTGATCATGCCCTGATACTATTGGAACAGGCTTGTGTGACAGGTGTCTGTAAACAGATCAATCCTTTTTTTCAGCAAAGATCGCATACATTCTTACTGGCTGCATAGCTAATTTGTGAATTGAATTAGATTAGATTTGCAATCTTTTGTCAGAATATCTGATCCATATTTGTTCACAGAGTTTCCACACTTTGCCTTATCTGTGAGATCCTCACTCTATTCCTCATAGTGCTGTTTCAGGGTTGATTAATTTCAGAACTGTTGCAAGCTTGCATACTGCAGACATTATTGCAGTCTGCAGATGGGATAATTAGCAGGAATAGGTGACCGTGGAATAAACTGGAATCAGTTGTTGGAGAATATGACAGAGTGAGAGATTGTTTGCAATGAGATTCTCATTTTAAATGTCTCTCTTTTTTTAACTTTGCAATCAGGAATTAAGACGTTATGAAAGTCAAAGGGGCCTGATATGTATATAAATATGGATTTGCTAACAGAAGATAAATCATTTATTAGATAAATAAATTGTTTGATTGTTATTATTTGGCAATCACTCATCTCTTCATTGTGTATCATCTCTCCTCACCTGTGTTGATATCAATTGCTGAGCATCATCCATGATCTTGAATGAGATGAAATCAGTGAATGACTCTATTGAAGCATCCTGATGATGAAACTAGTGTTGAAGACTGTGTAGTTTGTCCAAGGCTAGAGTTGTCCATTTACATCCCAGGCTCAATCTTATAGAGCTGACAGGGACTGTAAATATTGAACACCCAGACTTTTAAGCACTTATTCAATCTAAGAGGCTAACTGCAAGGTCTCTAAACTGATAATAATAATGTGCAGCCAAAATTTTTAGTATTGATTCGACATTAGTTGATTTGTTTAATTAGATTATTGATTGACTGAATGGATGGATGGATGCATATTTAGGATCTAAGAAAGCAGCAGTGATTTGGATATGTCGATGACAGACAGTAGTCACATGCAAGACTTTGGCCAATAGGATAAGAGCACATAATAGAATGTCAACACCTTTTCATGGTTTGAATCTCAAGCACAGTTGTCAATATTCCAGGTATAACAGTTTTTGGGGCATTTAGGGATAACATTTAAAACAAATAACTATTCATAAACATACGCACCTGTGAAAATGTGACCGAATGCAATGTTGCATGATTTATTTGTGCTTATGTACACGATTTTGCAATTTTAAATGAGACTTATAATGAAGAGTTATTAGATTGAGTTACTTAAATCAACATCACAGATTACAAATCCTTATAGAGATGCATCATCGCAGCGAGCCTAATTAATTCTACAACTTAAAACGAACAAATCAATAAAAATCTTTTCTGTTTTCTTTTTTCCCATTCATTTGACGGTGGTGATAGAGTCATTCAGCATTAATATTTTCCCATGTTCTCCGCTCGGCTTGCTGTGTTTGTACACGCTTTTACCTTGCTGTGGCATCTCATTCAATATGTAATTGCTCTGCACTAATAACAGCTAATGACAGAATTGCTAATGAATCGGTTTCCCCGTCCCTCTGTAACACAGGATTCGCTCAAACAAACGGATGCTCCTGTTGGTTGGGGGCCTGCCTCCGGGTCCCGACCGCCTCCCTAGTAATCTGGTTCAGTACTACGACGACGAAAAGAAGACATGGAAGATCCTTACGAGTGAGTGCATGCTCTTCTTGCCAGCATAGATCTTTTCTCTTCCACAGGAAGAACCCTGCCTGCGTTGGGTTGTGCTTCATCGCAGAGCAGAATAGAGCGAGAGCTTCCTGAGATGCAGGAGGTAATGATGTATCACTATCACTTTTAATGTAACTTTTTAATCAGAGCATGACTGCCTTCACACCATTGTGGAGCTGGAACGCCTGGATTCACTTGTGTGTGTGTTTTTTCTGTCTTTCTGCATAAGCGTGCCGGCAAGATTAATTTTAATCTAATGATCTTGGGAAGATTCATCATCAGAAGATGACACGTATTCTTATTGAACTGCTTTATTAGGGCAAACGTTCTCGTAAGTGCATTTGTCTTCTCGAGCAGCAGGGAAGGAACAGGAGCGCTTTGTGCACTGCCAGTAGTTTGTTGTGTGTTTTGGCATGATGAATTAGAACCAGAATTCTTAGAAGGATTTAAATGACAACAGCAGAGATCAAATGTGTCGGAATCTTGAGTATTGACATCATAATCATGAAAAATGATGTCATAATAGAGTAGTCGTGGAATGCAATCTGCCTTTTTTAATGCTCAGACAAAGCTCTTTCAAAGTTCCTAATTAGTATGTCTCGTTTAATTCTCAACTTTGTCTCCGCTGTTTCTCCTAATACCAGAGAAGGACACAAAGGAGGCCGTGGTTGACATGTAGTAGAGCGGTGTAAATAAACGGTGGCATAGCTCAGATAATTTAGTTTTAGAAGAATTTAATGAGATCATGTTGCACATGATCAGGAGACAAAAGCAAAAGTTTCTATTTGCACTTCTTTTAACTTCATTTCAGTCTAAAAGAAACAATTAAAGGGATACTCCGACCAAAAATGAAAATTCTGTCTTAATTTATTCATGTCGTTCCAAAACTGTATGTTTGTCTTGTTCTGTGGAACATAGACGAAGGTATTTTAAGAAATGTGTCAGTGTTGTTGTCTTTAAAATGAAGATCTAATATTGTTTGCTTCCCAACTTTCTTCAAAATATCTTCTTTTGCGTTCTGCAGAAGAAACAAATGCATACAGGTTTGAAACATTATGCAGAAGAGTAAACAAAGACAGAATTTCCTTTTTGGGTGGAGTATCCCTTTAAGACACTTAAGTGTTTGAGTTCATATTGAGATCTCTGACTTTTGATTGCAGACATTATCAAATCTGAGCACAGTTTGAGACATTGTCGTGCTCTCTTCTGAAATCTAGAGGAGATTACAAGGCTATTTTTCTCAGGTGAGAAGCTGCAGACAGGTCTCATTTGCTCTAAATGTAATTTCATTGCTGTCTACGAGAAACAATTGAGGCAATAAAGAGATCTTGGTGATTTTTCTTTCCTTTGCATTAGCATATTTTCCTCGAAACAAATTGTTAGTTGATATAATGCATCAGAGTTTAAAGTACTATTGGTTGTGATTACTGCGGCTAGCTGTTAGCCCTAGCGCTAGCTGTTAGTCAGATAGTTAATATTATTGTACAAATAAACTCTCTGAACTAGTTCAGAGTCAGTCAGTTGCTGTCTGCACTTGTGCCAGTTAGACTGTTATGTGTATGGAAAGCTCCAGGTGACTTTTGGGATAGCAAATGCCTGGAGTTTGTTCTTTTAAAACATAGCAGGTCATGTGTTTGGAGATAAACTTGGCTAGTCTTTGAAAGTCCAGTTTTAAAGCTCTTTTTAAACCATATAAATGGATTATAATCCTAAATTACTTCTATTTATCTTAATATAAGATGCAGAGTAAGTTCGTTTTTGTAATTTAGCAATGAGCCAAGACACAATGTATTATGATTTAATTAAAAGGATTCTATAGTGTCTGTTCCTTACCAAGCGAAAACAAGGACATAAACGGACGTGCAGTCATTTTGTTTTATGGCTAAGATTGCGTTCAGTCATCCAATCACTGCGTCGCTGAGGTGTGAGACCTACAAAGACACCTTACGCTCCGAAACCGGCTTGTAAGCGTTTGGCAGCATGCATAACATTCATTAATGAATTACATCTGGATCTATATAACTTACACTCATAAGGTCATAGTGTAATGTCCTTTATTTCTGCCTCAGACGTCGAGTCTTAAATGGCCCATGGCCAGGCGGAGCGACCAAACTGCAAAATCATCCTGTGAACACACCAGCAGCCCCTTGATGTCGTTTGGGGTGTGCAGGTTATTAACATTCAATCATAACTTTGCAATGAGCCGAAACCCAAAAGGGGGGGAACTGGGACTGATTAAAACCTTCATCAGCACTATTTAGGATGGTTCTCATGACTGGCTACACCTCTCTGCTTCTCTGGCGTTCTGCTCTGTGCTGAGACTGCCACCTTGTGCACTCAGTGTGCTATGGTCAAAATCAGAGGATGCAAAACTGTTTCTGTTATTTGTTGATTATTCCATATTGTACATTTAATGCCATTGTGTTATTCCTTTAGATTGGTGACAACACCACTTTCACTTTAGACATATTAACATGAAGGAAACAAATGAAGAATTTTTTTTTTTTTTTTTGGATTAAGAAATAAAGACTTTTTCATAGCCATTAAGATTTTTTTTGCATGGTGAACTTATTTTCATAAGCACTTTTTCATTTTACTTTTCTTTTTTTAATTTCTATTAATCTCAATGATTCTCATTATATTTGTTTGTATTATATTTCTTTTTGCGGTTTTATATTTAAAGCAGCGTAAATTAAAAGCAGTTCAATACACATTATTAAAAAATACTTACATTACTACAATGATTTCAGAAACTGAATTCTATACATTATATATATAGTATATTATAGCCTATATATTATATTATATTATGTTTTTTTATTTAATGATTGATTTGATTTTTATTTATTTAGATTTACATTGATACGTTTTCATGACAAGCACTTTTCTATTTTACTTTTATTTTATTATGATTCTCATTTATATTACTGTAATAGTTGTTTTTTACTGTATAATTGTTTTAATCCGCATAAATTAAAAGCAGTAAAATAAACATGATGAATAAATACATACATACTATGAATTCACAAACTGAAATCATATCCGTTATATATATATATATATGGTCCTAAAAATAAAAAATCTTATTTTTTTTCTTTTGATTTTGGAGTGAAATATGACTTTGTGAGATTTACTCAATACACTGTCTTAAACTTTACCTCAAGATGTTTCAGTTTTAACCCCAGAATGTTTTTTTTTCTGTGTTAAAAGACCTTTTGAGCTGAATTTCAGGAGGTTTGATCCTTTAAAAGTCAATATCATATGTCTTCACTGTGTGCAGGCTTCTTATCAGTCAGTTTAGCAATATGATGCATCTGCACCTGTGTAGATCAGGCTGTAAGATCAATACCAAAGCCTAGACTGTGACCTCTTGATCATTTGAATCATTTAGTCTGTTGGGACGTGTGTGTGTGTGTGTGTGTGTGTGTGTGTGTGTGTGTGTCACGTCTGCAGCAGTAAATGTCAGCTGGCCACAAAAGCCTTGCATGGCTCTAGACGCCTGAGAAGAAGCCAAATAATTCTCTCCCTGACAGTTCGATCTCTGTCAATCAGGTTTTGTGTGCAGCGAGACAGTCGGGAGGTTCCCCTCGTGGGACGGAGTCAGTCTGAATCCGTTCTCAATGGAAAGGCCTCTGACTCAGACTCCAGTTAGATTGCGGTAGAAGAGGCCAATCGGAAAAAAAGCGTGATTCAAGGCTGTCTAATTTTACAGCAACTGTGATCCATCAGGCAGCGGAGATGTGACAGTGGAAATGAATGATTGAGGCAGACAGGTGGCTCTTAGCGTACGACTGATTTACGCTGCACGGGCACCGGACGGAGATTTATGGAGTGAACATGATCATGTTCATTATGACTGTCACCCTAAGACCATTTCTCTCTATTTCAACTGGGGGTCACTTTTGCAGGAGCTGGAGAATAACAAAAGATGGAGACAGGAAGGAATACTGCTGCATATCAGAAATCTACCACAAACCTGTTAATATGAGGAATTAGCTACTATTTGATTGGTTGTGATAGCATTTTATTCAGAATATTGAGAAAAGTGCAGTTAAATAAGGCTTTATTTTTTTTCCCCCGTAACCATCACAAAAAGTTGACTCTTTTTTTTATGATGCTGTGATTTTTGCAACTTTGATCTGTGTGATTCCTCGGAATAAATATTAAATACACATTAAAACAAAATTAGATAAAATGTATATACACACACACATTAAAATTTTATTGAGGATCATTTTTAATCTCAGCTAATATTGTAAACTATATAGGGAACCCTATTAATTAAATTCAATTCACATTTATTTGTATAGCACTTTTCACAATACACATCATTTCAAAGCAGCTTTACAGAAAAAAATTACTTGCACATTAATATTATAATAAAGGTTACAATTACCAACAGAGCCCAAACTACTAGATTCAATTGCAATTTATTTTTTAGATATAATAACCAACACTCAAATAAAAAAATTATATGCAAACATGTTAATTGAACATAAGGCAGTTTTCACATTAAATTCTAAATCTAATTCTAAAATTATGTTTCTACACCAATTCGTTTTTGAAATGTAGTAATTTACATTGTGGCTGTCATAACTTGTTTTCATGCCAGATTTATTTAAACATACATTAAATAATGAATACATCACTATCAGGTTAAGTAAAATATAATTAATATATAGGCAAATATAGTGCATTTATTTAGCGAAATGCTCTTCTCTAGAGCTGTGGACACTGAATGACTTGCCGGAGGTAAATATAATGCTACGTGACATTGTTTACAAGTTTTTCCATAGTTGAAACACTGATTGAGCGATTACATGAGACATGAGATGTTCATTCATGTATATTTCGTGCTGTAACTAGTAGTAAAGAGAAAGAGATGATCAGTTCACTCGCGCTCCGATGCCGTTTGAACTCAGGCCCCAAAGAGCATCAAAACAGCATTTAATGTTTGAATTTCCTAATGGACAGAATTTGAAAGATGAGACTTTGTTTCTTTTGGAAAGTAACGAAACACAAAGCTTATTGTGATTATTGGACTGGAGACACGCTATATAATGCCTAGTGAAGTTTTATTCAAACAGCATAGACTAAAAGATTGATCTTGTGATTTAAGAATCTATATCGATTCGTTGAAATGGAGATATATAAAATTAGTAGTTTCAAATTAAGTTCCACGCATGTTAAAACAGCAGTGTTATATATATATATATATATATATATATATATATATATATATATATACTTAATATAGCAGTGAATGGTTAAACTTGTCAAATCCTGACCAAATAGAATTATATTCATTATTTTAGTGATTTAATGTTTCTTGAGTGTTATTTCTATGTGGGATTAGTGGGTTTACTGCATTGGTTGACTTTACATTATCCTTTACATATTTAATACAATATCAAATTATGTGTAAACTGTAAATGAATATCATTGGCTTGACCTTTCACTATTCAGATGTATCATTTCATTGAAGCACAAGACTCATCTGTTTTGTCTCTGTGTTGCAGTAATGCCGTATAACAGCGCCCATCACTGTGTAGTTGAGGTGGAGAACTTCCTGCTTTTATTGGGTGGAGAAGACCAGTGGAACCCTAATGGTAAAACATGAATTAATGTCTATGAAAAGCTGAATAAAACAATCATGTACTCAATCAGTGTTATCACTGACATTGATATTATAATTCATTAAATGTGTATTATTGCTATGAAATCACAGTGTTTTTATTTTATTTTAAACAATATTTATAACGTAACTGTGAAATAATACTAATACGTGTTTCATCTTCGCAGGCAAACACAGCACTAACTTTGTAAGCCGGTATGATCCAAGATTCAATAGCTGGATACAACTACCGCCCATGCAGGAGAGGTATGATGCCTTCTGAAAATGACTTATTATTCATAAAATAATAAGAGCTCTTCATAACATGGCTATAATTATTTCTTAAGCCTTTGTGATGAATTTTTCACTCTTGGTTGCGACTGGGATATTTGCTGTAAACAGTGTCTACGTTGACTGATTTTAAGAGACGATCTTTTCATCTTGTCTTTGTTTCAGGAGAGCGAGTTTCTTCGCTTGCTGCCTGGATAAGCACTTGTATGTTGTTGGGGGAAGGAACGAGACAGGTTATCTGTCTAGCGTTGAAGCCTATAACCTTGAGACAAACGAATGGAATTACGTTTCGTCTCTTCCACAGCCGCTGGCTGCACACGCAGGCGCCGTGCACAATGGGAAAATATACATCTCAGGTTTGACGATACACCTCATCCAAACAGTGAATGAATCAAAGTTTCTGAGACGTTACTAACAGGTGTCGTTACAGGGATGAGGTCTGGAAGTGACTTGCTGTACTATTAACAGCACAGTTCAATGTTATTTTGAACACTAGAACAGCTACTTTTATTTTGAATGCATTTTAAATTCAACATAAAATGGCATTTGAAAGCGAAACCTTTGCGAAAGATTTTTGGACAGGACTCTGTAATTTATCCATTGGGAATTAATTGGATTGTGAAAAGTGTCTCTGGTCCACTTCTCACTATTAACTATGACTTTTGTCTCAACAAACTCCTAATTACTGCTTATTAATAGTTAGTTAGGTAGTTGTAATGTTTAGGTATTGGGTAGGATTATTAAGGGATGTAGAATATGGTCATGCAGAATAAGGAAATAATGTGTGCTTGATAAGTACTAATAAACAGCCAATATCCTAGTAATAGGCATGCTAATAAGCAACTAGTTAATAGTGAGAATTGGACCCTAAACTAAAGTGTTACAATGTCTCTCTCTATATGACGCATGATTGGGCGAAAAGTACTTAAAAGTACAGTACATTAGCCAAAAAGTTAAGTTTTTTCAGAATAGACAAAAAACAATTCTTTAGAATAACGTGAATCATCCCTATAGCCTAAACAGTATAGCATTATGCTTGCAACACCAAGCTCATGGGTTTGATTCCCAGGGAATGCATGAACTGAAGTTTTTATATTCAATGCAATGTAAGTCTCTTTGGATGAAAAAAGACCAGGAATGTTCCTTTAGAAAGTAAATACGGTCAATTTTGATTCCATGTTGACTTAATTTTTTGAATATCTTATACTTGTCCTTATGTTGAAACTGGTATTGTGTATCTTATGCTTCAGGTGGGGTTCACAACGGTGAATACGTGTCTTGGCTGTACTGCTACGACCCCGTGATGGACGTGTGGGCTCGGAAACAGGACATGAACACTAAGCGAGCCATACACGCTCTCGCAGGCATGAACGACCGCCTCTACGCTATTGGGGGCAACCACTTAAAGGGTAATTTATATAGCCGTAAACCAAATCTCAGCAGCAGGGGCCGCACTGACTGTGTACACAACAGTGATCAATATAGTTTCATTCAATGATTAGAATGATTAGAAGCTTGCAGCACTTAGATGCCTCTGCAAAGTAAGATCTTGGCATATACGCCTTGACTGTTTTCTTCTGTGTGTAGGATTCTCTCATCTGGATGTGATGCTGGTTGAATGCTATGATCCAAAAGCAGATCAGTGGAATATCCTGCAAACGCCCATCTTAGAGGGACGCAGCGGGCCTGGGTGTGCTGTTCTTGATGACAGTATTTACTTGGTGGGGGGCTACAGTTGGAGCATGGTAAACACATCTCACTTAAATGCTGGATATAGATATACAGTAGAAGATATAGATTGTAGGTTGATTCCCCTGAAAAAGCTGCTATAGCAAAACTGGTTCAACCTATGGTGTGAGGTTGGGGTGGGGCTATCTGTTTGACCGACCAATGGCAGAGGGGTTCAGTCAGGAAACCTGGTTGAAAACAACCACTATTTTAGCCATTCTGATATTGATAGCAGTGAAGAAATTACACACTTCACCTTCACCCTAAAATCTTTCATTATTTTTAACACTCAGTACAAAAACTTTTATTATTCAAATTAGAGCTGCACGATTAATCGTTAAAAGATTGCGATCTCGATTTAAACACCCACGCAATCTAATTCGTAAACTATCATGATTCACCTGTGTCTATTAAACCTTTGACAAAATCATATCGGAACATTATACATTCACACTTCCACTGATCCAGAGACAGCAGTTATCATGTTAGGTATGAAACAGCTTCACAGACAGTCTTTTCAACCACACAGTATTGTTATTTCTGTCTTACAATAATTAAAATTATCACACTAGTACTGAGATAAAAGTTTAGGATTCGCATATAAACACTAATGTCTACGGAGCAAATCACCTTTTGAAAGTAACTTGACGCTTTAAAAAACAATTGTATCGATTACATTGTTCACCACTAGTTGGCGACAAATGACTGATGATGTTTTTGTCATTGAATCATTCATTCAAGAGATTTGTTCAAAAATGCTGATTCATCCAGTAATGAAACAAGTCATCATCAACAAATGATTCATTGAATTATTCATTTAAACCGTTTTAAATAATTCAAATACAATTTAAGCAATTCATTATTTGTCAGAACCTCTAGTAAATTACTTTTTATTTTGTTTAGTCGTCTGTTCAGAGTCGTGGGAAAATCGTGATCTCCATTTGAAACCAAAAATATTGTGATTCTCAATTTATCTTGAATCATGCAGCTCTAATTCAAATGTAAAAGTAGAGTTCTGATAAATATTACACATTGGGTCTCAGTCTGCTGAGTTCAGTATTAATTTTAAGGGCTGTTTCAATTGCAAAATCCTTCCAGTGCACTGAAACGATGGCTGCATCCGAAATCGCATACTTCCCTACTAATTATATAGTAGGCGATAAACAGTATGTGAGAAAGAAGTATGTTTGAATTCACAGAACTCATAAAAGAGAAGGTCAAAAGTACCAGGATGACCTACTACTTCTGCAGAGATTCTGAAGTGTGCATATGATGGACACTTTACTATCTCATGAAGCCACGGGATAGGATTTGTGAATGGCAGTGAAGCGACGCTGTAGGTCACATGATAATGACAACATGACGCATGTAGTACGTTCGGATTACATACTACACACATTTATACTATATAGAGCGGTCGTGAAGTAATTACTTATCCAAAATAAGTACCTACTCAAGAGAGTATGTTATTTCGGACGCAGCCACTTCCTAAAAAGTCGCACAATGCACAGTGAAAACCCTTGCACAGTATGTTCCCTTAACGGTAGTTCTGAAGCATGAAACATAAATCATGACTTTTTGTTGTTGTTGTTTAAGACTGTACGTACATGAAATGCATAAAGAAGCATTTTGAAGTATGAAATCTTGTGAGAATGACTAGTTGAACATCTCTTGCAGGGGGCATACAAGTCATCCACCATTTGTTACAGCCCAGAGAAAGGCTCATGGACAGAAATGGAAGGAGAGGTGGCTGAACCTTTAGCCGGGCCGGCCTGTGCCACAGTCATACTGCCGGCCTGTTTACCATTTAACAAATAACTATATAGAATGGCGAAAAAGAGGAAAAACCTGTCGGGATGGATAGTCAATCGCTGAATCAATGAATCAAACAAATGAGGAGACTCTCCCTACGGAACGCCACCAGCTTTTGAACAGGAGGTGATGAGGTGTACAGATTATTATTTTTTTACTGGTCTGACAAGAGCACTTTGTTTCTTTCATACTTAAAAGTTTTAAACTGATATAATCAACTTTGCGTATTTGATGCTCACGTGTGTTGACATTCAACTGCTCACATTCAATCCTTTTTTTATCGTAAATGTTTTTGCTTAACTTGGCATACAGTAGCGCACGCATACTTTTTTTTTAACCAAATCGATACGTACCATACGTACTTTGTATTTTGTGGGAATCGCTGATTAAGGCAATGCTGAAGTGGGTTGACAAAGGAAAACTCTTGTTTTACAAGCAAAACTCATGATTCTGTGTACGCTGTAGAGTAGATATCAGCTATTTAATATATATCACACCACGTCTGCTTGTTATTGATATTGCCGCCATACTTAATTGGCATATTGTTATTTGTACAGATGAGAGGGGATTAAATGTCAATTATTAATTATTAAAAAAAAAAACATTTCAGTAAAACAAAGTTATGATTTATTGTTTGAACAATCAGTATGTTATTTATTTAGCCATGTGGTATATATGCATGGCGTGAAGTGGAAAGCTTATTGTGTTATGCTGTGGGTACATATTTGTTTCATATCTGTTCATATCTCACAGTGCCTATTTTAAGCATCAGGCTGCTTTATTTCAGAAAACTTCCCATTATAAAATCAGACATTTTAAATCATATAAATTATTGGCCTGATTGGTTTCTCGGAGACGTGATCTGAAATCTGAATCTGTTGCACTGGTGTTTGATGGCCCTTTTGATGAGAAAAGGGAATGTTTTTCATTGTTGTAAATAATCGCTTGCAGTGAAACATTTTGTGCTCATAGGATTTATTCTCAAATCCTGTTATGTTCTTTACATTTAGTCTATGAAAATAAAAACAGAATTTCTGGATCAATAATCTGTCTGAGCTACACCTCAACAACACAACGTCTCAATCTACTGTATATAAAACCGTTTATGTGTTTGCAGTATTACAAGAATTCTCTGTTTCATAGCAGTGTGCAATAATGTTTAATTTACTGATTAGAAAAACTTTGTTTAAATACAATATCAGACAACTCCGATAAAAAGTACAGGTAAAAGATGAGTGTTACTTTACAGTATAAGAGACATACAGTATAAAGTGCACTGTACTGTGACTAACTGAAGGTAAGAACTGAAGATCTGTTTCAATCAGCAGCTCACATTTCCAGGATTGAAACACTTTGGAATTTTTTTTTAATCAGAAAGGTACAATACTTGGCTTTTACAGCCAGCACTCAACTTCCTTAAGACAGCTGGAAATAAGGTGTAGGTGAGAAAGGGGAAAGTTGTCACCCTTTCCTAGTTTTTGACCAATGAACAATAACAAATCCTGTAGATCTTGGTTAATGTTTCTACATTTTTCTACATTTTAATATTAAAAGTTGTATACGTGAATGCAGATTAAGATAAGCTAACAATGAATATAGTCTATATTTATAAATTAACATGAACCAGAATTAACACATGCTATAAAAAATATTCAGTTCTGTTAGGGATTTTTTTAATTTACAGGGATAGTTCACCCAAAAAATTAAAATTCTATAGTATAAGTCAATGGGGGCCATCAACTATTTGGTTACCCATATTCTTCAAAATATCTTTAAAATATCTATTGTGGTCAGCAGCAGAAAGAAATTCATACAGGTTTGGAACAACTTGATGGGGAGCAAATGATGACAGAATTTTCATTTTGGGGTAAACTATCCGATTAAAATGTTCTTCAATGGCTATATTTCTGCAGTCCTGTCATGGCTCTCCTGTACAGCAGGAGGCAGCGGAGCACTCGACTACTCGAGACGTAGACGAAGAAATGTTTGTGTACATGTGATATAAGTCAACTATTGAAATAAAGAAACCTCATTCATTTATTCGTCATTAATTCGACGCAACAACATCATTATCATGGGTCGCGTATGATTTTATCTCTATTAAATTATTGCAAAAGTCACTTTGTTTATACTAGTGCTTGTCAGATTTGAATGAATAATGTTTAAGACGCTGTCATATGCTGTTTTAGACTTTGAACCCAAAACGCATCCAATAAACTCATCTAAGAGCTTGAAATAAGCAAAAACAAAAAAAGGAAGATTTGACATTCAGAAAGTCTCATAATACCTGTACCAAACTTTCACAATGCCAGCCATGAAGAACAGCAGTGTGAAAAGGTAAGACTTGAACTGACATATCTATATATCTTCTATCATAAGAGACTTCATAGAATACAAGAAATACAGCTGTTTTTGTGATGACATTTTGAGCCCTACATGTAACTAGTTGAGTTGAGTTGTGTGGATGTGTTTTCCCTAAGAGCAAAGCTGGACTGGAGGTTTCTGCAAAGGTTCTGCAGTATTCTGAAGATCCTCTTCCCATCCTGGTCCAACCTGAGTGTACGGATGTTCATGACGCTTCTTGGAGTCACACTTTCAGGTAATACGCTTTTAACATCTGGACTGGGTTATGATGGCTTTTTTTGTCTTCTCTCTGTGTTTTTTCAATGTATTTTTCTTTTATTTTAGTCCAGCTTGTGATTTATCAAGTGGGTCTTATTCCGAGTCAGTTCTACGAGGTTTTGTCTGAGAAGAGCTATGGGAAGTTCAAAGATCTGGTGATGTTTGCGGTTCTGCTCATCCTGGTTAATTCAACCGTGAGTTTGGTATTGTGTGTACAGTAGTTTTCTGCAAGTCGCTTCAGGAAACAGCATCTGCTAACTAGTTGTAGCCCTTGTATTATGTTAAAAAATCTGTGTATGATTTTTATATTAGAGTATGCCACTAGCAATGCAGTGATCATGGTTTCTATTCCAACAAACTGAACATAAATGTCTAAACATAGCTTCTGCCAAATGTCACAATATTTTTTTCCATATCATACAATAACAATATTTATCACAATATTAATTTACCATTAATGGGGAAGGAAATGCTTTCGACATGTTATTAGACCTTGAGAATGAATTTAAAATAGTTTGTTCACAATTAAACTCATTTTCATTTTTCAAATTCATTTTATTTCCCCCTTAAATTCTGTTTTCTATTTCATCTTTTTGGGGATTCTGTGTTTTATGATTTAATACAAATTTATATAAACTTTAACAATTTAATCAAGCTTTTAAAATGTAATAAAATTAAAATATAACAAATAATTTTCAAACAAACACTGCATAACAACTGTGTAAACTTAAGACATGAATGAAAAAATATCTTGGTTGCTATTACTTAGAAATCAAAATAGTATTATTACTATTACTTTAAGTACATTTTAGTATGTAGGAATATATTTCTGTCGGAATTTCTTGAAGTTAAACCAAACAATTTTGACGGCTTGTCAGGAAGATCTTTCAGTTTTAGTTACACTTTCGGTGTGTATTTGACGGTAGTTTTTCTCAAATGTAACGGTGAAAAGCTTGTGAAGTGACTCACAAAACAGCTCTGGAGAAGTTCATGTGTTCATGAATGCTGAAAACACCGTGAGCGTCACATGTGTGTGTGTGTGTGTGTGTGTGTGTGTTTGTGACATTCTGAGACACACTGACTGGCTGTTGTCACACTTATATCTGCTGTGTGATAGGCTGTAAGATTATGCCGAGCTAATCATCGTTATAAATGTAAAATTTATGCCAATACCGTTTACCTTCGAGCCCTACCTCAGAGAGTAATTTAGAAACTGACCAAATGTTTTTATTGTGGGTCTATGCAGCTGCCTTCAACAATGAAATATGCAAATATCATAATCATAATATACATTTTGTTCACAAATTCCACAACACATCAAAGTGTTGAAACTTTGCAAGCATGCTTATGGCCCTAAATTAGAAAAAGTCAAAGAAACCAGTTATTAACCAGTATTTCTGACAACTCAAATATGGGTTAAATTGAGCAGCAACATAATTGATGGGGTAAAGAGGTTGTCCTGCACTTGTGATATGTATACTGTATATTGCTTTGGATAGAAGTGTCAGCTAAATATCCAATCAAGGATTCATAGTAAATCACTAATATATCTGTTCCTCAGCTGAAGAGTCTAGACCAGTACATCTCCAGTCTGCTGTATGTCAGCTGGAGAAAGTCTTTAACTGAAGAAATCCATAACACATACTTCAAGGGACTCGTTTACTACACCCTCAACATACAGTGCAAAGACATCGACAACCCGTAATGTATTCACACAACATTTGTTTATGTGGTTAAACTTCAGTACTTAAAGGGATAACTAACCCTTTAAGAAGACTTAATTAAATCTAATGTGTTTATTTTGTGTTTGTGTCATGTTAAGAGACCAGCGCATCAGTCAGGATGTAGAGAGGTTATGTAAGCAGATGAGCACTATGGCGAGTCGACTTCTCATCTCTCCTTTCACTGTGACCTACTACAGCTATCAGTGCTTCAACAGGTCAGAGAGATGTGTTTGTGTTCTTTATAACCTATGATGTGTTCGTATTTGCCAGTATTCATTATCATCAGTGGCCATTAATGGCATTAAAATTAAAGCCTTTAGTATAATGAATTCATTGCATAAATTATGCTTTGTAATAATGAATTGTATGAACTCATGAATAATTGTAACCACAGTTATAATACATTCTAATACTTATCTATTCATTGTTACTCATTTAGAAAGTATAATGCATTAAATCACATGACAAACAACACATTTCAGATGTATGCATTTTAACTTTGGTTACAATTATTTATTGAAAGATATAATGCATTAATATCGTACATTATCAATACCTGTATAATGTATTATACATAAAGGCTTTAAGCAAAGTGCTATCTTTACCCTCTAGTTTTGCATTGAAAGATTTGATAGGATAACTTTTTCTTACCTTTTTGGCGCTGTAGTGCGGGCTGGATTGGATTTGTTAGCATCTTCGGCTACTTTGTGGCTGGAACCATCGTCAACAAGATCTTGATAGGACCAATCGTGTCCATGCTGGTTGAGCAAGAAAAGCTGGAGGGAGATTTTAGGTAGACCTATACAAAACAAGAGAAATATAAATGACATTCAGAGATGCTAAAGCGAACGGCACATATTATTAATTGCCATTGCTATCTGATTGTTTTCTTTCAATGAATGCAGCAGTTCTGTTTTGCTCATCTCTTTCCAGGTTTAAACACATGCAAATAAGAGTGAACGCAGAATCTGCCGCCTTCTACAGGTTAGTGTGCACTTTCAGTATTTCTGCCTGCATTGATCACTATATTTCTCTCACATACTATCAAATCACAGAGCAGGAGAGCATTTGTTATGTTTTTGATCAGGGCAGGGAAGGTGGAACACATACGGACCGACCGAAGGCTGCAGATGCTCTTATCCACTCAGAGAAGCCTGATGAACAAAGAGCTCTGGCTTTACAGTAAGACAGCATTCAGAAGATTGTAAAATATATAGAAAATGTGCAATATTCCTCATTATTGTTACTGAAAATAAGAGAAATCTCATTTCATGGATTTACTCTGAACCGTTTCAGCCAAAAAGTGTAATTTTGCAAGCATGAAGTCACCTTATCAAATAATCTAGTTTAAAATAATAAAGTCTTTCTGTTCTGTTCTCTACAAATGCTTATTGTTTTGCTTCTTTAAAGTTGGGGTAAACACCTTTGACTATCTGGGCAGTATCCTCAGCTATATAGTCATCGCGATCCCCATCTTTGCTGGGCAGTATGACGGTCTGACACCTGGAGAACTGAGTGCTCTTGTCAGCAAGGTGAGTTCCTTCAAACTCTATTTAATGTAGCTGAAAATTAAAGGTAGAGTAGGCAATTTTCTGCAATAGAGAGCTAGCTTTGAATGCATAAGATCCCACCCTCCCTTCAGAGCGTCTCCAAAGCCACGCCTCCTTCAAGACACATGGCCGCATGAAACGCATAAAATTACAATAATAATGAACATAAACAACTTAAAGAGCTCTGACCTGTGCCACCTGACTGCTGCAGATTCATTTCGGCGTTGATAATGTTGCCATTGAAACGCATAAACTCGAGTCACGAACAGCTCCGAGTATAATGTCAGCATAATGCAGTTATGGTGTGAATGCAGCATAAGCTTGTTGTTTTGGTTTAGGAGGAACTGTAAAAGGCGGCTGCTGTTTCTATTGCGGTGCTCGGTGACTGACGTCTGTCCAAGGGGTCATTCACACAACTCGTTTTTGCTTTGAAAAACACAAGACTCGGGCAGTGGAATGGAAAATGCCAGGTCTCAAGATGCTTTTATTTATTTATATATATATATATATTATTCAAGGCTTTCACCTTTGAACCTATTTCAAGGCTTGCGTTCTCAAGCCACCAGGCACTGTTGTTGTGTGAATGAGCGGGCCGAAGCGTTAAGGGTTTTCTGTTAGAACAGTGTCGTGTTATCGGCCCCTAATTTAATAACTAATTATCATTGCGACGGAAGTGAATCAATCAATCAAAACTAACTTTAGCTGGACAATAACTTTATTCTAGAGCTGCTGTAAAGCCAAAACAATCTCTGTTACTTGAATTTCCTATTATCACTGTAAAGCTGCTTTGAAACAATATTTTTTTCAATTTTGTTAAAAGCACTGTATAAATGAAGGTAACTTGACTACCGTGCCTTTAAGACAAAAACAAGTGCTTCTACTCTGAGTGAATCTCGGCTGTCCACAATATGTTAATCACGTCACGTGTCTCTTTCAGAATGCTTTCGTCTGTATCTATCTGATAAACTGCTTCACCCAGCTCATAGATCTCTCAACCACCGTGTCTGATGTCGCTGGATACACGCACAGGTGAGATGGACTGAGACTGCTTAAAAGCACATTTTATTGTGAATCAATGTTATGACTGCTTATTGCTTATTGGTTAGCTAAAAAATAGTCTGCTTTATCTTTCTGTTGGTTCCAGAATTGGAGAATTGCGGGATGCGATGGCAGACATTGCCAAGAAACAGTGTGACTATGAGCGGTATGATCTGCTGTCAAAGGATGCATCTTACAAGTAATTGAATGATTGAAATTGAAACGGGTAAATTAAACTAATTGAAAGTTGTTTAGATTTGTTCACATCATTTCAAGAATCGAAACCAAGATCTAACGCAGATCTAAAAGAGTTCCTGGTAGTCCGGAATGAGCAGAGTTATTTTAGTATCAATGATATACTATTACAGTTTTTAATATTTTGATTTTATTTTTAGATTTTCTGTTTTCAATTTAAATGTAATTTTTTTTTGGTTTTAGTTAACAAAAATAATTTTGCACAGGAAATGCTATATTTTTGTGTATCAATGCGTTAATCCATGCCAATTCGTTCTAGCAATGTGTTAAAACATGCTAATTCATGCTCGTAACGTGTTAATACATGTTAGTAACTTGCTAATTCATGTTAGCATTTAGCTAAACATGTTAGCAATGTGCTTCATATTAGCAATGTGTTAACACATGTTAGCAAACATGCTAATTAATGTTAGCAATGTATTAAAACGTGTAAACAACGTGTTATTTCATGTTAGCAATGTATTTAAATTGTATTTATTTTACAAACATGCTAGCAAAAAAAGTTTGTTCCAATGAACTCCACTTTCTAGCTATCATTGTTGCAATCTTGTTAACAATTATAATAATTCTCTATCAGTGATCGGGAGCTTCACAGTGTCCCAGCAGACACAGCGTTTGTGCTGGATCGTCTCTCCTATAAGTCACCCAGATCAGAGGAGCTGCTGGTGAAGGATCTGACCCTAAAGATCAGTCAAGGAATGCACCTGCTCGTGGTGGGAAACACGGGAACGGGGAAGACCTCCCTACTGAGGGTCCTCAACGGCCTGTGGGAACCATGCAGTGGTACAGAAATGACAGAAGATAAAATGATCAGATGCAGATGAACAAATCTGCATCGTTGAATCATACTGCTTTCCTGTTTCTCAGGTTCTGTGGAGATGACCACATGTTTTGGACCGAGGGGTGTGCTCTTCCTGCCACAGAAAGCATATCTTACTGATGGCACTCTCAGAGAACAGGTGAGAAAAGAAAAAAACATTTGATGCCACCAATTATGCAGAAATCTACATATAATTTTGTTAGTAAAAACAATTATTGAGAACAATAATGTGCTTATGTCATTTTGATATTGACACTAATTTGCTGGCTTTCCCTTGTAGGTTTTCTATCCATTAAATGATATATATCCTTCCTCAGGTACAGATGAACCTAATTTAAAAAATATGCATTATTTAAATAATATAGCTCCTATATGCATGTAATGTACTTTGTGTATGAAATGTGTTATATAATTAAACTTGCCTTATTATATAAGCCAATGTAAACTTATCAAGATCTTGAAGATGTTCGTGAGCCAATTAAACTACACACTTCTGGTGTTGTAAATGTAGATTATGATGACATTTCAAACTTTCAACCAATATAAATTGTTCTTCTAGGGTCTATAGATGATGAAAGAATATTAAAATACCTGGAACTTGTTGGTTTGGTAAGACTGATCTTCCTCTTTATAATTTTCTGTCTTTTAAAGCGATTTGGTAAGCAGCATGTTTTTGTGTTTTTTGTACGTCAGTCGAATCTTCTGACCAGAATCGGAGGATTGGATACACAAGTGAACTGGAACTGGTGAGAAATGAGTTTTAATATCTGGATATGAAAAATGTGGGTGTTTTAAGAACATAAAAATGGGATTCCCTGGTTTTTTTATTATTATTTTTTTACAGGTATGATGTTTTATCACCAGGAGAAATGCAGAGGCTTTGCTTTGCTAGACTGTTTTACTTGCAGCCCAAATATGCAGGTCAGTTCCTGTGTAGTCTCGTCAGCTTTCCTGTAGTTTAATAGCTATAATCAGTCAGATTAGTCCCATTCATGTGACCTGTGTCGTGAGTAAAACATGCAGTTTGATTTAGTACTGGATGAGGCCACGAGCGCTCTGACGGAGGAGGCCGAGGGTCAGCTCTATAAGGCCTGTAAGCAGCTGGGAATGACCCTCATCAGTCTGGGTCACCGAAGCACTCTGGAAAAGGTGACAATATGTGACCTTTTCACATTCACCAACACAACACCACAAACATTACTGTGAACTTTTGTATGGCCTGTGCATAGATTTTTTTTTTATGTGTGCTCTTTAAACAGCATCATGATGTCATGCTGCGACTGTGTGGAGGTGGCCAATGGGAGCTCACCAAACTCAGAGAGGCGTGAACCTTCAGACTTACACTATAATGAGAAGATATTGGTCCGGTTTATGGCTGTGGGTGCATTTATTCTTGAGACCCTAGAGAAATCTATGTTGTAATGTTTACTTGACAGCATACTGCATTCTGAAGTTTTTGATACACTAATAGTACTGGTTAGATCCAGATGGATAGAGACAAAGGTTTTTGTTGTTGATGATGTTGTTATGCAAGTATATGCTGCTTCATTCAACCTTTATTGGTTGTTTCTTGCCAAACGGATTTGCAAAAAAAAAGGGATTGCTGTAATGAAGAACATTTAAGAGTATTTCAAAAATAAGTTGAGAAAAAGTGCCTATAGAATGTATTTCAAATATATATTTTAGAAATATTAAATATTTTATAAACATGACTGATAATAAACTATTAATGGCCACACAAATGTCTAAATGGTGATTTTGGTCATATGTGTTTTTAATGAGAGAAATACTTCTAGTGTTTGCTACAAAAAAGTGCAATTTCTCTGCCTGACCAATAGAGGGCCAACATTTTCCAGCCACAGAGCTGAATAACAATTCAAATCCATTAATAATATTGCATGAGTTTATTAATCTCAGAATTAAAATATTAACTAGCTCTCTGTTCCTAATACATACTGCATTAATTCATTTGGGCAGTGAATACTTAAAAAAAAAAACACTCAAATGTATTATTATGTCTATTTGAATATTGAGACAAAAGTATTTAGCACATCTATCCGCAAAGGCATGGAACGTTTGGAGGAAGTACAGGAGATGGTGAAAAAAAATTACCACTGCACATCCCCACTATATCTTGATGCTAAAACGCTAGATATTTGGCTCAGAGTTAAAATTCGCAAACTTTCTCACTTTATATGTTTAGAAAAAACTTCTGTATTTATAGGATTCTGTATATATATATATATATATATATATATATATATATATATGGCATACTTTACATCCACAGTGAACTGTATTTATCTTAAGGGACTTGCAGCAAGATGAAATCATTCTGTTGCCATGCAGGAGAACACGTAAAGTAGTTATAGAGTTAAACAGAGTTCTTCCATGAACATGGCATAAGCAAACATTTAGCAAAAGCAAAATGATCCCTACCACCAAAGAGTTCGACTGATCCCACTGCTTGAGTTTCAGGCAGTTTTAAATGTGAGCACAGCCTATCTGCTGCTGTCAATCAACAGGCACACTGGAACAGATAACGGGAAAGGCCCACTATCCTTTCAGGAAAATATGAGACAACTAGGAGAGGAATAACCAAACCGTCACAAGGGTTTGTGAGGGTGTCCATTATTAGTAAATTGAGCAATGAACTAGTTCAGATTAATCAGAACTTAAATATATTTTTATGAACTGAGGTGAATTGAAACCTCTGAAATTTGATTCGACTTTAAATCTGGGCTGCTTGAATTCAAGCTGGTATTTTCAGGATTGTTCAAATATAAGTTAATAAAGGAAGGGATATAGTCAAACCAAAAATTATCCAGACACCAGACATAAATTTTTATATTTTTTTACTAGTGGGTGCAGAACACTATAGTTCATTTATGTAAGTGAGGATAGCAAAATAAAGTGAATTGTGACATATTATACCTAAAAATTCTTCATACAGTGGAAAACCAGTGAAAATTATAAAAATTTGGGGCCAAAAATTATTCAGACACTTTGACCTGACCATGTTTTGCTTAATGTTTTTTCTTTAATTGCTAATGTGACCTTTTTACAACACAGACTGAACAAAATTAAGCATTGCTTGGTAATTGGTTGACCTAAATTGGTATTATCTAATAGTGCACTTAAATTTAACAGCTGACAGCTTTTCAACCTAATTCATCTGTGAGACAGTCTAACAGAAGGATGGTCAAAACCAGTGAAATATCAACTGATTTGATAAGTCTTGAGTTCTTGTCATATTTTATTACCATTTTTTAAACTATAGCGAATAAACTGTGATAATGTGAGAAATGTAGAAAGGTGTCTGAATATATTTTGGTTTGACTGTGTGTGTGTGTGTGTGTGTGTAAATATATATATATATATATATATACTCATTTATTTATAAAGCAAACTCATTTATTCGCTTTATGTATATATATATATACATAAATAAATATATTTATATATTACAATTTAAAATCATGGTTTTCTTTTAGAATATACTTTAAAATTTAATTTATTTCTGTGTTATTTCCATCAGCCATTAATCCAGTCTTTAATGTCACATGATCCTTCAGAAATCATTCTAATATGCTGATTTGATTCTCAGTTATTACCAGTGTTGGAAACAGTTTGTGCTGCTTAATATTTTTTGGAACCTGTGAACTTTTTTCAGGATTCATTGATGAATAAAAGGTTAAAATCAATTATTCAAAATAGAAATCTTTTTTAACAATATAAATCTTTACTATCACTTTTTTATCAATTTATGATGTGTATTATTTCAGGTTGATTGGGACACTTTTTGCCATTAAGATGACTGAGAAAAAGTGTCCCAATCAACCTGATTTCACCTTTATACAGTATTTCCTGCTGTTCACAATTGCACTAGCAATTACTAGTACTGCAATAGCTAGCAATACCTTGAGCCCATCGAATGTAACAATAATCCACAGTTTGTTACTGCATAAAGTAAATAAAATAATAGCCTTTTAATACCTTAAAAATAGCTTGGTACTTAGTTGGAGAAACTTTCTAAACTGTTCAAACGGATTGCCATACAGCAGGTTACGGTGAGGCTGTTCAACAATAACAGTTACTTCACCTCAGTCAGACATTTGCTCCGGTAAGTGACGGATCTATTTTGAACGGGAGGTTGGACAGAAAGAAGAGCGTCACACAGAAAGCAAAGACACTGGGGGATAAAACACACTGTCCTCCTCTACAGTTCACGGAATTTACCTGTTTTCTCGCGGATATTTTCGCACGCCAGTATCGGATATTTATGAACATCTGCTCCGGTATATACCATCTAGCTCGAGGAGTAAAAGGTAAAAGTCGTTTTTTTTTATGAAATTCTGAAAGGTGAAAACTTTTAATCTTAGGGAAGACTTCACTCTCGTTTTTTAAATGTTTTAATTTTATTAGAGACACGTCGCAAATTCAACAAGTTTGAATTGATTACGTTTCTTTATTATTTGTGTCGCATTAAGTCTAAATTTAAACATTAGGCTACATTGTTTTAATTGTGAAAAATATTTCACTTTTTTTTTTCTTTAAAGAAAGATCTACCCGGGCGAAAACGTCGGTCGCTCTTTGAAACTAAATTTATAGTACAGAAAAAAATGCCATTGACAAAAACATACATGTCCTATCACACAGCAGGTCGGATCTCTTCTACAAATGGACATACTGCAGACAGAGCCCGACAGCTGAGGTTATTTTTGGGACTGGCAGCTTAGGGTAGTGAGGTGTCAGAGATGGCAAATGTCATGCATTTCTAAGATCAACATCCTTTTGTTTAATATTATAATACTGAGATTTCATCTCATCAGTAAAACTGACTTTCTGTGGTCAGATTTCACTAGATTAACCACTGCTCTGTTGGAGGTAGCAGATGTAAATTGTTTACCTCTTTTAAAGATGTAGGTCAATAAGAGTATTGTTGCTTGATATATGATTTTCCAGGTTCTTTTGCATTTGTTATTCTGTGTAAAGTTCTGTCAAAAGTGGATAATGTAAATTTACCATGGTTTGTGGCTTTTAATCCATGTCCATTTGCTTTGAGGTCATCTATATATTACTGTACCCCAAAATATTAAAAAAATAACTTTTAGTCCCTTTTAACAGTAGTTGACCGAATATATTTTCCCTGAATTTTGTTGAACTTGCATGCATGAAAGTTTTCTTGTGTAACACTGTGGCATTATTACAGAATATCATGTGGATGCTTGTGTAGTGTCACCTGACAGATACATAGAAAAAGTTGAATTCTCAAAAAGGCCATACTTGTTTTGAACCCTTTTAACAAGGTTTATACACTAGACTCTAGTCATTCAATCAACTATTATACTTATTTGTGGTGGGGAAACAGGAGAGCTTTGAGTGAGCATCTCTAAAAGTAGGCATCTCTCATGTCTCAAAATGTCTATTTCAGGATCCTTGACATGGTTATTTGTCATTAGCAGATTATACAAACTGACTTACAGTATACTAATTTCAGGAGCAGCTTTCCAGAAACATTCTGGAGTTGGGTAGCAAGATATAATGGTGACAGGGTGCAAATATGTAAAACTTTATAATCTCAAGTTCTTATGTTTCTCCTCTATGCATTAACCACAACGTGTACTTTTATTAAAGTGTGTTGTTTCATCTCTACAGAAAGCAGTAATGGATCAGAATCTATTTGGTGGGGCTCCACGCTTCCTAACTCGACCCAAGGCCTTCTCGCTGAGTGTGGGACGAGACGCCTCCCTCAGTTGCACTATTGTGGGAAACCCTGTACCTGTAGTAACCTGGGAGAAAGAAAAACTGCTTCTTTCTGCAGGGGGGCGCTTCAAAACAGTCGATGATGGTGACGTTTACCGACTTACCATCTACGATCTAACTCTAGAAGACAGTGGTCAGTACATGTGTCGTGCCAAGAACAATGTCGGAGAGGCATATGCAGCTGTGACCCTAAAGGTGGGATTGCCGGAAACTGTGGTAGATCGTGCTCCAGTGTTTACAGTGAAGCCTGTTTCCACCCGTGTGGGTCTAGGGGGTGATGTTACCTTCTATTGCCGTGTGGCAGCCCATCCAGCACCTAACTTTGACTGGGAAAAGGATGGCCGCTACCTGGGTGAGACCAACCGTATCAAAGTAACCTCAGAAAATGAATCCAGCTCCTTGAGGATCCAGAGCGTCAGGAGCTTGGACAGTGGTACCTACACCTGTCGTGTGCAGAACTCCATTGGCCGCGCTCAGTCCGCTGCCACTCTGGTGGTGGACCTTCAAGATACTCGTCTCCTGAATGCAGACAAGAGCACATCCCTCCTCTCGCAAATGCAAAAGCGGAAAGAAGAGATGCGGAAGGATATCTCTTTCTACCGCACCATGGAAAGTTCCTCAACATCATCTTCCAAGATCACAGAGGAACTTGATCAGGAGCAGAGGGTTTCGGCCTTAACCAGCATGTTGCCCAAAGGTGTGTTTACCCGAACATGCACTGTGACCGAGGGTAAACATGCAAAGCTTAGCTGTTTCGTCACAGGCCATCCCAAACCTCAGATCATCTGGAGGAAGGATGGGGGGAATATCAGCGAGGGCCGCAGACATGTTATGTATGAGGACCAGGCTGAGAATTTCATCCTCAAGGTGCTCTACTGCAAACAGAGCGATAATGGGCTGTACACCTGCAATGCATCCAACATGGCTGGACAAACCTATAGTGCTGTGCTAGTGATTGTCAAAGGTAAGAATAATGTCTGGAGGTATATATATTTGGTCAATTTATACATCTTAATTGATCCATTTGCTATTAGATTGAGTATTTACAGTGCATTCTGTTTAAACTTAGATTTAGCTAAAGCATCAAGATGATGCTAATGTGGGCCATAAAAACCTTTTGTCTCTTGTTTGAGGCTTGCAAACTTCCATAGGCTGACATAGTCCTTTCTGGGGGAATTAACTTTTTCATTAGTGGCTTGAACAACCAGATGCATTCATACTTAGCTGAGGTGACAAAGGGACAAATTTACTAAAAGCTTGCTCCACCGCAAAACCCTCTTTTGGCATTAAAAAAACTACTGTCAGGATTTACTAAAGGCACGCAGTGAAAAAATTGGCACTGAAAAGGTGTGGACAGGTTTATTTTTGCGGCTGACCTTATTGCATACACATTTGTAGAAGTTTCCCTTTCAGACGCAAAATTTATGGGAGGAGAGTATGCAAGGTGATTTACTAAGGTTCACGCTAGTTGATTTACTGGTATTTGCTCCATTATTTAACACCCAAAAAAAGCATGCTTAAACCAGACGCTAATTTGCACTGCTCTTGGTAGATTGCATTGGTCATTATGGAAATTATCCGGCTGCATCTGTGTTCTCCAATTTGTGGAAACTTTCCACTCACATCGGCGCTTTTTGGGAATTTTGCTTTCACGCTAATTTGCCATATTTAGTAAATCTGCTAGGCGCAATGTAAATACCCCTTGGTTATGTCACAGAATACATCTTGAGTTCATAATAATAGTGAAATCAGGATGAAAGTTTCCCTTTAGAACTACACAAGTGCAGTGGTTTACAAAATCATGTATTAGTCGGTGAGTATCATTATTTTATAGAGTCTGGCAGATAGGAGCACTACATCAGCACAGTAACTACCGTGTTAAAATACAGTTGGCCCTATTAAACCACCAACCTTTAAACTGAAATTTTATCAACTAATGCTAGACATCTTTGCCTTCCAGCTCATTCTCTGCTTAGCAAAATGCTTGCAAGTGTTCAAACAGGGTGTAGCATTACAACTATTTTCTGCTGGTGATGATTAGTTCACAGTTGTTGTGATGGCTAGTTGCAAACTCACTTCTGACGCCATTATGTGGGTGACTTTCCAAGTGATGTCTTCACGGTTTGAAACATTGATTTGTATCCAAATTCTTTGTTAACTAAGCCTACATTAAGACATTACGTTTTGTATGTTTACACAGAGTTCTAATTTTAGCCAGAAGTGTAGCAATAGTATTTTCCTACCTTGCTCCTTGGTCTTAATCTCGACTCTCATGCCACAGGCACCTTAGAGAAAGGTCACAGAAACTTAACCGAATGCCAGTCCACCATTGGAGTACAAAAAGCAATGACGCCCCTGTGTAGGGATTAGGAGGGTGAAGTTCATGACATTTAAGGCTGTTTTTGTGTAAACATGTTCAAATTTTAGATGACTGACTTAGTGGTAAAGTAGAGCCAATGGCATAGGCCTATTTGTTGGATAAAATCATATTAAACATCATATAAAGTCAAAAATGTATTTATTTAATTTCGATTGCCAGCTTTCATTGCTGATGTCACTTGTTTAAGACGTTATTACACCTAGTTCATTTGAGGCACTCTTAAGTGGTCTTGTGCCGAAACAATGTGTATACTGTATATGAAGAAAACACCCCAAATAATCTCAGGCCCACCTAAAAAGACCCACAAACAAACTGTAGTTAACGATTTGCTTTGAGTATGGTTCATTTATCGGTACATTTGTGATCCACTTTTAAGTTCACATACATTATGAACACCAAAAGCATTCTGGTTCACTTTTAAATGAACGTCGAACTTTTAATGAAGTTTGGTGCATTTGAGTAGTACTATACAGTAGTACTGTATATGGAACCACCCTAACAGTTATCATTGTCTTCTTGGAGACCTAATCAATATGAAACCACATGGAACCAAATTATGACTGCCAGCTAAGAAGAACTTACTGTGTATGTCTTCTGTATATTCACTATATTCAACATGTCCTTGCCAGAGCCAAAGATTCCATTCAAGAGAAAGCTGCAGGATGTTGAGGTGAAGGAAAAGGAAATGGCAACACTGCAGTGTGAGGTACCAGTGGCGAACACTAAGGCTAACTGGTTTATGGAGGAGACACGTCTGGAGGAATGCACCAAGTACCGCATGGATGTGGAGGGTACCCTGCGCCGCCTCACTATTCACAATGTCACCACCAACGATGATGCCGTCTACATCTGTGAGATGAAGGAAGGCAGTCGCACCGTGGCCGAACTTACAGTGCTGGGTAAAATCTTTGAGAGGAAGCCCATCACACCATTCCAATATGGTTTATTTTGTTAGCTTGAATGATGATGGATTACTTTGTCTTCATGTGATGTTTTTTCTGCATTTTCAGGCAATATCACTAAAAAGCTGCCGAGGAGGACAGTGGTGCCGGTTAGCGATACTGTGATCTTCTGTGTGGAGCTGGAGAAACCAGTAGATGATGCATACTGGACCAGGAATGGGGAGAAGCTGAAAGAGGACTCCCGAATTATTATCGCCCGCGTTAACAGACAGTACACACTGACCATTCGTGAATGTACAGCGGAGGACTCTGGTGAGGTGGCCTTCATCGCCCATGACTGTAAGACCTCCACCCGCTTCTCTGTCACAGGTGAATACATTTGTAAATCAGACCACTACCTTTCCAAAAGATTTTTTTTTTCTTGTGTATTTCTTGTGATTCAAAAACCTCATATCTGCCACAGGAATCACGTCAAATTTTATGACACTACAGCTACTATGTGATGGTATTCATACTCCATTTCTTTGATGGAGTATGAGTGGAAACAATTCAACACAATTGCTTGTGACATTTACAGTAGAGAGATTCTTTTTCTTTAACCTTATTAACAACAATTTAAACTTTGACCTCAGCACCGAGGAAACACCCTCCAGATCCCCCAGTTGAACCAACGGTGCGGAACAAAACAGATTCATCGATCACACTGTGCTGGTCTCCACCGGACAGTGAACGGCCTGTGCCCATCACCGGCTACTTCTTGGAGCGCAGGAAGGTTGGAGCCCAAACCTGGGTTAAAGTCACTAGCACAACTGTGTCTAGCACTGAATATACCTTCAGCGAAATCTCAGAGGAGGCGAGCTATCAGTTCCGTATCTCAGCGGTCAATGATTTTGGTCAGAGTGCCTACTTGGAGGTTCCTGGAACATTTTATCTTGGTGAGAAAGGCTTTGTTGTTTGCTGTGGACATTCATAAAATACACTGCCTGGCCAAAAAAAAAAAAAGTCACTGTTTGGATTTAAATTGGCAAATGCTTAAGAGTCTATGATTGGATCATTATTGCAGTGATTATTATGGATCTATCATGTTATATGTTTGGGAACAGTTCTTTTAACCCTAATTGATGGAGTGTGTAGCTTCTCATTTCTTAAACAACCATGTAGGAAGACACAACATGGCCATATTCCAGGATGACAATGTCAAGATTCATCAGGGCCAAATTGTAAAAGAATGGTTGAGGGAGCATGAAGAATCATTTCCACACATGAATTGACATTTATTTCCATCAATAGGTGCATCCATTTTTGGTCAAGATCTTGTATTGACAATGCAATTCAAACATTCTGTAAAGTCTACAGTGTCTCTTTTTTTTTTTTTTTTTGGCTTGGCAGTGTATAAATCAATATAAAGTTATATAAATCAGTATATTCCAATAAGTATTTTGGAATTTGTTTGATCAGAGCCCACAGCGTCAGTGAAGACAGGCCTGGTGAGCTGCTGTGTACATGCAGACGAAGAAGCCACCTTTACTGTGGAGCTCTCGAGTGTATGTTCTGGCTCCTGGACCATAAATGATCGAATGATCCGCAGTGGATCTGAATATCTGATCACACGCTCAAAGACCACACACACGTTGGTCATCAGGGAGGTGTCCATGGCGCTGAACGGGGCACAGGTCAAGTTTGTGGGTGGTGGATCTCAGAGTGTTTGCACGCTTACTGTGAAAGGTAAGAAAGGAACAGTTTCTGAAAACTAAAGTACAATAACTTCAGCAATGTTCCTGATTTTTTTTTTCTTGATGTTCTTTAGCTGCACCTTCACGTTTCACCAGTAAGTCTTCTCAGGTTGAGGTATTTACTTTCAGCATGCACTCCTCTGCTCAGATGCACACAGAAGTGTCCGATTCAAGTGTCCAGGTGACAAAATGCACGTTTTTTTGTCTTGCAAAATCCAAATAAAATGTTTAAATATACATTAAGTATTTAACGTTTTTTAAAATGTTTGCTCCTATCGGAGTTTAAATTCTATTGTCCCAACAAGTGGCACAGTTGACTTTGAGATGCCCTTACAAAACCTTACAAAATCATAATAGATGTGTGGACATGATAGGTGATGTTATTTTTTCTTTTTGACAATTAACTACATGTACTCTCTGTGCTGCAGGTTGTTTGGATGAAGAATGGGAAGGAGCTGAGGATGGGTAAAAAATATGAAGCCACAAGTGTGGAGCGCAAACGCATACTGACAGTCCACAACATGGACCTTGAGGACGTGGGCATTTATGAATGCATGTGTGATGGCGATAAAATGTCTGTCCAACTTACCCTTAAAGGTGAAACAGCCAGTTTTTCTCTTCACTTACTGACCTTCGGTTACTTTAAGCTTTTTATAGCCTCTATTTCCAACTATCCTCTATTTCTGTTTTAGCCTCTATATATTTATTTCAAGCATAAAATGATATTTATTATACATACAATTATTTACATATATGAAAATGGAACCATTTTAAATTGAAGTGCGTGCTGCTTGCAGTGTACTATTTTGGAATTTCCAAAGAATTAAAGTCATTGCTGAGTAGTCAGTGCTTCGTATATCCCAGCTTAGTACAGAGATTTCTGAGTGGATAAATGGTGCAAGAGGTCAGTGTTGACAGCTTGTAACAGCTGGGCTCAGGCTACTCAACAGGAAGTGTTAGAAGATGTGTTTTAACACTTCTGCTTAGCACTCATACGCTCTCAGGTATCATATATTAAATATGCTTTGGGGTGAGATGAGTATTTATGATGTGCTCTATCCTATTTAAGACACTACTGTATATATAAAACTATTAGGATACAAAATTTGGCAAAACAGGATGTACAATTTATATTTAATTTAGCTAGATTTTTGGAAATAATTTAATATGATACTGATATCTTGCTTAAAACAATTTTAATAACTATATTTATTATTGAATTTTGGGAATATAATATTTAAGCAGTTGGTAGCTGCATAAACCCAATTATAAATGCAAATACCCTCACATAAAGGCATAAAAACAACGTTTAAAGTATTTTACAGTAGAATTAGATGTATTTTATTTTTGTAAATATAAATATTCATTTTTCACTGTATGGTAACCAATATTTTTTTTTACAGCAGCATTTTATATAATTTTCCATTCAAATGACTAATATGATCAATGCATACTCATATTTAATATACATGTTCCTGATGGTTAATGTAAATGTAAATCAGGAGAGTTTCAGTAGTCACATCTGTTTGTTCAGGTTTTTTTAGTGTCACAAGACATCTGTTATATTCAATTGGACAGTGGGTGTTACTGTTTCTTGCCATGTTTCATATGTTTTCTATAATCCATTTTATATTCCTAATCATGTTAAAATTACAGAGGTATGGCATCTAATCCTCCATTTTACCCTAACAGAAGAACCAACTAAGTTTGTTAACAAGCCGAGGGCTCAGCCCCAGGAGAGTGACGCTCTGGTGGGCGACGTGGTGTTGAGCTGTGAGGTTGCTTCTCCTGGAACTGCTGTTGTGTGGAAGAAAGAACAGATAGAAATAACGGAGGACAAGAGGACAACTTTTATGTCTCAAGGGACGCAAAGGAAGCTGGTCATCAGGGGTGCCAAGCAGAGCGATGAAGGACACTACTCGTGTGAGACGGCAGAGGACAAAATGACATTCCTGGTCAAGATAAAAGGTAAGACTATGCGCTAATTAGTCTTAAACTAAAAATTTTAAATGAGAAGGATTAATCAGACATGCCACAATACCTAATTAATGTCATAACTTTATGGTTTTTTGAATAGTGAAGCTAAACGCTAAATGCTCCTACAGCTAATAAATGATTTAATAAGTGAAATTAAAAGTTATACCAGCCTTGTATAAGTTATATTAAAGTTTAGCATGTCATTGTTCATACCATTGTCAGATCTTACTGTGGACAGCAACGGTCCTTTGAAGGTGCAGCTCTTTCCAAGAAGTATTGTTTGCAGTCTCAAAATCTAACCTTGAATACAAAAAATTCTAGATTAGTTTCTGGGAAACAATCCCTTAGAGGTTGTTGAAATTTGCACATAACATTTATTATCAGTCCAGTGTGTTTTTGTCCATTTTGGAGATGTTTGAGATCTTTTTGCGGTGCAGAACTTCATAATTTTTTTTATGTTTCACTAAAAGAATAAATGTTCTTTTTAGAAACTCGGGCTGCTTTCTCCAACAAAGACTCTTATCAGAAAGAGGTGAAGGTTTCAACTTCCCAGAGGGCCACACTGAGCTGTGAAGTTTCTGATGCCAAGACTGAGGTGAAATGGTTCAAGGATGGCAAGCAGTTGAGCTCCAGTAAGACTGTCCACATGGAGTCAAAGGGCAAGAGCCGTCAGCTGGTGCTGGAGAACGTGGAGAAGAAGGATGCTGGAGAATATACCTGTGAAGTTGGGAATGAAAAGCTGGTCTTCAAGATTCGGGTGGAAGGTAAGAACAACATGCCAGTGTTTTGTCTTGGTTTTTTTAAAGGTTCTATTCACTAAAACATGACCAAAGCAAAGTTTACACAAAACTAAACGTAGTTTCTGATACTGTATTCCTAAATATTGATTTCTGCTCCAGACATTCAAGCCGCCTTCTCCAACAAGGACTCCTATCAGAAGGAAGTCAGAGTTGCAGTTTCCCAAAAAGCCACACTGAGCTGTGAAGTTTCTGACCTCAAGACTGAGGTGAAATGGTTTAAGGATGGCAAGCAGTTGAGCTCCAGTAAGACTGTCCACATGGAGTCAAAGGGCAAGAGTCGTCAGCTGGTGCTGGAGAACGTGGAGAAGAAGGATGCTGGAGAATATACCTGTGAAGTTGGGAATGAAAAATTGCTCTTTAAGATTCAGGTGTCAGGTAAGAACAACATGCCAGTGTTTTGTCTTGGTTTTTTATTTATTTTCATTTATTATTCTTTGTTTTTTAAGGTTCCAGTGACTTAATCAAACATGCTCAAAGAAAAGTTTACATAAAACTGAAAGTAGTTTCTGATACTATATTCCTAAATATTGATTTCTGCCCCAGACATTCAAGCTGCCTTCACTAACAAGGACTCCTATCAGAAGGAAGTCAGAGTAGCAGTTTCCCAAAAAGCCACACTGAGCTGTGAACTTTCTGACCTCAAGACTGAGGTGAAATGGTTTAAGGATGGCAAGCAGTTGAGCTCCAGTAAGACTGTCCACATGGAGTCAAAGGGCAAGAGCCGTCAGCTGGTGCTGGAGAACGTGGAGAAGAAGGATGCTGGAGAATATACCTGTGAAGTTGGGAATGAGAAACTTGTCTTTAAGATTCGGGTGGAAGGTAAGAACAACATGCCAGTATTTTGTCTAGTTTTTTTGTGTGTTTTTTTAAGGTTCCAGTGACTCAATCATACATGACCAAAGCAAAGTTTACATAAAACTGAAAGTAGTTTCTGACACTATATTCCTGAATCTTGATTTCTGCTCCAGACATTCAAGCTGCCTTCACTAACAAGGACTCCTATCAGAAGGAAGTGAAAGTTTCAGCATCCCAGAAAGCCACACTGAGCTGTGAAGTTTCTGACCTCAAGACTGAGGTGAAATGGTTCAAGGATGGCAAGCAGTTGAGCTCCAGTAAGACTGTCCACATGGAGTCAAAGGGCAAGAGCCGTCAGCTGGTGCTGGAGAACGTGGAGAAGAAGGATGCTGGAGAATATACCTGTGAAGTTGGGAATGAGAAACTGCTCTTTAAGATTCAGGTGACAGGTATGGAAACATCCTTGTGTTTGTCTATTGACTTGCTGTCTTTATTTTAGTTTTTTTCTTCTTTATGGAAGATACCACAATTACAATACAGTAAGTCAACAAAGATTAAGAAAACCAACTTTAAATATAACAAAGGGGTTTGATACAGTATGCCTTGCATCTGGTCAAAAAAAGCATGCCACAAGATTTCATTAATGTGTCTTTATAGATACAACTATTTATGTACTTTTCTTTCTTTAAGAAGTGGTACACTTATAGGCAGAAAAATGTGTTGCCTGTTTCAGTCTGCAATATAATATGTTTTTTTTTGTGGAATGATTTGCGGTTTATGATGTATTCCTACATTTTCAAGTATAGAGTCCTTGCAGTATCTGTTGTTTAATATTTTGAGTGATATAATTGCCCAAAGAGTACTGTTTTCTGATACTGTCTAATGCCCAACCAGACATTCAAGCCGCCTTCTCCAACAAGGACTCCTATCAGAAGGAAGTGAAAGTTTCAGCATCCCAAAAAGCCACACTGAGCTGTGAAGTATCTGACCTCAAGACTGAGGTGAAATGGTTCAAGGATGGCAAGCAGTTGAGCTCCAGTAAGACTGTCCACATGGAGTCAAAGGGCAAGAGCCATCAGCTGGTGCTGGAGAACGTGGAGAAGAAGGATGCTGGAGATTATACCTGTGAAGTTGGAAATGAAAAACTTGCTTTTAAAATTCAGGTGACAGGTATGGGAATATTCTTGTGTTTGTCTATTGGCTCTCTGTTTCTACTTTAGTTTTTCCTGCAAATGAAAAAGACCAAAACTACAGTAATACAGAGAAGCTTGACAAAAGCTAATTCTACATGTAGCAATAAAAAATTGACCTTGGTGAAAGAGCCCATTGATATTATTAACATGTGATTGTAGATTTAGTAATACATGTAGTTTTTCTGTTCAAGAAGTGGTAAATTTTTAAATTAAAAAACAATGTTTTGCTGAATTCAATGCTACTAAAAAATTTTTAGTCTGCAATGTGATTTTGATTTATTTGCTTAAAATATAGACCACAATTTATGATCCATTCTAGTTTTCTCATCCATCCAGTCCTTATAGTATCTTACGTCTATAACTTTAAGTAATATTTTTGACTCAAATAATTCTGCTTTGTTATATTGGATCCATGGTGCACTCTACCTGTCCAACTAGACATTCAAGCTGCCTTCACCAACAAGGACTCCTATCAGAAGGAAATTAAAATAGCTGCTTCCCAAAAAGCCACACTGAGCTGTGAAGTTTCTGACCTCAAGACTGAGGTGAAATGGTTCAAGGATGGCAAGCAGTTGAGCTCCAGTAAGACTGTCCACATGGAGTCAAAGGGCAAGAGCCGTCAGCTGGTGCTGGAGAACGTGGAGAAGAAGGATGCTGGAGAATATACCTGTGAAGTTGGAAATGAGAAACTGCCCTTTAAGATTCAGTTGACAGGTATGGAAAACATTTTGGACTGTTCATTTTGGCTCTGTGCATTCGGTCATCAGTGGTTGCTCTTGGCCACACCAAATAACTTATTCACAATTTGCACTGATAAGTGAAATATGTCAAATCTTAACAGTCTTCTTTGGGTTGTTTAAAAGTTTCTATGAAAATATTTCTTCTCTAGTGTCATATTTAATGTGTCCATTTACTATTGACTTTCTCTGTAAATTGGCAAACTAAACTCTTTGAATGAAGTAAACACTTTATACCTTCTCATTAGAGCTCAAAACTGCCTTCACCAACAAAGAATCTTATCAGAAGGAAGTTAAGGTTTCAGCATCCCAAAAAGCCACACTGAGCTGTGAAGTTTCTGACCTCAAGACTGAGGTGAAATGGTTCAAGGATGGCAAGCAGTTGAGCTCCAGTAAGACTGTCTACATGGAGTCAAAGGGCAAGAGTCGTCAGCTGGTGCTGGAGAACGTGGAGAAGAAGGATGCTGGAGAATATACCTGTGAAGTTGGGAATGAGAAACTGCCCTTTAAGATTCAGTTGACAGGTATGGAAAACATTTTGGACTGTTCATTTTGGCTCTGTGCATTCGGTCATCAGTGGTTGCTCTTGTCCACACCAAATAACTTATTCACAATTTGCAATGATAAGTGCAATATGTCAAATCTTAGCAGTCTTCTTTGGGTTGTTTAAAAGTTGTTATGAAAATATTTCTTCTCTAGTGTCATATTTAATGTGTCCATTTAGTATTGACTTTCTCTGTAAATTGGCAAACTAAACTCTTTGAATGAAGTAAACACTTTATACCTTCTCATTAGAGCTCAAAACTGCCTTTACCAACAAAGACTCTTATCAGAAGGAAGTTAAGGTTTCAGCATCCCAAAAAGCCACACTGAGCTGTGAAGTTTCTGACCTCAAGACTGAGGTGAAATGGTTTAAGGATGGCAAGCAGTTGAGCTCCAGTAAGACTGTCCACATGGAGTCAAAGGGCAAGAGTCGTCAGCTGGTGCTGGAGAACGTGGAGAAGAAGGATGTTGGAGAATATACCTGTGAAGTTGGAAATGAAAAACTTCTCTTTAAAATTCAGGTGGAAGGTAAGACTTTCTAGGAAATTAGTGGACCTCCATTAATGAACAATCCTCTATCTTCCACCAGAACACGGTTACAATTTAGTGAATATTTCCAATTTTTTATTCAGATGTCACTACCAAATTCCAGAAGAAATCTGTGATAAAAGAAACTGTGATGGTCGAGTCAACAGAGAAGGTTGTTTTAAAAACCGAGGTGATGTCAGAGAGTTGTAGTGTTAAGTGGTTCAGGGATGGAGTGGAACTAAAAGATGGATCGAAGTATGAGATGAAACAGGAAGGTCGCTCACGTGTCCTAATTGTTAAGTCCTCTGAATCCAAAGACAATGGCACTTACTCCTGCCAGACTGCTGATGACAAGGTGGAGTTCAAAGTTCAGGTCAAAGGTAAAAGCTAATTTGCTATTTCAAAGCAATGAAAATGTTACTGCATATTTATTTATTTATTTTTCAATGCATTTGTCTCTGTACTTATACATATGAAGTTTTCAAAGTAATTAATGTAAGAAATAATGGCACTTATTGAAATACTAAATCTAACTGATTGCAGACAAAATGTGATTTAATTTTTCCCCTCAATTATTCCATGCAGAGGCACCTTTAAAATTTTTGGTGCCATTGCAACCAGTATCTGCAGTACTAGAAAGCACCATGACCCTTTCCTGCACCCTCAACAAAGCCACAGGTAATGTCCTCTGGAAGCATAACGGCAAAGAAATCAAACCGGGCGGCAGAATCAGCATCCGCACTGATAGCACCATCTGCATCTTGATTGTCTCTGCTGTGGTTCAGGAGGATGAAGGGGAGTACAGCTGCGAATGCAAAGATGACAAAACCACCACTAAAGTCACCACTAAAGGTAAGAACCATCAGTGTCATGTCTGAAAGTCATAAATTCTCATCAAATGAACCAACGCAACTTAAGATTGTTTTAAGTGATAGATGTTTTGAAATTTTAAATCTAATTTCTGACAGCCCCACGTCTGGTGAGGTTCACTACCAAGCTGAACAATGTTGTTGCAAATGAAGGCAAAGATGCCATCTTCAAATGCTCTATCACACCAGCCGATGTGAGTGTCAGATGGCTGCGTAATGGTGTTCCTATAACAGCTGGTCCCAAATTTAAGTTAGCTTTTGGAGGAAGCAGCTACTCCCTCACTATCATAGCTGTCACTCAGGAGGACGCAGGGGAGATCAGTATCGATGCCGATGGGAAAGTGTGCAAGGCCACACTCCAAGTACAAGGTAAGGATAACTGTTAGGCGTAATGCAACTTATCCGCAGGCGAGCACATGTTTCTCAGTACACACATATCTGTATCTTGCAGAGCTTCCTGTCACATTTAAGAAGAAGCTTGTAGATGTGACTGTGCAGGAGCAGGACAAAGTTCTGTTGGAAGTGGAGCTGAGTAAACCCTCAAAAGATGTGAAGTGGATGAAGAATGGTGTGGTTCTACAGCAAGGAGGAAATCTGGAGATTCATGTGGAGGGTGTCAAGCAGACTTTGGTCCTCAAGAGCATGGCATATGCTGACAGAGGGCATTACTCATGTGAAACCCTAGATGACAAGACCCAGGCAAAACTGACAGTAGAAAGTAGGGCTTCCTTTATTGTTACTCTATCACAGAGTTACTCTTTCGATCATAATAGTTTGCTATGATGACTATATATAACGTAGTAGTTTATAAAAATTGACCAGGAAAATCATTAACCGAAATGCACATTCAATTATGCCTTCCTAAAAGCATCTCATCATTGGATTTCCATTATTTTTTACATTTCAGTTAAGAAGATTCAGGTAGTAAAAGGCCTGAAAGAGGTGAAAGTACAAGAAAAAGAGACCATCACTATGGAGGTGGAGCTTAGCAAGGCTGATGTAGAAGGATCCTGGAGCAAAGATGGAATGAAACTGAAGGCAGGACCCAATATCATCATTACAGCAATGGGCAACAAGCACAGCCTGACTATGTCCCAGCTGAAAATAAATGATGGTGGAGCTATTACCTTTCAAGCAGAGGATGTCCATACATCTGGAAAACTAATTGTTACAGGTTAGTTTGTATATTGGGGTCTTTAGGTTTAAGCCCACTTATAATTATTGGCATGCAAAGGGTGTAAGTCGGTAAATTAGGGTTAATGCATCATCCAATAATTGGGTTGTGCTCTTAAGTGAATTACAAGATTCAGTAAGATATTTTTTAAGATTTTTTTTCAGTAAAATAGCATTTACATGAGATTATAAAAAGTATATTTTTAAGTTTAGAACTTGTAGAAGCTGCATATCCAATATTTTAACTATTTCCACATTTTATGTTCTTATATTGTGTCCTTGAGCATGATTAACTTTTTGCAGCCTGTGTAAGAGTCGCTTATTGGGGGTTTAGTAAGGTGTATTTGAAACTTATGAAAAGAACCATAACTTAAAATCAGTGCTAAAATCTAGAATGATTGCAACCCTAATAATTGGTGTTGTGTCCACAGAGCCAGCTGCGAAGATCCTCAAACCCCTACGGGATATCATTTCTCCTGAAAAGGAGAAAGTCACATTTGAATGTGAAGTATCAAGAGCAAATGCTGATGTCAAGTGGTTTAAGGTATTAGTCATGCGATTTAGAATTGTAAAAAAAATTGTGTAGTCACATATGAATGGAATATAAAATAATTTGAAAATAGAACTAGTAAAAGAAAATGTTGATGTAGTTGTGTCATTATTGCTCTATCAGGATGATGAGGAACTAAAGCCAGGAAAGAAATTTGGCATTCAATCCCAGGCCAACAAGCGCACCCTCCTCATCCAAAAGTGTGCGTATGAGGACCAGGGCCAGTATATGTGTAGAACAACAGATGACAATACTTCAGCCAAGCTCACGGTTCATGGTAAAGATCAATGAATTCTGACAGGGAGATACTCAAACATTTTGTAGTGTCACATAAATAAATGATTGTATTTGAATTCTTGCAGCCCGGGACATTAAAATAGTAAAGCCACTGCAGGGCACAGAGGTGACAGAGAAGGAGAGTGCAACATTTGTTTGTGAGGTCTCTCACGATGAAGTAGAGCCTCAATGGCACAAAGGGGATGCCAAGCTCAAAGCCGGAGACAACATCAAGATGAGGCAGGATGGTGAGTTGAACTGAATGTACAAAGATCAAACAAGCATAAATTCAATCGGGACAGATCAATAACTCTCAAACTCATTTAAAACTCTCTTTCTCTCAGGAAGAACATACATACTACTTTTCAAATCTGTAAAGGCTGAGGATGCTGGTGAAATCAAGTTCACAGCTGAGAAGGCCTCTTCAACCGCTAAACTAAAGGTTAAAGGTTCGTGGTCATGTGTCTCTCATATCTGCATGCTTTTTGCATTCAGTGTTTAGACTATTGAACTACAGCCTGTGCTGTGTAGTGTTTCTACTGTTGTCTAACAAATCACCCCCCAAGTCACCTTATAATCGTTACAGAACTGCCTGTCAGATTTGTGAAGAAACTGAGAGACAAAATCGCCATGTTCAAACACCGCGCATACTTAGAGTGTCAGGTGTCACGGGCCAGTGCTAAAGTCACATGGTACAAGAACAAGTCGGAGCTCAAACCCAGCGAGAAGCACGAGATCACCAGTGAGGACATCTACAGGAAGCTCACCATCATCGACGTGGACTCTGATGATGAGGACACATACATGTGTGACGCCATTGATGATAAGACTTCATGTCAGCTACTAGTAGAGGGTAAAAACCTTTTCAGTTATGATTAAAATAATAATAATAAGATTTTAGGATGAAAGCACAACTAAATTCATGAAGCACAACCGCACACAATTAAAGAAGAAAACTAAAAAGAAAACTGACTGTTAAAGGGTGGACATAATGTAATTGCATATTTTTACTTATTTGATAACAGTTTGTAGATCAGTTTTAATTGGTCTGCAACAGACAAGTATGAGCCTGTTTGTGATATTAACTATATTTTAAAAATCTTATTTATCTTATTAATTTGCCCTTCTAAACAGGGACAAATTAATGTTTGCTTACAGGTTAAATTTCTGTTATGTAAATTTAGCTAACATGCATTTTGTTTTATTTCCAAAAGAAAAATATGCCACTCTTTTTTTAAAGAATGTTACTTTATAAACTTTTTATGTAGCAATTTATTTGACACAGCACTATACTGTATCATCACAACTTTCAGAGCAGGCTATCAGCATAGTACGGGAGCTGAGTTCTGTGGAGGTGACTGAGCCATTTGCCGCCCACTTTGAAGTGGAAGTCAGCGTGGAGACAGTCAAACCAGTGAAGTGGATGCTGAATGGGGAACAGCTGAAGGAGAGCGCAGATATCGAGATGGAGAAAGAGGGAACCATGCACCACCTCACTTTTAAGAAGACCAAGGCCTCCATGTCAGGCCCAGTACAGTTCACAGCCGGAAAGAGCAAATCAACAGCTGAGCTCAAAGTGAAAGGTTAGGGACTTGGTTTAACCAAGATTTGCAAAATAGCCACTCCAAAAGTGATCTAATTTGAATCTAATAATTCCAATTAAATAGTTTTTGATAATGATGCATGATAGAATTGCTACAGAAATGTTAGCTATTGCAAAAATGTTTAGGCGGAGTACTTTGAAAAGCTTTAAAAATGTTTATTTTGTTCTGGTCATATGTTTACTACAGATGAAATGTAATGCTGTAGGTTATAGTAGTTTTGTGAACTTTTGTTTTCAAAGTCACTGTTCATTTCACCCCATAGAGCGTCCCATTGAAGTCGTTGAGCCTCTCAAGGATGTGTCAGCCAAGGAGAAGACTTCCACCACACTGTGCTGCAAGTTCTCTGCCCCACCAAAAGAAGTGCAGTGGTTTAAGGGTCAAACTGCTTTGGAGACTTCTAGCAAGTACAGCATGAAGCAAAAGGACGCCAATGTGCAGCTGATTATACAAGCTTTGAGTGCAGAGGACTCTGGAGAGTATCGCTGTCAGGTCGGGGTCTGTGAGAGCAAAGCCGTTCTCAAAGTAGAAGGTAAAGTCATAAAGAAGGCATCCGAAGCATGATGTTTCAAATTGCATTCCCTTTATATTTCCAGCCCGCTAAGGTTAGGGTTGCTTGTAAGAGGCTTTGACTACACCAAAAAGGCATTATATAGGTGTTGTTGGTTCCACTCTGATAAAACTCTTCGATGTTTATTTTTCTTGACATAGTGCGTAAAATCCAGATCACCAAACATCTGACAGATGTTGAGGTGGATGAAGATGGTGATGCTGTGTTCACCTGTGAGGTTAACTATGCTGATGAAGAAGTCCAATGGACGCTCAATGACAAGCTGCTGTTCAACAATGAAGTCAATGCCATCACCCATGTGGATAAGACCCATACACTCTCTCTCAAGAACCTAGCACCTGAGGATGGTGGAAAGGTGTCATTCAGCATAAGGGATGTAAAAGAAACAGTATGCCTGAAGGTCAAAGGTGAGGTCATATGACAATGTCTAAATAAAACAGCTGAATGTGAAAGATGTAGAATTTTTTTAACAGATTTTGGTTTGATGCACTTTTTTATTTATTGACATTCAGAAAAGAAAGCTGTATTCCTGAAGTTGCTAGATGATGTAGTTGCAGAGGAGAAGGGTACAGTGACCCTTAAGTGTGAAGCCTCAAAGCCTAGAGTGGCCCCTGTGTGGTGCAAAGATGGTACAGTCTTGTCTGCAGGCAAAAAATATGAGCTCCTCCATGATGGTAAGTCCTTGGGGCTGACTATCCACGACATCATGCAAGCTGACGCTGGGGAGTACAGCTGTGATCTTGGCACGGATCTTTCCAAGTCCAAGGTCACTGTTAGAGGTATGTCAACAAACTATGGTAGTACTGTTGTGCTATAGTGACACTGTAGTGTCATTTATTGTGTTTTTTACATGTATGTTTTTATGAAAACAGATGAAGATTAAGTTTTTGGTGTTTTTCCAATAATGTCTTTGTTGTTGACCCCAGATATTCACATCGGGATCACCAAGCGTCTTAAGTCGATAGAGGCCAAAGCAGGTGAAAACTGCACATTTGAGTGTATCTTGTCCCGGGAAAGCTCAGAGCAGTGCTCCTGGAGCTTAAAAGGCCAACCTGTCACTGATGGAGGCCGTTTCCAGATAAGCAGCAAAGGGCGCAAGTATACCTTAACAATTAAATCAGTCTCAGCTTCTGATTCTGGTGAGGTGGTCTTAACTCTCAAAGATTTGAGCTCAAAGGCAACCCTTTCTGTTGAGGGTGAGTAAGTGGCGTGTGCAATAAAAACAAGAGCAATGAATTTGAATCAAGTTTTTGCTTAATCAAGGTGTATCTTATTTTTTTTTGGGGGGGTAGGTGAAGTTCCTACCATATCTAAAGAGCTTCAGGGTGTTAGTGCCAAAATTGGTGAAGATGCCGTATTCTCCTGTGAACTTTCTCAATGTGGCCTGGAAGTGAAGTGGTCCAAGGATGGCAAGTCTATCAGAAAGAGCCAAAAATATGAAATCAGTCAGGAGCAAACGCTCATTAAGCTGACTATCCACAACGTCACTGACAAAGACTCTGGAGAATACAGCTGCGAGGTCACCGGTGGTCCAACCTCCAAGGCTAAACTGGAGATCAAAGGTAAGAATTTTAAACCTAATGGTTTTACATTGACATTTTTTTTTAAATATACAACAGGGGAAATCCCATACTCCTAAACAGGAGAAATATATTTACCTTAGTGTTTCATTCCCTCTGTAGAACTGGCCAACAAATTCATTTGTGAGCTAAAGGACGCCATTGCAGAAGAAAATAGTGCTGTCTTCTTTGAATGTGAAACTGCCCATCCTGCCTCTAAAGTCACCTGGCTGAGAGGAACAAATGAGATCAAGGCTGGAGGAAGGTATGAGGTGACGCAGAAGGGAACCGTCCTCATCCTCAACATGAAGGATCTAGAGAAGAGTGACAGCGAGGTATACACATGTGACATTGGCTCTACAAAGAGTACAGCCAAATTGACAGTGAAAGGTAAGAACCTTGGTGTTTATTGCAATGTATTAGCTTAGCTTGAAAATAATGCCTTGAAAGCATTTTTTTAGATGGACAATTTCCAGATGCTTACAGTTTAGATTGCTTTTATAAATTCTTTACTAAATAGCTCCTCTGACAGTCACGTTTTCGTTGAATATGAACACGAATGTCAGAGGTAATGTAGGAAGGCAAACTTTACCTTTTAAGCTTTACTTTTAAGTAAAGTAAATCTTTGAAAATATTTCTGGTAAATACAGTTTAAGACAGCATATGTGTTGTGTAGTTTCTTTCTGCATTTTTGTATTTAACTTTTGGGTTTCTGTGTGGCGATGTTACTGCCAGGTATTTTGCTGATGGTCTCATACATTGTTGTCTGGAGAAGATCACCTTAGTTCAGAGTACTGGCACTATTATATTATACTTTCACAATTATGTTTGTACTCTACATGTCATGTCAAGAAAGTTTAATGGAAATTTGGTTAAATAGTCTTTTTTATATATGCGCTGGAATTGTTGTTACTTGTGCTTCTTATTACAACAATTGATGTGATAGAATATATTTGTACTTTGTGCCCGGTGTGGCCATTGTGTCATGGCATGTGCACAAAATGTACCATTAGTATCCTTGTCTTATTTATTTTAAGATTTTATGAAGAACCCATTGAGATTTTCAGTTGATGTCTAACAAGCTTTCTGAAGAATTGTCAGATTTTAGAAATGGCACATCAGCATTTGTGTTTTGTGTTGGTTTGTAAGGTTCAGTCTTTGTATATACAGGTCCTTCTCAAAAAATTTGGATATTGTGATAAAGTTCATTATTTTCCATAATGTAATGATAAAAATTAAACTTTCATATATTTTAGATTCATTGCACACCAACTAAAATATTTCAGGCCTTTTATTGTTTTAATACTGATGATTTTGGCATACAGCTCATGAAAACCCAAAATTCCTGTCTCAAAAAATTAGCATATCATGAAAAGGGTCTCTAAACGAGCTATTAACCTAATCATCTGAATCAACTAATTAACTCTAAACACCTGCAAAAGATTCCTGAGGCTTTTAAAAACTCCCAGCCTGTTTCATTCCTCAAAACCACAATCATGGGTAAGACTGCCGACCTGACTGCTGTCCAGAAGGCCATCATTGACACCCTCAAGCAAGAGGGTAAGACACAGAAAGAAATTTCTGAAAAAATAGGCTGTTCCCAGAGTGCTGTATCAAGGCACCTCAGTGGGAAGTCTGTGGGAAGGAAAAAGTGTGGCAAAAAACGCTGCACAACGAGAAGAGGTGACCAAACCCTGAGGAAGATTGTGGAGAAGGACCGATTCCAGACCTTGGGGGACCTGCGGAAGCAGTGGACTGAGTCTGGAGTAGAAACATCCAGAGCCACCGTGCACAGGCGTGTGCAGGAAATGGCCTACAGGTGCCGCATTCCCCAGGTCAAGCCACTTTTGAACCAGCAACAGCAGCAGAAGCGCCTGACCTGGGCTACAGATAAGCAGCACTGGAGTACCCACATTCAGTGATGGTCTGGGGTGCCATGTCAGCTGCTGGTGTTGGTCCACTGTGTTTTATCAACGGCAGGGTCCATGCAGCTAGCTATCAGGAGATTTTGGAGCACTTCATGCTTCCATCTGCTGAAAAGCTTTATGGAGATGAAGATTTCATTTTTCAGCACGACCTGGCACCTGCTCACAGTGCCAAAACCACTGGTAAATGGTTTACTGACCATGGTATTACTGTGCTCAATTGGCCTGCCAACTCTCCTGACCTGAACCCCATAGAGAATCTGTGGGATATTGTGAAGAGAAAGTTGAGAGATACAAGACCCAACACTCTGGATGAGCTTGAGGCCGCTATCGAAGCATCCTGGGCCTCCATAACACCTCAGCAGTGCCACAGGCTGATTGCCTCCATGCCACGCCGCAATTTCTTTCTGTGTCTTACCCTCTTGCTTGAGGTTGTCAATGATGGCCTTCTGGACAGCAGTCAGGTCGGCAGTCTTACCCATGATTGCGGTTTTGAGTAATGAAACAGGCTGGGAGTTTTTAAAAGCCTCAGGAATCTTTTGCAGGTGTTTAGAGTTAATTAGTTGATTCAGATGATTAGGTTAATAGCTCGTTTAGAGAACCTTTTCATGAAATGCTAATTTTTTGAGATAGGAATTTTGGGTTTTCATGAGCTGTATGCCAAAATCATCAGTATTAAAACAATAAAAGACCTGAAATATTTCAGTTGGTGTTCAATGAATCTAAAATATATGAAAGTTTAATTTTATCATTACATTATGGAAAATAATGAACTTTATCACAATATGCTAATTTTTTGAGAAGGACCTGTATAGTATATCATATTTTTATTCATGTAGTCCTGGTACAATGGATGTATCGGAATTGTTTTTTTTTTTTTTTATATTTCTGTGATTATAGACAATTTTGACCACCAAGAATGATGTCAAGATATACATTAATAGCCTAATCCCATCCTGATACAAAATAACACAGAACATCGGCTTATCATAACTTTCTTGTCATGCCTTCATCATTTCATCCCAATGATCCTCCATCCTGTCTTTTGGACATTAAAACTATGAAGACATTTAATAATATGATGCTTGTTCGTTCCCCAGTGGTGCCTGCCATGTTCAAGGGGCAGATGAAGAACCAGCAGGTTACCGAAGCCGGGAAAGTTTTACTTTCCTGCGAGCTCTCAAAACCTGGCTGCCAAGTGCAATGGAAGAAGGGAACTGAGAATGTGAAACATGGGGGAAGATATCAGATAACACAGAGGGACACCATGTTTGAGCTACAGATTTCAGATGTAGTTACTGAGGACAGTGGAGAATATTCATGTGAATGTGGAAACGAGAAAACAACAGCAAGTGTCATTGTCAGTGGTATGGATAAAGCTTATTCATTGCAAGCAATACACTGAAATTTCAACGTATATGTTGTCAACTAACTTGATCAATATGTAGGGTAATACTTATTGTACACCTTTGATTTATCACACAATTACACTTCAGCATTACCGGTGGTCTTCAAGCGTGAGCTACAAAGCCAAGAGTGTGAAGAAGGAGACATTGTTACTCTTCACTGTGAACTCTCAAAATCTGGAGTTCCAGTTGTTTGGAAGAAAGGAACACAGGTACTCCATTCTGGGGAAAAGTACCTTATCAAGCAAGATGCAGCTACTTTTGAGTTGAAGATTGCTGACCTCAAACCTGAAGATGCTGGACAATACACATGTTTGTGCGGGGACAAAAAGACTACGGCAAACATTAAGATCAAGGGTATGAAGTTCATTCAGTCTTATATATGTAAATGTCTGCTTTTTCCATGTTCACTTTTTACGGAGTAAAAATTATTTTATATTTTTACATTTACTGGTTAGTTGCCTGAAGGGAACTTTTATAGAGAGAGATTTTTTAAGATAACTTTACTATTACAGAAATTTGCCAATCTTGTCTTGTAAAATGTTCTGTCTTATCTTGTCTCCTGTTGTCTCTGGGAGGTTTGTGAATGGTTTTTCATGTAGTGCTTTTAAATTGTGTCCAGAGTGCACTATACTAACAAACTGTTACAACGCCAATTGCTTCTTAGCTTTACCCCTGATCTTCAAACGAGAACTACAAAACCAGGAGTGTCAAGAAATGGACAGTGTTACTCTTCAATGTGAGCTTTCCAAACAAGGAGTGCCTGTGGTTTGGAGGAAAGGAACACAGGTGATCCATTCTGGAGAGAAATACCAAATCAAGCAAGTTGGGTCTACTTTCAAGCTGAAGATCCCTGATGTCAAACCTGAAGATGCTGGAGTCTATAGTTGTGATTGTGGGTTTAACAAGACCTCATCTACCATTACCGTCAATGGTAGGAATGATGTACTGAATGTAAACACCATCATGACACCCGTTTTACATTTTATGCATTTCTTTTTTGAATAGTGATTGTGTATGGAATTGCTTTAACACAATCTTCCATTGTGCTGTGAAGTTATTTTTGATCAGGAGTTTTTCTTATGCTAATAGAAATTTTGTTTTGATCAACTGGTAGGGCTCACAACTGGAATACATATTATTTCGTTAAGATTGGAAAGACTTCTCTTCAGTCCAGTTCTTTAATATTGTCTTGAGTTGTTTTGTGTAATATGGTTCCAACATTTCTTCATGGTTCCTTAGCATTACCAGTGGTCTTCACACATGAGCTACAGAACCTAGAGTGTGATGAAGGAGGCAGTGCTACTCTGTCCTGCGAGCTTTCCAAACCTGGCATCTCTGTGCAGTGGAAAAAAGGAAGCCATGTTATCCAGTCTGGAGGAAAGTACATCATCAGGCAGATTGCCTCAAAGGTGGAGCTGAAGATCACTGATCTCAAATGTGAAGATGAAGGAGACTACACATGTGTGTGTGGTGATAAGACAACCACAGCCAAAATGAAGATCAAGGGTATGAATCTTTCTTATTCTTTCTGGTAGTTTTTAACCATTCTTTCCTAGCTGCACTATTCTGCCAAAAAAACAGTGTTACACATTTGAATATTACTGTTTGTTCGGTGTAGGTGAATATTAATGTTGCATTTGTTGTTACAGTAGGTTTTCACATATCCTACAGTAGATTTTGTTAGTTAGTTGTTCATCATGTAGCGCAAAATTACGCTCCTGAGATGACATGCCAAAGCAGAAAACCATTACTGGAGATGTTGTTGATGGGGAACAGAATAATTCTGTAAATGATTAAATATAACTTTTAGATAATTTGTTGTATCCTGCTGTGGCTCCACCTGCTGTGCAGTTATGCCATAGTCTGACAGACATCTGTTTTGGTATTGCCTCAATCTTTTCTTCATTGCGGTCTGTCTGTTTTGCCTAGTTTTTCTCTTCAGTTTAGTGCAGTTCATTTGTGGAACAGCAATATAGATTTAAGGCTTAAGCTCTAGTCTGACTTGAGTCACAATTCTGTCGTTGCTTTGTTTTCTTGATCAGCAGCTTGAATCCTTCTTGTTTGGACATGCTAAACTGTCTGGAATCAGTCAGTTTTGGGGGCTTTCATTTAGTAAACATGCATGAATGCTATGGTAAAATGAATTGTAATCCAAGACGTCTGCTTGTTCTGTATTTGCCATTATTGTCTGACATGAGCGTTGCTATTTGTGCTGTAAGATCTTTATGGTTTTAGCCAAAGTCTCCAATTTACATGAATGTATCTTTTGCCACAGCTCTAAAGTTCCTCAGTTCTACCGCTGTCCCTGAAACAAACCTCCATAAACAGAAGAGAGAGAAACAGGCAGAGATCAGTGGTATGAAACTGTTGCGCATTTCTTGTCTGCCGTGCAGCACCTTTATGTGCAAATGAAAATGTGAATCCCAGTCAAAATGTTCAGTGATGCATTCTTGTGATTGGAGCGGCATGTGGCCACGCATTCGCTTTGGCATTATGACTGCATTTTTATTTGAATCTTTTGTTGTGGTTCGTCTTAATTTTTGATGATAATCATTACTTTTCTACATTTAAACTTCTTGCCTGTGTATTATTGCTCCTTTTGGATATTGGTTTCTTTTTTCTTTTTGAAACTATTGCTCCTACATTTTGCTACAGAACAATCTTGAGCTAAGTAGCTGCTCCTGTTTTATGTTTTAAATAAGTCACTATTTTTAGATAAGGAAACATGAAGCACGTGTTGCTAACATGATATTGTTGGCTTTTTTCTCTCTTATATACTTTCACTTGAAAATTAGTAGTCAAATGTGCTTTTTTCTCCTTCAGCTTTATCTGCACCACTGCTTGTTTCAGTGTCATACTTGGTGAATCTTTAGATGATTTGCTCTATTTAGAGTGTTGTCCGTTTCCCACATTGTACTTGCTGATGTCAGAGGTGAAGAGGGCGAGAGTGGATGACGGTTGTAGGGAAGAGATAACTAGCTTGCATTACATGATATTTATCTTTGTTAGTGTCCTTGAAAGTGAAAGTAGCTGGTTTGGGAACAGCAGCACTGATGCTTTACATTACCAAATGTGATGGTTACTTCCACAACATTGAATATCATGGATGTAAAACATAAATTGTGTCCTCTTGCTTTGATTTTTCAGAATTAATTGAAGATTATTTCAAGTCTAGACTGTTGGTGACATTATAACTTAAATGTGTCTGGAGGTGTTGGTCGTTTTTTGTGAACTTGTTTTTAATTGCATCCTCCAAGTGCAGCCTGTGGGATTTTTCTGTCAAGAGCCATTCACTCTGCTATTTGTCTGAGTATTATTCTTTACCTTTGCAGGCTGTTCTTTTATCATTTTTAATTTCAAATCATTTTTTTTTTTTGTCTGTTTTGTGTCTCTATATTTAACACAGTGTCGTTTTTAGCAGTTCAAAATAATCAAAAAAGTTGTCCAAAGTCTTAAAATGGATCTGCCATCCTGTTTATGGATGTAAACTGATGCAGACATTAAGATTCTTGACTACTTCAACACATCATGTCACCAGTCTTGATTTGGATGTTTTATTTATTATTTTTGAAAGATAGCCTTACATTTTTTAAATGATCACTTTTTTTAAACCCTTTTTGTGTTGACAATGAAGACTAGATGGCATTCTTATTCAACTTATATACATTACTGATTTGATGGTGTGTTCTTCAACTTTCCTGAATTAGGTATAATATTTAGAAAGCATTTGCCTGTACAGATTTTGTTTTATTATAGAATCGTGTAAAAATGACTTAAATTCAGAAATACTCAATAAGTGCTTACCTCAACAGCTCACCCAGTTCAGTTTACACAAGAACTGTTAAACCAAGCGTGTGATGAAGATTACAGTGTTACTCTGCACTGTGAACTCTCAAAAACTGGAGTTCCTGTGATTTGGAGGAAAGGAACACAGGTGATCCATTCTGGAGGGAAGTACCTCATCAAACAAGTTGGGGCTACTGTTGAGTTGAAGATCACTGATGTTAAACCTGAAGATGCTGGAAACTATGCTTGTGATTGCGGAGACAGCATCACCACCGCTAACATCAAAGTCAATGGTAGGACTGAGCTTTTATTTGAACCCTCTTCAACAATGAAGAAGCTTCCTGTTTTCTGATCTACATAGCTGTCCATCAATAATGTCTTCATTTATGGTAGGGTAAAGTACTGTGTATTGGCTTGTCAGGTGTAATAAGTTTGTCTAGTTCATAGTTTTTCCATTTACATAATGGTGGCTGTTTTCATCAAAAATCTTACAAGGTGGTAAAAAATACGAGTTAACCAATTGCATAAGAAAGTTTTCCACCTATCAGTGAAAGGATTTTTTTGATGGAAAGTGTAAATTAATCTAACAAGATCATGTTCCTGGTTCAACTACTTTGCCTGACTTCTTCAGCATTACCAGTGGTCTTCAAAGATGAGCTACAGAATCAAGAGATTCAAGAGAAGGACAGTGTTACTTTGCACTGTAAACTCTCAAAACCTGGAGTTCCTGTGATTTGGAGGAAAGGAACTCAGGTGATCCACTCTGGAGGAAAGTATCTCATCAAACAAGTTGGCTCTACTGTTGAGCTGAAGATCACTGATGTCGAACCTGAAGATTCTGGATACTATGTTTGTGATTGCGGAGACAGCATGACAACTGCCAACATCAAGGTTAACGGTATGAGAAGACCATCTGCTTCAAGAATATTTACCACGTTCTAATACATCTTTGAAATGCATGGTCACATTCATTCCTTGGTTATGAAGTGTGAATGATTCCACCATTTATTAAGTTAAGGTAAAAAAAGAAATGGATTTAATTTTAAGCATTGTTTGGATGCTGTTTGTTTGGAATGTTGCTTTTGTGTTGTCATGATCTTCTCTGGAAAATATTTATATTTACATCATCTGTATATCTGGAACTAAATATCTGGCATCTCATACCACTCTTTGAATTGTCAGCTCTTCCAACCATCTTTACAAAAGAGATGCAGAACCAGACAGCTGTTGAAGGAGAGAGCATCATCTTCCAATGTGAGCTCTCCAAACCTGCAGTTCCTGTGGTTTGGAGGAAAGGAACTCAGGTGATCCACTCTGGAGGAAAGTACCTCATCAAACAAGTTGGCTCTACTGTTGAGCTGAAGATCACTGATGTCAAACCTGAAGATACTGGCGACTATGTTTGTGATTGCGGAGACAGCATTACAACTGCCAATGTCAAGGTTAACGGTAGGAGAAGACCATCTGCTTAATGAATTTTTCCATCATTCTAATCCACCTTTGAAATGCATTATCACTTTCACCCTGTGTTCATGAAGTGTGAATGATTCCACAGTTTGTTATGAAGATAAAGCTAAGTAAAGAAGCTTAATTGTAACCTGTACTTTAAGGCCTTTGTGTTGTCTTGGTCTTGTCTGGAAAATAACTCTACATATGGAATTAAATCTCTTGCATCATATGCCACTCTTTGAATTGGCAGCACTTCCAGCCATCTTCACACGAGCACTGAAGAACCAGACAGCTGTTGAGGGAGAGAGCATCCGCTTCCAGTGTGAACTCTCCAAAGCAGACATTCCAGTTGAGTGGCGAAGGGGTGAAATTGGTCTATGCCCCTGTGCTAAATATGAATTCAAGCAAGATGGTCACCATGCACAACTTGTCATACATGACCTTGAACCTGAGGACTCTGGTGACTATATTTGTGATACTGGAGATCGCCAAAGCACTGCATATTTGGAAGTCAAGGGTAGGCTTGGATTGAACCCTCGGTCTAATAAAAGTTATCATAATCCTGTATCATTTGAAGCCATTTCTTCTGATGACCTTGAAACACTTGTTTACTCGCCTTTTGCAGCACTGCCAGTTCTTATCAAATCATCACTGAAAGATTTGGATACTGAGGCTGGGGAAAATGCAGTGTTTCGATGCGAACTTGCGAAACCTGGACCCAAAGTCATCTGGAGAAAAGACAAGAGTGTAATAGAAGCAAGCCACAAATGTCAGGTGAAGCAAGATGGAGCTGTTGCTGAGCTTATTATTTACAAGCTGCAGGGAGGAGACTCTGGAGAATACTCATGTGAGACAGAACATGATCGGACATCTGCCAAACTCACTGTGAAGGGTAGGAATCACCTGATAAAAGTCCTCATCTCTCCTAACTTTACCTTATCATTCTATTTTGATGATCACACAACTACTCCATACCATCCTCAATACTACACCATCCATCCTCTCTTATGATATGCTTGCCATCGTTCCCAGATCACTTTAAGCACCTACTCTGTGCACATGGTTTTGCACTTTAAATTGATAGTTTATTTATGGAGTTTATTAAAATAGTTTATGTACTGGAGTGTTTTGCGATTAACATAACGTCATACACTTTTCCCTTTGCAATTTAACCTTTTTTATATAAAGGATGGCTATTTTTAGCAAAACCTTGTGAATTTTGTTTAAAAACCTTAGCTTGTTGTGGTTGTTAAATCGATACTGAGGAAGTTTATTCATCTATTTTTTGGTCTGTTGACTACTCCTGATAGTTTTACATTTAGAATACATTTGTATTGAAGTTGCTTGTTGCTTTCTTTGCAAAATAAAACCTGAATTTGCTTTCAGAACCTGAAATCACAATCTTAATTGGCTTGAAGAGCTGCATTGTCAATGAAGGCGAGGACGTTCATTTCGAATGCCTTGTCTCTCATGATAATGCACTCATTGTTCAGTGGACACTGCAGGATGTCCCACTACAGAACAATGAGATGAATGAAATCCGAATGGAAGGCAAAAGGCACACACTCACTCTAAGAAGTGTCACTCAGAAAGACTCTGGCACAGTGTCCTTCCATGTGGGTGCCCACACTTCTTTTGCTTGTCTTACAGTCAGAGGTAAAACTGAAGAACTTTTTGGATGTATTTATTTTCACTCCTTGAATGATCACAGTGGGTTTCAAACACATGCACTGTTGCGCACGTGTTTAGTGTCTGATCATCCTATATCCATATACTCTATATATATTCAAGACATTCCACATATGTAATATATCTTGCATTTATTTTTGTTTGATGCATGCTTTAATGCATCATATTGCAAAATTATGGTCATATTGTAACCAGCAACTTTTTAAGCATGTACATTTTCTGTTTTGTCTTCAATTGTCAAATATGTCTTATCTTGACCATTGCTTGTTAGTATTGGCTTGAGTTTTGGATATTGCATTTAGAAGGTTGACTATTCAATCGTTAGTGATTAATTTGATCTATAACAGAAATGCTGCAAAAAAGTATTCCAAAGTTAGGCTTACTTTTGTCCCTGACTGAGAAATTGCAAAGGAAATTTGTAAACACCTCATAATCTTCAGGTTTAGGGTGTTGCACATGTCTTAGAATGTGTTCTATGTATCACTGTTCCCCGCCAGAAATCCCCGTGCTATCATTTTCGAAGGAGTTGACAAGCCAGGAAGTCACAGAGGGAGGCAGTGCCTCATTATGCTGTGAAACTTCAATCCCTGGTGCCAATGTGACCTGGAAGAAGGGCACTCAGTTCCTATCTGATGGAAAGAAATATTCCATAAAGAGGGATGGCACAATCCAAACCTTGGAGATCTTTAATCTATCAGTGGAAGATGGTGGCGAGTACATATGCGAAGCAGGAGACAAACGAAGCAAAGCCACATTAGTTGTCAAAGGTAACTATCTTGATTCTTCCTTAGAGACGGTCTCCATTTTGCATTGTTCCTCTGCGGAAGCAAAAGTACATATTATTATTGGCACCTCAAATTATAATTACATTAAGTAGCTTTTATGTTTTAGATTGTCATTAAGTTTGGCATGATCCAAGTAGTCAGTGTGTAATGCAGTATGTAAAGTAAAACATCAATGAACTAATGAGCATGATGCTAAGTTTATAATAATAAACTACACTGTTTGGAGGATTAATAAATCCTCTTACATTCTCATTCACTTCTAGTAGATTTATTTATATGTTTATTTGTATAGGGACAGTACAAAAAAACATGATCCCAGTCAAAACTGGAAAATATGTAAAAGATAAAAAGTACTAAAAGATAAATAAATAAAAGATATACCCCGGTTTCACAAATAAGGCTTAAGCCAAATCCTAGACTACAATACATATCTGAGCTGTTTTAACTGAACGCAACTTGCACTGGCATATCTAAAAAATATCCATTGTTTTGTCTCAAGATGCACACTAGTAATGTTTTTTAGTAGGGCACGTTTATTAAAGCTACTTCAATGTCCTAAATGATCTAAAGCCTGATCCAGGCTTAATCTAAGCCCTATCTGTGAAACCAGGCCATAAGTACAAGTCAGTGGTGGAAAATTTACCTCATTTGACTTTTTGGAAGATCCTCAATAGTCCCTTTCATCACGTTCCTTCCCAGAATGTGTAAAAATCACACGAGAATTAAAGGATGTGACTGTGATAACGGGCGAGGATGCTAACTTCAAGTGTGAGGTGTCCCAAACAGGGGTTACGAATGTTGAGTGGTGGCTCGGCTCCAACCACCTTCAAAACAATGACTTAAATCAAATCAGCACCCAAGGACGGGAACACAGCCTAGTGCTGAAAATGGTCACACCCGATGATTCAGGTGATGTAGCCTTTGTGGTTGGCCCTGAGAAGAGTGTTGCCTTCTTGATGGTGCAGGAGAAACCCAAAGGTAAAAGACCCTTATGGCTAACAGTGTTCATTGGTGGTAAGCAATCATCTGTCTGTCATTAAGTAGTAGCTGCATTCATTTTGCGCAATCATAACAAAAGGCTTCTAGCTGCTTTTCCATCTGCTTTGGCCATTCTACATCTACACTTGGTTAATTATTCCTTTTTAATATTTAGACATCTACGCTGTCATTTCTCTAGTTCCTATCCATAATTATTAAAACATGAGTTTCTCACTCAGTAAAGATTTTTTAGTGTATCACAGTATCTGTTCAATGGCTTCAAGAGTCTTCAGGTAGACAATATGATGTGACAGCACTTGGGTTTGGGTTTCTCCTGTCCATAGTCGTATTCTTAGAGAAGCCTCTGGACTTGACTGCCAAAGAGGGTCAAACAGTCACACTGTCCTGCATGACTTCCGACCCTGAGGCCTCTGTCACCTGGTACAAAGATCAGGAGATGATAAAGGCAGGGGGCAGGTATCTGCTCTACAAGGATAGAGCCGTCCATCAGCTCCGCATCCTTAGGGTGGAGGAAGGGGATGCAGGGGTGTATACATGCAAAACCAAAGATGCAGAAAGCTGCGCCACCCTTACTGTAAAAGGTAAACGGGTTTGTAGGCCTGTGACTTTATTTTTTTATCAACATGCCTGTTGACTATGAAAGTGAACACAAACAGATTCCAAAAAGAACCAACTTATGTTCTAGTTTCCTTTCTCTTTGTAACTGGCTCTCTAGTGGAGCAAAGAATATTTTGATACCTTCACAGATATAGGCAGCCTTTTTTTAAATCTGACATTTACATTCTTTCAACTTCTTTTCTCATCCATCATCAGGTCAACCTGCATACTTCCAGAAGGAGTTAGAGAAGCAGAATGCAATAGAAGGAGATAGTATCACATTGCACTGTGAACTTTCTAAACTAGTTAAAAGAGTAGAATGGAGAAAGGGTGGAGTTGTGCTCCAACCCAGTAAGAAATTTGAGATGAAACAGGAAGGATGTGTGCTGGAGCTCCATGTCCATGATGTGGAACCAGAGGACAATGGCTACTACACTTGTGATGCTGGAGACCAGTTGACCACAGCATCAGTCACAGTGCAAGGTATCAAATAACACTCTCAAGTCAATTACATAATGCCTTTTAGTTTTAGTAAATTTATAGAATTATCTCATACATGTTGGAGGTTATTTAAAATCTGTAGCTTTTTGAATATTCCCTTATGTCTTTGTAAATTTAGCATTATGTTTATGAAGTATACTCAATGTATGCGTATTTTTAGACACTGGTGATCTAAGGGTTTCTGTGTCTGGTCTCTGCAGAGGTTGAGGTCCTCATAGTGTCGGGTATAAAGAATACAGATGTGTTTGTGGGCGAACAGGCAATTTTCTCCTCCCAGCTCTCTCGCCGTGCCAAAGGCAGAGCACAGTGGTGGCTAGATGGCACCCGTTTGGAGAACAGTACCTTCAGTGAAATAAGTGTGGGTGAAGACCATGTACACACTCTCACTCTAAGGAACCTTTCTCCCAATGATTCGGGTACAGTCCTGTTCAAAACTGGTGGCCTGTCATCCTCCGCCAAACTTTTAGTGAAAGGTACCAAATGGGGTGAAGGGGCCTAGTAGCACTTGGCAGAGTGATTTAAAGGCTTAAAATTAAATGAAAAGCACTGGACTTATATTGTGTCCATGAATTTCCTAAATCTATAAAGTCAGTTACTCATTCTTTGAAGCATTTGGGTTGCCTTTTTTGGGGGGGTTTTACATTTCTTGATGTCGGATTATAAATCTAGAATTTTGTCACAATCTGTCCTTTAAGTAGTTGATTACTGTTGTGTTCTTTGATATATGCTGTAGACTCATATTACTGAAAATAACTGAATAATACTACTCTTAATCTAAAATATTTTTGCACACACTACACTGAAGAATCCTTCGGTTAAGTGACATGCTCAATAATGCAATCCTGATAGAACAAGAATCTCTTTAATCTCTTTTTGGGTTACCCATGCCTAGAATGGAATATATTTTTGTTAGCTGCCAAGACACTTTACTATTTGGCAAAAGTATACAGTAAGATAGGTTGAAAACAAAAATATGTATTTTTAATGGAAATTCATGGATGCATGTAGTTAATGTGCCATGTATTTCTAACCTAAAACAGTAGATTTGTCTGCAATATCTTGGCTTGCTAATTACTTACTAAATCGGCATACTAATTAAATTAATACAATGATTTTGGATTTGTATATGGACAAATCAATGCTAAGGATTATTTCTTCTGACCCGGTCAGGCCAGTGGTTAAAATTTGTACTTGTCCAGCCAAAATTTTCACTGGTCCTGCCACAAAAAGTTGTTGTTTTCATTGTTTTAGACCTATGTAACCTTGTATTCTTATAAATAAGGTTACAATTGGTTTGTCTTAAAAACGTGTAAATGATAAACTGGCTCGTTGGGCATCAGGCAGTCCTTACTGTCGAGCCGTGAAGATAGTTTATTAATTAATTTATTTTTTATAAATGAAAGTATAGTGTGGCTAAGATTTAACTTTTTTTCATTCATATTAGGACTGTCAATACATTGAAAATTTAAAATGTATAAATTACGTGATAGTTAATCACAATTAATCATATTAATACAGGTTCTTCTAAAAAAAATTAGCATATTGTGATAAAGTTAATTATTTTCCATAATGTAATGATAAAAATTTAACTTTCATATATTTTAGATTCATTGCACACCAACTGAAATATTTCAGGCCTTTTATTGTTTTAATACTGATGATTTTGGCATACAGCTCATAAAAAACGGAAAAAATTTGCATATCATGAAAAGGGTCTCTAAACGAGCTATTAACCTAATCATCTGAATCAACTAATTAACTCTAAACACCTGCAAAAGATTCCTGAGGCTTTTAAAAACTCCCAGCCTGTTTCATTACTCAAAACCGCAATCATGGGTAAGACTGCCGACCTGACTGCTGTCCAGAAGGCCATCATTGACACCCTCAAGCAAGAGGGTAAGACACAGAAAGAAATTTCTGAACAAATAGGCTGTTCCCAGAGTGCTGTATCAAGGCACCTCACCTACAGGTGCTGCATTCCCCAGGTCAAGCCACTTTTGAACCAGAAACAGCGGCAGAAGCGCCTGACCTGGGCTACAGAGAAGCAGCACTGGACTTCAGGCATTTTGGCATTTCCTTCTCCCCGTCTTCCTATATATATATTATTGTTGGTCTGAATCAACTATGAATGCTTGAATATGTATTGTCTACTCTCAGTATGTGTGGTTTGATGAGAAGCATTTCACTGGTGTAGCATATAGGCCTGCATTGACTGCAGACTAGCAAAAACGCTACATTAATTTTTATCACAGTATTTTTATATATGTAATTAATTCTACTAAATTAATGTGTAAACTTTCAAATAAAAATGGTCTTACATAGACTCTCAATAAGACCACTGAACTCATCGATCTTAACTACGCTTCTGTTTTTGTGCTGCATGTACTTTTCCTGGAATTTGGCCTGCAACTAGGCATCTGTTGGTTGTAATTGACCATGTCCTTGGTCAGTTTGGAGTAGAGAAGCAAAAAATGATACACTTACCATACTTAGTATCTGACTTAGTAATAAAATGTGAAAGGCTAAAAAAGAAAAAGCTACAGCATTGACTTAGATGAAGTTGCAAAGGTTGCTGAGACTTGTATTTCAGTTGCAAATTAGATTAAATACCACCCAATACTTCAAAAAGGATTGAGGTGAAGAACTCTACTCCAAAGTGCACTGGGGTTTTGAGAAAATTACTTATCCCCACCACCAACCCTCTATAGATCCCAATGTGGAGGTGGTCAGTGCAATGGAGGACCAGCATGTAGCAGAGAACCAGCCTGCAGAGTTCATCTGTCAGTATTCCCGGCCAGTCAAGGCCATATGGAAGCGAAACGGCATACCTGTGCAAGCAGACGGTCGCAGGGTAATAGTGGAACAGGACTGGACTGTTGCAAGGTTGTACATTAGCTGTGTGGAGCCCCAGGATGGGGGGATGTACTCCTGTGAGGCAGAAGGAACCTCTGTTGTGGCACATCTCAGGGTGCAAGGTGAGCACACCTGTAGACGAGGAGTGTCAGTATAAGGGCTTACTAAAAAGGGTTTTACAGGGACAAGTCTTAAGCACATGGATGTTGATGGTTTCACATGACCACAATACCAAAATGTCAGTAGTCAAAACCAGTGAATTATAGTTCTCCATACCAATTTCAAAATCTAATACGAAACACACCTTTATAAAAAAAAGTTAATTACTAAATAAAAACTTTAAAAAAATCCATCTTTCAGGTTTCTTCTTCCAGAATTTGTTGTTTTATTTTTGTAATGTCTTTTGTATTTAAGTACGGTTAACATATGACACAAGGTCATTTTTATAAATTTTTAAGCTAATATTCAAAGGCACCCACAAATAAAACTCTTTTTTTTTTTTTTTTTTTTTTACTCAAGTCAAAAATTGCTGTTTTTCATCTGGCTGGCTATGTATGCAGTAACCATCATGAGCTTTTATTGCTGCTACCTTTGCTTCTTATGCTACTCAATACTGAATGCTAGTGAAATGTTGGAAGAATTGTTAATCGAGGGTGATTGTGCTGAATTCAGTTATTGTTTTAGGGTCAGAAGTGATTGTTTTAATTCTTCCAAGGTCAATCAGTTATATACTATGGCAAATAGTTTTGGTATGTAGAAAAACAGTATTTTTTCAGGTATTGTGTTTCTTTTGCAGCTAAACCCATTGACATTCTCCAAGAGCTGAGTAACATGGAAACCATTAATGGTGGGGAAGCACTTTTTGAATGCGCCTTGTCACGTCCTGAAACCAAAGACTGCCGGTGGTTGATCGATGGCAAGCCTGTAAAGGAGTCGGCAAACGTAGAGATTGTTTCCTTTGAGAGTGGGCGACGCCATCTTCTGCTCTTAAAGGACTTGCATCCTTGTGAAAACACAAGGGTTACATTCCAAGCTGGCACTTCATCAACCACTGCTCTTCTGTCTGTCAAAGGTATGGCATTTCTCTTTTATTAGCAAAACATTATATAAAGGTTTTATAAACATGTTTTATCAAGTAAAAATGACTCTTGTGGGCCATGACTGTATTTTAAATAAAAATCCACCTTATTTTCTATTTTAAATGTTATAGCTTTGTTTACTATTGTTTTAGTTTCATGCTCTAGTTTCATCATATGTTAAATAAGATGCTAAATGCATAAATGTAAATGCATTTGAATGTTATAAATGTGTTCTGTACAGCTTGGCAACTGGAGGTGGTCAAGCCTTTGGAAGATAAGACCGCCATTGCAGGAGAACAAGTTGAGTTCACGTGTGCTTTAAATGAAGCTGTGCCTGAGAGTGAAGTGACTTGGTATGCAAATGGCGTTGAGCTTCAACATAATGACCAATGGGCCATGAGAGCCAGTGGCTCTTCCTACAGCCTCATTTTGAAGAAAGCCCAGGCTCGACCCACACAGGAAATCACATTTGCAGCTAGGGATGCATTATCCATGGCCAAACTCACCACAATTGGTAAGCGTCATTTTGTGCATCATTCATTACAATTTTCTACTATTACTTGCTGACTAACCTTTTTTAATTTTGTCTGGCTATTTGTAGCTGTGCCTGATCCCCCTGAAGATCCAGAGCTGGTGAGTAAAGGCCCAACGTTCATTACCTTGTCTTGGTTCACCCCTCTCAATGATGGAGGAAGCCCAATCATTGGTTACCGTGTGGAAATGCGTCTAGTGGACAGTGTCCTCTGGCTGCCCTGCCACACAGAACCAGTGTGCAATACTGAATTTCTGGTTGAAAACCTCATACCGGGGGCAGGTTACAGATTCAGAGTGGCAGCCATTAACCGTGCTGGCATTGGAGAGCCTGTCCAGCTGCCTCAAACCGTTACACTTGGTAAGTGGATACTCACTGATTTGAACAATTTATCGAAAGCAAACTTATAGAGTTAATTGTGAGTATATTGTATGTTAATCTAACCCAACTCTCAATGAATCTGTATAGAAGGCTTGCTATTAGCAGTCTGCCCTAGGTCAGGGTTCCTCACTCCTGGTCCTGGAGAGCTACTTTCTTACAGAGTTTAGTTCCAACCGTGCTCCAACACACCTGGTTATAAGTAAATCCAAACACCTTGATTAGTTGTTTCAACTGTGTTTAAATATAGTTGGAACTAAACTCTGCTGGAAAGTGACTCTAGGACCAGGAGTGAAGACCTCTGCACTAGATGCTACAGTATTACACTGTAAAACCTAACAGTCAAATTTATTAAATGAAATTATCTAATTTCACTCAAATATTACTGAAAGTTCATTGCACTCAACAGAAAAAACAGTTATTCAAACTCAAAACTGATTATATTAAAGGGGTTCTATTATGCCTAGGGCTGGGGCGGTATGGATTTTTTCTAACCGCGGTTGAAAAGCAAGATTTTCCCGCGGTATGGCGGTAAACCACTTTAAATACACCCACCCCCAACAGACTTTCGCGCACGCACCAGAAGTCGTTTTTGCTAGACAGACTTTGTTAAATATTGTCACCTACATCCGAAAAAAAAACGAGCACAATTTGAAATAGTCAAATTTTCATCAAGCAGTAATCTGGCATGAACCAATCACTGAATAGATTTCCTTATTTAAGAATATTCTCAGATACATTCGCATTGAATTCATAATTTTCAGAAGAATAGCCTACATTATGATGTTCACATTGGAAATGAAAGATGAACACCTTTTGCAACATGTCTTAGTTACAAATATTATACTCAATATTTATGTTTACATAATATAGTGTTATTTTTTATTTAATCTATGTCGATTATATGAAAAGTAAAATAAATGAACCGAAACTCGGCGTAGGCCTAAATGTGTACTTTTAAACAAAATTCAAAACGAAATGATACAATTTTAGGCTACAGTAGCCTAGTCAGGTAAGGTCAGGTTTGCCGATGTGCGTTATATGCTTTACTTATTTATATTTATCCCTGTGCGCCGATCGGAGACGGAGTTCACTGCTGATATTCTGGGGACACAACATAGCCAATATACTAGGGACTTTAGCCTTTAAATATCTTTGCTGCATTGGATCTTTCTAGAGCAGTCAAGAGCTTTCTAGCCTCGCGGCAGCAGCGCCTTGCATTGCTCATAGACCTTAATACAGTCAGCGCCACGGATGCGGTTTCGAAAATTTATCAAAAAACGTTGGTGCGGGTAGATGGCGGACAGATGATGAGTTTTGTGATGCGGTTGCGGATGAAATAATAATAGCCCATCCGCGCATCTCTAATACGAATGGAATGTTATTATGCGTCATGGAACATTGCGCTCCTCAACTCGCGAAAGGTCGGATTTGCTCCATCTTTTGATGATAAGTTTTGTTTAGAAAACCTTGAATCCATGTAAGACACAATATCATTAAACATAATCCATGTCATTAGAATTAGAATAATTGGAACTGTTAATAGAAAACACAACAACAAATAATAAGAACCTGAAATAAGAACCTGAAAAAACGTGCTGTAGCCCAAGCGAGCCCTTCGTTGTAGTTCTTGAAGAGTGGATTCTGTTAAATAAAATATCTCCCTTTGACGTGGACTTTGAGCTTTGTAACCTTGCAGATCTTTTTTTATGCTAAAACAGCAACATTACACACTAACTAAAGTGAAATAACATAATAGGACCCCTTTATGCAAGACCCCAAACTTAATCAGTTACAGCAGATTTCTAGTTCCCAGTGTGCTTGGCTTCAGACTCAATTTATTAAAATAAATAAAAATGAAATGTTATTTAATGCGTTTTTGCACAATATTAATTTAGGGGGAGACCTGTCATTGTTTGCTGTTGTTATGATGGTATTTAAAAGGGTTTCTGTTATGCCTGCGTTTTGGGAGGTTTTCCATTGTGCTGAAGAGCCTGTGGTTAAACTGAGGTTGGGCCAAAGTATGTAAAGATGTCAAAATCTCTACACTGCTTTGTTTAAAAGAAGTAATTGCACTTGCTGATGCACTGATATTATCTTACTGTACTAGCACATGTTATAGCTAGCTGGTAAATATAAGAGGGTAAAGTTAATTTTTTTAAGTTTCAGCAACATAAAATATTTGAGTGGAATTTAGGAAATATACTTTTAGTGAATTAAAATGAAATAAGCTCACTTAAATTAACTGATGCAATCAAATGGTTTTACAGTTCAGTAGAACACCAAAAACTACTCCAAACAAGTGTATTTTCTATTTTTTGTAAATAATAATCTTAGTTCTTGTTGAGTTTTTGCTGCATTTCTTCAACTGTTCTTTGAATGGACCTTTGGTCTTCAGATGCACCAGTGACCATGACCAAAATGTTAACCAGCTCTAAGCTCCAAAAAGGAAAGATGGTTCGTTTGGAGTGTGAACTTTCTGCAGAAAGTAAATCAGTCACATGGCACAAGGACAACAGAGAGATAGAGGTTGGGGCCAAGTACCAAGTGATAGAAGAGGGCAAGAGCCAAGTTTTGCTCATTAAGGATTTCCAGTCTACAGACCAGGGTGTCTATTGTTGTGTTGCCTCAAATGAGGCAAAGACTTCAGTCAACCTCAACCTCGAAGGTACTTTACTTAGCTTAACCTCGCATCTAACTTGCTCATTTCTTGTGTATGTCTTTGTCTCAACATTTGGAACTTTGCGACTTAATGATTTTCTTCATTACAAGATTACAATGTTCAAATAACTTTTTTCCTCTTCCCGAAGTCTCTTTGGATGGGTTGTTTGTTTTTCATTTTAAATGTAATGTTTTTAGCTCTTACTTTTTGTTTACTTCTCTTTATTGTTTCAGTTTATAATGCTACTTTATTCTTTATTCACACCTTCAGATTACCTGAGTTTTCTTAACCAACTGCTGTTGCAGAGACACATTGTTGATCTATTTAATTAACTTTATGTCTAACATAAAAATGTTACCATATGCATAAGTGCGTCTGATTTATGATGACTCCTTGATTACAGGAGATGGCACAACATTTTTTCAGGATGCAGGCAGCCAGCCCAAATTGCCTCCTGAAGCTGCTTCTGAGGGAGATCTACATGCTTTGTGGGAGGCAGTGGCCAAGAAAAGGAGAATGAGTCGGGAACCCACATTAGATTCAATTTCAGAATTACCAGAAGAAGATGGAAAAGAAAAGGTACAAAGCAAAGAAGAAAAAGTTCTTGAAAAAGAGAAACCTGTTGAGCCAGCTCCCAAAATCACAGTAGAGTCTAATCTCTACACCAGTTCTGATGAGGAATCTCTCAGTGGGACAACAAGCTTGGTGTCTTTCCTCAAGAAAAGCAGCAATTCCTCGATGACTGTGGAAAGTCACAATGAGACCATTGCCTCCAAGAAACTGTATGAGCACTTCCAGATGACTGAGCAATCTGTTACAAAGACATCTGTGGAGCCCCTCATGGAAGCTCAGAAAGGGGATGAGTTGCTAGATGCAGCTGTCAAGATTCAGGCAGCCTTCAAAGGTTATAAAGCCAGAAAGGACATGCGACCAGTCTTCAAAGAAGTATTCAAAGAGCAGACTAAGGAGCCCAATGGGACAATTCATCTTGAGTGCATTGTGGAGGGTAAGCCAGATAAAGTTCGCTGGCTAAAGGATGGTGAACCCTTAATAGATGGGAAGCACCACCATATTGATATCTATAATGATGGTACCTGCTCTCTAGTAGTGACAGCTGCCACAACCAAAGACACAGGTGTATATACTTGTGAAGTCACCAATAAGTTTGGCATTTCCACCCATAGTGGTAAAGTCACCATAGGGTCAATGCGGGAATCTTCTGGGCGACGACCCCTCACTCTGGGCTACAGTGCAGATAGTGAAGCTGAGAGCTCCTCGGGGAGTGAGATGGATGAGACTTTACGTCAGGCAAGTAAACGATTGCGGCGACTTCTTCGTACTCGCCTTCCTCCGGATGTGGAGGAGGAAACTTTTTTGAGTGCGGATGAAGGAGATTTACCGCCACCGGATCTACAGTCTTACCGGGAAGACGATCAGTATATCTACATCCGCTTTGATAACCGTGCAGAAGCTCAAGTGGCTTCCCAGCGCTTCCAGGAAATGTTTACTTATCAAGGAGTGCCCATCGAAACGATCATCATAGCAGCAGCAGGTTCTAAGGTAGAACTGCGTATCACAAAGATGGGCCTCTCCCAAGATGGCTCCCAAACCCCAACTCAGGACCGACCGATGCCTGCTTTCATGTCAGGAACCCCTGGTATGACACCTCTTCCATCTGGTTTTACCGTTTTTACTAGTTGTTTGGTTCTTCATTAAGTTGCATGGTTCAGTGCTGGATTATGTTTGTCATTATAGGGCAGCACTTTTGATATTTACAAAAATGTTGTGACTTGCTTGTTTTTTGGGATCTTAAAGTGATGGCATGTCATGTTTTTCGCCTGGTTCAGCATTGCTCCTCAAAAGTATTGCTATGTACTGTTCATTTCGGTTTTGTTTGCTCTTCATCGTTATCTTAATCACCTACCAACCTCCCAGCGGCCCCCGTCTTCCTGACGGAGCTTCGTAGCCAGGATGTTCCTGATGGATTTCCAGTCAGTTTTGACTGTGTAATTGTTGGCAAACACCCTCACACTGTGCGGTGGTTCAAGGATGGAAAGCTGTTGGAGGAAAACGACCACTACATGATCAATGAAGACCAGGAAGGTCATCACCAGCTGATCATCACAGCTGTGCTTCCCACAGATATGGGCGTATATCGATGCATGGCTGAAAATGACAGTGGCATCGCCTCCAGCAAGGCTGAGCTGAGAGTGGACAGTGAGTACGCTGTTAAAAGAAAGTGTCAAATCAAAACTCACAAATATAGACAAGAAAGCAATGTAATCCCCTATTAAAGCATTTTTACAAAGATGGCACTTTCTTTTACCGGTGCATCTGTGAAGAGTAAGATTGAAATGCATGCGTTTTGTAAGAATAATTGTTTGTCTGTAGATGTCCCCAAAATGCACCTACATTTTCAGATGAAGGCTCTTATTGCTCTTTATTCTTTCTAAATAAATCATTGATTCAGTTTTGTGTATCTTTGAAGTGTCTTGCAGCTCAGATTATGACACAGCAGCTGATGCCACAGAGACGTCTTCCTATGTTAGTGCTAAAGGCTATGTGTCTAGGTGAGATGTAATCATTTAGTGATTTTAATGACGCATGTCAACAATATTACAAGTACACCATACATTTTGCAGAGATCCAGCCAAAACAAGTCTCTGATTCGCATTTTATGCTAGTTTTACATGGGCTTCTGCTTTTGTTTGGTTTGCTCTCTTAGCTCGGAGCACAGGGACACAGAGGCTTTTGAGTCAGTGGCAGAGGACGAGCAGCTTCCTCAGGTTTTGGATGAGTTACATGATTTATTCCTCAGTCCTGGAGCACCCATTGCCAAAATGAGTGTTAGGGTCAAAGGTCAGTTATGTTTTTTTCATGGATGCAAATTGTTTTGTTTCAGATTCTATTTTATCTGTATTTTGTTTATTTATGCACTGTTTATTCCAAGTGTTCCCTTTTTTACATCTGCACCTGTTGTATCTGCTATTCAACTCCAGCCGCTCTGAGCATAATGACTTTAATATCCTACATCCTTTTTTCTGTCCATCCTATTTTTAATTACCTAGTTTATATTCTGAATACACATTCACAAAGCTTTGCATCAAAGACGACTTTAATTTTCAGCTGTTACACTGCAGAAGTAAAATGGGTTGCAAACACAATTTCATGTTCAACCCCATTCTGCAGGATTTCCCACACCAAGAGTTTACTGGTTCAAAGATGGCACCCCACTTCAAGCCTCCAGCAGAATTGTATTGTCAACGGAGCGAGATCAGCACAGTCTTGAGATTTTGGATGTTAAGCGGGAAGACACCGGAGAATACTCAGCATACATTAGCAATATAGCTGGATCTGCCTACTCTTCAGCACGACTGAATGTACTGGGTAAATGTTCCTTTTAAGCCTTTTTATGTGTCACTTCCATGGGGTCTTTGACAGAAATTGGGAGCATGGTGAAATTATATTATAAATGATAATTATAGTGATTTATTTTCACATAAAATGTGTTTTTATTATAATGTGTTAAATAAATGCTAAAAGGTTTCTTTGTTTGTTTGTTTACGTGATTTCCATTTGTTAGCTCCTGGTGAGCGCCCAGCATCTGAAAAGGGACGAATGAGAGGTAAACATGTGCAATGTCACATATTCATGCACACAGCACATGTGAATCGTTGTTCCACATGGTATGAACAGATACAAATGCATTTTGAAATTTGCAGTAATAAGAAAGATTAAGCATGCATATCATTTGCTGTGCCACTTGTATTTTTCCACAAATAGATTCAAAGGTGCCACTTGTGCCACCACGCTTCCTGGAAAGGTTCAGCAACAAGAAGGTGAAACAGGGAGCAAGTATAACGCTGTCAGTCAAAGTGGAAGGTATGGCGTGTTACCACAATAAATTAAATATTTTTACATGCAATTTTGAGAAATACAGAAAAGCATTAAAGGTGCCATATGTAAAAATTGAGGTAAAAATATCCAAAAAAATGAGCTACACGTATCAAAAGAATGAGAAGAAATAAGTGCAATGATGTCATTAAAAAAATGACAAGTTATAGTGCTGCCGAGATATAAACCTGAATTAGCATGCTAAATTACTAGCCCCGGCCCGTGTCTAATACCAGTTTCGGCCATGGGAGGCGGTATGCGGGCAACATACATAACCACCAGCCAAACTGCAACACACGAATAACTCGCACGGCTTGTATCTCTTTAATCTCTAAAAATCTCCAAATGCTCCACGTGAAACTGCGGTCTTACTATAGTGTCAATTGATTTGATTAATATGCGCGAGGGAGAGAGAGCAGGACCGCGCTCGTGTTGTTTGTAGACGTGAGAGTGCGCGCGCGCGGCCGAGCTCTCTCTCTCTCTCTCTCTGCTCGTAATGCGCCCTGTCAAGCGCAGCGGCAGCAGTCATTCTATTCTACATCCCTCACCGATCAAACTAGGCTTTGGCGGGACAAAGCGGACTATTTGACGGTTTTAGAAAATTAACAACCTGAAACTAAAAAACAGACTAGAGTAGGCCAACTTTCTGGAGGTATACTGCCCCCATCTGGTATGGATTATGTGGAGTATGAATAGATTTTTTGACATAAGGCACCTTTAAGCACTAAGTCACTGTCTTCCGAAGGTTCCCCAACCCCATCTGTGAACTGGTTAAAGGAAGTGTCAGATAAGGATGTTTTGTGGATCAAGGCAGACACACCAGGTTACAAGGTGGCCAGCTCTGGCCGTCAGCATAGTCTAATCCTTATGGAAGTGGAAAAAAATCATGGTGGCATGTACACTTGCATTGCCACCAACCGTGCTGGACAGTCGGTTAACACAGCTCGCCTGGATGTGGAGACAGGTCAGGAACTCATGGTTTAGTTATTGACCATAGTGATGTCAGGATCACATGACATTTTTTTTCTTTTTTTTTTTTAATAATATAATTTTATACCAAGAATATTTCTGGTATAGGCTATCTACTTATTTGACTTTATTGCTCGTTAAATAGAATTTATTAATAAATAACCTGGTCTTTTAATCATCATGCTTATAATTTTCTATCCAATAGCACCAGAGCAAAAGAGCAAAGTGGGGCCAGAGTAAGTTTAAATACAAAAGCTTACAGCTAACAATTAAATTATTTTAATCATGTAAACATTGTACAATTTTACATATTTGGATGCTAATGTTTAATTATAATATTTTTTTCTCCAGGGTTCTGGGAATTACTATTAGCCCACCAGAGGAAGTGGCCAAAGGTGAATATTTGATAGATGATGTTCTTTTTAAGTTTTTATTTCAATTTATTTTTTAAATAAAGATTATAGATTATATCAGATAAGGTGACTGCCATCAGGTAGTTCTGATGTAATTTGCTACAATATAAGTGATTATTGTGATAACATCTTAGGAGAGATCAAACTACCTTACATGGGTGAAGTGGGTTCAGAGGAATTCTTACAAAAACTCACAACCCAAATCACAGAAATGGTATCTGCCAAGTTCACCCAAGGTAAGAGAAAACAATAATTTTCAGTCAATAATATTGAGCTAATATTTTGTAACCTGCACTGCCACAGTATTACAGTGAATTACAATTTGTACAAATGTGTGTACTATTTGTACAGTACTTTTTTTTATTTGAAGTATCATTCTTGATGTCATAGTTATACTAGTGCAAAATAACAATTTATTGTTTTAATGTAGTCTTTCTCGACAGATGCATCCTAAAATTCACTCAAAACAGTATGCGCTGTTTTTGAATGAGCTTTGCGTGTGCCCAAATGCTTTGAATTCATCTCACAGGATGTACGGAGTACTGAAATGGAGTACACCTGTTTTTATATTCACTTTTTAAATCATTAATTATACTCAGGAATTTTTTGTGAGCATATTTTCCTGGACTTCCCTTCCCTTATATTATATATTCCCAATTCCTATGCAGTTTACTGACAAAATATAAAAACTGGATCCCCCCGATTCACTGACTCCATTCTTTTGTCTATCAAACTATCCATCCATCCTCTCATCCCTCTATTCACTCACATTCTCATTGAAGCATTGATTTGTTCAGACAGCTTACAGAACCATCAAGTGCTCCAGTGGATGAAATCTTGGCCCAAAGTAACCAGTATGTATCTGCAGAACCTCCAGTGTATTACACCAGAACTTTGACTTTTTCTCCATGAGGCTATGCTGTTGTTAATCACGTTGCTTGTCTATTTCTTTGGTTCTCAACATTGAAAAAAGAAAGAAAGAAAACCCTAAATTTAAGATATTAAAATGTTAATTACAAAATGCTTTAAGTATGGCCAAGTGGTAATAAAGTCATGGTTCTTTAAAATCAGGGCCATTTTGTCACAATTCAGAATAGACTGGACATTTTGAAATTCAGTGTCTCATTTTTACACTTTCAAGGTGTCTCTGTTTCAGTAGGCTATACACAGAGAAAATGGATGAACGCTCGCTGCCATATTCATTTTAGATACATTAATGTTGTGTGGGCACAATTTTGTTTTTACATAAGCATGATAGTGCATGTTAAATCACAGGAGAAACATGGTTTACAGCATATTATATCAGGAGTCATAGATGATTAAAAAAAACAACTGATGTGATAATGGACCTAACAGGTGAGCTCACATGATAATTTAAAAATCCTCTTTTTCTGTCACTGTTGTTATTGGCATCGTTTCCCTGTTTCTACAACAACAACAAAAATGCTACACTACATAAAGCTTGTCTGAATATTCTCGAATATGCTCAAATTGAGCAATGGAAGAATTTGACTGGGTACACTTAGTTTGTAAAATAACACACAATTATGTTTTGTACAGTAGATTTAAATCTAGTGGATCCCAAACTTTTTAAACCACCAATATCTTCTTTAGCCTACTGACACCCACCAGCCTGAGACACGATCACAATGAGACACAATGTTCACTATTATAAGAGAAGATAGGCTACTTACGAATTTGAATTAGGCTAGTGAGAACAATTCTGCTTACCTTATCTTTATGTCAGCGATACTGGACAGTTTTCCTCATAAATCGTTCTCAGCATCCATTTTCGCGATATTATTTCCATATTACCACTGTTGATCTCTTCGGGCAGTATAACTTTTTTGTCTGTTTTAGCTAGAATTTCATATCGGGGGTCAGTAGCGGTGTTAACCATCGTTCGCGGTATTTTAAAAAACGGCGGCAATATTTCACAGTAGAAGAACTCGTCATCGCTATTTCGTTAGATTAAATGTAAACAGGCGGTTGCTTCGACGCCAGTAATGTTAATATTTGTGCGGTAATAAAACACTGACGTCTCACATCAGCTATCAAATAGGCTACCCTATGTGAATAATGAAACGATATGCTGCCCCCTTATGTGCTCAATCCTGGTCCTGGGGACCCACAGCTCTGCACAGTTTGTATGTCTCCCTCATTTAACACACCTGATTCAGATCATCAGCTCGTTAGGAAAGAGCTCTATGAACTGAACTGTCTGTGTCAGATAAAGGAGACATATAAAATGTGCAGAGCTGTGGGTCCCCAGGACCAGGATTGAGAACCACTGTGGCTACCACGCAAACTCCATTGTTTATTTGATGTTATATATATATATATATATATATATATATATATATGTGTGTGTATATATATAATACAATCTTGATATATATATAGCCTATATCAAGTTTGTATTTTAGAAACCATTGAAATTCTGAAGTAGGCCCTACATATGTTAAAGATGTGCACGTGTTTGTGTGTGTGTGTGTGTGGGCCCTGGTAAACCCTACGGGGGAAAAAATCTATAATATATATATATTAGTAATATTGAATTCATAATATTATTCAAATTTCATGTCCAAATTAATATTATTAAATTACATGCTGAGTCTGCTGATTTTTAATTGAATTCCATAACCTGAACAAATGTTTTGTAGTTCACATGTGATGCTAAAGCCCATGCTGTCAGAGCTGATACCTAATAACATTATCTCTTTCTTCTTCTAACCATTTTGTCACTGTCTGTTTCAAGCTTCATTACGTGTCCCGGGAGCTGACAGTGATGATGAAACAAAAACACCATCACCATCTCCATATCACGGCCGATCACGCCCTACATCTCTCATCGCAGACTCATCGTCTGAATCGGATGAAGGAGATGCCAGGGGAGAGGTATCACAAACATCACACTCTTGATGTCATCAACAATTTTATTATTATTATTATTATTATTATATGTCAGACCTGTTGCATTCTGTTAAAATAAGATTTTTTAACACATTTATTTACCATTTATTGTAAAAGGGAAAAAAAATGATGTTCGAATAATAGTTTTGTAGTTCATATTATTTATTATGTGAGTTAAGCATCTCGTTGACTCTTTAGTTCACAAAAGGATATTTAAAAACAGAATCCGGAGCATTCTCATGTTTTTAAAGTGAAGACAGCACTACACATTTCCTAAATGTACTGTTATCTCAATACATCTGTGCAGATGTTTGATATCTACGTGGTGACAGCTGATTACAACCCCATGGGTATCAGTAAAGATACCATCGCTCTGAAAGAGGGCCAGTATGTGGAGGTTCTGGACTCTGCCCACCCACTTAAATGGCTGGTCCGTACCAAGCCTACCAAATCCAACCCGTCTCGCCAGGGATGGGTCTCACCTGCGTATCTTGACAAAAGACTGAAGGTCTGTTTAGAATATTTTTTTAAAATTATATATATATATTGTATTTGCAACTGGTGACATAAACTTAAATTAGGGTCATTCATAATCGACTAGTGAGTTTAAAATTTGACACTAGAGTTAAAAATGCACATAATGTGATGACACTAGGGTTAAAAATGCACATAATGTAATGACAAGTGCAGTGTATCTTCATAATTTCTTACTAATGATGGATTGGTTGTGTTGTAGCTGTCTGCAGATGTAGCAGACCTCCCAGAGACCACCAAAGAGGAAGTCACCGAGACAGAGTACAAGAAGAAACTCTGGTAAAATTTAGACACATAAAATGTGCATTTTATTCTGTACTAGAACTTTGCTCATTCTACCTCCGTTTCACTTGTATCTAGTCAACTTGTTCAGGAGCTGATCAACACAGAGACTGAGTTTCTGAAGGAGATTGAGTTTTTCACATCACACCATCTGAAGCGCGTGGATGAGGAGAGCACACCACCTGATATCGCCAGCCAGAAGGAAACCATCTTCCGTAATATCAGTGATTTGAAATCCTTCCACAGCAGGTATAAAGTTCAGACAATCAAATATTATTGTTAATTCCATGGTTAACTCTATCCCCCAGTTTCACAGACAAGGCTTAAGATAGACCCAGACTAACATGCATGTTTGAGCTGTTTTAACTGAAAGCACCTTGCACTGACATATCTTAAAATGTGTCTCAAGATGCACACCAGAAATGTTTTTTTTCTAAGGCACGTTTATAAAAGCTACTTAAATGTCCTAATTTAACTAAGGTCTAATCCTGGCTTAATCTAAGCCCTGTCTGTGAAACCAGGCCTATATCTAAACTTTAGTGTGTAAAGAACTATTTTCTTAATTTATATTCTAGTCTTGTCCTACAGATGTGACAATAGGAAAAAAGCTTGATGAAGACTTGAATGTTGTCTGTTTTCCAGCTCTTTGCTGCCCGGTCTGCGTGATTGTGACACGGATGATGACATTGCCATGCATTTCTTAAGAAACTCTGAAGGTTTTGAGAAATATCTACAGTACCTCATTGGACAGTCACAGGCTGAGTCCGCCATCAGTGAGAAAGAAGTGCACCAATATTTCAAGGTGGGTTTACAAAAATACTGACAAGTATAGTGATGTATTTCTAGGGGCATGGAAACTTTTTTCTTTGTCCGAAAAACTAAAATAATTTGGTATTCAGAAGACGCAGAGCATAACATGTTCTATATCTTTCTTTCATTAGAATTATACAGTCTCAGAGTTGGCAAATGTCGACCCCTCAGAGTGCCCAGTGCTCAGTATCAATGCTTATCTTCAGAGACCACCAGAGAGAATTCTTAAGTACAGGGCTTTCCTGAAGGTAATAAAAACTTGAATACCACAATACTGCGTTTCTGTTTGAAACGCCAATTTCCACTTTCCACTTGCAAAAGGCTGAATAACTATCTAAAAATGCATTTAAGAATATTTACGTATTCTGTGATGCATAATAATTGAAAGTGAGCATCCCTTTCCAATTTCCCGATTTCATTATAGGAATTGATCCGGAACAAAGCAAAGAACGGTCAGAACTGCTGTTTGCTGGAGCAGGCCTATGCAATGGTGTCATCCCTCTCCCAGCGCTCAGAGAACACACATCATGTATCTCTCATAGAAAACTACCCCGCTAATCTGGAGGCGTTGGGAGAACCTATTAGACAGGTATGGTCTCTAATCTCAAATGTCACACATTAACGTACAGGATACTTGCTTTTTGATAAAGTGCTCTCATATTGGCTATTTCACTTTCTTGTAGTTAAATTTAACAACTTGCTTGTTGTGAAGTTCTGGATTTTTCTTTGTTTTACAGGGGCCCTTCACTGTTTGGGAAGGAGCTCCTGGAGTTCGATCATCTTCCAGAGGTCACCACCGCCATGTTTTCCTCTTCAAAAACCATGTGGTCATCTGCAAGCAGAAGAGAGACACAAATATGGACACCCAAACATATGTGTTTAAGAATATGATGAAGGTTAGAGCTTCTCAAATGCTTTTTAAATTACTGTAATTAAGTGACACACATACATTGCCTGGCTAGAAAAAAAGTTGCTGTTTGGATTTAAATAGACAAATGCTTAAGAGTCAATGATTGGATCATTATTGCAGTGAAAGTGAGTCATTGAAAGTCTTTGGGATGTGCTGGTGGAGACTTTACAGAGTGCTGGACTCTTGCATTGTCAAAACAAGATCTTGACCAAAAATTGATGCATCTGATGAATCTTGACATTGTCATCCTGGAATATGGCCATGATGTGTTTTCCTACATGGTTGTTTAAGAAATGAAAAACTAAACTCTCCATCGGTTAGGGTTAAAATAACTGTTCCCAAACATATAACATGATAGAAACATAATAATCACTGCAATAATGATCCAATCATAGACTCTTTAGCATTTGCATTTGGGCAGTGTATTTTACACAACATTTACTAAAATTCACAAAGCCAAGCACCAATGGCGATAATTCAAAATGGCCCAATATTGGCTAAATGTCTTTATGGATTTCGTAATTACTGGTTTTGCCTCATAACGTCACTCATAAAATAATATTGGTTGTTTTGCTTTAGCTCACAAACATTGATGTGAACGACACTGTGGAGGGTGATGAGAGAGCATTTGAGATCTGGCATGAGCGTGAGGACTCTGTGAGAAAATACACTCTGCAGGCACGGACTGTCATCATCAAGAACTCATGGCTCCGTGACCTCCGTGACCTTCAGCAGCGGTATAGCATGCCAGCGTGGAGTAAGTCGTCAACGTTAGCATTAGCACCTAGTTTCCTAGTTTTTGGTTTCTCCATTGGCCAAAAAAAGTTTGATTCTTACGCGTTTTGTTCGTCATGATAATCTTCACAAATGAACAAAACTTTTACATTTTGAAGCTTAAATACAATTGCCAAAAAGCTAAAGTTAGGCTACAAACGAACAACACCATGTCAACACCCTTTCAACAACTCTTTTAATTATATTTAATATAATAAAAATATATTTATATTTAATTAATATTTAAAATCTACAAGTTGGAATGTTTGAGTTAGAATAGTTTGCAAGAGCGCAATTATAAACACAATGAGGCTGTAAGAGCGAACTAGTGAGTAATGAGTTTACCCGTTCGCCATAATGGTGTTCAATTTCCTCGATTACCTCTGTAGTCCCATTTGGCCATATGTTAGCAACTGCCTTTTTCAAGACCCATAAAAACTGTACAAAAAAATCACAAGGGGGTATTACTGATTTATTTGGGGTATTAATGATGTAAAAAAAAAACATGAAAATATCTTGAGCTTGTGTTCACCACAGACCTTATTTTAGGCATTTAACAACAACAAAAAACATATTCAAACAATTAAAATAAATGCTAAAATGCTAACTGTTTCCAGGTTATGTCTACAAAAATGTCATCCCTGCAGCACTTTATTGACATGGCAAAACACACTCCACTTATAAAACATCATCATCTATTAAGTGCGGTCATGTTCTTAAATGCTACAATAATAATAAACCCTAGTCCTAACATTTTGCATTTTACTTTTATTACAGGCCTTCCAGATTTCGACTCAGTGTTGACAGACTTAACAGCAGAGCTTGGACAGACAGTAAAGCTCGCCTGCAAGGTCACTGGTGCCCCAAAACCACAGGTCACCTGGTACAAAGGTAAGGAACCAAATCTTGGGTGTTTCCCCTCTTGATGTCTTCTAAGAAGTAAAGTAATTCATCCATCTGACTCTCACAAACAGACGGGCGAGCTGTGGAAGCGGATCCTCATCATATCATCATTGAGGACCCAGACGGCTCTTGCACACTCATATTGGACAACATGACGGCAGACGACTCTGGCCAGTACATGTGCTTCGCCACCAGCTCTGCGGGCAACGCCAGCACACTAGGCAAAATCACAGTCCAGGGTGAGTGATGGACGAGAGCAAATTGAGAGCAACCTGATGTGGCTAACTTAGTAAAGCTGGATTCAAAATCTGTGAAAAGATTCATTTAAATTTGTGTTGTTTTTTATTTCATATCTTCCAGTACCTCCACATTTTGTGAATAAGATCCGGAACGCCACACTCTTTCCAGGAGAAGATGCTCAGTTCACCTGCACCATTCAGAGTGCACCAAGTCCCAAGATAAGGTAGTGACTCCGTTAAACTAATATTTACACTGACATTCAAATATTAAATGTCATTAAAGACATTTATAATGTTACAAAAAATTATATTTCAAATAAATAGTTTTTTTGAACTTACTATTTATCAAAGAATTCTGGGACAAAAATTTATCTCCGTTTCAACAAAAATATGAAGCAGCACAACTGTTTTCAACATTGATAACAATAACATGTTTCTTGAGCAGCAAATCAGCATATTAGAATGATTTCTGAAGGATCATGTGACACTGAAGACTGGAGTAATGATGCTGAAAATTCAGCTTTGCATCACAGGAATGAATTACATTTTAAAATATATTCAAATAGAGTTATTTTACCAATGCCAAATTTTTGAACGATAGTATATATTATACAATGTTTAAATAATGAGCCAAAATAACTGGGTGATTCATGTCATAAAATTCCAATCAAGGCATTCCATAAATTACTAAACCCAACAATGTCATCCATTTCACTGGCAAAATGTGTTGGGTTAGTGTTAAGCTATGGCATTTCCCTGCACAGATGGTTTAAGGATGGTAAACTACTAACAGACCTGGAGAAGTTTCAGACATACAGTGAATCACGCAGTGGAGTGTTGGTTCTAGTTATCAAGAACCCTGGAGAAAGAGACCTCGGACACTATGAGTGTGAGGTATGGACATCCTTACTTTAGTTTTCAGTTCTTACTTTACCCCAACCATGAGGAATCAAGCCAATGATCATCTTATTATTCATTTGCAGCTGTCAAACCGTCTGGGTAGTGCCAGGTGTGCGGCACAGCTGATCACTCCTGCTGTGGCAAAGGCTGGAGAACGTAGAGCAGATCAGGCCATCACTATAGAAGGTAAGACACATCTGTCAACACACATATGCCACCTAATTAAAAAAACATAAAAGAATGACAGCCTTTCCCATCTGTTATGATTTCACTTACTAAAAACTTAAAAGGGATTAAAAAACATGTATGTTCACATTCTTATTCAATATTTAATGGTTTTGGGGCTACTATGAAAGATAGTTTCATGGTTCCAGAAAATAAGAAAAGTACATGATGTAATACAAATGTACCTATATTTAGAAATCTGAAAATGTATTTTTCATATTTCAGCATCATCTTTGTACCTCTTTGACAAGCAGTGAATTAACTGAAATTTAATAACTAAAATAAATGTGATGTTTGTTTGATTATGTAAATCCTTTAATATCATTTTTTATGTTCTTTTTCAACTAGTAACGGAACAAGAGACGAAAATACCGAAGAAAACCATAATTATGTAAGTCTCAAACATGCACCTAAACACAAACTGCCATTCAAAAGTTTGGGGTCTGTATCTGTAAGAATTAAAAATCAAATCAATCAATCAAATAATCCTGAAAAAAAATTCTTAAACACCAAATCATCATATTAGAATGATTTCTGAAGGATCATGTGACACTGACGACTGGGGTAATGATGCTGAAAATTAAGCTTTGATCACAGCAAAAAATTACATTTCAAAATATGTTAAAATAGTTTATCTTAATATAATATAATACAATTCTTCAAAATGTATTATACAAGTATTGATAAGTGTAAACTGGCCTTACATATCAGTTTGTAAATTTGATGGCAGATTTAGACTACTGCTATGCATTCTGTTTATGTCTACTGTGTGCTATCATGAATCATACTCGCAAATGTGATTTTTTCCACTTTAAGCGAGGAGACAATCACCACAGTGGTGAAGAACACTCGTATGAAACGCCACGCGTCCCCAAGACCATCACCCATGGGAGCTTACCGCTCAGAGACGTCCACTCCCGAACCGCCCAGACAGAGACGAACCCAGGCCAGGAAGACTGTCCCGACACTGTACGTTCAAGATCCAGAGGGTGCCACGGCCAGGAACCCAAGATGGGTGGAAGTCGAGGAAATAATCGAGTATAAAGTGAACAAATCACCCAAGTTACCAAGGAGAAGGGGCGTTTCCCCCGGCAAGTTGTCATCACCTGGCAATCCAAACACTAATAACTCCAACAACAAGTTAGTCGAGGAGACAATGGGTGCCGAAATGCTTCTACAAGGATCTTCTGGTACTGATGAAGAGGAAACTGTGCAGAATGTGTCTGAGGTTGACAATGTGACAATATACCCAACCGTTACAGGAGATATTAGTGACCCATGTGTCTTGTTTGACTCTGATGACGATGAGGAGGGAACTGTTGTCCTGGAGCCCGAAGACGACGAACTTGGTGCCCGAGACTGCAAAATACTGACTGATGGGAATCGAGTTCTTGCTCTTGAAGACCTCGAGGACTACGTCCCTCAGGAAGGTGAGACTTTCGGCACCCGTACAGACCATCACGTCCCTGTTGAGAAGCCAAGTGAGATCTCGGTGTTGCAGAGAGAAATAAACGAGCCTGTCATTGGAAAACCCATTCTGCTGCACGTGGGACGTCCAGTGGCACCCGCAAAGCCTCGCATGGGTTTCTTCGGATCCTTCAAGGAACATATTTCCAGCATGTTTACTCCAGGTTCCTCAGTGAGCAGCATCTCTCGGTCAAGGCGAGAGAAGACCATACCTATTCATGTGACTGAAGAACCTTCATCCAACTGTTCACCGCATGCCATTAGCTTTGCGAGGATTGATGTCCAGCCGACGTACTGCTCCGAGGTCCAGAGAGGAAAGGAGGGAGGTCTGCAGAGCTTCAAAACGCAAGTGTCCGCACAAACCTGCAGCTACACACCAACCGGACAGGTCACTCTTCAGATCAGCAAGAAGAAGCCATTTGAAAAGCAGTAATCAAGAGGAATACAATCTTCAAAGCTTAAAATCAGGACATACAGTAGCCCGAGTCTTAAATGGGAACACTTCTGTAAAATCTTGCAATCTAATTCAATCGCAAAGCTTCTGGATCATTCCATGTTGAGGCGACACTTTTTGCATAGGATTCACTTGCCAAACTCGATGCCTTTATATCCTACCTAATGAAGACTTTCTAATTACTTGAGTTCCTGTAAGCGTGAAATCAAATGTACAGCTGCGCTTGGGAACGGCAAGTTCAACATGAATGTGCAAATATGGACAGTACAGCTGTCTTTCTGTCTAAAGGACATACTAAGAAATACACGTCTATGTCAAGAAATCCAAATTAAATTTCTTTGGAATCCAACAATAAGATTGTGGTTTATCTGAATGTCATTTATGTGCTGTATGGAATTAATGTACCTCAGCAATACATCTATACACTGGCCAAAACAAAAAAAAGTTTCTGTTTGGATTTAAATAGGCAAATGCTTAAGAGTCTATGATCATTATTGCAGTGATTTTTATGTTATATGTTTAGGAACAGTTCTTTTAACCCTAACCGATGGAATGTGTAGATTATCATTTCTTTAACAACCATGTAGGAAAACACATCATGGCCATATTCCAGGATGACAATGTCAAGATTCATCAGGCTCAAATTGTGAAAGAATGGTTTGGAGGACCATGAAGAATCATTTCCACACATGAATTGGCTCCTCTGAGTCCAGACTCCAGACCTTAAATTCATTGAAAGTCTTTGGGATGTGCTGGTGGAGACTTTACAGAGTAATGGACTCTTGCATTGTCAATACAAGATCTTGAGCAAAAATGTATGCACCTCTTGATAGAAAACTTAACATTTATTTCCATTAAGAGGTGCATCCATTTTTGATGAATCTTTACATTGTCATCCTGGAATATGTCCATGATGTGTTTTCCTTTTTTAGGAAAACGGTTCCCAAACATATAACATGATAGAAACATAATAATCACTGCAATACTGATCCAGTCATAGACTCTTAGACATTTGCCTATTTAAATCCAAACAAAATGACTTTTTTTGGCCGGGCAGTGTACTAAGAAATACTATGTCAAGAAATCCAAATTAAACTTCTTTGGATTCCAACAATACAATTGTGGTTTATCTGAATGTCATGTATGTGCTGTATGTACCTCAGCATTGTATACACACATATACAGTATAAAATATTTGAGTTTTTCAACATCTAAAAATCCAGATCAACTTTTTGTCAAGTTGATTGCACTAGTTGTAATTTGGTGTAATACACTGTGGCTTGTTGAATCGGAAGTCTATGTTAATGTATCGAAAACTTTGGATATGTCATCTTACAATGAAGACTATTCAATGTGGTCAGCATTTTAGTGTTGAAATGTGAATGTATGGGGTTTTTGTAGACGGACAAAAGAATAGTGGTGGGAGATCTTAAGACTTTAGAAACATAACAAACACAAAATCTATTTAATGACTTTAGAAGATTTATTTTAAAAAGTATTTCTTGTGCAACATGACTTTAAGCACATAGTATTTACAGATTTAAAAAGTTTTGAGTTTTACTGGAGTAATACTAATATATATATATATATATATATACACATATATATATATACATATATAAATATTAAATGTGTTTGAACTTAAAATTTTATCAACCAAAATTTGCATGTGTAACATTTGTGTTGTTTTGGTGGATCACATTGTTTGAAAGGTTTTGGTAAAAGCAAAATAAATTAGGAATGCCAAGGTGTTCAGCTGATAAAAGAAAAAAAAAAACTTGAATAAATATAAATAAAAATGTACATCTTGAAGTTCTGATGTTGTTGCTTTAAAAAATAAAGAGTATATTTGGATGTGTATTATAAACTATCACATGATATTGATATTAAAGAAATACAAGTAAAAAAAACTTTCAGTTTACTATTTACTGTCTATATTGTGTATGGTGAAAATCGTCGGACACGCACAGTTGCTTTCAATATTGCACTCTCATTTATTCATTTCACTCTAGACATGCTTACCTATGTGTGTAAGTACACATCTTCACTGTATACATACTAAAGTATGTATACACCAACACACACATAATTAAACATGTAGAATTGTACATATATATTTATATAGACGTATAAATTTACATGTACGCACATTTATAAAAGAGTGCACACAATGCACTCTTGCACACACACGCGCACACACTCATACACAAATGTCATGCGTCTGTGGCTCAATGTTTGTCTCCTGTACGTGAACACGCACGCACTCACAGACACAAACGTGTGTGTATATATCAGACATACTTTCATATCCAAAAAAGGTTCCTTTGAAAACAACACCAGGTTGTGATTTTGGACACTTTTTTTCTTCAATTTTTCTGTTTTTAAAGCTGAGAATTAAAATGAAATGGAAAACAAAAAAAAAGAGAGAAGAAAGGCATGGTGCCGTTTCGTCCGATCATAACCGCAGATAAGGGGGTCAATTTGCATAATGTATACAGGTTAAGATTTTCTTTCCTATATTTTTTTTTTTTTTTAATAAAGAACTTTTTCTCTTTTTATATAAACAAAGCAGATAAACAAAAACGAGAAAAAAAAGAAAAGAAACTAAACTCTACAGAGTAGGTCCCCATCCACAGTCCCTTCTGCCGACAGGGGTGACATCAAGCTGTACAGCGCAGTCAAAAACATATGTATCAGCTTCATTTACAGGTACAGCCATAATCAAGGCACAAAGATCTACAAGTAGATTTTTTACTCTCTTTCAATAAAGTTGTACAAAATAATATAACATTTTATAGTCTGTACAGGAAAGGAAAGGAGAAAAAAAATAATAATAATAATTCAACCTTGCACAGTCTGTACAAGATAAGAAAGTAAAACAATAAGAAATGGGGTGTTTCTTTTCACGGATGTTTTTGCCATCATGTTCTCAAGAGCAAACTGAGGCTTCAGCAATGTTCCCGGAGCCCCTCCTCCTCATTTCAAATGCCCCGCCTCCTTCCGATGAAAGGGGGCGTGGTCATTCCCACCATCCTCTGACCTGTACGCAAGCCTTGAGTGGGACAGAAATTCATGATGTGATGCTACATTGTGTGTCCATCTTCGTAAAGAAAAACGTCAGTCAAAACCGGATGGAAAAGTGCATTACTTCACTTCGTTTTCCCAGTGTTCGACAACCCCTAGCCCCCCATCCCGTCCCCCGCCTCTGTCCGTGGGCGATCTTCAGTGTTCGGAAACAGAAAGAGCAGCAGAGAGCCCTATAGGTCAGAAGATCAAGGTTCGGGGTGCGAGACTAGGACTCCTGGAGGTCACAAGGTGATGCGATCTTTATAATCTGGCAGGAGCCAGAAAATATACACAACGATATAATTTTTTTGTTTGAATTAAAAAAAAAGGAGGTAGCCAGAGGCTTCATGGAATGGCAAAAATAAAGGCAATGAAAATAAAACCATGGGGGAAAACCCAGTGACCCTCTCCGTCTTCCACGCCACTGATCGACCGCCCGCCCCGAATCATGAGTTAAAATCAAACGAGTAAAAACCGAAGTGTGGTGTGCCAAACGTCAGTAGTATTCTTTGTCTGCGGAGTTTGGAGACACGTTGGTAAAGAGCACAGGGTCCCGGCGATCACAAGAGCTCGTACTGCCGCAGGTGCATTCTCTGGATGATGTCTCGGCAGTCGTTGAAGACCCGGCGGATGTTTTCCGTGTCCACAGCACATGTAAAATGGGGATAACAGTAGTGACGGCCGTCTCCGCTTTCTGTACTGATCCTCTGTGAAAAGAGAGGTGGACGGTTACTATCAGGCGTTTCATACGATTTAAAGAATTGCTTTGATTAATCCAAAAAAAAATTGTTTGTAGTTCAAATTAGGAAATAAAACCTAACTAATTAAACAATATTTATGTCCATCAATTTGAATGGACAACACTCAGTATAAATGTCTACAACAGAACCCATCATTAATGAATCACTTTTAATAGAAAAAAAAACTCTGAATCAGTTTAACAGGGTTTCTTAAACTTTTTCATAAGCCGAACCCCTTTGACGTACTTGAAGTAGCCCGCGATTTACAGACAACATTTCAATAATTTAACATTTGCTGATGTGTGTGTATATATATATATATATAGACACAGGGCTTGACATTAACTTTTTTGCTCACCAGCCACTGTGGTTAGTGGTTTTCCAAAGTTATTAGCCACTCAGCATTTTGACATCGATACCATAGGGAAAAACTGCCATATAGATATTTTTATATTATCTCATAATTTGGCAGGAGGTATATTAGGCTGCTGTCACTTTACGACCTGACGCACGGATCCATTATGCTGTTACATACGCGTTTTCTTTCTCAACTGTTCACTGTTTAAGTTCACTTAAAACACAACTGACTGTTTATGTGAACACCTGCCAAGACATTTTAACATTATTTTGTGTGTATTTGACCGTTTTAAGTGCAATAAGCAGCGAAAAATAACAAAATTTAGTGCTGAGAGGCGGCTTTATGTGTGCGCTTTGGCTGTGAGCACAAGATCTGCGGGAATGAGTAAAATTATGTGCAATCCCTCGCCGAAATTCGAGCCCTGTAACACCAACAATATTCATCTGGGGCAAAAAAGCGAGTGGAAGCAGGTCTGTATACAATTTTATCAGATGATTTTTTTTTTTTTATATATATATATATATATATATATATATATATTAGGGATGTCCCGATACCTCTTTTTCACTTCCGATACCGATGCCGCAGCTTTGGCTATTTGCGATACCGATATTAATCCGATATTTTTATTTTATTCTATTTTATTCTTGAACTAATACTAGGCCTAATAAAATATATGGAAGCAATTTGCTCAATTAGCAACCTAAAAACATCTCACTCAAATGGAGAACAAATACTTCTCCAGTATATAGTCCACAACAACAGTTAATTATGAAAGACTGCCACCCTTTATTCAAAAATTTTTTTTTTAAAAATACAGGCAGGCAGGCTACTTCAGTAGGCTACTTAAAGCTACCAACAGGTTTAAAGTTAATCATTAACAAGCTTTAAAATTACCCATTGGTCCGTGTACTTTTGCGTCCATTCCTTTTTCCTTTTTAACCCGTAAAACGAAAAATTAAGGGTTGTTGTATTTTTAAAACGCAAAGTTGAACACCAACATTTTAATTTGAACTGTATGCACACCAAAAGCTGCGCAAAAAAAAAAAATATTGACGTAAGTTATATATAAATAAGTTATTTTCTGTATGACCAGAAATTATAGAGTATTTTAAATAGGGATGCACGATATATCGACCACATATCGATATCGGCCGATAAATGGTCTTTTTTGATGTTATCGTTATCGGTCCGATAAGAAAATTTGGCCGATGTATCAAAGCCGATAGATAATAGATTATTTACTTCAGTTGAGAGACGCGCGCTGTTCGCCATGATGGTTCTGAATGATTGGATTCACTTCGAAAAGGAAGATACAGTTCAGTGCAACATGTGCAGCACAAATCTGTCACATATGCTTCATAACATTATAATAAAAACATGCCTGCAAAAGAATGTTGTGAATTCTTGTTCGCCCACGTGTTTCAGTGCGTCGAGCGCGTTGAGGCGGAAAGAGCGCGTCTATGGAGTTAAGCCTTCATGACAAGCACAGTCAAGTTCTCTTGAGCATTCGCAGCATTCTGTGCCATTGTAAGTTATAATATGTTTAATTTGTGTATATATATCTGATTAATCTAATATAGGATGCGTTTGGTTGAGTTAGTGAACGATGCAGTAGCGCTTCATTGTACCGGTGATCATCTTTATCTTTAGCGTGCGCAGCGATGCGTTTGATGCGTTTCGTGGATTTAACCAACATGCTAGAAAAGTTCTTCAGTTTCCCGGTGCTCGTTCTCTTCAGCTCCAGCGCGCGCAGATTAAACAACAATGCAAAACATTAAAAGCTATGATTGGGACTGTCATACAATTATAATTGTATTCACTATTGTAAGACATTTGTAAATTCTTTGGGTTTGCATTCTTCAGCAACCGTTGAGTTGATTAACCTTCTAGCAAAGCGATTCAGTTTTAACGTTCGTTCTCTTCAGCTTCAGCGCGCGCGCTCACACAGCAATGTCATTTGAAACAGTAACTAAGCTATTAAAGATGTTTACTATCAATGTAATATTAAAAATGTTTATTTTTTCAAAAACATTGCGTTATATTAATTAATAACTAACATTATTTTGTTCTCGTATAATTAATAACTAACATTATTTTGTTCTCGTATTATTTTCATCAACGATATGGTTTGATTAAAATATATTTTTCTTATTGTCCGTGCGGAGGCGATTCCATTTTATTGATCAATGCCACATGCATTTTTGTTTCTTTATGTGCAGCCCAATGTTATCCAATGACTTGTTTGCATTATTTATGTATTTTATTTTTTGTTAGGCAATAGATTTTTTGATAACACTTTACAATAAGGTCTAATTTGTTAATGCATTAACTAACAGAGAGCAATAGCCTGTGTTATTGTTAGTTAATAAAATATGTGTGTTCATGTTAGCTCACAGTGCATTGACTAATGTTAACAGATACAACTTTCTTAAAAATGTTTTATAAAATTGTTGGTTCATGCTAACTAATGCTAACAAAATTAAACCTTATTATAAAGTGTTACCATTTTTTAATAAAGAAAGTTGTCCATATGAGTGTAAAATTAATTTTAAAAGTTAAGGAATCTTACACTGGTTCAAACTAGGCTATACTGTATTGTATATGTTTGATTTATGTTAAAAGTGTTTGAGACAAGGCTTTTAATGGTGAGCATTTTGCTATACAGGCTATCAAAGTATATAATTTTTTTTATTTAGATTTATCGGCCAATATATCGGTTATCGGCTTTCAAATGTAAAGAATTATCGGTTATCGGTATCGGCCAAAATGTTCATATCGGTGCATCCCAAATTTTAAGTTGTTTCCACTGTTGAAAGAAAAACGGAAGTGTTCGCGCCCGCGCTCCGTGCCATGCAGTGCGCGCTCCACACTCTGCACAAACCCTTTCTTGGATATGCGTCAAAATCCTGTGTAGCATACAGTTTACAGCATACGGTTTATAAACTGAGGAGACGGATTGCAAAACCGTGTTTATAGTACACCGAAGGTAGTGGGATGGAGTGTCTGTTGTGAGTTTAGGGGGCACGTCAGCCAGAGATGTGTGTGTGCGCGTGCGTGCGTGAGTGAGTGAGACAGACTGCCAGCTGAACAGAGGGTCGCCGAAAGAAGGATCTGAAGTGCCGGTGTTTCGGCTACAAAACAATCGGATCGGGACATCCCTAATATATATATATATATATATATATAAATATATATATATTTTTTTATAAATAAATATATAATAAAATATATATCGTTTTAAAAATCATCTTTATAGCATGTTTTATTTTTATTGTTTTCATTTGTTTTTTAACATATTTTTTATTTGATACTTTTACTATTTAATGAATTATTAGCTTTTTTATCAAACCCACAAACCCCGAATTGCATGAACTACACAACTGAGTGAATCCAATGAATCAGAGAGTGGATAATGATTAATGCTGAAACTGAAGTAAACAGCATGTTTGTTCTCTGGATGTCCACAAGATGGCACTGACTATCAGTTTACTGGATTAAGTGGATTGTGTAGAAAATAGTATAATGGTCAAAAATTTTGGTAAAAATAGATTATTGGTGGATTTCTATAAACTGCCCATCAACAGGGCTTTTCTCCATAATTTCATAATAAACAGATGCTTTGCTAGGGAAAAGCACAACAAAGTGAATCAGTCTAAGCAGTGACATATAGACAAATAAAAAAACTAACCAGAAACTCGTCACGAATGAAAAACTTGGCTCTTGTCACTCTGGGATCTTCACCTGGTTCAGGAGTTACTAAAACAGAAGAGTCAACAGATTAACACACGGGGAAATTGACACTGACTTGCACATCAGTCGATTCAGTTCACAAAACTTCAACTCTAACTCACACAAATAAAATGCACAAGTCAATTGGACTACGTTTATGATACTTTTATGGAGCTTGTACACCTTTAACCCGAAAATGTAAATTATTTGTCAACTACCCATGCATTTATATGAAAACTTAAGTACTTTTTCGGGATTTGTGGGTCTTTAGTGATGTGTGTTTCTGGGTGAAAAGTCTAACCTTTATCTGGTATGGTGTAACAAGCATATTCAGGGAAATAATCTTCAATTTTAGATTTCCCAGCTAATACTTTCTCTGCCAGCATGTCCTGTTTGTTAAGGAACAATATGACAGAAATTGTTCGTAACCATCTGCAGAAAGAAGGGGAAAATAAATACAGAGTCAGTTAAGCTTGCACTTACACTTAAAAACAAGCAATAAAACAGGAATGAGAAAATCAAGGTTTCACCTGTTGTTCCAGATACTGCGAAAAAGAGCAAGTGCTTCCCGTAGCCTGTTTGTGTTGTTGTCCTCCCTTATGACCATGTTATAGCTGCTGCTCGCTACCACAAAGATGATCGCGGTGACGTCTGCAGAGAAACAGCCAATCAGCATCACGTGAGTCTTAAAACGCAATATTTTTAGAGTACTTAAAATATTGATGTAATGTGAAATTATTAAAGATCACACAATAAAGTGCCCCATTATGCTTTTTCAGATCTTACCTTTCATGTAGTGTGTGATATGACTTTTTGTGAATGTAAAAGGTCTTCAAAGTTACAAAGATCAAAGCGCAGATAAATGGAGTTATTGTCTCTCAAAAGAAATAATCGATTCTGAACTGCCTGAAACGAGTAGTCTCGAGTTATTTTTTTTTTGAGAGAGAGAGACCTTGGATGCATGGAAACCTATTGTAGGAGACTTTAAAAGAGCATAATTTGGGCACTTTAAACTTGTTTAACATGCATGTGCAACTGGTGGTAAGATGCATAAATTCACACACACACACACACTTAATATACCATTAAAACACTGAATCCATTTTCTTCTTTCGTCTCTCTGACCTCCTACATCAAACATACTGAAAAGAGAAGAACAGAGACATGAGGTTTATGGGAAGTGAAATGTGTCCCTCTAGTGGACATACGAAGACATGGCACTTCAACACTTATCAAAAATTACAGTAATATCCACTGTACAATCTTTAATATGTTTCTATGGAGCTTTTTAATGAGTAAGTGAACTCACTGAAAGTTGACTTTGTCTACTTGAAATCGCGTCTCAAAGATCCCTGATGTTAACACTCTGCAGCGGAGCAAGTCCTGAAAGAAGAAAGATTGAGAGAAAGTGTTAGGGTAGGACAATTACTGGAAAATAAAGAGCGAGGCATTTACAAAGCGTCTCATGCCGTCTCTCATCTACAAATGAACACGGTGTGTGTTTTTGAAAAAGCTCAAACAGTACCTGGTCTGTGGGTGTATAGTCGCTTTGTCTTACTGCATCAATCCGGTCGAGAAAACTGTAAAGACACAAATGAAGAAAAAGTTCATTAATAAATATATTTGATATTACATGATCAAACTGCAGCATTCATATTTTGAGTAATGGCAGCTTTCTCATTATCAAGCATAACTGCAGTTTGTGTGCGTTTTATTCAACGATTTCCCACAAGAATCAATTAACAACATCTATCTATCTATCTATCTATCTATCTATCTATCTAATGTTCAAAGGTTTGAGGTCAGTAAGATTTTCTTTTGGTTTTAAAAACAAAATGCACCGAGGCTGCATTTGTTTGATAAAAAAAACCCCCAGTAATATTACAATTTAAAATAGCTGTTTTCTATTTGAATATATTTTCAGATGTAATTTATTCCTGTGATCAAAGCTGAATTTTCAGCATCATTACTCCAGTCTTCAGTGTCACATGATCCTTCAGAAATAATTCTAATATGATGATTTGCAGCTCAAGAAACATTTCTGTTTAATATAAATGTTGAAACAGTTGTGCTGCATCATTTTTTTGTGAAACCGTGATATATTTATACATATATACCAGTATATATATATATATATATATATATATATATATATATATATCAAATACATACATACATATACCCACACACAAACACCATATCAGTGACTTGTAATAACAAATGATAATATAGTCGCGAATTAATATCAAAGACACTGCTCAAGTACCAGTGTAACTGACACTAGAAAAGAATATGATATCTACACAATAGTCTTCAAAAACACTTTGATTGCGTCTTAAATAAGACTCGGTTACTTTCATCATTTCAACCGGTATTAAAAGTGGCAAAAACTATCAAAGAAGCAGCAACACTCTCATTCTAACAATGGCATTCGAAGGTCTAGTCTAGGTATACCTGTTGCTGTATCAAAAATATTCACAGGACCTGATATATATACTACACTCATTGGATGTGAATGAGAACCGAGCCCCTGAAAGCATCCCTACAGCAAGTACGCAGCTGAAGAATGTTAGATAACAAGCCCATATCTTTCTCTTACTTCCCTGCAGAAAGGCAGAATATTAGCCCAACACTCTGTGACCATCATGTGATATTAGTGCTATCAGCCCTAACAGAGACAAATATAGACTCATCCCACAAGCTTGTGACAAGACAATCTGTAACGACACTGCCAAAAAAAAAAAAAAGATAAAAAGATAAAGAGAAATAGGTTTGTGTGGAGATCTCGACTCTAGCTTTTATATGATGTTGGAGCATTTCTTACAGATGTGAAAATGCATATAAAGTACTACTAATTATCATGTCAATACTTTTAACTCATTAATAGCAAGGATGGATCAATTGAAACAAAAGTGATAGGTAAAGACTGTTTTAAAGTTACTAAAGATTTCAAATCAATGCGGTTTCAAAACTTTCTATTCATCAAAGAATCCTGAAAAGAAAAATCAGGGTTTCCACATAAATATTAAGCAGCACAACTGTTTTCAACATTGATAATAAAAAGAAATGTTTCTTGAGCCATCGTAATTGCTTTTTACAAGTTGGAATCTTGTAATTATGGTATTCACGTCCTTGTAGAACTCAGAATTACAACTTGTAAACTGGGAATTTTCTGAGAGCTCCGACTTGTACCACCTGACCGGTGAACATCACGTGTTGTCTCGAAATTACGGTAATTACGACATGGTAAATAATCGAGACAACAGATGAAGGAAGCATAGACTGATTTCTGAAGGATCATGTGACACTGAAGACTGGAGTAATGATGATGATGGGTTCTGATGCAGTATTGTAAAAGTATTTTACAATAGAAAACATTTATTATTTGAAAGAAAATGTAAACATTATATTATTTGAAACTGCAATAATATTTGACAATATTACTGTTTTTACTGCATTTTTGATCAAATAAATGGTAACCATAAGAGACTTCGCAACCAGACCCCAAACTCCCTGACCCTTAACCCCAAATGTGCAATCACACTTCAGTATTTAAAATAGTATTCTGGGTTAAATACATGCTACTGACCACAGAAATATACAATAATATAATATTTATAAAATAAATATATTAGATAAACATCCAATGCCAAAATCTTTTAATTGCAATCTTTAATTGTAAATTAAATCTTCGAAGACAAAAAGAAAAATCAGGAGCACATTTCTTTGCATTTTGTTTTGTGGTTTGGAACAAGAACATTTCCTCAGCAAAACATTACAAATTCCACCACTCATTATAATAAACATACACTGAATTGCTTGTGTTGATACAGAAGAATCATCTGTTGCTGTCATCTTTGGCGTGAGCCGTTTCATAAAGTGGTGGGGACAAAATCACCCATACAAAATGTAAACAACACCTATGCATCCCAAAATGCACTTCACCACCATCAAATATGGCTTCGCATTTCCAGTGTTCACCTCCAGAGGGCACATGTCGGATCTGTGTTTGAGTTGAAGTCCTTCTCCAACTGAAGTCCAGGCTGAGCAACCAAAACTACATCTTTCTCTTAATATGAGCGCTCTGAAGAAACCGTGGCCATACATCTAATGACTATAAAAATCCCTCTTTATCAGCATCAGACGGGCTGAGAGAAGCAGAGAGACTCACTGCGGGACAGACTGTCTATATCAGCCATACAGGACAGACTCAGTCTCGAGTCTCAGACTCTTACGTGGGATCAGTCTTGACACAACGGTCATAGAAGAACCATCCAAACATAGTCAGTGAATTTCAGTATATTTTGTTCTGCCTAAATGAATCTGTGGAATGACTCAACGATCAAAAAATAAAAATGGCATGTCAACAAAAACTATCATTTTTGCGTAACATCACAAAGAACTAATCGAGTTACTTTAAACTTGGATTTGAAGCTAAAACCAAAGATATTTTTTGATTATGGTATTAAAAATAATATAAAACAAATATATTATTATATAAACAAACAATTATTCATGTACAATGATGATTATCTAGGTACTTTATATCACTAATTTTCTATAACATTAAATATAAAATTCAAAACTGTATAATTCTATAAAAACAATGGTAACTTTCTGCACTTCATTAACTAACATTTATTAACAATGAGAAATACATTTGTTACAGTGTTTATTAATCTTTGTTAACATTATGATAATAAAAATACAACAATTCATTGTTAGTTCATGTTAGCTCAAGTCCATTAACTAAAATAAAAAAATACAACTTGATTTTCTTAAAGAATTAGCAAATGTTGAAATGAATATGAACTAAGATTAATAAATGCTTTAGAAGTATTTTTGATTGTTAGTTCATGTTAACTAATGAACACGTATATATATATATAGTTTATTAGTTAACATTAATGTATATATACACATTCGTAACGTGTGTATATTATATTTATATATTTATATATATATATATATATATATATATAAAATTACGTGTATGGCATGACAATCAGATTTCAGAGATAAAATGATGCATTGTAAAATAGTTATTTTGAACGCGTTTATTTAAATTTTTCATTTAATCTCCTTCGTCGCTTTTATGCTGAAAATAACACGACGCACACGGTTAATCTGATTCATCATTGTGGTTCTTGCTAGTCTTGAGAATGTTCTGTACCAAAGATAAGATAAGACAAGATAAGATAAAGCCCAGATTGTACTCGATGGGCGCTTTGTACGCCGCTTAGGAACATGAGGTTGATTCTAGATCACAGGGGAAACAAGAAATTGTACCGGGAGTCATTCCAAAACCTGTAAATCCAGTTCACACTGAACAATATGGGGATGTTTGAACACGTTTCACATGGTCTATTGAGTACAACGGCTCTACAGCTGTGAGTATCGGTGCAAGGTTTCTTATTAGATCATAGAGTGCGTTTCTGCCCGCCCTTTTTTCCAGCACTGTTGGTTCCATTTCCATTCATTTTTTTTCCATAGGGATTTTTATAAGATTACTTTATAAGCCATGAACCAAGCCAATCAGCTACGAGGGGAATCACAACACTAAAACTTTGATTTGAAGCAAAAAAATGTTTTTGAAAAATCATACAAAAACACAAAGGTATGTACTTAGTGAGGGAAAGAACTACAATCCCATGAGGCACTGCGAACAGCATAATCAAATTGAAAACAATGGATAAATAAAACATTTTGTTTAGATATACGTCAACATTTGTAAATGAGTAGTTTTATAAGTTTATTGCAAAATATGCATATACATACATTTAAGTATTTTGAGAGCATATAGAGATAGACTCGATTACGTTATTTGCAGTGCTTCATGGGAGTGGGCGGAGCCTAGGAACTTTGATTAGTGGATTTTTCTGTACAGCATCATGGATAATGTAGTTTTTTAAAACAGGAAATCTGCTGTTGATACCGATTATTTTAAAAACAAGCTGAAATAATGCAGGCTATGGCTTCAACGGAAGCAAATACCATCGATGAACAACCTCGTAGCTCACAGTAGGGCTGTTTTTGAAGGTTTATAAGTTCTCGTTCAAAATCAGTTTCCCTTAGAGAAAAAGAATGGATTTTTTACTTCCGGAACCGACTGTTGCACTCTATTGAATTAGACTAAGAAAGCTATTTTTCGAGCTTGCATTTCTCCTGTAATATACAGAACCTCTTCCAATCAACAAAACTTTGAAAAGTTACAAACTTAAAAAAAAAAAAAAGGCATAATTTCAACAGTTACAGCAAGCACAACAGTAAAAGAGTAGACTAGGATCCGAATCTGACAAGATCAGACAAACTTTTGAATTTTGACCGAGGCTAAACAAATTTCTGTTTTTTATTGGGTTTGGACTTGTAATTATTGAAAGAAGTTATTATTATTATAAATATTTGTTTATGCATGAACTGAAAAAAAAATGTAAAGCTTAAATGCAATGCATCTGCCAAATGCACAAATGTAAATAAATTAAAATATAATTTAAGAATGCAACTAAGCCTGTAATGATCATGAATTTTGTGTTGATGATTAATTGTCATACAAACAATTATACTCTTTATACTGTTAAATAATTTAGTCTTTCGAACTCATTGAAGATTGTAAACAAATCAGTAACGAGTCGCATGATTTTGTCGTTGTTTTCCAGCAAAAGGGTTTAAAAAACATTTTCACAAAATAAAATTGTTGCTAAAATAATTATCATATTTGTGGGACCACATTTGTATATTTGTACAAATATAAAAATGTTGCTAAAATAAAATTTTACATCTGTGGGACCAGAGGAAAAAAAATGACAGAATGAAAAAATCCTTAAGCTCAAAGTAACCTACATGCGTTAAAGTAACATACTTGACACAAGATGTCTGTCTATTTTAAATCATATAAAAAAAAAACTATATTCAAAGTCAGCATGAAAAGGAAGTTGCGATAGTCTTTTCTTCCCTATTGTTACATTGATTAAAGGTTAGGAGAGCACACGAGTTAAAAAAAAAAGTGCACAGATGAATAATTTATAATAAATGCTCCAATATTCCATAAAAAAAGATTTGTACATTTTGAATTGATGGTAAGTAACATTAATATAATTGCATGATGGTTTAATAATATTACTGGTTTTCATAGCTTTGAGCAGTTGTGTGGGGTCGTTCTATTTTTAGGTAAATGCTGGCAAAATCTGAAACAGAAATCCGAAATGCTAAAAAAGGAATTCATAATCTGTTGCTATTTTTATCAACTGCACATTTGCGTGTTTGTTTGTGTATCTATGTAAGAAAAGGCAGGAAAAAAAGAAGAGAAAGAGAGAGTGGCGCTGTACATCAGTGAATGTTTATTCCCTTTAAGCACTTATGAGGTTCTGATATGTAAAACCGCGCACACACACACACACACACACACACACACACACACACACACACACACACACACACACACACACACACACTCACACAAACGGGCCCTTTCTGCGCCTCACCTTCTCTTTCTGACCTTCCTTTGTTTACGCGCATTGCCGGGATACTCCCTTTGATTCAGCGGCGCGCGCGCACGCACACACACACACACACACACACACACACACACACGTGACACCCTCCACCAGTGAGTGCTCTGCAGTGCTGTGCTATAAATAGCTCCTGCTTGCCCCGGCTGCGCTGTTCCTTTACATAAGCTCTGGTGGAGGGAGGAGGGGGACAGACAGCCCAAACACAATCTCCATACAGAACACACACACAACTGGGATCTCTCTCGCTCGGACTGCTGCTTTCACTGTTTCTGTACAAGTGTCCTCTATCACAACAGCACGCTCTCACTCGCGTACAAACGTGTATTTGTGTGCGTCTCGGCGGTTTGACATTGACATGTAATCCGTTTTCTTTCGGCCTTAAAATAGACACGCAATAGATAAATAGAAACGAACACAGACAGATGTCACAAAATCACGAGGGATCGTTCAATGATCTCACAGGTCAAAGGGCACTTAAGATGCATTGCGATAAAATAGCTTGATTATATTGGCAAAACATTTTCTTACAAATGCCACTTTCTGGTTGAGCTATACATATTCTAACAATTGAAAAAATTGCGATGCGTGTATGTTGTGTTGTGAATGCCTTAAATTTTTATTTTTATATTTCCTGATTGAGTTACTAAAAAAATTTAGATAAATGCCCACCACACATATATATAACATTTTGCAAACTACAATATGTATATACAATTTTAATATACATTTTATAAATTAGCATCTACATGTTTCTATGGCTTTTTAGATTAAATGATGGTCCTCTTTTAAATTATGGATTTATATATATATATATATATATATATATATATATATATATATATATAGTTATGTGTTGTCAATTATAATGTCGAAAGTCTAAAGAGAGATAAAATACTTTATTACTGGTATAATACTGAGAGATATAATTATTGGATTACGGGTGTTTGCTAAAGCCAGCATAAATATTATAATTGTTCTCGCTCCGGGTTGGTGAGCTATTAAACTTTCGTGCATAACTTGTCCTGCAACATTTGTGATGTATTAATGACACCGTTTGTTGAGGAAATGTGTGCTATTACTTTTCAAGGTACTTTAATTAACACCTGGGTGGACAAAAACAGGCGTAAATATCTCACAGACTTAAATCCGTTCACACTACGGACGATAACTATAACGATAAATATAGTTCTAAAAATTTCTCTAAATATAAAAGAATAGAAGAGTCCACAACACAACTATAACGATAATGGCACAGAGAAACAATATAGTTGGAATCACTTTCGGAACGAATATTTCCAGCTGATGAACAATAAAAACATTGACAGCCAATCAGAATCCATCCTGCATTAAAGAGCTTGAGCATTTAAAGCGGCAGATACGTCCTGACTTCAGATAATAAACAGAACGATATCATCTGCTGGTGTGGATGCTAGTATATTTAAAATAAGAAATATTACTACTGTAACATTTTACAGTAAAAAAAAATATTTAAGAAAAATGCTATAATAATAATATAATTTACATTTTACATTACCTCTGTAAAATTACAATAACAATATAAATTTCTCTTAATTGCTTTATTTTCAAATGCTAAACCATCAACATTTTATTTGAACTGAAAACCACAGGAAGCCCTTGAAGCTTCACTTTTGTGAATAAGCGCCTCTCATAACAGGTATGGGAAGATTGTTGCCGCATGTTGTGTTCACAGATTAAAGTATATAATTAGTTATAGTGCATATAATCATTTATATAAATCGCGATTTCCGTTTTATTTCGATAAATTGCGCATCTCTACCCTAGAATCATGAGGGCGAGTTCTGCAGGGGCAAAGTACAACAAAGTGGAAGCAATTCGATTTAACTGAAAACTTTCTCAACGACTGCACACCCCTGGATCACAGCAAACATATCTGAGCAGACATTGATTCAAAGTTGTATAACAGAGGAATTCTCAGTATTGTAAAAGTCTTCCACAAAGAACAAGCCTGTATTGAGAGCAGCTGGGTGTCTGTATGATTCTCTGAGTATCTCCGGGCCTTTTCTGACTGAGAGACAACAGTCGCCATTATGTGTCCGGCCCTGCACTAGCTGGTGATGGTATCTGCGTCCTACAAAGCGGCTGACCAACTCCCATGACCTGACCAGCCTCCTCACACTTTCATACCTGACACACGGCCACTGTTGTACAGGACAAACGTCAGCACTGGCCTAAAAAAGCCGAACAGTGGACGTAAAAACTGAAATGGAGACATTCTAGGTGCGTGAATGGTCAAAGGCAAAGAAACTTAAATGCTTATACGACATGTTTGTAGTTGGCTGCCTGAACGTCTTAAGGAAGCCCTTGAATAAATAGGTTGGTTTCAGGTTCATCCTTACGGGGATGTGCAAAACTACATATTTTCAAAACAGACTAATTCGTTGGTAGTCTGAACTGGTTTACAGATGCAACTTTTCCAAGAATGTTTTCCAGTGCACACTGTCAAACAGTTAAAACACAGCACTGTCAGTGACTTACACAACACAAATAGTTTGCCTTACTAATCAACCAGTCAGTTCAGTTGTTAGATAACTTATCCAAATTAGTGTCACAATCAATACCTACACTTCTGTTACAAAAGATTTAGATTTGAAATAAATCCTGTTCTTTTGAACTTACTTTTTATTAGCTTATTAATAGCTTATTAATAAAGAATCCTTAAAAAAATATATCACGGTTTCCACAAAAATATCAGCACAACTGTTTTCAACATTGATAATTATAATAAGAAATGTTTCTCGAGCAGCAAATCAGCATATTAGAATGATTTCTGAAGGATCATGTGACACTGAAGACTGGAGTAATGATGCTGAAGATTCAGCTTTGATCAAAGGAATAAATTACATTTTACAAATATATTCAACTATAAAAAATAATACTTTCATAATATTAACAATATTACTGTATTTATAATCAAATAAATGAGAAGAGAGACCCAAAAACAAAAATCATGACGACCCCAAACTTTTGAACAGGCCCATATCGAGTCCTGAAATGTTTACTGAACATATTCCTTTCAGATTCACATTAACACACTATAACCACAGCATAAATACAATTCTGATTAAGAGATTCTGTTTAAAACGTCAGTAAAACCAAATGACTGACTGCAACGACCACTATGACCATAAATAATAGATGTGATTATTTGTTTGTGCCGTTTAGTGGTTCCTTTTATTTGTGCTAATATCATAAATATCAACAGAGAAAAACTCTTGCATAAGACATTTTGTAGCTGCATCTCAACCAATATGCAATCAACTTCAATTTTAATTATGCCAGTTCACAAAAAGCCACCATCATCATAGGTTTCAGGTAAAGTTAACTATTATGATAAAACTTATACTTACTAATGCGCACAATCGATTAGTTGATATTCGTTGGACCGTTCGTAACACGCCTTAACGCCTTCATCATCCCAGAGCTTCTTCGCATGGTCGAAAAACTCCTGTGGAAAAAAAAAAAAAATGTTTATATGTTTGCGTGCTAAAAACTAAATGATTGAATTTAGCAACCATTTTTAGAACCATGTCTGCCTCACTTAATTTAAGAGATATTTCTTGAAATGATACCACTACATACTTGCAGCTACATTCATAAAATGTGTTTTGGTTAAAAGCCTTTTGGCTGTTCTGGAAATAGACTGACTGATCACACCGGCCCACCACTGTGGATTCAAGCGCTGCTTCGAGCACATCTCATCATGCAAGCATTCAAACGCTTGCAACTTTACATAAAGCTTAAAAAATATCATATATCAGTACATTACTTTTAACATTCATGTACTTTTCAGAGCTTATGACCAAATATTAGTAGAAAACAGGGCTACACAATATTGAAGAAAAATGCGATAACTTGTTAAATAACGAGATATTCGATATTCAATATGATAATGCTTTAAGTTAAGTGTAAAATAAAATTCTGTTTAAAATATATTTAAAACCAACATAAATGTTTCACATTCTTTTTTCCGAGAAGAACAGCAGCGTTTTACTGTTTCAGGGTTCAGGGTTTCAGGTAAGTCTACATTAGGATTAACAAAAGAAATTGAATAATCAAATGTAAAAATAAAACACTGCTTAGTCTTCACTGTATGAATTAAATATACAAGGATTCGTATTAAAACTGCAAAAGTAATTCAGTCACAAGCAGTGAGTGATTTTCTCGTTGTGCTTAATGTGCGCATGAATACTTCACTTATTGCACCTAATAACATTAAGCATGTCACATGTATGTAACAGTCCTGTGTCCAGTCTACTCTCTGCTGTCTGTAGTTTTTTGTAATATTTTGGAGTAATAAAAATCATGCAGTTATCGCAAGCCATTGCGATATGTTCATTTGTGATGTTTCGATAATTTCAATATATCGTGCAGACCTAGTGGAAAAATGTAAATATATTTTTCATGAACCACTGAATATCTACTGAAGGAAGTAACAGCACAGGAACACTTGTGTGTCAATGTTTGAAATCTCATTGTTATAAAGTACTTTATAACAAGGGCTCATTTGTACGGAGCCTCTAAAGGGACATGGTGATTTAAAAAAATGAGAGATCATGGGAGGAAAATATAAATTCCAATGCTTTTTCGTTTTCTTACAAAACTTTTGCGTTCCCCAAAGAACGCAAAAGCACTGACCTATTATTTTTCCTCCCATCTTTAGGGGCTTCATAGATTTGTTAACATTAGTTAATGCATTAACTAAATTGAACTAAAAATGAGCAATATATTCTTACAGCATTCATTCATCTTTAATGTTAATGATTAAAAATGTTCATGTTCGTTCACAGTGCATAAACCAATATTAACAGATACAACTTTTGGGCTAAATATATTTTAGTAAATGTTGAGATTAACATTAGTTAAGATTAATAAATGCTATAGAAGCATTGTTACTTGTTAGTTCATACTAACTAATGTAGTTAACTGACTAAAGTTAACAAATGAAACCTTATTGTAAAGTGTTACTGAAATCTCTATCTGGATTCAGTACTTCCTCCAGTGTAATCTTGCAAATTTTATGCAAATCTAAGATAAACAAATAATACATGTTAGCAGTCAATATTGTATCTATCACCTGTTGAACCCAAGAGTAAACAGCAAACTACTCTTTAAATAAGAACTGAACTTTCTGGAAGTTCCAGTATTTACAATCCAACCGTTAAAACATTTTTAAAACGTATGAATTCACAGGTGAGTATAGATGTATGCCATTAGTTAATTAAAGAGAAATCCAGGACTTAATTTGAGCTGAGAAAAGATCTGGGCTCTAAAACTGTCTAATTACAGATCTCCATTTCAGCAGAGTCCACACGGGCTAAAAATGACAATCTGAAAAAGAAGAGCCAACATTTGTGCAATCAAAAGTCACAGGCTGAAGACATCTGCCATACAACTTTTCTGCAAAGGCGTTAAATGTGCTAGAATATCAAAATCATAATGAAAATAACTGACCCCATTGCACACGGTCTAATGCTAACAAACGAAACTCAAGCACAGCAGAAACATATGCTAAGCTAAAACTAACAGACTGCATCAGTATGATAGAGAGTTTCATTCTGATTCAGACAGATCAGATGGAATTCATATTTCACTGAAAAAATAACACCCAATTCCAGAGTTTTAACTTGATACCTTAAAACGAGCAAAGCTAAGAAAACGTCATCGACAACTTTTCCATGACTTTTGTGTCTTCTAATGACTGGTAAAAATATCGGTTTGAGTAAACCTATGCCAGACAGCTACTTCAAGGAACATAAAATGTCTACATTACAAAAATCACTCACTGACAATTTCAAAAAGACTATATTTGTCCTGAGTTTTTTGATGACTAAAGCAATTGATGCAAATGCATTTAATGTGAAAACCTACGTTGTGTTTCTCCTCCTGGATTAGTCCATTTCGAAATTAAATCCTACATATGAACTCAAAATATTCCTCACAAACCTGTAATTTAACATAAAAAGCTTGTGGTTCAATTTGACTTGATGTGCTCATAAACCACAGATACAACAACAATGCATGACAAACCAAAAACTGAATGTAACCTATCGTAGCAACATGCTAATCATGTTATAGTATGCATAATTTAACAAATATATTATTTTGACTACCATTTAATATAACTACAAAATTATTGGGCCTTGTTTTTATTCTTATTCTTAAAAATTATAATATTTACCACCCATTTAAATCGTAAACAACAATAAAGCAGTCCGCATCCATCTTCCCATAAAGTAAAGGTCCTTAGAAACATATCCAAACTTTTAGCTAGTGGCAGGCACTTTACCTCAGGTACGTGATTTAAAACAAAGACCAAGCAAAATCATCATTTTAATAAAGCTGCAATCATGCAAAAGATTCATACAAAACCTCTCGGTAAGCGGTTCAAAAACCTCAACACATTTACACAAATTCAAATGTCACTGAAAGCATCTTAGGTAAATGATGAAAATGAGACTCCTTACCTGTGTGTAATCAAAGTCAGAGAGCGGCGCTATGCTTTTGATATAGTCGATCCTAAACTGGTCCTCTGGATTAGCGAGTGGGACGGGTGGTATTAAAGTGCTCATTGCTGATACTATGGTCTAGAAATAAAAATGAAAGAGTTATGAGCCATGAGACTGAGATTAGATATAGAAAACTTCTAGAAACTAAATCAGGACTGTGGACGGCTCACTTACCACGATGGCGTCCTTCACATTCTTGCGAATGTCTTGAATTTTCTGTTTCTTTTCCCTATAAGTGAAAACATTCAAATTTAGAAAAAAGGCATAAAAATATGAACAATAAAATGCAAGGCTGAATTGCACACATGCAACACCTGGTTCAAGGAATTGTTCACCACAAAAATAACAATTCTGTCACTATTTAATCACCCTCATGTCATTCTAAACCTGTATGGTGTTATTTTTTAAAATAATGACAACAACAACAACAAAAAACTGTCTATATGTCTTGTCCACTATATTTCAAGCCTTCTGAAGACATACGATAGCTTCGAGTGAGAATCATCCTGAAATTTATTGATGCCAAACATCATCGCTTCTGGCAAAACGTAACCAAACATGACGTATCATGAAATGGAGAACGGAATATGACAGCTGAAGTGAATAGAAAGATTTTCAGTGACCAACAATTTGAATTTCAGACTGTTCCTCAAATGCAGCAATCATATGACTTCAGAAGACTTAAAATGTCATATCTGAAGTACTTTTATGTTGCTTTCTTAGAAACAAAAATATAGTTTGGAGTTGGACACACACCTTCTCATTTTGTGTTGCACATTTAAAAAACAACAACACAGCATTAATATTAAAACCGGACTAGAATGACATTAGGATATTCATTTTGGCTAAACTACTCTTTTAAATTGACTTATCATTTCCCCCCATATATATATATATGGTAACACTTTAGTTAAGGGTCCAATTCAAACTAGTAACTAGTTGCTTAATAGCATGAATATTACTAGGCTATTGGCTGTTTATTAGTACTTATAAAGCACATATTGTTGCCTTATTCTGGATGACCATATTCTACATCCCTAATCCTACCCGATTCCTAACTAATACCAAAACGTAACAACTACCTTACAAACTATTAATAAGCAGTAATTAGAAGTTTGAGGCAAAAAGTCATAGTTAATAGTGAGAATTGGACTCTAATCTAAAGTGTGACCATATATATAATTATTTTTATTTATTTTTTATTTAACAAGAATAACTTGCCCAACAAAGTTATTTCATTTAGACATGCTATTACAATTATTTTTAGGATGCAAAAAGTGTTTAAGAAACTTTAACATCCATAGGCCTGATGAGCATTTGGTAATTGATTTTAGTCACTTCTCAGCCATGCATTACCAACATCCAGATTCTGTATGACCATTTAACAGTGATGTTGCAGTGAAGAACTAGCCGATAGCACGTAGTGCTACATCACTATCAGCTTCAGCATGTACGAGTGTTTCCTTCGCCATGCCGAGGCTGAACACAGGGCCCAACCTTCATATACCGCCCTTACATGCACATATATGACATTAGTACAGTAAACATGTACTCACTCCGCATTAAACCCGTTGACATGAAGAATTTTCATCTGCTTCACGATAGTGCTTTTGCCCGATTCACCAGCCCCTACGACAGCAAAAAAAAAAACAGCCGTGAGAATACATGCAAAGTCTCTCAGATACTTCAGATATCACGGTGTGTGTTCTTCATATGTTCAATCCGACATGCCAGATTGAGCTGTCAAACACGGTGCATTTAAAAACACAGCCTCGGATGGCTCTCATATGTCAGATATAACGCCTCAAGTCTTCTCTTACCCAACAACAAAAGTCGATGTGTGGCTTTATAAGCCTGTCTCTCTTTTTGCAACTGTTTCTCTATTTTCTTGTTGGCCTCTCGCTGTGTTTTCTCGTCGATGCGCTGGTCTTCGGTTTTACTGCTCCCCAAACACCCCATCTTACTCCCTCGAAGCCAATATGTGCGCTGTCTTTATGAATGATCAATCCAATTCCAATTCCAAAGAGAAAATGATCCACAATAGACAGAAAAGAAGGGGGGGGGGAAAGGTCGCCGGGAAGGTTTTTGTTTCTCCTCCGTTACAACGTCTCAAGCAGTCCGGGCGTCATTCAAGCGACGGGATTGATAAAATTGATCACATATCGATCGGTAAGGTGGGATATGAACTTGCATCTGGATTCGGGGGTCTCTGTGAGCCCCTGCCAGGCGCTCTTCCCTTCTCTTCGGTTCTCTCGCCCTCTCTCTGTTTTTTCTATGTGATATTCTCTGCCTGTATCTCTGCTGTAGTCTGTAACTCAGCACTGCCTCTGTCTGTCACACCTGGTAATGGCCGGAACCAGGAAAACTGTTACAAAGTATCACTGACTGACTGACTGACTGACTGACGAAACACTGTAACGAACGATATCGTAAATCGAACGTTTCAATGTAACACCGTGAGTGAAGAATGTTACAATGTAAAGTGTAGCGGATGTGATGTTGTAGCAGATGAATGGATGGGTCTCAAAGTCTGTCGTTTTATACTGGGGGGGGGGGGGGAACATATTAACTAGTCTAAGCAGGTTTTGCTTATCTTAAATGGTTTAAGATGGTCTGCTACATCATTGTAGCAGAGGAATGGCTGGGTCCTAAAGTCTGTCAAGTGTTATACTGGTTTTGCTGGTCTTAAATGGTCTGCTCCCTCTAAAACCACACTCAGACAAGTTCATATATAATTTTTTGTTTTGTTTTGTTCTTTCAATATCAAGGAGCATAACTTGCCCAACACAGTTATGTCATTTAGACATGTTATTGCCAGTTAAATACAGAAATGTAAGAGAATAAAAACACTGATTAACATAAAAAGGAGGAAGGTTGTGTTACTGACTATTTCAACACATTTTGTTCACCAACCACAAATTCATCCTAAAATACTTTTTTTGTTTGTTTGTTTAACTCCAATGGCATCGCCAGAACTGGAAGGAAGTGAATTTATCATCAGCAACTACATGGGTTCCACGATATTAAGGAAACAAAACGATTTCCATAACAGTGACTTCAACAAGAACGTCTGATTTACCTATAGATTAATTATTTGGCCTGGCTGGTCGTATCAGCATCAAACAGAAATATTTGATTAAATACCATATCACCAAATGACTTCTTTAGAAATTGCAGTTCTCCTATTTTATACTTAAGAACACATATGACTTTCACTTCTCATTTAAATTTAAAAAAAGCTTTTAAATTCAAGTGAACTGAAGAGTGTTTTGTTTAACCATTAAGCAACTGCGGAAAACCAAATATGACCACTAGCTCCATTTTTGTGAATACGATCGAACATGGATTGAAATTATGATGAAAAAAAATTAAATAATTTAAAAGCAACTTTTCCAGCACATCAACTCTTACACTGAGATATATGAAAGGTAAAAAAATGATAAGAAAATGTCTTGTAGTGGCTCAAATGGGTATAACTGTTAAATGACATTAAGATTTAGACATTTTAATTTAACATAGGCTATATAAAATATAATATATATATATATATGTAATGTTATATTATATATTTTATATATGTTAAATATAATATTATATATATACACACACACACACACACACACATGCATAAAAACATAGAACTTATGCCAAAAAAAAAACACTTTAGGTCCAACTATTTGCCAGCCACAAGGAGGAAGACAACAAAATAAGCTGAAAACATTGCCGCAACATCATGTGTAGTTTTGTTCATTCAGAAACCACTCTAGCTTTATAAATTATTTAATATCTCATCATTTATGTGTGATAGTGGAGCTCAGCTTTGAAGGATGTCTCAATTATTGTTTTCAAACAATAAAACAATTCATACCAAATACAATTAAGTTATGTAAGCCCTACTTCAACAGCTGCTGAAGGCGATATGGATCTATATTAAACACCATTCAAATATATCGATTTCATTCAAACTTCTCTCATTACCAAGTGTCACTGTTAAAAAAATTCCAATTTCAACTTCAATTTCAATTAGGCAAAATTTGTTTAATTTATTTAATATTTAATGTAAGGCAGCAACTGAACTTTGTTTTAAGTTAAATTGGGAGAAGTTTTTTTTTTATTTTTTACACAGCATTCAAAAACAATACCACATATTTATATTTATAGACATGTATCAATTTGTTTCATTGCACTAGATTAAATGTAAGACAGTTTTTTGGCCAAATTGTTTAAACTTATATTTACTCAAGGACAAAAGCCACATGTATGTTTCTGACCTAAAGCTCAAACCTATCAAAACAACAGACCATATTGCATAATGCTTTCATTACAATTAGCCAGCGATATGCAGTTAGGGCCACGCTAGAGCCAAAGTACACGTTCAGTAAATGATAAAACCTATTTACAGGGTGACAAAGTTCAGTTTACATACACTTCACATTGCAATGCAATAGAAAGGAACAATACCAACTTGTGTGGAAGCATGACAATCTCTTGTTTTTGCCCTAAAAGATTCCCTATGGTACAATCATAATCAAAGTATTCAACGCTAATACGAGCCCTACACCCCTTTTTGCTGTTTACAGGTGAGGCATCCATTATTAGACTAAACGTGCTTTATAGGTCATTAAAATAGGCTATTTTTGCACATTCATTAAATATAAGCTATAGTCATGTTATTTAGTCCATATAGGCAAAAAAACCTGTTACCTCTATTAAAAGGAAATGATATTCACTTTAGGGCTGTTTTATCTACTTCTTGATTTAAGTAGTTACAGTACAACTTGTACAAAGACATTCCCAAGGATGTGTCACTCTTCTGAACTAAAAATAACTATCATAAAGCTTAAAGATAACATTAAAGTTAATTTATAAGCCACATCTTGGATGACTTCTCTGTCTCTTTTTATTATCAACCCCTAAAAAGTCACAACACCTCTATCTGCAGCCAAACTTGTTTAATTGTCCTTTACAAAATTTCAATCTCACAACTCTAAATGCGCAAGGATTTGAGATGCCACTCTGTATTTGGATTTGTGTTTGACCAAATATGCTAGAGTTCAAATGAACCATGTGTCAGTAAAACATGAAAACTTGCCCTCTCCCAGACAGAACCCTTTAGATTTCTATATAAAACCTTTATTAACCTGATCACTGCTGGATTCAGAAGAAAAAGCACTTCAAGAACATTTTAGGGGTTCCCATCATTTTATGGATTTAATATTACTTAATTTAGTTATAATTCAGTTTTTATTTTGATTAAATATTTTATTAAAAAAAAAAATAAACAGCTTATAAACTTACTTTATAAAGGCCCGGTTTCACAGACAGGGCTTAGATCAAGTCAGGATTAGGCCTTAGTTCAATTAGGACATTTAAGTAGCTTTTTTAAACATGCCTTAGAAAAAAAAAACATTTGGGTGTGCATCTTGAGACAATGGCAGTGACATATTTTAAGATATTTCAGGGCAAGTCGCTGCAAAAGATGCTTTCCAACAGGTTTTATCGTAGTTTTTGTCCAACTCCATTGACTTAAGTCAGGACAAAAATTACGATAAAACCTGTTGGAAAGCATCTTTTGCAGCAATTTTTGTGTGAGCATATCAGTGAACACCCCAGACCACTTGGTGAGTTTCGCGTCTTTGTAAACTAAAGTTTAATGCGTTTTATGAATGATTGTTCCAGTGCCCCTATGAAACCATTGTGTAGATGGGGGGGTGCTAACACAAAAACCGAAAATTCTCGGGACAGCAGCATTTGTCCAAATTTCAATCTTAACCGTTCTATTTCATCAGAAACGATCTTAAAACAGGGCTTTAAGTATAAAATACCGAACTTGTCCTTTAAACATGAAAGTGCTATGCAGTCATTCAAGGCATTTCTCTTTATATAGCACCTTTTTGGCATAAAGTATTCTTTAAAATTGAGTCAAGAACCCTAGGGTTCTATATAGAACCCAACCGAACCTTTTGTTCGTGAAGGTCAGATTAACAAGTCTTCTGTCTTTCTTTATGTCAAGTGTCTTTTGATAGCAGCATAAAAGAGTATGGAAAGATTGGAAATTCCCAGTGTGGGTAATGAAGTTAGCCAGTCCATTGTTATCAGTAGCAAAGGACAATAAAGGAATGAAATCAACATTGTCAGAAAGTCTAATACCTTTAGTCTTAATGACTCATGCCTTTAGAAACACGTATGCAGACATCACTTAGCAACATACCAAACTTTATAGCCCAGTACATGTGGAAAGAGAGGCTTGTTAAAACAGCTGTATAGAGTCATATTAGATATAGTATGATTCTGTAGTGTGTTGATTAAAGACCCCCTGTGGTGAAAATCAAGTTTTTAAATGTTGTTTTTATGTCTGTGGTGTTTTTAATATGCTTTAAGACAAACAATGTCCAAATTCATAAGTCAGCACCATTGCTGAGTATTTTCACCTTAAAACTGCAGGGAACCAAAGACAGTCTTAAAAACACGGTTTGAAATCGCAGGTGTTTCTGACGCCACAAACTACCTTGTAACCAATCAGATCAACGTGTGATCGTCAACGAGTGGATCTCTGAGCTGGTGCGAGTGAGTGGAGGTGGGGCTCATTTGCATATTCATAGTACAGTGTATCCTAAATGAGGGAAGGGTGTAGTAGAGTTACATTCAAGCTATTTTAAGGCATGAAGATTTTTTTCCAAGTAAAAAACGTTTAAAATATGTAATTTTGGTGATTAAAGATGAGTTTTAAGGGATAAAAGTATTGACAATAGGGGGACATTAAAATCAAAGGTGCATGTGTGTAGTTTTGCAGGTTGTTTAGTTGCTTCCAAGAATTAAACAGAAAGATCCTGTGTGTGAGTTGTCAGTGTCCCAGAGGTCAAAGTAAAAGATTCTTGAACTGTGACTTATACTAGTATCTTATCAAAGCATCATGCCCTTGCTGACAAACTATATGAGCTCAGTTTTATTTTCTGATATCTTACTCACTAAGATTACATGATCCATATATAGTCTATGGAATAATGCATTTTTTATTTCTCCTAGTGTGGCTAATGGCTAATAAAACGGACTTCTTGATAAGAAAACACTGTAAATAAGAGATACACCAAATAGACAGATAATAGACAGATAATATAATGTATGACAAAATCATTTTTCTTGAAGCCTGAATTTATAATAGTATATTAGTATAATAATATATAGAAGTAGCCTATTCTTAATGCCATGTAATATACCTAGCAATGCATCTTTTAATAAATAATTGGGTAACACTTTATTTTACAGTGTCCTTGTTACATATGTTAAATTTACATAGTAATAACAGTAAATTATGCATAATTACATGCAACTAACCCTCAACCAAACCATAATCCTACCCTAACCCTATAGTACATTTAGTTAATTAATATTACTCAGAACTTAAAACATATAATTACACTGTAACAATGACACCTTAAAATAAAGTGTAAATAACAATTGTAACCCCAGTTACACATTATCATATATCATATTATCCTTTTAACACAATGCAATGGATTAAAACAAATGGCAAATCCACCTCCAAATAATATGGATATTTCATTATTAAAATCTTTTTTGTAGGTTCGACTGATATACACTCACCTAAAGGATTATTAGGAACACCATACTATTACTGTGTTTGACCCCATTTCGCCTTCAGAACTGCCTTAATTCTACATGGCATTGATTCAACAAGGTGCTGAAAGCATTCTTTAGAAATGTTGCCCCATATTGATAGGATAGCATCTTGCAGTTGATGGAGATTTGTGGGATACACATCCAGGGCACAAAGCTCCACCACATCCCAAAGATGATCTATTGGGTTGAGATCTGGTGACTGTGGGGGCCATTTTAGTACAGTGAACTCATTGTCATGTTCAAGAAACCAATTTGAAATGATTCGAGGTTTGTGACATTATCCTGCTGGAAGTAGCCATCAGAGGATGGGTACATGGTGGCCATAAAGGGATGGACATGGTCAGAAACAATGCTCAGGTAGGCCGTGGCATTTAAACGATGCCCAATTGGCACTAAAGGGCCTAAAGTGTGCCAAGAAAACATCCCCCACACCATTACACCATCGCCACCAGCCTGCATAGTGGTAACAAGGCATGATGGATCCATGTTCTCATTCTGTTTATGCCAAATTCTGACTTTACCATCTGAATGTCTCAACAGAAATCGAGACTCATCAGACCAGGCAACATTTTTCCAGTCTTCAACTGTCCAATTTTGGTGAGCTCTTGCAAATTGTAGCCTCTTTTTCCTATTTGTAGTGGAGATGAGTGGTACCCGGTGGGGTCTTCTGCTGTTGTAGCCCATCCGCCTCAAGGTTGTGCGTGTTGTGGCTTCACAAATGCTTTGCTGCATACCTCGGTTGTAACGAGTGGTTATTTCAGTCAAAGTTGCTCTTCTATCAGCTTGAATCAGTCGGCCCATTCTCCTCTGACCTCTAGCATCAACAAGGCATTTTCGCCCACAGGACTGCCGCATACTGGATGTTTTTCCCTTTTCCACACCATTCTTTGTAAACCCGATAAATGGTTGTGCGTGAAAATCACAGGCTTTCCTGTAGCTCAAACAGTAGAGCGTTGGCGCTAGCAATGCCAAGGTCATGGGTTCGATTCCCAGGGAAAGCAAGAACTGACAAAATGTAAAATGTGTATCTTGAATGCAATGTAAGTCGCTTTGGATAAAAGCGTCTGCCAAATGCATAAATGTAAATGTAAATCCAGTAACTGAGCAGATTGTGAAATACTCAGACCGGCCCGTCTGGCACCAACAACCATGCCACGCTCAAAATTGCTTAAATCACCTTTCTTTCCCATTCTGACATTCAGTTTGGAGTTCAGGAGATTGTCTTGACCAGGACCACACCCCTAAATGCATTGAAGCAACTGCCATGTGATTGGTTGATTAGATAATTGCATTAATGAGAAATTGAACAGGTGTTCCTAATAATCCTTTAGGTGAGTGTATTTACGCATTAAGTTTTCCACGTTATTTGCAAATCCCACTGTTTAGAAGCAGTGTCATACTTGAATAATATTGGTATTATTATATTAATATTACTATGAAAATATCCATTATGGATAGTCTATTGTTATAGTTTAATGGTGTCAAAAGCAGATACAAAACAAACATATCTAGGTGTGTATATAGACTAGACATTTAAACCTTAAAATAATCGGTATCGGTCATTAAAATAAGTATTGATTGATCTCCAAGTGATTTATGAGGCATTATGAAAGTATCGAGAATATGTTATATTCATTCAGGTTTCAAGTATAGTGCTAGCATACATTTTAAGCAATGATTTATGACGTCAATGCTTAGACATTTTCAATAATAGTAATAAAGAAAGCCAACATGCAGAATGCATGGCAGCATCACCCACCTAAAAGCAGCAGCCGATGCGTCTGTTTATATTCCCGTTTGAGTTCCTTCAAGGCCCTGTCAATGTTCTTGCTGACTTTCTTGGCCTCCTTCTCGGCCTCCTTCTCCTCCACCACCAGTTTGTCCCAGTTCTTGTGTTTCTGGGCGCTGCTGGGAGTCTGGAGCAGCTGCAGCCTCTTCTTTCCTCCTCCTCCACCTCCACCGTTCTGGATGAGCGCTCGGTCCCCGTCGCCACGGCGGAGCTCCCCGGCCGGGATCTTACCGGCGTCCCCGGTGCGTAAAGGGGAGGTGGATGATGTTTTCCCGCTATTCCCCCCAGAGTCCTCGTCGCGATGCCTAGAGCCCCGGACGCACGACGGTATCATCATCATCCCAGGATCTGGAGGCTGGTGATCTGACTCCGAGTTGGCGTTGGAAATGGATCCACTGAGGTCCCCAAACAAGCGTGGACGCAGACTGTAACACAGCCCCATGATCTGGCCAGGCACTCACTGCTGATATTTGATCATAAATACACAACAAACGCTGTATTTCTCAGTGATTTAGCGCATGATCACATGAGCTGGTAGTACATGGTGCGTTTTCCAGCCATGCGTAATCCCAGAATGATGCTCTTGTATTTAAAAAATGCCATTTTATGATTCCTTACAGTGCAACCTACGCGCAATAGTCGGTTGATCACCTGACATCTGCCTTTGCTGACAGTGCAGGTCCACCTTACCGTAATGAAACCAAAAGCCCAGCCGCACAAAACCGGTGGACACATGTGGGGTCATCTAGGTGCGCTTTTGTTCGTGCGCTTGGGGATTTGTGCTTATAAATCCCCGTTGAGGGATCTGGATGGATCGTAGTCTAGACTGTTGAGCATCGAGGTTGCTTTATACCCCTGAGACTCACTAATGAGACATTTAATGAGCACACCTGATGTATTCGGAGAATGGAACATTAAAATAAGCAATACGTTTAATTGTCCCAGGCACAATAAAAGATTAAACACAAAAAATAATCAGAAACCTCCTTTACATACATTTACAGCAGCAGAGATGTGTGGAAAAATGAATAACCCTTTATTTTACAGTGTCCTTTTTGCATATGTTACATGTACTTACCATAACAGTAAATTATGCATAATTACATGCAACTAACCCTCAACCAAATCCCAACCCTATAGTAAGTACATGTTAATTAATGTTACTCAGTACTTAAATATATAATTACACTGTAACAATGAATGACACCTTCAAATAAAGTGTGAACACACTTTACAATAAACTACAATTGTTATTTAAAACTATAATTGTTAACATTAACAATGATCACATTTGATAGGATTTATTAATCTTTGTTAACATTAGTTAATAAAAAACAACTTAGTTCATGTTAGCTCAGATCCATTAAATAATATTAACAGATACAACTTTTGTTGTTATGAAAAGGTTATGAAAAAACTGGCCAAATATATTACAACTTCATATACTTTAAAAATAACAGCTATTTGTGTGGTCTAAAAATATTGGTTTTATTAAAAGATTTTTGGGCCCTCTATAGGTCAAAGTAAATACATCTCAGTCTGTGTCTAACAGGGTGCTGTCTGAATAATGTCTTTGGTTGGAAGACTTTTAAATAAGAAAGTTATAAATCTAGAGCTGGTATTAATAAATATTTTTGGGGAATTACCAGCTAGCACATATGTTTTACCAAGATTTAGCTGGAGAATGTGAAAATTATCTGTGATGTGTCATGCACATGAATCAACAAATATTTGAAATGCAATACATTTTATTTGCTTTGTTCATCTACAGTTATGAAAGCACCAACAAATTGAATTTTATTATAAAATGGTTATTTTATTGTCATTTTCATTTATCTTGTATAAAATGTTTAATGAAAGTATTTCAGTACATCTGTGTCCTCAAGATCTGCATGTAGTCTCTGTAAAGTGTCATCTTTTCTTTTTTTGAGAATTCTGCAGCACTTTAACACCAATCCTCAGGAACATTAATAAACTGCAAGAAAGAGAAAGAACAAAACATAACTCAACAGCCAAAATAATACATTTGTCCAAGTTAATGTCACACATACCTATATCTATGCTCAAAAGCTCACAATTTTTGAATAAATAAAATATTCCTGCCTTGCTCCTGCCATGAGTCCAGCTGGCATAATCTTCCATGAACTCAAAAATCTCACTCCCATTAGAGCAGTTAATGATCCAGAGGTGCCTGCAAATATAAAAACAAACCTGATTTGCCATATTTGATCCTTCGTTTTGTAGAATATAGGCTATGAATAGAAACAAAGACAGTGACTTACCCATTGAAACCCAGATATCTTTGTCATTTTTTGACATCTGATAAGCACCAAAAAATGCTGCAATGCCAAACATCAGCCCAGTAACCAGAGAGATAAGACTACCTAAAGCAGGAACATGGCCATATTAGGAAGTTCCGGTACAGTTCAGGTAACTGCTCTTTAACAAAAATATGAGCATAAACTATAAAAAATGTTTTCTGATTTACTCACATATTTCGGTGAGATATTTCACGTAAAGTTTCCAAGCGAGTTGTAAAGGTAATTAAATAATACAAATATTTAGTTAAAACTTAAAATAAAATCAGTTAAACGCTTGGCTACATCTACACGATTAGAATGGGCTAATATTTTAATTCATATTGGAATTTTTTTTAAGTGTTTTACATATCCTAGCTACCCCAAAACTAAACCAGAGAACTGAACACCGTCGTTTGTCCCACGCACGAGATGCTTACCTGCTTTAACATAACCAACAATCCCTCCTATCGTTATTAGAGTTGCATAACCATAACCAAGCCAATCCACAGACATATCTGCACGTTTGTTTAATTCTCAAATAAAACAGAAAGACGTGATGAGTGCTGGGGGGGGGGGGGGGGGGGAAGCTAAATCTTCTCCACTTTTTAACTTCCTGAAACATTGCATACTAGCGATTTTCAAAATGAAAGTCCAAGAGTGCAGGTGACAACTTTTACATTTCTGTTTTATAGCTAGATAAATAATAATAATATATATATATATATATTTCTCCTTTCGAGTGTTCGGCATTCAAAGTGTTTCTTCCTTTACTACTAGCGATCTTCAGAATAAAAGTCCAAGAGTGCAGGTGAGAACTTTTACATTTCTCAGTTTTATATATATATATATATATATATATATATATATATATATATATATATATATATATATATATATATATATTTCTCCTTTCGAGTGTTCGGAATTCAATGTGTTCCTTCCTTTACTACTTGGAAAACTGCTGTGTTATTGACATCAATAATTGCATTCAAGTCACTCCAATATGACATGACTAACAGGAAATGTAAATAACAGAACACCACCAATAATTTCAATAAAAGAGTTTATTGCACTTTTTATCTTTTCTTCTTTTTTCCTTGCTTTGTGGAGCTGCTTTCCTCCACTAGAATCACCTCCTCTCCTGGTAGCCTCACCCTTTTCCCTTTGGCTGGCACTGGCGGCTCCGCAACAGCTGTATTGAGAAAATACATAGATATTAATGTTTTTTACTCTGATACTGCACTCTGTTGTTTTGGGGGGAGAAACTTTAAAAGAGAAAGTTCATCCAAAAACTGAAGTTCTGTCATCACTCACTCGTCATGTTGTTCTAAACACATAAGACTTTTATTCATCTTTGAAACACTAATGAAGATATTTTAATGAAGACAACCCTCCACTGAATGTATATTCACCCAAAACTCTGATGGTTCAAAATATTCATAAGGGATCATAAAACAAATCCATTTGAATCAAGCAGTTTAATATAAGTCTTCTGATAAGTCTCGATCGCTTTATATGATAAACAGATACAATTTAGGCTTTTATTCACATATAAATATCGATCAGCAAACATGCATTAAGGACTCAAATATGGTCAATGGAAACTCAACCGTAATTGCTTGACACGCGAGAACAAACCTCATTGGTTCTTACTAAAGCTCAAACGTGCTTCGTAACACGAGAATGAACCTCGTTGTTTCTTACACGTCAAGCAAGCATGCTTGAGCTTCCGTTTACCAAATTTGAGTGCCCGAATTCTCGTGACCAACTTGAACCCATTGCAAAGTCTGTGCCTTTCGCTCTCTCCCACAAATTCCTACTGAAATGAAATTCGTAGAACAACAGTAAATGTGACCGCACTTTTAGAAGTTGCAGGCTGGGCCGACTGCTCCACAGTTGTCTCTTTCGCTTCACCAGGTATCCAAACAGAAAGACAGGTGAGTCTGGCAGTGGTGTTCACCTGGCCAAGCAAGGAAGCAGTCTCAAGTTTCTGTATAGGAAAGAGGGAGTATAAAATACTAATTCAAGTAAATTGAGCGCATTGCAAATCAATGGATCAATCAAAGGATTGTACCTTTGATTCAATCGATAGACATTGACAAAAAAAATGATAGACATGTTTTCGAACATTCAATAGAATGTTAATTCTAGTGAATACCATGTATTAGGGAAATTAAAGTTAAATGATCAGGCTTTCAATTTAAAATATAGGAACATTTTGATACAAGGTTGATTTTTGGTGAGAAAGTAGACTATTTTTAGAAGAACAACGCACAGTTTGAGTTTCAATATTAGTCAATCAGTTTTGGATAGGTATATAAAAGCTGAAAGTATTTTAGTGTTTAATATTATAGCCTGGTATGGACTAAGTTCTTAAAAATGTTTCAAACACTGTTATACCAGTGACAGACAATATTGAATGGAGTTATGTAAGGATCTTTTGCGAGAATGATTACTGTTATTGGGTGGCTGTTTTTAATTTGTTGTATGATTATTGTCTGTCTTACTTTACATAACTTTTTTTTATGAGAAGCAAATAAAAAAACACATTGGTGGATAAAGTTATTTCAATCAATCAATCAGATAAATCAATCAACTCAAAATGAAACCACCAGGCCAAATTTCTTTTATACTTAAAATGGTTCAACTCAATGCTTTTCAGTTCTTACAGGTCAAGCATAATAATACCTCAAGATTGAGTTTCCACAACTTAATGAATCCATCGTTTGACGCCGTAACAAGGACACAAAAATCATTCTTCATGAAGCTGTCAATGGCTTTTACTCTGAAAAAAAAAAAAAAAAAACATTAAATTGATAAAACAATTACAAATACAACTTATCTCCATGCCGATGCTCACTGCATTCTGGGAATTTCAATGCACTGTAACAATACTGATGATAAAACAGCCCAAGAAAATGGACTAATTCTGTGAGATTGGGATGCACCAATAATGAAGTGGTCATACCTGTTCTCATGTGCTTTGAACTCAAACACACACTTCTGTGAGGTCACGTCATATATACACACACTCTCATCATCTCCTCCCACAGCCAAGAGTGTGTTCTTGAAGAGACAGAGAACAGAGACTGGAATAAGACTTTAATACAGTATATCAATTGAGCAGGTTACATTTGACAAACCAGGGCAGCAAAACTTCAGAAGAATAAAAACTAAGTTAAAGTGCCCTTATTATGCTTTTTCGGACATTACCTTTCATGTAGTGTGTGATATGGCTGTTTGTGAATGTAAAAGGACTGTTTCAAAGATCAAAGTGCAGATAAATTAAGTTATTTTCTCTCAAAAGAAATAATCGATTCTGAACTGCCTGAAATGAGTCGTCAGTAATTTCCAGTCTTACTTCCTGCATAAACACTGTAGTTGTAGCTGAGACTGGAAGAGTTAAGCACTTTGCTGCACTTCCAAAGGATGAGAACTCACGCTGGAATTGATTCGGTTAAATCAACGCCATCGTTACTGTTCGTATCACTGTGTATCAAGCGCTGAGGAAGATCAAGAGCTGAAATTCAGAAATGGTAATGGACGTTTCGTTTCCAACACACACTGTAAGTCGTCGAACAATCACATCAGACTGTACCATCTGACCAATCAGAGCAGAGTAAGTTCTCAGAAAGGAGGGGTTTAGAGAGACCAAATCCTTTATTTAATCTTTTCAGACACTGAAAAGAGCTGATGCTGCAATGCATTTTATGAGAAAATTCAATTGTTTTTTTACCTTGGACGCATGTAAACCTATTGTAGGAGACTCCAAAACAAATAGGGGCACTTTAACATATTAATTGCAAACTAAACTAGAATTCAACTGTCTAAATAGACATATATCATTCCCTTGCAACACTGGTAAGACTGTTCACCTTCAGAAACTTCAGACATGAAATCCTTTTTGGGAATGCAACGGTTCCAATAATTGTGGCAGACTTCACATTGTAAATGTCCACTCTGTTAATCATAACCACTGCGTATTGATCTCCGTCTGGTGACCACAAGACGATCTCTGCAGCTACAAAACATCATTACACACCAGTCAACATTTAAAAATATATATATATTTTTAATTATTATTAAAGTTTTTGATTTAGCTGAAAAGTTTAAGTTTCTAAATACATTACAATAATTTTTATCAAACTATTAATTAAAAAGGGGGGGAAAATTGTGAAAATACAGAATAAAAAATTATAACATTATATTCTTTCTTACTCTGTTTGATATTCTTGATGAAAGCTGAACGTCCTTCGATGAGATTCCAGGTTCTGCAATTAGAGCAATTAAATTTTGACATAAGAATTACTTTTTTTGCTGACTAACGTAAACAAATCAAGCCCAATGATATCTATTAGCAATCAAAACACAAATATGATTTAAAACATAAACAGCTTAACGATCTGATCAATATTTTTGATATTCATGTTGGAATAAACACATCAGTGTACATGCCTCAGAGTCTTGTCTGTTCCAACAGAGAGTGCAAGTTTTCCAGAAGGATGTACTGACAGTGAAGTAACATGACCCCTAAGAAATAAAACCCAGGTTACGTCATTTATACATGAATAAATTAAAGTTTGGGGTCGGCGAGATTTAAAATATTTTTGAAAGAAGTCTGTTCTGCTCACTAAGGCTGCATTTATTTGATCTTAAACAGTAAAAACAGTAATATTGTGAAATATTATTACAATTTAAAATAACTGTTTTCTATTGTAATATATTTTAAAATGTAATTTATTCTTGTGATGAAATTTCAGCTTCATTACTCCAGTCTTCAGTGTCACATGATCACTCAGAAATAATTCTAATATGCTAATTTGTTGCTCAATTCTGATTATCATCAATATTGAAAAATTCAAAAGTACAGCATTTATTTGAAACTGAAATCCATTGTTACATTAATGACAATTTTGATCCATTTAATGCAACCTTGCTGAATAAAAGTATTATTATTTAAAAAACAAAACAAAACACCTGACCACAAACTTTTGAATGGTAGCATATTTTGTGTGTTCACATTACTTACTTGTGAGCTCTGATAGATTTTAAACATTCCCATTTTTGGGTGCTCCACACACAGATAAGACCGTCTTGTCCTCCACTGAGCAAATGGGACGTCCCGTAAAACTCCAGACACGAGATGGTACCTGTCGAGAAGATGAGGTTACAATTTGTATGCATCTCATGAAACAAATGTCAGTGATGCCAGAATCTTTGATGCCAGACTGTCTTGTCCAATTAGAAACCAAAATGAATAGATGCCCTTACCATCATGGTGCAACAAAGCCCCGTGTTCAGTTTTCTTGCTCATGTCATAAAGCTGAATGGTTTCATCTTTGCTTCCTGTGGCGATGAATCGATCACTGGATGAAACTGCAGTCAGTGATGCTGTGTGTGCATGATGGCTAAAGTTGGGCTCAATTGTCCACTCCTAAAACAGACATGCAGAACATAAGATAATCATATCTGAAAATGAAGCCAGAACTATTATTATAATTGGAGTGAGCTATTTTAACCATAATAGGCCTGTTATTAAAATTATTGCAGTTGAAATATGGACCAATATCAAAATTATGGCACTCAAGAAAAAAAACAGACGCACAGACGGAAATAAACCAAGGCACAATTGCATCTTTACTATAAAGACTAATGAAGATTATATTAATTAAAGAAATAAAAAGTTATGAAAAATGATAATTACCTCGTCACCAGTGCACACTCGATATCCAAATACTATCTGTTCATAACAGCCAGCGACTAACTCGACATGATCCCCCATGACTATAAAACACGTGTTCATACAGTTACAGACCGCCTTTAAGAGACAGATGACACACTGTCCCTCATACGTAACTATTTATATTAATACATCTGTTATACCTAGAGTTTATAATAAAGCTTAAAACACTAAAGCCCGTTAAAAGTAAATACGTTTTCTCATGCCCACAGCAACAACGTGCAGACTCCTTTTAACTCCCACCGGAAAAGCAATACTTCATAATAAGAGTCCCTATCACAATAAAAGTCAATAGATTTTGGCTCAAAGCAAAAAAAAAAAAAAAAAAAGAATAAAAAAAACGTGACAGTTTTGCACCTGGTTCTTCAGTTGAGGCTTCATGCATCATGTTAAAGATAAAAACAACATATAGGTAATTCCACTTTTCAAATAAAAATAAATAAAATAAATTTATTGCAATAGAAAGTCAGCCCATTTTACCATTGGATCTCTTTTGCAGTTGACTTTTTATTTGTTTCTTACTATAAGGTTAAAAGTAACTTGTATGACTTACTAATGTAAGCTGTTTTTCTTCACTGTTTGTAAAGAATGAGCAAATATCCCAATTTATAAATAAGGTAAATCCTTTATAGATGAGATCAACACATATGTCCTGATAATTTTATGAGGCTTCTAAAATGTATAAATGTAGATAGCAAAATTATGATATTAGAAGAAATCCATCTGTAGTCATTTCCAGGGGTAAATTAATATAATTCAATCAAATTACATATACATACATAAAATCATTCTAAAAATATTAAAATGAGATGGAATACTATGACCGGGCAAACATTTTGAATTATTACAGTTGTGTTTTAGAAACAAATAAATCAAATTCATTCTGCACAGTGTTGTGCAAAACCAGCGACTTCTATGAAATCATCTGCCATCTATCGATGTCAATGCCATGCATGTAAACCTCTTTAAAATACACATGGAACACATTGTATCAGGAAAATATGCTCTCTTTAAAAATAGCTGACATGATGTAAGGGTTGAAGGGAGTTTTCGATGACAAATTCATGATGTTTTTCAACCTGAGATTCAAAAATCGTCGCCTCATGACCGAGGCATTGCTTACAGTAGAAAAGTTCACACGTCTTCCTTACTGTTCTAGGAAGAAGTACTTAAACTGATTTTGCAATTGTGCACTGGACTACATGGCTTCACTAAACGGTGAGTCCTAAGAAAGGCTGCGACCTAAACCTGAGAGAACGGTTTAGATGTCTTTCATTAAACAATTCATCAGGTATAAGCTACTGTGCAGACTTATTCAAAAACGTCACCTGGCCGTGAGGGTTAGATATCAGCGTCTAACATTACACCCTACACCTCCTGTGAGGAGACTAGGCCAATTTTTGCCAATATAAACCAAGACTCTCAACAAAAGTCTGTCTCTCTTTCTGTCTCTCACCCTAGTGTTCCCTCATTTTTGCACTGTTTGGTATAGTGAAATAAATTCTTCTAAGTCCAGTCCTCTTCTTGAATGTGAATATTTTAAAACTGAGCTCTGTTTCTTTGTCCACATCCTGTCAGGTTGAGCGATTGCCGCTTACAAAGTTGTAGACCAAAAACTGAGTGGTTCCACAGTAATGTGTTGCAAAGAGTTTGCCGTCAGGCGTGGGATCGGAGAATGCGATTTCATCTTTACTTAGATGAGACCCATAGATGAAATTATTCCTGGAGAAAAAGAAGATTGATGAACATTTGGGTCTGCACTGTTTCATTTAATATCCCAGAAAACACTTTAACACAACTTGAAATCTGTAGAAAGTACACAACCATTCAAAGGTTTTGGGTCATAAGATTTTTGAAAAAAAGTCTCTTATGCTCAAAAAGGCTGCATTTATTTGATCTAATATTGTGAAATATTATTACAATTTGAAAGAACTGTTTTCCATTTGAATACATTTTAAAATTCAATTTATTCCTGTAATGCAAAGCTGAATTTTCAGCATTATTACTCCAGTCTTCAGTGTCACATGATCCTTCAGAAATCATTCTAATATGCTGATTTGATGAAAACAATCAATGTTGAGCAGTTGTGCAGCTTAATATTTTCTCTCTTCCTCTCTTTTTTCTAGGATTTTACAGATGTATAGAAGATTGAAAGAACATTTTTTTTTAATTATAAATCTTTTATAACATTATAAATGTATTTACTGACGCCTTTGATCAATTTAATGTATCCTTGTTGAATAAAATAATTAATTTAAAAAACATTACTTTTGAATATTGTGTAATGTAAGGTATTTTAAAAGTATTTTAAATGCATAACAATGGATTCATAGTGCATTATAATACACATTGTACTGCTTTATATTTTTTTTTATAAAACATTAAAAATTGTCTACAGCTTTAGGACAGTAAAAATAATTAATACAGATAAAAGAAGTTGTTTGAAATGTGTTTTGATGCATTGTACATTCTAAAAGTATAACTACCCACATTTATGTGATAGATCATTTCAACAGTGGTTACAATTATTCATATGCACCCATCCAACGATTTACCTGAGGCACTCGATCATCCGTGAGGCGATGCCTCTCCGTCTCATCATGCTGAACACCCAAATGCGACTGATGCCACAGAGCGCCGGCTCAGGTACGGTAGAGCAGCACCAGGCTCTCTGACGCTCGTACATGACCTTCTCTCCTTCTGAACCTTCTGGAATGGACTCCTCTATAACCCTGTATCCCTGCACACAGCAGCCAAAACAAACCCATCAGATGTAGAATAGACCATAATAATACGTTTTATTTATATAGAACCTTTCCAGGGCTCAATGACGCTTTACAATGAACAAGAAACAATAATGGCAATGGACAATGATAAAAAAAATAAAAAAAAAGGGTGGATGAGAGTAAAAGTACAGTAAAGGAGAATTATGTAGACAGGGTAGCATACAGAAGAATACAATCAGACACAATGACTAAGATGAACATTACACAAAGAAGCAGCACTTATAAAGACTTCAATTAGTTAATATTAATAGGCCCACATGGAATATACACGTTTTTCACATTTTCTGAGTTAATTGAGGTGGGAAGCCAGAGGAATTCTGATTTAAATATTGTAAAAAATAAAATGAAGTAAAACATTTTTTTTTAAATGAGCTTAGAGTACTGTATTGTTGGTTTCTAAAAATATTGGTTTCTTCAAACAAGATTTAATGCAAGAGGGGTTTGTGAATATGTAGAACTTTAAATTCTGAGGGAACAGATTAATTATATTATTAGATTATATATAATGCAAAAAACATATGCAGTTCAATATATTCAAATATGGATAATAACTTATACATAGTGATTTCTATATCTTGTACATGAGAATGTTTAATGACGACATTTCATATAAACTAGTTAGCTAGAACTAATTATGTTTTGAGTATTGCACATTATAAAGGAATAATGTTTATTATTGTTATTATTAAAATTTAAACTATTATAGAATTTTGGGATTTTGTATAATTTGTTTTTTAACCCATAGTAAAAACACAGATGCAGATATACACCTATAAACAAGCTATTAAACACCTGTATGTTCAGCTGACCTCTTGGATGTGCTCTGCAATAAGGCAGCCTGCGACTTTCTTATCATTTGAAATGAAGAGGAAGGTTTTGGTCTGTGATGGGACCTGGGTCTCCACTTGCTGGAAGCCCAAGTCATTGTCCACCATTTCTCTGATCTCTTCAACCTTAAATCAAACAAGACAAATATCATAAACAGACATAATATGTATCAGGGGAACAATTAGAAATCTTCTAAACGTGCAGTATGGCTAAAGCAGACAGTTTGAGAGCTAGTGAATAGAAATATATGAGGAAGAAACAAGTACCTTTTTCAATGCGTACTTAGGATCATCAGGGAGAACAAGAATAATCTTGCCATCAGGATACTCTCCCAGGATTCTCTCTTTCTTCCAGCCCTGGACCACATATTACAGTAATTATTTTGAGACATGGGAATGTAGTTATTTTGAGACTGTATTACTCCCATCATAAGATGAAAGCTTTCGTTATATGCTTAATTACTATGTTACATAGGAAAGAATTGTTTATTTCATATATATATGGCCTTATATTATGGTCTTATTTTAAGCATCGGATCTTATAAGATTATTAAAGCAATAAGTCACTCAAGGCTTTGATTACTGCTTTAATAAATCTGACTGAAACAGCATCTATACGTCAATAACTATGAATAACGTAATAACAAATATGTGGCTCACCACGTATTTGACAGCACTGATGAACTGGTTGTGGAAGAGGAGGTGTTGGGATTCGTCCTCTGGGCTCGAAGGGGAGTACAGCATCCCACACACATTACACGTCACCGCACCAAAAGCCTTCTGACCAGCATCCTGCAAAGCACAAAAATACAGCCATCACAAAATGATAATGAGCACCAATGCTCTGATGTATAATATAATGATGGGCATGTTGTATTCTTCTCTTGGTTTAATTGTTTATTTCAAAACAATTTCAAAGTTGTAAAATAGCAATTGTATATTTAACACACAATCCAGAAGTTAAAGAATGAAAAAAGAAAGAAATATAATGAAACTAGGATTAATTGATAACCAAACAAAGTTCATTAAGATATAACTGACTTACATTGCTGGACTGTGTTGCTGTATTTGCAGGTTTGGGACTGTCTCTGACTTCTTTCTTCTGTTCTGCTTCAGGGTCAACACCAGAATTTGCCCTGAAATGACACCAAAAAGTTAAGACATGCTTTAAGTTTGTTTTCTAAAATGATTAATAGACTATGAATAGACACTACTGCAATGATGAAACAGATTCCTTTGAGATTGTCTTTCCAACAACACATTATAAGCTGTGTAATCTCTGCTCAACTAGCATCATTGGAATGGAATTGCAAAAATAAAGACTTTCTCCTGAACACTTCTTATTTGTTGACCAAAAAGACAGCCCCACTTCAAACTCATGGTATTGGTTGTGTCAATATTGTTCACAATAAACAGAGCAATGCTCTGATACGCAGATACATAGCATTTACATTTCTCAGGGAAATAAAACCACAGCTTACTTGTAGTTGCATATTAAACTAAGATAGGAAAAAGCATTTTCACAGAACAGAAGACAGATATTCTGCCTTTTTTACAGACCTGAAAGCAAGTTTTAGTTTTCAAATCTTTCAACAATTAATTACCTGTTGCTGTTTTCTGATTGTGTGTCTTGGACAGGTTCTTGCTGGGGAGAGGGTTTCGGCTTACTATCTGTGGACCACAAGATAGTTCATAAAAAAATGCACATTCTGTATTATCAAACATGCTGTCAAATAGTTTAGCAAACTTAATACATTATCTGGGTATGATAAGCTCCACAAACACCTATCATGAAACTAGCATTGCGTGTCCAAAATTGGACAGGAGTCAGGCTTTCAGTGAACTCAAAATCAAACAAATCAATACAATGTCTACCTGCAGTAGTGGGCACACATGGCTTCTTCTCCACTGGTGGTTGGGGCTGCACTGGAGCTGATGAAGAGGACTGCTCTGGTTTGACCTGTGAGAACTGTATTGTTTATTTAGATTGTTAGCATGAAAACATTTCTTCAAATGTAATGTAAAAAAATTTTAATAATAATTCAGCATCATTACTCCAGTCTTCAGTCACATGATCCTTCAGAAATCATTCTAATATGCTGATTTGCTGCTCAAGAAACATTTTTTATTATTATACATTTTTGTGGAAACTGTGACGCATTTTATTCAGGATACTTTAATGAACAGAAAGTTCAAAAGAACAGCATTTATTTGAAATAGAAATATTTTATAACATTATAAATGTCTTTACTTCAGATCAAATTAATGCAGTGGTTCCCAAACTGGAGGAGTGCGACCCTAAGGGGGGCACAGAGTTATAAAAAGGGGGGCATGTCAAGGCTAAAGGGGAATGTACAGTCAGCAGATTGTTATGCAAAAGAAACCTGTCCAGGGTGATACAAGACCCTACTACAAAATGATCACGCTACTTGCCACACAAGTAAATATTTAAACACAAAATATTAATTTGACATTTTGTTACCTCAATATGACTTGCAGTACCCACTTAAGCAGTCTGTTATCAGTTGTAGCGGTTGTTGTCCGGGAGTAACAGACCGCTACTGGCACGATTGAAGAATCACGGTTGAGTATTGCAGGGAGCCATGTAAAAATAGAAATGAAAGCCGCATGGTTCTGCTCTAAGCATGGACAAATTCATGAAAGGATTGCCAGTGCCAGGTGAACAAAGCAGATGATGAATCTACTTTAAAGCTGCAGCCCGTAACTTTTTGGGGTTAAAAATTATCCAAAATAAATTTGAGCAAGAACATAACCAGCCAGTGTTCAAAACTATCTGCTTGTCTTAGCTCGATTCAAAACGGTAAGCTTGTAAAAATGTTTTTAATTCCAGTGGTACTGGTGGATTTCCACAGGAAATTCGAGCATGTCTTTGCGTCATTACGTCACATCTGTACACATAAAGGAGGAGTCTCGGCTAGTAGACTATGAGTGTGAGGATGTTGGAGGTGGAGATTTATAGCCTTTTCTCACAGCACTTGATATAATGAAACTTATCAATTTGATGGCAGATCCAAAAAGGTTCAAACCAAAATCACCAGTGACAACTGGACATTCACCCGTTGTAAAATGCAAGTGGCTGCAGAAAAAAAGAGACCGCAACCGGGTCCATGCGAAAACAAGGATAGATATCGGAAGTGCTTCTGAAAGGTGGTGTGAACTCCATGTTTTGAAGGGGTTCAAAACGGACGAAGAGAGTTTTTTTTTTTTTGCTGGACAGATAACACATAAGTGATCATTAGATTTAATCAGCGTGATTTACTGCAATGCTTTTTTTCCCTTAGTTGGTCAGAACAAAAGTGGATGTTACTTGTTCAGATGACATTTTCCTGTGAATATTCTTATGTTGGTCATACTTCCAAAAAGTAGAATCTGTGATTCCGAATGACAGGATCCACACCGGCACGACGTGACAAAAACAAATAGAACCCATTATTATCAGTGAAGCTGTTTATACTGGATGTGGATTGGGCCAAATGTCTAATTTTTGACAATAAACTGATGCCCCGTTCTATTTCAGATGTACTACAAGCGCTCGCTCAACTTCTGACACATAGGACAAATGGATTTCTTGCATTCGCTTTGTAACGTCCAGTTTAGACAGCCTCAAGACAAGAAAATACAATGAGGCTTATTTCACTCTCGGATTACCAGTACAACGGTGGGTAAGGAAGAGAGACCACAGCGTGCCTCAAAATATTAACTTCTGACAGTATGAAGCCGAACAAGTTAAGACGTCACATCATGAACACAAAGAGAATCCCACTGAAGTTGAGAAGTTGTAGTACTGTATTAATTACAATGTTTCAAATAAATCCTATAGGATTTTGCGAGCAAGCTCATGCCAGAGAGTGTCTTTATGTGGGTGCATGTAAGTAGGGGACTTGAAAATATATTTATCTACAGAGGAAAAAGTTTGGGAACCACTGAATAAATAAATCCTTGCTAAAGTATAAATTTCTGTGTGCGCAAGAGTTTTTTACCTCATTTTTGGCAGCTGGTTTGGATGTCTCATCTTCAAGACCGTCAAGTTCAAAGTCATCAGGTGAATACTTGCGTCTGGGAGTGTAGGGTTTGTACTCCATCACTGGATTGGGTTTCGGGCTGGTGATTCCATTAGGCATGGGTGGTGCCTGAGCTGGAAGTGCTCGTCTGGGTTCAATCGAGCCCACTTTGGGCACGCTTTCTGGCACAGGAACATGTGCAGGGGTGGTGGCCGGGCTGGGCGAGATCGATGGAGCGTCGTCCTTTATGGGAGAAGCAGCCTGACTCGCTTGATCCGACTTCAGCTTCTTAACACGGGTCCAGGTCAACTTATCCCGCTGAAGCTCCACCTGCCTGAGCCTCTGATAACGGGATAGCTTCTTCTTCTCCTGGGTCTTAAGCGGAGGACACACCTGGCTGAGAAAAAAACGTTTCTTGGGCGTGCTATCCTCGGGCATGGGATCAGTGGACTCCTCGTTAGGGGTTTCAGCGGGAACAGTGTTGTCAGAAGCCATTTCCTCAGTTTCGCTTACCTCCATAGATTCACTCTCCTCCTTTTGTTCCTCAATATCTTTCTCATCTGAAGCTCCCGGAGCATCGGAGGCGATATCATCTGCGATTTCCTCACAGAGAGCCAGGAGGTTAAGCTGTCGGGGTGGGGGTTTCTTGGCTGCAGCCGCCCTTTCCTCAGCCAAAGCTGCAAGGCGTGCCTTCGTCCGAGCCTGAGGGTTCATTGCTTGCTTTTTCTGAACCCCTTGCGAGGAGTCCGTCGCACTTTCCTGGGGCAAAGAGGGCGAAGAAGTGATGTTACACCTCACAGCTTCGCTTGTTTGCTTTTTCGCCGTTTCTTCCTCAGAGCTTTGAGATGACTGCTGACTGCTGTCATCCAAATCCTCATAGGTTTCGATCTCTACAACGCAATGTTCAATCTCAATGTCATCATCCAGAAATGCTTCTGAATCTGGGAGAAACACTTTCGCCATGTCGGTACTTTGTACATTGTCCTGCAGGGAACACGTGTTCACCACCTCTAACTCATCCATGTCAGAAATGTCTTTACCAGCGTACGAGTGTTTAGTGATGCTGGTTTCTTGGATGACTTTGAAAAGAGCCTCTAGAGGTGGGGGGGATTTGCTCATCACATCAACTTTTGCATCCACACTGACTGTAATTTTCTCAATAGAGTCTTTTGGCAGCTCTTTATGCTCTTCTACTTTGCTTGCTCGCGGGTCATGAATCGATTCCAGATCAATTATATTGGCCACATGGATTTTGTCAGGTTTGGGTAGCGTTATCTCCTCATTTTGGAAGTCAAGCAATCGCCCATAATTGTGCTCTATTTGCACAGGGAACAAGGCTGCTACTGTTTTGATCGTTTCAGAGATGGAGGGCTTTTCTTTCTTTACTCTTGGAACATATTTCTTGTCTCCTTTTTTCAGAACAGACATATTCTGAGAGAGTTTATCTCCAGAGACTTTCGGCTTCACCCCATCTTTCCGTCGTCTTCCTCTTGCTCCCTTCTTTTGTGGTGTTTTCAAGCGAGAGGATCGCCGAACAGGTTTTCCGTTTTCTTCCCTCGATTGTGTCTGATAGTTCGACTGAATTTCCAACCCTTTATTTGGTCTTCCTCTCAAAGACTTCTTGGGCATCTGAGATTTATCTGACTCCACGAGACTCTGATCCATCTTTGTCTTCTTTATATCATGTTCAGAAGAAGACATCTTTCTTTTCTGCCCAGGCATCCTGAGGAGAAACAACAAACCAAGTTATGCAACTATAAAACAATAATTCCTGCAATGATGTATGCATGAAGTTGTTTGCTGTTGTTTGTAAAAATAAAAAATAATGCTTGAGGACACAAAAACCAGGCATTCAAAAAAGAACGACAAATGAACAACTAAACTCATTAAAATACGATTAATATAGTACTAATAATAACAGTATACGATCAGCTGTCATCCAACAGAAAGGATTTCACAAGTGACAGCGGAGACAAGAGCTGACAATTAAAACTATAATCTCTATCCACAATGTATTAAAGTTACGCGAAATGAATCACATAATCTTAATTTAAACACATCGATATGTCACCAGCTCAGAGTCTATGTTTCTCCAAAGATGACAAGTATGAACTGAATATGAGTAATTTATTCCCATCCCTAGTGTGTAACAGCACACTATTATGATCTGAAGAGTGTATAAATGATTTAAATAAATGAAACACATTTTTGGAGTTAAATAGAGATTCAAGTGTCTCGTCAGTCTGACGTAGAGAAGAAAGTTAGCAGTGCTGGCTAATCCGTTAGCTGCCTCCTTATAAAACTAACGACATTCACTATTGTCGATTATATATTAAAAACAAGTACATAAGACTTAAATATAACTATTATGATAAATAGAAAAAGAAACAGCAGCAATAAAGTACAGATCAGAACTTACCTATCTTTCCCTGTTACTAAACAACAGCTGTTTTCCGCTGTGTGGAGCAAAGTTTAGCCTCACTTCCGGTGCTGAGTCTTCTTCGGCGGATCTGCTGCGTTTGCGTGTGATTAAACGACACCTACAGGACTAGAGTAGAAAAAATACTATTTTTACAGTTTTTCTCAGTCGCTTTGGTGCATTTCTCACATCACTATTACATTTGCACAACAGTTAGTTCAACCTCCACAACATTTAGTCATTTGTGCACATCATAGTAGCCTAGCAGTTTCTCATTCCTTCCAACAAATTGCAAATGCTTTTGGACATGCATCAATTGCTTTCATACAACTGCTGTTTTATAACATTATCATTTGCTTGTCATGTCAGTCAAAATTAACTATACTTGTGAATGCTGAATAGTCATTCCATATAAAACTAATAGTCCTCATTTCATTGCTTGAGTCATCACATACAAAAATGTTGAACTAGTTGTCAAAATCTGTCAAGCAAATTTTACAATCTTTTTTCTTTCCTGAAAATGTCCCCTAAATTGAACAACTTCTCTCAGGTGAACCTATGTGGCCAGACAGAGAGGAACGTCTGGATGTGCATGAATGATTTACAGTACTATGTATGTTGTATGTTCAGTTCCAATATGTACTGCAATGTTGTTTACAGTTGTGCACAGCTCTACCCAAAGGGAGTTTAAGTTTGTTGTAAATAAGGGTGTATTTTTTCTTTTGCTGTGAACAAATTAGAATTGAAAAGAGCATATGCAGTAAAAATGTGAAACATACATATTCAGTGTCTTGTACTCAGTTACCTCACTAAATACAGTAATGTGTAACTTTACTGTAGTTTTCAAATGGCTGTGCAAATAGTATATAGTGCTGTCTTGAGCATTTTCAGGTAGTGTCACCAATGCACTTTTTTGCATTGAAAAACATTTACAGAGTAAACTGTCATAATGAAAACATGACAAAGCCATTCGACTATCTTGTTCATAAACAATGGTGTCAGGACTTTTCATCTTGATGACACTGACACTTTCATCGACATGAATACTTGCTTTTGAGGAATGAGCTATCCATTTTGAGCAAGTGACACGCTTTTGCAGGTTATCAACTAGGTTTTGCAGTTTGTAGCCTACTAATTGTTTCGAGAACTGCATTAACTGTTGTGCAAATGTAAATAGTGATGTGAGAAATGCACCAAAGCGACTGAGAAAAACTGTAATGTTTTTGAAGGAAGTCTGTTATGCTCATGAAACCTTCAGTTTTTAAATAAAAAAAAATAATAATAACAATATTGTGAAATATTATTACAGTGGTTTTCTATTTTAATATACTTTAAAATATAATTTATTCATCAAAGCTGAATTTTCTTCAGAATGTTTTCTGAAGGATCATGTGACACTGAAGACTGGAGGAATGATGCTGAAAATTCAGCTTTGATCACAGGAATAAATTATATTTTAATGTATATTCAAATAGAAAACCATTATTTTAAATTGTATTAATATTTCAAAATAGAACCAATTTTTCTGTATTTTTGATCAAATAAATGCAGCCTTGATGAGCAGAAGAGACTTCTTTCAAAAACATAAAAAAAATAATGTTTCCCAATTTTTGATCGGTACTGTCTCTCCAGTGTATTTGTATTTTATTTGTTTATTTATATGTATTATATAATTATCATGACAGTATATAGGCTATTGCTTCTGCTGATAGATAGATAGATAGATAGATTGATAGATAGATAGATAGATAGATAGATAGATAGATAGATAGATAGATAGATAGATAGATAGATAGATAGATAGATAGATAGATAGATAGATAGATAGATAGATAGATAGATACTCTTAATGCAGTTTTCAGAGTGGCCACTAGATGATAGTAAAGCCCTTCTGATGAGCCGCTGCTGAACTCCCAGAATCCACCGCGAAGGCGCGGAATCCGAATGTTTACATGATGGAACAGAAATTTCACGAGCTCTGCGATGCGCAATTCTATTTTTAATATACGTGCCTTGTTCTGTTCTTATAGGCAAATACATGTAGCGCATGATGTCGTTCTGGAAACAACCGAAAGCAATATATTAGTCTCTCAGCTGTTTGAAATGTGAGCGAGATATAGCGAGTTCCAACTTTATGTTTTTGTCTCAATCCTTGAGTTGTCACTTGTGTATGTGGGTGAAACTGATCCGACTGAAGGAGTGTGATAGATAAAATAGATAGATGGACTTTTTGAGGATGAGTACTTCAGATCTCAGTGGACACAGTCCCGCTTCCAGCACTCTTGCAGAATCCAGAGAGAAACTCCAGGATCTGCTGCATTCCGTGAAGGAGCTCCATGACGCTGCACTGCACGGTAACAACCGTTCTCTGACTGTAACGTTACGTTACAGTTTAAAATCTACTATAATAATAATACATTTATTTTATATAGCGCCTTTAAAAGTTGCTTTCTCAAAGCGATTAACAGGCAAACATAACAACAGAGAAAACTACACACTTTAAATACAAAAATAAACAGATAAAATGAATAATCAAGTAAAAGCAATCCTAAAATAAAAAGTTTTGAGAAGAGATTTAAAAGTCACTAATGTATTTGCTTCCCTGATGTCGGGGAACTATTAAAATATAATTTTTCATGCTTTGGGGATTCATAATCATTACTTAATTACGTCATAACTCTGAAATAAATAGTTATAACTACACAGAAAGTCATAATTTCAAAATGTTACCTCATAATTACGATTTCTTATTATCTACGTATGTCATTGTAATTTGTGACTTAATAGGTCATAATCTTGATGTTACATCATAATTTCAATTAGTCATAATTTTGACTTTTTGTCATAATTTTGATTTATCTCATACATTTGATTTAGTCATAGTAATGATTTATGATTTTTACTTTTCTGTCATGATCTTTTTTTTCTTCTTTTTTTTTTACTTTTACCAAAGTATGACTTTTTTTTTTCTTAAAGTATGTGATTGAAATGGGTTTCCATTAAAAAACTTAAGAAAAAAATTCAGGAACTTCCAAAATTAAAATTCTACTTATGATACAAGTTCATAATGTACATTGAAGGCCCTATGAATTGAAATCAGTTTATTTAATAATATTTGATTAAGTTTAACAATATGAGATGCTTTTGCACTGATAACTTTTCTCATTTTCAGAATTACAGGCAAAAATAACCAAACTGAAGAAAGAGCGCTGTCTGTAAGTCTAAGGCTTTTACAGTATAAGAACATATCATTGCTCAAAGCTGTATGAAGATTTTTTTAAAGCAGTTTGATTTAATGACTACTAGATCATTAACATTTTGAAGGACTTTTAGAGAGATTCTTCTGGTGTAATAATTCTGTAATAAATGTCAAATATGATCTCTAACTGTAATAATACGCTTCCCTCTCAGAGATGCTCAGAGACTGAGTGAATTTCACAGCAAGAACCAGCAGTTACGAGAGCAACAGAAGATCCTGCAGGAGAAGATCAGACAGTTAGAGGACAGGTGCTCTGAAAAGCACATTTTTTACCTCTTTAGCAACATATTTATGATGTTTATTTCTTTTTATATCTTATCTTAAATTTGTTCTGAAAGTTTAAGTTGCCGTTTTCTTTGTCTCTGGGTTTAGGGTGTGTTCTGGACCATGTGATCGTTGTGCTGTGACTGAGAAGCAGATTACAAAAACAAACACTGAGTTTATTGATACTAATCAGAAAAATCTGTCTGTCATATCTGAGCTAGGTGAAGATTTTAGTTTTCCGTTGTATTATTATTATTATGCATCATCATATTGTGACTCAATATATATCTATATCTATTATATGTATCAGTAGATTAGCATCAACCCAAAAATCTGCATTATGTGTGTATTGCTGTGTTTAGAGGCAGAGAGGAAGACTCTGAAAGATGAAAACAGGAAACTGAGTCTTGAGCTAGAGCGACTTAGAAAGTCTGGGTGAGTCTCAGAGTCAAATGAAACATGACATCAGTACCGATAAAGTGCATCACATGAGTGTCTGATGTGTGTGTGTGTGTGTTTAGTTCTCCGCAGAAAGTGTTTTCTGAGGCAGAGGAGGGGATGATCCCCGATTCTCCTCGTCGTCCGCTCTCTTTACCTGTTGCCAGCAAGATGAAACGACGGAAAGAACAGAACCACGTCCGCTACGCCGAGACACCGTTATCACTCTCACACCCCGGTTAGAAATTTAAAATGAGGAAAAAGGCTCAGCTGCACTGTTTAAATGACACTGACACTAATTAGATATTTAAAAAGCAATATTTAACAATTCAGGATGTGTTGGGTGATCACCTCTGACCTTAACTCCCATAATTGCTTTTTGAAAGATAAAAAGTTTTGAGGGTAAAAAGGATCAATGAGATTTGTTTTACACACAGACATGTGTGTTATATATATATGTTTAAATATAGTATATAACAAATTATATATAAATTAACTTTTCTTTAAATATACAGGTGTATATGTATGTGTATGTATGTTTATTTAATAATTATATAGATAGTTATTGGTTTTTAATTATAGTATATAAATAAATAGCTATATTTTCTATATATATGTGTGTGTGTGTGTAAATGTACACATATGCATCTATAATTTTCATTTTTGTGGTTATGAATTCTTCAATATAAATTTTTAGTTAAAATATATTAAAATAGAAAACAGTCATTTTAAATTGTCGTAATATTTCACAATATTACTTTTTTTTTTTCATTACTTTTTTTTTATCAAATAAATGCAGCCTTGGTGAGCAGAAGAGACTTAAAACATTAAAAATCTTACCGATCCAAAACTTTTGACTGGTAGTGTGTATATAGATATAGATAGTATTAGTTTTTAATTGTAGTATATAAATAAATAGCTATATATTTTTCTTTAAAAAAATGTATATATTAGGGCTGGGCAAGTTAACGCGTTATTATCGCGTTAACGCATTTATTAATTAATGCCGACAATTTTTTTATCGCACGTTAACGCATTTTTTTTTTTAAGTCCGTTGCTCACTGGCTCTAAATACACATAGGCCTACAGTCAAACCATGATCACAGGAGGGGTGGGATGTTGGTCAGCCAGCAAATAACCCACCCAAACAAGCAGTGGAGAGAGGCAGGTTCTCTCAGGTGAACAGTTAAAGGGTTGCGCTCCGCGAGTGAATGACAGGCGCTCTATGGATAGTAGCCTACCTATAAACCCTATAGATAATAACTATTTAGATTCTGGAAACTCACTAACAGCGAGCCGAGGATCAGTCTCTCTTCTAATGATTTGTGCTGCGCGTCCTTTATAAAAAGTTATAGACAATTCAACTTCGGCAACGAGCGGGCGCGGGCGCGTGCGTGAGGCGAGCATGACCGCAACAGTTTCACAGGAACGCACCCACTTGTCGCTGCACCTTGTGCTCGACCACTTCACCTCACTCTTGGCTGATTTATACTAATGCGTCGGACTTACGCCGAAGACTATACGCTGTAGACTACGCGTTGGTTTTCATTTATATCTCTGCGTCGTTGTCCGCGTTGACGCGCAAACACATGCAGAGGGAGCATGTGAAACCCGGGGAGCGGTTGTAGCAATCACAGCGCTTGCGGTACGCGTAGAATTGACGTTACATTTTTGGAGAGGTGCACGTCAGGGTACGCCGAAGTGTACGCGCGCTACACAGCTACGGCGTGAGTATATTGTTTTTTTACTCTGTTTAATGTAATCTTACGTGGGAAACCATGCAGGGCCGGCCCGTGGCATAGGCGGAATAGGCAAATGCTAGGGGCGCCACTCAATAGGGGCGCCAAAATGAGTGAACGAGTGATTTTTTTTTTTTTTTTTTTTACTAATACTATTTTAAAAACATTAATTCAAAATACTACAAAATAAAGCAAAAAAAAAACTTAACTAAGTCCCCCGACTCCGGTCCGGGGCATCAATCTTCCCCCGCCCAGCGAGTGCTTGAAGTGCGTCAGAAACAGAGCGCGCGCGATCAGCTTACTGTTGGTAATTTGTTGTGTAGCGTCGCCCCTCGCTGCATCCAATGTAGACAGCATTTCTTTCGTTTGAGGGCACTTAACACACTCAAGCCAAATTTACATGACATATTTTAGATTAGCATTATAGTCTGCAATAGATACAGTGCCAAACGGAAGAGAAGAGGATAAAAGGGGATAAAGACAGAGGTAATGTAGGCTAATGAATGAACAGTTTATCTAATTGCATAGTAGTAAGATATATAATTTAATGGCAGTTATTTTTACCTTAAACTTTAAGCTAACAATTGTTCTGAGTTCTCCAGAGGCACCAGACAGTGTGATTTGTAACAATCACGTCAGCCTTTTTAGACGCATTCACTATCACTTTTATTAATTAATGTTTTACTCTACAGTTGTGCAGTTTTGAGGGGGATATATGGCATTTTTAAAATTTATTTGCCAAAATTATTAATGATATTTATATAGGCTACAGGTTTATTAAACGTAGCAACGTTTTATGTACAATTAACATTAAAGAAGACATTTCGCAGTTTCATTTATAGTGAAAACATGAAACGTGCCATAGTTTAGTGGAAGATTGCTGCCATCAACTGCAAAACAAACACTTTTGCTAGCGCTCAATGAATAGTTTGTGCATGAATGACATTTGGACGATGACATCACTGTTTTATCCAGAGCGGCTATATATACTGAACAAAATTATAAACGCAACAAAACTGTAAAGCTGTAAATCTGCCTTGAAATAATCTATATTGTAAAAAGCGCTATAAAAATAAATGGGACTTGACTTGAATGCTAGATGTAATGCTCTTGCTATTTGTGTTTAGGCTGTAATGTATATATATATACATATATATATATATATATATATATATATATATACTGTATACATATATAGGATAAATAATCATGAACACAATGACAGGGCGAAATGGGCTGTGATGCATGGGGCACCAGGTAAAATCTTGCCTAGGGCAGCAAATTGGCCAGGGCCGGCCCTGAAACCATGGCATGACCAAACCTAAGCTACTATAAGTAACGTTGGTCGACTTATATCTGTAGTAGTGATCATGACCTCTGACTACTACATAGACTGTTTCTGCTGCTCCCTGATAAAAGATACCTGTTGATACCTGTTCAGAAAAAAAAACAAGACAACTAGACTCCTTTTAACAAACTAGATAAAAGGTAATGCCCTGGCAGTAGCAAATAGCTTTGTTTAAATATTTGATTTGATTACATTAATGTTTAAGTTGAGATTACTGTGTAAAGGGAATACTGCTGGTATAAAAGCACCTTATTTGTTTAAAGTTATTGCACTCTTGTGTATATAGCAGTACATTTAAATCAAAAGTGCGCAATACACTACTTTAGAAGTCATTATTCAACTTTGCGCATAACAATGCGATTAATCGTGATTAATCGCAAGAAAATCATGCGATTAATCGCGATTAAAAATTTGAATCGTTGCCCAGCACTAGTATATATATATATATATATACGTCTTTCTTTTTTTTCTTTTACAGAACCCAGGCGAGGAGATCCACCTGTGCCCTTCGGCTGTAATGGTAATGGTGTGCTGGTCGCTGAGACATGTGAAATGGATGTGACTTGTATGGCAGGTATTATGAGCTGATCTTCACGTTTTAAATTATATTCTTTGTAAGCATAAATTTAATGTGTTTTTTAATTTATTTTAGAGCCTAATAACAAGAAACATTTCAGGACTGTGGTTCCCGAGACCTGCCGTATAGAAGTCTATTCAGAACAGGTTCTGCCTTATCTTAATTAAAGTTTGACTTATACGACTTAGACATTCATTTTATCCCAATATGCCTTTTTAGGTTTAGTTTTAGTTGTGCATTTTGAAGATGACCTAGAAAATACTTAGTTATGAACAGAAAATCTCTATATATCCACACTGGTGGTGTTCAGCAGTGTATGTTCACATATCCAATGTTTCTCTTCAGTTTGATGAGGATGATGAAGATGATGATCTTCACACTGAACGAGGCCAACAACCTGAGTCAAAGGACTGCACAAACATGTAACGACACACTCTTAAATCCAAACAAACTACCATTTGAACTCTCACTAATGACAGAAATATTGTCTGAACCTGAAATACTTCATAATAGTAGCTGTTGTTTTTTATATATCTGTTCCAGCATCACTGCAGTCCAGAATAACGATTCCCCGTCCATTCTGCATTGCCGTCCGTTGGTTTCTCGAGAACAGCAGCAGCCGCCCGCAGACGACTTTCCACGCACACCTTCAAAGAACAGCACATGTGTGCCAGTTAAAGGAAAGAGAAAACATACAGATGGCAGGAAAAGAGAAGAGAAGATTTCTGATTCCAGCCCGGATGATCCTGATGAGACCGAAATCAAGGGGATGATATTTGCTTCCACTCCAGCTAATGGTCATAAAGAGAGCAAGAATCAGGAAACAACGGTTAGACACAGTCAGACAGAAGCAATACAGACACACCACTTTACCACCGGATTTACACATTTTAAAACAGTTTCACATAAAAGTATAAGTTTTCGAATTTTATGTAACTATTTTAATTTTGTAGGATTCCAAGAGAAGGAAATGTTTGGACCAGCACACACCTCGCAAAAGTTCTCTTCAGAACCAAAACACACATTTTCCATACGGTAATACAGAAACATTATGAACAGTTTGCCATAATAGTTTATTGATAATCTTGAGTAGTTTAGGGTGCTAATGTAACATTTTGCTAATGTTTTTTTTTTATTTTTTTATCTGATGACAGACCAGAGCTGGAGTGTGGATCCAGGAGCTGATCTGGCTCAGTATGATACAGAGAGTTCTCTTCAACCAGAGGTACTGATATACACTGAAAATTAATTCTGAACATTAATATTTTTTTAACCACCATATTTACACTACACTGCTAACCTAATATGTTTATTCAGCAAGAATGCATTACATTGATCAACTGCAACAGTAAAGACATTTATGTGATTTCTATTTCAAATAAATACTGTTCTTTTGAACTTTCTATTCATCAAAGAATTCTGAAAAAAAAATGTATCACGGTTTACACCGTAAAATGAAGCAGCACAACTGTTTTCAACATTGATAATAAAAGTTTCTTGAACAGTAAATCAGCATATTAGAATGATTTCTGAAGGATCATGTGAAACTGAAGACTGGAGTAATGATGCTGAAAATTCAGCTTTGATCACAGGAATAAATTACATTTTATAATATATTCAAATAGAAAAGTTATTTTACATTGTAACATTATTTCACAATATTACAATTTTTACTGTATTTTTGATCAAATAAATGCAGCCTTGGTGAGAAGAAGAGACTTCTTTCAAAAATATTTCAAACTTTTGCATTTACTGTTTATATAATGTATTAGTGCATTATTTGCATTAGTGAACATTTTTCCCATATTGCACTAGGCCAGATTCAGAACAGACTTGGAAACAATGGACACTGACTGCACATTTGTGAGTCACAGTCTTCTCCTGAGAGGCCAGAAGAGGACGGGACAATCCCAAACCACTGGTATCATATGAACAAACAGCTGATTTGATTTGTAGCTTCGGATTAATTTCTGAACCGCCCGTAAACAACTTCTACATGTGATTGATCAACAGGGATTGGGCAGAGGGCAAACGACAGCCTTGCTGACATCTTCGATAAGACAGGGTTCGGAGAATATGAGTCTTGTCCACAGGACGAGAGCTCTGTTCCAAAACAAGACGGTACGTTCGAGGAGGAGAGAGGGGAAGATGATGATGATGATGAAGAAGAAGAACAAGTGGCAGCAGGTAATGTTTCGTTGTTTCAGTCATTTCCAAATAGCAGACAGTATTCCAGTAGCTTTGTTTTATTTCTCCTTCATCTTTTAAACCTTTTTACCAAACATATTGCGATTGTTCAGAGGAATTCCGCCGGCCTGCAGATCTGAGCCGAGTGACGTCTGACGGTGGTACATCTAGCAGGTGAGAAATATGCTTTTATTGGTAATAAAGGTTCTTTTGAGCTGCTTTGGAAAGATTGATATTGTGAAAATCGTTATACAGATAGTTTGAAATAGTGGTATTTTAGTATCATTGAGATATGCAAGTTATATATATATATATATATATAAAATCAACATAGTGTTCATTTTTCATTTTCAATACATATTTTTTATAAATATGTCTATGTAGGTTTTAGTATTTTTTAATTTTAGTTTGACTATTTTAGTATATCAGAAAAAATTTTAGTATAAAAAATGAAAATGAAAAATGTTGCTTTGGCAACTAGCTGAAATAAAATTGTATATGTATTTATTTCAGTTAATGTTTATTTTATATCAAGTAACACATTTTTTAATGGTTTTAGTTAACTATAATAATTCTGGTTTGAAAAGGTATTAAAGTATTTAATTCAATGCAAATACTTCAGATTACAGAACTTTAAATGCATATGGTCCTAAAATACAATGATTTAATGTCAACAAAATAGATGGTTAGAATAATAAAATTTCATGAATTATATTTGTACATTTGTATAAGACATTGTACATGTTTTGCTTTCTATTCCAGGAATAAGTCTTTTGCTCGTGTGGAAGTTGTGCGTAAGAAAGACGAAAGGAGAAAACTAAAAGGACATTATTGTAAAGAGTGTGAAATTGTGAGTCAGTTTTACAGAATATGACCAACTATATATCTCCTTTTGCTAAATAATCATAGCATTGATAATTAAATCTGTTGCAATTAAGACCATTCTGTTGTTTCAGTATTATGCACACCTTCCAGAGGAAGAGAGGCTGAAAAAACTGTCTTCCTGTTCACGGCATCGCTACCGCTACATTCCACCTTCCACTCCGGAAAACTTCTGGGAAGTGGGCTTCCCGTCAACACAAACCTGTGTGGAAAGAGGTTCTGCATTATGTCATTTTGACAAATTGAAAGAAATGGATGAAACTTTGAAATATTGCACTATTAAGGTAGCCTGGCTAACGCCAGACCCAATTGGCTTTATGCCCAGCTGCACTACTTCCTGAACTTCAGCCAGCTCCTTGTTTCCTGTCTGCCATTATTGGGCAAACTTGATTAATTCAGGTGTGTCTGATTATTGTTGCCATGACTACTAAGGTCAGGCACACCTGAATTAATCAATTTGTCCAATAATGGCAGACAGGAAACAAGGAGCTGGCTGAAGTTCAGGAAGTAGTGCAGCTGGGCATAAAGCCAATTCTCGTTGAGACTTGGGTCTGGGAACCACATGTACATTTTCTCGTATTTGAGGCGTGGTTTACGAATGCCCGGCGCCGTTTATTGGGTGCTAAGAATGTCTGTCAAATGCGCCTGTACGTAGCTCATAGCCAATCGTTTCAATTATACCAGATGACGTATGTAGAGCGACAGAAATTAGACAAGGAAGAAGACGATGGGTAAGATAAACTTGCATTCTAAACTACTTAGAACAATATCTAAGGCTGCATCAAAAGGTAGCTTCGCGTCTGCTGCCATGTTGAATCCATAGAAATAAACAAACTGCTTCGGTGTGTCGCATAGATGTCGTCATCGTCTTGTTGCTCCCTCCCCGTTCTGTGATTGGTTCCCTAAATGAGGCGAAAATCTGGACCATGGTATCCATGCTGCCTTTCAGCGTGAATAAAATCGCGCTGCGGGAAGGCAGCATGGGGAAACCCAGACTACTATTAAGGACTATTTAACAAAATGTAAAAAAAAATTATTATTTCCCAGTAAATACAGTGAGTCTGAGACTTTTAAAGAGCACCAATTATGCTTTTTTACATTTTCAGCTTTCTTTAGTGTTTAATGTTGTGGTTTGAGCATGAAAAGTACAAACAAAAAGCACAAAGTCACTCCAAAGAGAGTTGTTCCCTATATCAGTAAGTGTTCCTGAACTCCCTGAAACGCCTCCCTTGTAGTCTTGAGTTTGTTTGTTTTTTCATTCCTCATTTAAATAATTCCTCTACAAGGCATACGCAAATAAAGGGGGCAAGGACTGGTTGAGTTGGTAGTGTTGAAACTCACGCTTATGTTAAGGGGCGGGACATTTCCCAAACACGCTCCAAGCGTTTGACCAATCACAACACTCTGGTTCAGCTGACCAATCAGAGCACAGTGTGCTTTTCAGAAGGAGGGGCTTCATAGAGACAGGAACTAAACAGAGCATTACTGGCAGACTGGGAAGAGAGGAGCTGCAACAATGGAGAATATGTGAAAAATAGTGTTTTTTGAACATTCAAGTCAAAAACTTATTCTAGTAGACACTAAAAACAAAATGGCATAATATGGCCTCTTTAATATATAGACTTTCTGCAAAAGAAAAAAACATGTTTATTTTTTCAGTTTATCTTGGTCATTGAAGCATTTAGGTAACATTCATTGCTTTGCTCTCAACAGGATACATCAAAGAGGACGATCAGCCGGACGTGCGGATACGCAGGAGACGACCGTACCTCGCCATGTTCTCACCGAAAGTCAAGTCCCAAAAAAAGCAGCACTGAGTCGACCCGTTGTGACTTCAGATGGGGTTTAAAAACCCCACTGGAACTAAATGGATAAATGTGACATGTTGATTGAGAGTGAATCTTCTGCTCATGTCCTGAATCACAGCTGCATATTTTAATTTATTTTATATGTATGTGTTACACTGAGTAATTCAATGTCCTCGGATTTTATTAAATGATTTTGATTAATAAACAAACCTTATTTTGTTTAGAGGATTTTTTTAACTATGTAAATTGTAAAATGTTGTATGCTTGATTTTGACTGTATTTTCTAAAAATAAAATACAAATCTTTAAATGGTACTTATAAAATCATAATAAATATTTTTTTAAAGTGCATTTGTTTACAGTGCATCTAAATATATGATTGTGCATAGTTACAGTAGCTAAATAAATTCTTTAATAGTGATGAAGAAAATAATTTTATAAATCACCTTTCTGCTAGTAATTTTTCTATTCAGCCTATATAATGTTCTGAATAGTGCATATTTTTAGGCTTATGTAGTTTAAATATTAATTCATGTGAATGTTTAATTTAAATGTCATTTTTGTTTAATATTGATCATCAAATTCTGGTAGTGTTGAGTCACCACTTGCTGCCCAAAGAAAAAATGTCTCCTTAAGCAAAACCATTTGAACACCACTGACTTATACTATTAATGTGTTATGAAGAAAGCCATGCGTGACTCTTGAGTGCTTTTGTGCCAACAGCTGCAGGGAGCCGCATTTTCAGGCTGACCTGCTGAGATGGAGCGCAGACAGGGGCAGGCTCTCTCTTTACTGAGCAAACCAGTGGAGGCTAAGGAGGCTCGTGGCAAAACTGAGAAAGAAGCCGATTCACGCTTTCAGCATCTGCTACAATCATAAGGTCACAAATGGATTCAGGAGAACAACACTCCTGGAAAGAGGAGTGGAGCGCAGTGAAAACTTCTCTTCTGGACAGTGAATCCAAAGAGATTCAAAGGTCTAGCAATTTATTTTTGCCTTCACATTTTAAATGACGTTTTCAACAGACGATTTTGTTTTGAAAATGTGAGCACTGCCATGTAAATTATTATTTACTGCTGTGTTCTCTTACGATAAGTCTTGCACAAGTGTCGCACGGCCCAGGTTTAGCAGACAGGTTAATTTCATCAAAAACATGAGACAACATGACACTCGCAATGGAAGGTATGGTTTATGTCTGGCCCTGCACGTTAAACTGCAGAATCGTAAACTTTGCACTGGAGCTTGTATGCGACTCACTGCCAAAATAAGCAATGACCTCAAGAAGCCAGAGGTCAAGCACCTTAAGCCCCTTTCACACAGCGCGTTGATCCCGGGAAAATGCCAGAACACCTTCTGTGTGAACGCAAACACACACGACCCGGGATTGATCCCGGGTTGGGGACCTAGTAAAGCCCCTTTCACACAGCGCGTTGATCCCGGGAAATTGCCAGAACGCCTTCTGTGTGAACGCAAACACGACCCGGGATTGATGCCGGGTTGGGGACCTAGTAACATTGCCGGGATCAGTCCCGGAATGCGCGCTGTAGCCATAATCAATAATCAAAGCCATCAATGCTGTGTCGTAATGATGACGCTGAAGTGAAGTGAAAGCAGGCTAGTGAAATGGTAGGTAATGGGCTAGTTTATGATCGAATCAGAGACAAAAATGCACAAGTGTGGTTTCTCGAGAGAGAAATCGCAGCTCATAAGCAAACTATAGACGCTGCTAAGACAGTACATGTCACATCGATGTCACGTGTCTTTACGGGATTTTTACGGGTTGTGTGTGAACGCACTCTCTGATTCCGGAAAATCACTGGCAGTGTGAATGAACCAAAATAAAACGAACCCAGGTCACTTTATCCGTGTATTTTCCGGAATCTCTGTGTGAAAGGGGCTTAACATTGCCGGGATCAGTCCCGGAACGCGCGCTATGTGAACAAAACATAGACAGTAAAAGAAACAAAAGCGTAACCAATGCCGTGTCGCAATGATGACGCTGAAGTGAAGTGAAAGCAGGCTAGTGAAACGGCACGTAATGCGCTAGTTTATGATCGAATCAGAGAAAAAAATGCACAAGCGTGGTTTCTCGAGAGAGAAATCGCAGCTCATAAGCAAACTATAGACGCTGCTGAGACATTACATGTCACGTGTCTTTACAGGATTTTTACGGGTTGTGTGAACGCACTCTCCGATTCTGGAAAATCACTGGCAGTGTGAATTAACCAAAATCAAACGAACATGGGTCAAATCCCGGGTCACTTTATCCGTGTATTTTCCGGAAAGGGGCTTTATAGATGTAAGTAAAGCACTATGGTATTTAATATGTGCTCCATGGTTTTCTAACAAGGTCTTTTCACACTTGAAATAGTTAAAGGGATAGTTCTCACCTTTAATTTCTTACTCAGAAGATATTTTGAAGAATGTTGGTACGCAGACAGTTGATGGACCCCATTGACTTCCAAAGTATTTTATATCCTACTAAAAGCCTAAAAACTTTACTTTTGATTTCACGGGGACTTTAACTCCGCTTTTAACTTACAAGTGTGAAACGTTACTTTACCCAGGGTTAAAAGTGGGGTTTAGAACGATGATAACCCGGGGTTAAGCGCAGTGTGAAAAGCCCTTTGCAAGAGACTATTATTCCTCACTGTCAATGTCCATCAGAGACTGGAGGAGAAACTGTGACTGAATCGCTGGGAACTTTTATCACTGGTTTCCTGTGCTGGTGGTGCTCGAGTTTAAACTGCATCTGTCAGTGTGAGATCTCACCATACCAGATCCTCAAAACCTACAACATTTCTTCTGTATTTAGAGCTCACACTGTTTCTTCACACAAGTTACAGATCAAGTGTAATTACAAATATTTGAAATCAAAATCTGTTACATCATTTCATTTTATTTTTCAGCAGAAAACATTTAAAAAATGGTCAATGGAATTCTTTTATTTACTTTTGCAAAAAGTAATTTAAAATACAAAGAAAAGGGAATTATTTTATAATAGAATACATGGTCAGCTTTAGAAATACAATATTATACAAAGTGGCTCTGAAATACAGTAAATGTCATTCAAACATAATAATAACAGTACTTTTTGCAGGACTCATTTTAAACTGGGAGTTATTTCTTTCTGAGAGTTATTATTTGAAAACCCCAGATTATAAACTGTTATTATATAATAACATAATAATAATATATATAACCGTCGATCAACCTGGTATAATTATGGATAATGGTTAAACATTATTTTTAAACCACATTAGAGAAACAGAAAGCTTATTCATTGATGTTTTCCCATTTTATCTTGTTTAATTCTCATAAAGAGTACTGATCTAAGGTGGGACAGTATTCAGGATGTGATCCAGGACTCTTAAAAGTAAACACTGAAGGACAATGATGTGCAAAGGTCGAACACTAACAGCAAACGCTGCTTCTGAAATAGTACATCTGGAAAAATGTGTCAATGGTGCAAAACAGAAGCAGAACAGAGTCTGAATCAGTTGACTGCAATGTAGGAAATTACAATATATGGTAAACAACAGCAATTTTTTTTTTCAATATTTGGTTTAACATGTCTCAAGACTGAAAATAAGAAAAAATAAGACGTAAACAGAATATTACAGAAAAAAAGAGTTTTGGGTGTTGCAAGGCTTATAGTGAAATAATCTCATTGAGGCAACTGGCTTTGGTCAATTAATAAAGTCTTTGAGTGACTGATTTGGAGAATCTTCAAAGGCACAGTCCATATTCTTCAACAAACTTAATGAAATCTGTCAGAGTACATGAACAAGGTCTCTCCGGTGTAGTTTAGGATGACGCTAATGAGTGAAACAAACAATATACTGTGACATTTATTTCATTATTTCACTTATAAGTCACACTATAACTCAATAGATAACCCAGACTTTTGTTATGAACTCACCAGCACAGTGTCACCGGACTGAGCACAGTGTTGAATGTGTAAAGGGAAAGACCTGAGGCCAGAACCTGCATGCAGTCAAAAAAACAGAAAGCCATTGTATCATTTTTATTGCAAGTACTGCAAATGCATGTGGTGTGAAACCAGTCTCAAGCTCTAACAGGGCTGATTGGAGACGCTAGATAAGTGGAGACACTAAACAAAGAATAATTGTGGTTGAAAATATTATTTTCTCACCTTGGCCAGGAAGCAACAGACTCCACAATGCTCCTGAGGCAGACTGTTCTTCAGTTTTACGGTTGCCAACATCAGACAAAAACTCAATATAGCGCTATGAAATGAAATTGATTCTAAATTAACATAAGATTTGCAAATACAATACATTTTTTTATAACAAAATGACATGCATCACTCATTCTGTACTTTTTGGAGTTGAAATCCTTATTGTAAAAACAAATCCAATAAATCTTGCCAACTTTTAACACATTAGTATGTAGTATGTTTGTCTTACCTGCCCAAGCAGCCAGTGTGGAACCTGTATGAGGTCAGGAGAGTGAAATCTAAGGCCCCGGTCAAGTCACCTGAAAGACAATTACACATGGATCATGGCAGAAAAATATAGAGCTCTGGACAAAACTAATATGGTAGCATAAAATACATTATTACCTGTTGAGTATGCAAGTGAGGCAAGTAACAATGCACTGAAAAAGAAGTGTAAAATTAACTGGGGCAGAAAAAAGTACTTGTATATATATGCATACTGTATATGTAAGACATTTTATACACTATATAAGCATTCAAAATACGCATGTGTCAAAATCTGGGGGTGCATATAAAAGGATGACATTAATGTTCATATTTAACCATTTACCTGGTCACATAGTTGATGAACTGCTCTTCAAGATCACTGTAATATTACACATTGAAAATTACACTTATTATGAGATATCTAATAGATAACATATTCTATTATGTTACCAGGCATCTGCTTACAGTATAAGCAATAACAACATACTTTCTCATTCTAAAGGTTTGGGGTCACTAAGTTGTTTTTTTCCAGAAATCAATAATTTTATTGATCAAAAGTGACAGTAAAGTCATGTATAATGTTACAAAAGATTTCTATTTTAAATAAGCGTCCTGAAAATAAATGTATATGTATCATGGTTTGCACAAACATATTAAGCAGCACAACTGTTTTTATCATTGATAATAATCAGAAATGTTTCTTGAGCACCAAATCATCATATTAGAATGATTTCTGAAGGATCATGTGACACTGAAGACTGGAGTAATGATGTTGAAAATACCTTTGATCACAGGAATAAATTACATTTTAAATATATTACAAAACAAGTCTTAAATGGTAATAATATTTCACAATATTACAATTTTTACTGTATTTTTGATCAAATAAATGCAGCCTTGGTGAGCAAAAGAGACTTCACTTAAAAACATTGAAAAAAATCTTCCCGACCCCAAACTTTTGAATGGAGGTGTACATAAAAACAGCAAACCACCTCAGATGGCTTGTCTTTGTATTTTTCTGGAATACTTTATATGCACCTAAATTAGAAAAGAGACGAGATCAAAAAACACACAGGTAAAAAGCACAATTTAATATCTCCACATTTTCTCTGTAAGTTTAATATCGTTGCTCATAATTCTGGGTCCCATAACAAATAAATACACACTCACCAACACAGAACAGATGGACGGACGCCCATGTGTAGCCACTGGGACCAAACTGAGAGGTGAGACCCATGGGACCATAAAGAGGACATATGACATGCAGATTTTTACTGTTACAGGAAACCTGTCACTGACTGAACATCACCATTATGTATGAGAGATTGAACATACCCGAGGATTGTACAGAATAAGGCTGGCGGCAGATCCCAGAAGCATACACACGCTGTAAAGAAAATCCTTTCATTAAAAGCATCTATAGTTTAGTCTTTGTTTTTTGTACAATATTTGTTTAAGAATCCCAAATTTATAACATATTTGGTATAATCAATTTAAAAGACATACAAACATAAGCAAGCTCTTTTCAAGTCATTTTGGACTATTAAAAGAAACATACCTTAATAATTTCATCCATGATGATTTCTGAATAATGCAAATACAAAGAAAATTAGAATGGCATTAAGATATGATGTCAGGTGCCTGATGAAGACCTGATGGTCGAAACGTTGTGCTATTAATACATTTTTTTAAATGAATAGTTGTGCCATTAATAAATCGAAACATCGTGCTATTCTTCACGCTTCTTTTTTTCATTCATATTACTTTGTTGTCCTGCACCTGAGCCCAATCTGGGTGTTTGGAATGTGCACACCAGTTTTGTATTTTTGATATCTATAAAAACAACATGCATTATGAATTTTAATCCTACTAAATAAATGTTGAAGAAAAAAAGCATGCAAATTTTTTTTTTGATTATTCCAACTGATCCAGACTTACCTCTCTGTGAGTTACTGCTACCATGAGAAAAGCAAAGACTTCAGAGACATTTTGTAACACAAAGAAAAAAGGAACGGGCTAAAAAAAGAAGAAGAGGAAAGACAAACATATTTCAACATAAGCAAATAAAAAGGTTGCACATTCAGTCTCAGCGTAGGAAAGATACTGAAGTCTTCCTACGGTTCATATTTAAACATATTTTGTACACTTACTAAAAGCGACAGTGCTTTGGACCCCGCATAAATGTTTCCAATAAATAAAAAGGATCCAGGAAGCTGGGAAAATGCTGCAGATCTAGATAACAAGCACAGCAATCAGAAAACAAATATTACAAAACAGATCATAATAATCTGTATTTAAATATTCATTGCATAAATAATAATCCATGTGTTATATAAGAGCATATTTAGTTACCTGGAGAATCCATTGATTTCAACCAAACCAAGTTTCCATGTAACCAGTAGCAGTAAAGCCCCAGTGGAGGTCTGCCACCTGTGGAGAGTTCATGATAGAAATACATATTGAAATATCATTGGAAATGAGGAACTGAATTTTGATTATAATGTCAGGAATACGTACCCCTGAAAAATGGTTGGAAATGTAAACTTTAAGATAGACAGGACATACTGTAAAGCAAAGAACAATTATACAATTATATATTATGTCAGTTCTGTAATTTAACAATCTAGGACACTAAAATGTTTTTAAATTGCATTCAGAAAATGCATACATTTTTGTACATGCAACCAAAAACAACAGGACAAACAAACACTGGTGCTGTCCAAAGTATAATAAAGTCAGTTTACCTTATTTGTGAAATAAGATGCTATGAAAAGTGTGCAGAATATAAAAACGAGAATCCCTCGAGCAACATTCATTGGAGTGGATGCATCAGTAACTTTGGTTTCATGCACAGCTCCTTTGATACTCTTCTTCTTCTTCAATGTTCTGAGTCTGACATCTCATTTGCACTTCCTCTCTTCTGCTGCCACGCCCACTGTGACACGCAAGCACATTTATAACCAATAAAAGCCTGAATGAAATCTGCTCTTAATGCGAGAGCTTTTGAACATCTTGGCGAATTGTGAAAAAAACTATTAACCGGAAATGCATAATTTTATAGTAATTGTAATATTATTTATTGTTATTGTTATTATTATTTTTAATATATTATTTATTAGTATTTTATTATTATTAGTGATACATAATAAAATATTTTAACACGGATGCCTTTTATTCTTCCATTTATCTTTTAGCATCCCGCTGTATAACGTTACATAAGATTGTTCAATGCAAATTTACAAATCACAACAAAGACAGAATAAAAATATATTAAATAAAACAATTTACACTGAATTAAATAAATTGATAAATAATTGTTGTATTTGAATTACAACCAATTATGTGATGAATGAGATCATTAATTATTCTAAGTGCATTTATAAAGTGATTAGGTTTTACCATTAAAGGAAAATAATGAATGGTTTTGGAATGCAAAAAGGATAAAGAAATTAATGATTATCTCAAATAATTTGTTTCATCACATGAAAGAAAAATAAGTGGACATAAAAGAAGGTTTTGACTGTTTTTAAAACAGTTTTTACATAAACTTAAAAAATATAATTTATATTAATGTTTTTATTGTACTTTTATTTTGAAAAAAAGTTATTGACGTCATAATGGGTTGTCCCACCAACCATTGTATATCACATCTATTTTTATCAGACACACTGTCGGTAACGAATTTACTTCTTGTTTTAAGCCACGTTTTAGCGGTCTTGGTCAAAGATAGTAATAAGTATTGTTACATATAGGGTTGAAGCCGAAATTAACGAACATTACACGAGTTTTACCGAATCATCTACACGAAGAAAGTATTACAGGCGTCACGTTCTTGAATCTAAACCTTCTGTCAACCAACATGGACCAACTTGAAGTAGCTACACAAGAAACCAAGGTGAGATTTCCTAACAGTCTGATGTATTGTTTTTGTTCGGGGGGAAAATCCGGAAATTGTTATAATATGAGTTTGTTTAGTACCGGGCCTGTCAACCATTATACAACAGAAGGATGAGTAATGAGTCTATGTGATGACTCAGACTCGGACCAATGGATTGGAGTTAAACCGTGATGAACTTTACCCAGTTAGAAGGTGTTTGAATAGAATAAAAAAAAAAATGTATGGGTGACGTCAGCTTCAGCATGTAGACTTTGACATTTTTTAGTCATGAGTAATAAATATTTCAATATTGTTTTTATTATTGTATAATTATTATAATTATTATTGTTTTTTATTAATATAAATAAGTTATTTATTATTTATTGATTTATTAATTTTTTCAACCTTATTTTAAGAATGATTTTATTATTAGTGCTGTCAAACCGATTAATCGTGATTAATCGCAACTAACATAAGTTTGTTTATATATGTATGTATATATATTTGTATATTTATTTATTTTTTATTTTTTATTTTAAGATTTATTTGACAGGGACAAATGCATAAAACATTGCTCTATAATAAATACAAAGCAGATGCCACGCATACAGGTTTCTAGCCATGACTAATTTGCAACCCCTGTCCCTGGTTAGGCTTATGAAATAAAACAGAAATTACAGAGTATTGAATGTAAGATATGTAACTATTAAAAGACATACAACAAATACATCCCATACATGAAAAAAAGTATGGGCTTAAGTAGATATAAAACTATAAAACAATCTGGCAGATTTAACAATACAAAAACACAAAAGGCTGCATATGCGTGCTAACATTATGCAACATTATGTTTGTATGCATTGTGTTGTATCCTGTACAGTCAGTGTTCACAAAGTTGTTTCTGTTTCAGCCACTGCTTTAAATGTGTATTAAAAACCTTGAGTTCTGTCAATGTTTTAATTTCAGATGGTAAAGCGTTCCACAAATGTATGCCTCTTACTGAAAATGATGTCTGACCAAATGTTGTTCTACGTTTTGCAGCTATACAGTTTCCACTTATTGTGCCTCTAGTTCTTATTCCGCTTTTTTGTTTCTCTACTAGTTGACAGAATATTTCTGGTGCAAGGTTGTTCACACACTTAAAAGTTAGTTTTAAAAATGAAAAACTGACAAAACTGTCAAAACTCAATATATTATGCTTCCTTAGAATGATGCAGTGATGCCATCTTACAGATTTCTGGTCCATTACTTTTAGTGCCTGTTTATATAATGACCTAATGGGTGTAATTGTTGTTTGGTTGGCCTGACCCCACACAGTTATGCAATACGATAAATGAGAAAATATCATAGAATGCATAAACTGCTGTGCTGCCTTAAGGGGTATATATTGTCTTATTAATCGGAAGCAGTTTAGATTTGTCCTGACAGTTCTGCATAGTTTCTTTACATGTCTATCAAACTTAAGATGAGAATCTAAAATAACCCCTAAAAATTTAAATTCATGTACCTCATCTATCTCCTTATCATCAATCTTTATTCTAAAATTTTCATTTACCTTTCTTTTTATTGAAAAGCACATAGAGACTGTCTTATCATAGTTTAGGGTTAGATGATTATTTCGGAGCCACTGTGATACCCCGTCCAGTTCTTTTGAAAGCATCTCAGCTGCAATCTGAGGGGTTTTTGCTGAGACATATATAATTGTATCATCTGCATACATTTGGCATTTAACCCCTTTGCAACTGTCAGGAAGATCATTTATATATAAACTAAAAAGTAAAGGGCCTAAGATTGAACCTTGTGGAATTCCGAATCGACAAGTTTGGACAGATGACTGGGTGGAATTTATTTTAACACACTGCTGCCTGTGTTCGAGATACGATCTAAACCAGGTTATTGCATCATGTGACAAATTACAATTTTGCAATTTATTTAAAAGAATTTCGTGGTTAACAGTATCAAAGGCTTTTTTCAGGTCCAGAAATACTGCCCCCACTACATTACCTTTATCTAGTGACTGTTTTATCATTTCAGTGAGGTAACAGTTTGCCAACTCTGTTGAGTACCGTGGTCTAAACCCAAATTGTTTGGCGTGTAGGAGATGATTACTTTCAAGATAATCAACAAGTTGTTTGGCAACTGTTTTTTCAAGAACCTTTGAGAGTGCAGGTAAAATTGAAATTGGTCTATAATTTGAGACCTGGTCAGATGCTCCAGACTTAAAGACTGGAGTTATAATAGCCGTTTTCCATTGCTGAGGAAATGTATTTGCTCTAATGGATAAGTTCACTATATGTGTAACTGGCATTAAGAGGACTGAACTGTGTTTTTTTATAAAAGCGGTATCCAAGCCAAAGTTATCCTTGGCCTTAGATTGCCGTAACTGTGTAAAAACTTCTGCAGTTTCACTTTGGTCTACCTCTTTTATACAAAAAGATGTTGATTGGTCTCTTAGTTTGTGTTTTAATTGTACTGGTTGGAAATTTGCAGCCAATTCCTCAGCTGATTGGATAAAGAATCTATTAAACTTGTTCGCAATTTCAGACCTTTCATTATTGACGATTCCATTTATATTTAATTCGATTATTAATTTTTGTTGTTTAGGCACTCGATTAGTTAAAATATTTAGGTGTTTCCAAAGTTCTGAACTTTTCCCTCCTGATTCAGTCATCAATTTCATAAAATAGACCGTTTTTGCTTTGCGTAACTCCCTGACTACTTTATTTCTCAATCCTTTAAAAACAAGTATATCTATATTAGTTTTTGTTAAGAATGAATGTTTGAGTGCAAGGTCTCTTTTTTTCATCAGCTGGAGAATATCCTTATTCAGCCATGGTATAGCCCTTCTACGTTGTAAGTAAATCATCTAAATCCTTGTAAAATGAAACACCATGTGAGGGGGGATTATATAATGTAACAATATTAAACTTCATTTTTGTTGACAACAATACAGTGATGGCCACACATTCTAAAGATGTGTCCAGATTAATTTGGACACATTTAAATGTTTCTTTGATATAGATCAACACACCACCACCCCTGCCAGTTAGTCTGTCTTTTCTAAAACAATTATAACCAGGTACATCAATTATGTGTGTTGGAGTATTGCTGTTTAGCCAGGATTCACTTAGACACAGGTAATCCAAATTGGAGTCTGTCAGTAAATATTGAATCTGATCTAATTTTGATGTAATACTTCGAATATTCAAATGCCCTCCGACAATGCCCTTTGGTTTAGTCTTCGGATCCCATATAACCTTTGCATGATTCACAGTCTGAAAGAATCTAAATTGTCTTTGTTTACCTACCGCATGACCAGTAGACCTGATGGTAACTACAGTGCTGCAGTTGCTGGGCCCGTAGTCTGGCCTAGTGGTAACTAGGCTATTGATACTGCTGCTGCTACTGCTGAGGTCTGGCCCAGTTGTAGCTTGGATGCTGCTGCTACTGATGCTAAGGCCTGGCTTGATGGTAGCTGGGCTGCTGCCATTGAGGCCTGATCCTGGCCCGGTGGTTGCTGGGCTGTTTCTACTGACTCTGTTGAGGCATGAGCCTGGCCTGGTGGCAGCTGGACTGCTGCTGCTGAGGCCTGAGCCTGGCCCAGTGGTTGCTGGGCTGTTTCTACTACCGCTGCTGAGGCCTGAGCCTGGCCTAGTGATTGCTGGACTGCTGCTGCTGAGGCCTAAGCCTGGCCTAGTGGTTGCTGGACTGCTACTGCTGAGTGCTGGGCCTGGTCTGTTGGCAGCTAGACTGCTGCTGCTGAGGCCAGAGCCTGGTCTGTTGGCAGTTAGACTGCTGCTGCTGAGGCCTGAGCCTGGTCTGTTGGCAGCTAGACTGCTGCTGCTAAGGCCTGAGCCTGGTCTGTTGGCAGCTAGACTGCTGCTGCTGAGGCCTGAGCCTGGTCTGTTGGTAGCTAGACTGCTGCTGCTGAGGCCTGAGCCTGGTCTATTGGCAGCTAGACTGCTGCTGCTGAGGCCTGAGCCTGGTCTGTTGACAGCTAGACTGCTGCTGCTGAGGCCTGTGCCTGGTCTGTTGGCAGCTAGACTGCTGCTGCTGAGTGCTGGGCCTGGTCTATTCGCAGCTAGACTGCTGCTGCAGAGTGCTGGGCCTGGTCTGTTGGCAGCTTGACTGCTGCTGCTGAGGCCTGAGCCTGTTCTGTTGGCAGCTATACTGCTGCTGCTAAGTGCTGGGCCTGGTCTGTTCGCAGCTAGACTGCTGCTGCTGAGTGCTGGGCCTGGTCTGTTGGCAGCTGGACTGCTGCTGCTGAGGCCTGAGCCTGGTCTGTTGGCAGCTAGACTGCTGCTGCTGAGGCCTGAGCCTGGTCTGTTGGTAGCTGGACTGCTGCTGCTGAGTGCTGGGCCTGGTCTGTTGGCAGCTAGACTGCTGCTGCTGAGGCCTGAGCCTGTTCTGTCGGTAGCTGGACTGCTGCTGCTGAGGCCTGAGCCTGGTCTGTTGGTAGCTAGACTGCTGCTGCTGAGGCCTGAGCCTGGTCTGTTGGCAGCTTGACTGCCGCTGCTGAGGCATAAGTCTGGCCTGGTGGTAGCTAAGTTATTGCTACTGCTGCTGTGGAGGCCTGGCCCGGTGGTAGCTTGGCTGATGCTAATAATGCTAAGGCCTGAGCCTGGCTTGATGGTAACTGGGCTGCTGCTACTGCTGCCATTGAGGCCTGATCCTGGCCTGGTGGTTGCCGGACCACCTCTGCTGATACCTAGGCCTGGCGGTTGCAGACAGTTTGCTTCTTTCATCCAATAGTTCATGTTCATGTTGGTGAAGAGTAGGACCACTAATACACTTTAGCTGTTTAGTAGCCATTAGTCCCAGAGGGAAGATGTCTGTTGGTTCCTTCTTTGCAGTAGAATCATGCCAAACCAACACTGCTTTCTGAAAACAGTGTTTGGACAAATCACTGTTTAGATCTGGGTTAAGATTTACAGATGGGCCTGGGTTTAATTGTATATCCCCACTTAGTAGCAGCAAAAACAGTAGAATTCTGTAAACATGCCATTTGCTTCTCTTTGTATATTGTTTTCTGTCTGTAGTAACAATTCCAGTATAATGATCTTTCTGCCAGAAAATAGAATAAGCAATATAGTGTCCATGTCCAAAAAAATAAATAATTTGTCTTGGTATATCATTACAAAGTGCAGGATGTTCAGGAGCAACTAGTTGATTTCTAGCCAAAGACAGGCCTTGAGCTGGTGGAACAAGCAGAAACCACAAACAAAGCAGCATTGTCTAAATACATCCATTTTCTCTGTACCTTTTGGTTGACTCTCGTCTTTGATGCCTGCATTTCTTTGAGTTGAGGTATTTTTGTTGAAAAGTGTCGGGTAAAACTGTTACAATCTGATATAAAATGTTAAATAAAAGGATGGGTGTGGAGCCTAAAAAACCACACCTGTCCTCAGCGGCCATCTTGGATCCAATGTTTTGGAGTACACATTTTATATATGTACAAACTTTTATGTTAGATGCGATTAATCACGATTAATCTGTTTGACCGCACAATTTATTACCGTATTAAACAATTATAGTATTATTTTGAATTACTTTTTTATATTTTCAGTTTTCATTTTAACTATTATTTTCTCATTTTATTATGTGCTTTTGACAATCTTATTTTTTTATATTTCTATTTAGCTTTCATTTATTTTCAGTATTAGCAATTATACTTAAATTTTTGTTTTAGTTTTTAAAGTCTTAAGCTTTTTATGTAATATTTAGGCCTATATTTTTTTATTCGCTGGTTTATTTCAGTTACCAAAACATTTTTAGTTTTTGTCATTTTTGTTTTAGTTTCAGCTAACAATAATAGCACTGCTTGAAACTTCACATTGCATTCCCATCAACCTGTATTAAAAAGAGCAAATGTCTTGCTACATGTTCTAACTGTCATGAATATAAAACTCAATTTGACTGTTTTAATGTAGGCCAGTACTATTCATGGCACATGTGACAGGCTGTTATTCTGCTTGTTCACTGCTGATGGTGTTAGTTGTTGTAAAGTAAGCCTAACTTCTGGTGATCGAGTGTTTCAGTCATTAATGTGATTATTCTGTTGTTTTCCCAGAGCCCCTGGGGTGCTCCCGTCCTGGCACCATCGCCCTGCTCTCTGGCTGATGTTATGAGTGAGGAGTTGGCCCGACAGCTGGATGAGGAGGGCAACACTTTCCCAGACTGCCCAGAGTGAGTCTTACAAACCTATATATCAAATTAGTACGGGTATAGTACCCCGCCATCTTAGGTTTAGATTATTTAGATTTTACAATGGTAATATATGGTATAGTGACTAAGTGAACTAAGTAGAGCTGCATGATTAATCTTTAAAAGATCACGATCGGGATTCAAACACCCACACAATCTCATTCCTAAATGCCTACTTGTCTGTTAAACCTTTGACAAAATCACACCAGAACTTTTAGATCTGTGTTAGCACTGACCCAGAGAGCTGTTGTCATGTATAGGTATGAAACAGCTTCACAATCAGTCTTTTCCACCACACCGTATCATTATTTCTGTCTTACAAATATTCATATTATCAGAGAAGTACTGAGATAAAATATTTTAGTTCGGATATAAATATTGATGTCTACGGAAGCGAATCACCATTTGAAAGTAAGTTGACTCTTCAAATAAAGATTGTGTTGATTACATTATGCCACCAAGTAAATGACAAGTGACTGTTAAAAAATGTATTTGTCATTGAGTCATTCTTTCAAGAGATTCGTTCAAAAAAGCGAATTCATCCACTAATAAAACAAGCAAAGTATTCCTGAGTGAGTCATTGAATCATTGACTAAAAACTTTTATTAAATTTTTTTTATAATTCAGTCAAATTAAACATTTTGAATAGACTGCAGCAATTAAGAACCTCTTGTAAATGACATGTTATTTTGTTTAGTTGTCTGTTCAGGATCATGGGAGAATCGTGATCTCTGTCTGAAGCAAAAAAAATCTTTATTCTCAATTTATCCAGAATCGTGCTGCTCTACAACTAAGGCTTTTTAGAACTTATTGTCCTTTTTTTTGTTATTTTTAAACCAGCAGTTGCTATATAACTTGTTTGACTTCAAATTATAACTAAGGCAGCAGCTGTATTGTCATGACAAAAAGTGTAGTTATTTGAAATTCATCATTTCTGAAGGCGAAATCATCTTTTGTATGCATTTACTTCATATTATTTTCAGTACTGACCTGAAGCTGACCTGCACTTCAGAAGCGGAAACGTCCAGCGACCTGATACTGGCCCAGATGCTTCAGATGGAGTTTGATCGCGAGTTTGATACGCAGCTGCGCAGGGAGGAGAAGAAGTTTAATGGAGACAGCAAAGGTATAACCATGAAGACGAGTGAAGCAGCTTTTCGAACAAGAAAAAATGTTGCGCCAGTAAACACGTCATCAGAAAAGAGAAGAGAGGATGCATCTTGATTAAAGATTGAGGCACATGAATTAAAAAAAATAATGACATGCACGGATGAATAGTTTATAATAAATACTACAATATTCAATAAAAAAAAATCAAGAAATGTCCAATTTGATTTCATGGTAACTTTAATGCATGTTTTGTTCTCATTCTATGTATATACTTCCATTATAACCCGAACAATTCATTTCCAGTCTCCATATCGTTTGAGAACTACCGCATGGTTCATCCGTATGAGGACAGTGACAGCTCTGAGGATGAGGTGGACTGGCAAGACACTCGCCATGACCCTTACAGAGCCGGTGAGCTACAATACCTAAGAACAGTGTTATTTAGTATTAATTAATTTTTTACATTATTATTAATGTTATTATTTTATAAAAATTCATTTAAATAATAGTTTAATTTAAATTAATATTATTTATTTAATAAAATTTTTACATTTTTATTTTGAAAATTATTGTATTATTAATACACAATTATTGCATTTATTAATATTTTAAATAAGCTTTTATTTTCATATTTTAATTTGTTTAAATTTTTGTCCGTTTTTTTATGTGCCTTTGTCATTCTTATTAGTTAGTTTTATTATTTTTCTATTTGGCTTTCATTTATTTTTAGTGATTTTAATACTTCACGTTTAAGTCCAAGCTTTTCATGTAATATTTTTACTTTTTATTTCTGCTTGTTTGTGCCACATATTAAATCATATTTTTAGGTGTCCTTACCAATTAATGATTTTTGACCTGCCTGCATTTCATTTACCCGCTCAGACAAACCAACTACGACCCCTAAAAAGGGCTTTGTTGGTAAAGGCAAGAACATCACCACCAAACACGACGAGGAGATCTGTGGACGGAAGAACACCGCACGCATGGATAATGTAAGGCTTGTTCATACTTTATCCAAATAACATTTTGAGAATTGTCTTCACACTTTTAATCTTCTCGACCTCTGAATGCCTTTATACAGTTTGCTCCGGAGGTGCAGGTGGGAGACGGGATCGGCATGGATCTGAAGCTCTCCAACCAAGTGTACAACGCTCTGAAACGCCACTGTCAGTCAGAGCAGCGCCGTAGCGCTCGACTTCATGAGAAGAAAGAGCACTCTACTGCTGTGAGTAGTTTTCACTTTTAAAATCGGCATTAAAGTTGTGATATTCTTTTCTTCCCTATTGTGGCGTATATCCAAGTGAAACTGCTTCTCGAACAAGAACAAATGTAGACTTGATTTTGTTTGTGGGGAAATGATTGGATGGTCGTGGGTTGCTATTGGTGGATCTCATGTGAGTGACAGGTTGCCCCGCCCTCTCGCCAGTAAACGCATCATCAGAGAAGAGATGTCGCTTCAAGAGGGAGGGGACGTTTTTTTTATTAAAGATTATGATGGCGCATGAATTTGAATAAAAATAATGTCAAATTTGTGCATGAATAAATACTGCAATATTTCATTCTTTATTTTTTTTTAATTTTGTACTTTATTTTATTTCAGTGGTTTTCAGACTCAAACCTTTGAGGAAATGTTATGTAAAGAGCCCAACCCATTATTTATTTATTATTTTATTTTTATTTAATCAAATTTAGTTTACTCTAGGGGTACTTCAGACTCAACATACTGTATGAGAAATGTATTCTATTCACTTGTGTGTTGTGACTGTACATTATAATATGTCCTCTTAATGTCCTCTTTTGCTCAGGAACATGCTGTGGATCCCAAGACCAGACTACTGATGTACAAAATGGTGAATGCTGGGATACTGGAGACCATCAATGGCTGCATCAGCACAGGAAAAGAGTCAGTGGTGTTCCATGCTAACGGTGGGAGGTGGGTGCTTATGATTACTGCGTTTGCAACTCACTGAAGTCTTACATCTATCACAAGGGTGCCTTTATTTAGCAACACCACTCTCGTTGTGTCTCCTGTAGCTTTGAAGAGAAGATTGTTCCGGAAGAGTGTGTCCTTAAGGTTTTCAAGACCACCCTGAATGAGTTTAAGAACCGGGACAAATATATCAAGGATGACTATCGCTTCAGAGACCGCTTCAGCAAGCTGAACCCTCGCAAAATTATCCGCCTGTGGGCTGAGAAGGAGATGCACAACCTCACCAGGTACAAGAAAGATATGTGATACATTTATCATGATACAAGAGATTAATTGGATTTGCTGCTGTGACTGAATTCCTTAGATAAATTAGAATGACACTACAATATAATATTGTTTGATGTACTTTATTTATGAGCTACTGTTCTTTTTCATTCATGCACGCATAAATGTACGTGTAGGATAAAGAAAGCAGGGATCCCGTGCCCGGATGTGATTATGCTCAAGAAGCATATCCTTGTGATGTCATTCGTTGGGCAGGACCATGTTCCTGCACCTAAACTGAAGGACGCCATTCTGAGTTCTGACGATATGAAGAAAGCATACTACCAAGTGCTAAACGTGAGTGCACGGAAATGCTAGAATGTTAAATGGGTCTTGGGTAAAAAAAAAAAAAAGATTTTTGCATACTTTAATTGGTTGTTATTTTAATCATCAAAAACATTATTGTGTCCAGGCAGGATTTTTTACTTTATTACAGTGTTTAATTACCATGTAAATAATGGTACTAATTTTGGGGTGAAGTATGATTTTTGATTCACTGTTTCTCAGATAATGCAGCGGCTGTATCAAGACTGTAACCTGGTTCATGCTGATTTGAGTGAATACAACATGCTCTGGCATGATGGACAGGTTTGTATAACATCAGACATTATTAGTAGTACATCTTTTTAAATTCCACACACCGAGGCTTTTCATGTCATGAACTACACTACCTTTCAAAAGTTTGAGGTCGGTAAGATTTTTAAAATGTTTTTGAAAGAAGTCTCTTATGCTCACCAAGTGTGGAAATTTGTTTCCACCATGGAATACAATTTATTTGATGTAAGTGTAATTTATTTCTGTGATCAAAGCTGAATTTTCAGCATCATTACTCCAGTCTTCAGTGTCACATGACCCGTCAGAAATCATTCTAATATCTATAAAATATTTACTCAAGAAACTTGAAAAGATCAATGTTGAAAACAGTTTTTAATTTGTTTGTAGAAACTGATCATTTGAAAAAAATTGGGGGGAAAATTTGATGAATAGAAAGTTCAAAAGAACAGCATTTATTTGAAATGTCTTTACTGTCACTTTAGATCAATTTAATGCATCCTTACTGAATAATTTCTTTACAAAAGAAAAACTCTTACTGACCCCAAACTGTACAAGCATGTTGGTTTTTACAATGTTTACCCAAAAATGAAAATTGTCATCATTTACTATAACCCTCATGTCTTTCCAAACCCGTAAAACTTTAGCTCATCGTCGGAACACAAATGAAGATATTTTTAATGAAATCTGAGAGATTTCTGTCCCTCATCACCCAAAACAATGTTCATGAAGAAATCATAAAAAACAATTCAAATGAATCGAGCGGTTTAGTCCAAGTCTTCTGAAGGGACTCTCTTTATGAACATTTTGAAGCGTCAGAGTTTTAAAGATTAAAGAAGAAAGTCTTATGCGTTTGGCATGACATGAGTGTAATAAATAAATTTGTCAAATGCATCATGATCCCATGGAGTTCTTTTCTGTTTTTGCTCATGAAGGTGTGGTTCATTGATGTGAGTCAGTCCATAGAGCCCACTCACCCTCACGGTCTGGAGTTCTTGTTCAGGGACTGCAGGAATGTGGCCACAGTAAGTGTCTGAACTATCTTGTGGCATATTAAAGCCATGCTGATCGCTCTAAAGCAAGGTTGTGCTCAGTAATGTATGCTCTTTTCTGTTCTCCAGTTTTTCCAGAAAGCTGGTGTGCTCGAGGCTCTCAGTGTATTCGAGCTGTTCAACACCGTGTCTGGACTGCAGATCAACAGCGACAATGAGGCTGATTTCTTAGCCCAGGTTCGGACTTTAAATGTTTGTTGTTTGCAAAATAATTTAAAAAAGCTAATTATACTGTGACCGATATGTTGGATAACAAAGGGCTCGTTTGCACTTGGCATTAACATGCGACCTGTATCCAGATGTTGTCCACATGCACATTGAAAAGACAAGTGTAAACGTATTTGTAAACGCATATATATTCAGCAGGATTCTTCATTGAGAACGCTGAGCGTTGGTCGCTACAGTCATCAAGTCCAACTACCCAGCATGCAATAGCTGTCATTTCACCGTCTCGGTTAACTATAGACCCGATATAGTCCAGCTATGAGTAACCCACTTCTAGCCAAAACTACCCTGAATTTGGTTACATGTCGTTTTTACCAAAATAACTTGCGTGATGTATGATATTTCATCATGTAACTCTACAGTGATTACAAGGTGTTTGCTTTCATTTCTTTAACATGTTCTATGCGTAGCCTGTGTGTCGATTCTTAGGCTATGGTCAGATGTCTATTAAATTTTCACTGACAGCCCAAATTTTGCCTCGTTTTAGCCTAGACGTCTGTGTTTGGACGCCTATTAGACGTCTTTTAAACGCAAAATATATTCGAATATAGATATTCGTTTCTCTAAATACCCGTTTATGGGTAAACGTAGCCTTAGAGGCCAGTGATTAGAAATAGAGACAAAGCACCTGGGTGTCGACCTTAAACAAAGCATGCAAATTAAGTATCCGGGTATAGGAACCCACCCTAAACTAGAATGTTACCAGTCCTGATCCAATCAGCATAACTATTCAAAGAATGGGACAGGGGCTCCAAGAGCCATTAAATACAAAACGTGAGGTCTCAATCCGGCTCATTTGACTTGCAATAAACAGAACAGGAACTGGCAGAAAACTTGCTGGAAACTTTGCTTTACCTCTTAAAATGCTAAATACAAGGTCCTTCTCCTCAGTTTTTCATGTGATGTTATTTCAGGATTGAGGATGAGCAGTTTTTAAACAAACTCTTAACTTTGTAATCCCACAGAACGCGCTCTAGTCGTCATCATGGGAATCGCTGCACATACCTGGGTGTAGAAGTAGAACTTCTATATAGTTGAAAGTTTGCTTTCGCACCTGAAAGTTGCACAGTCATTGTTTATCTGTAAAGGATGCATCATTTTCACACCATATTTGGCAACAATATCTATGCAATGCATTATTATTTGCAACCTCGTCCACCTTGTTTTACTAGATTTGAAATGCATAGCCCTGCAACTGAAAACAGTTTTTAAAGGAAACCCCACTGCTTCAAGTCGACTACAGACCTATTTTAAATATTGCACGGGAAATCTGTATCAGTTATCCAGATACTGAAGCCACTTGACAGGCGTAAACGTGCCGCGTCCTAATTGGCTGATGATCCGATCTGCTTGATTGGATCACGGTGGTCGCATGTTAATGCCAAGTAGAAATCCAGCATATACGTGGTTTAGATGCAATTCTATTTGAAAGGTGGCAAAAAGATCCAACAAATTTATAAAACTGTTATTAAAAAGCAATTATTTCATGCATTTTTACAGATTGAAGCACTGGAGAAAAGAAATGAAGATCATGTACAGAAACCAGGCAAGAAAATCTTCAATGCCACCTGTGACGGCAGCCCACCCCAATTAAACACTGATGATGATGATTAACACAAGCACAATAGTCATTTGAATAATAAAGGAGAGAAAATTCCTCCAGTCACAATAAGGTGTGGAATGGGATGAACGCCCGTGTCCATGTGAAATACTCACACCATCCTTCTGCTGTTTGCTCAGTGTTGAAAATGACACATTATGGTCATTTGAGACATCAAGCATAACCTGTCATTTTTTTAACAGACAGTTTTGGAAGATGGTTTAAAACAGATATTAAAAAAAAATAAGGAAACCAGTAACTATAGAGACACATGATGTTTTAGAATTGTGTGGTGTTAAACGTGTCTCCTTCCACAAAAGGGCAAGCAGGCAGTGAAGATCTCCTGGAAATCTCTGAATGCTCTGAATGTGTGTGTGTTGATTTGAGCTTTTGTAATGAGCAGAATGCAGGACATTGCTCCAGTTCTGCTGTTCAGCATGAAAATGACAGCCTGGGTTTTTATGTGGAATCATTTTACTGCTAAGATGACTATTGATGTAGATTTGTGGTCTTTGGAAAATCAGGTAAAGATGAAAATAAACTCTTGAACGCCATGCTTTGAGTTCTTCATTCTTGACCTGCTATTTAGTTGCTGCTAAATACATTTTAAAAGTCTGACTTCTGATTTTGTTTTTATAGGAACAGGAATTTTATTTTTCTAAGCTAAATTTTAATCCTTATAATATTTATGAGGGGGCAGCACAGATACTCGAGATTTGTTTGTACAAAATTATTTTACTTCAGAGCAGAACAGAATATTGCCTGTTTGAAGAATAAATCAAATATTTAGGAGCATATTATGATGTTTAATGGCAGGAAGTTGGAGCTACAGGATCAGGTATGATAGCAGAATGTTGGGAAATGTTATTTTGAGTGTTTCAATTTAGCTGAAATTGTAGAATTGCCCATAGTTTCATAGTTGCCTGACATATTTTATCCATAAGGTCAGTAGCAGGATTATTGTAGTTGAGTACAACTAAAACCCTAAAAACAATTTTGTTATTTGAAACAAACTAACTGAAATAAAATTTAAAAAAAAAAATCAAATTTTCATTTAGTTTAAATTGATGTACTAAAATAACTGGAATAAAAAAAATATATTAGACCTTTAAAAAAAACTAATAAAATTTTGAAAGAAATATTAAAACTTAAATTTATATGAAAAAAAATCACCTACTTCACCTGTTGTACTTCATTATGAAATTATTTTTTAGAGTTATTTATTCTAATTTATATCATTGTTAACCCTCTGGTACTGTTCAAGTTTTGTTTTGTTTTAGTTCAATGTTTGTTCATAATCTGTTATTTAATATTTTGTATTTTTAGGGGATTTTATGGTACTAAGTTATATTTATGCAGTAGTTTTTTGAGCATGGACCTGAAAATGACATTTCCAACTTAATAAATCATAAATCTTGAATGCTTTGGAGCAAAGACTTAAGTTTACCCTGTAAAAAATTAAATGATCAGACAACATATGTTTTTACATTGCTTTAACTCATCAAAATTAGTTGAGCAGTTTTAAACTTTTTTTTATAAGTTATAAAATTACTATATACGATTATCGTCATCGTGTTAAACCCACCAATAGCGCGCCAGGTGGATAAGCCAGTTTGTGATTGGTCCCCGCAGATTTGTAACAGAAGAAGGATAGAAAAATGTACAGGTTTTCAGCCTGAGCTGCAGGGCGAAATCAAATCGCCGTCAGATCGGGCTGGGTTTACCCAGTCTACGTTTTACTCTAAAACTGAGAAAAATCAAAGCCACAAATATAAACAAGTTGTGTTCCAAATTTGAGGTAGATATCTCAATAAATGAGCATTCAGTAAGATTTTGTGCGCAGTACCAAATGTTTCCAATAGATGAAATTCGACTTCCGATGTGCTCATTTTTGACCGCAAACAATACGTGTGACTATTTTTCAGGACCATTTAACCTTGTTGACCTAAATGATTTTTTAAGAGCCAAAACCTTTACCAAGTTTTATACCATTCCGATGAAGTAAAATGACCGAACAGCACAAGTTTGCATTATGAATTTGTTTGTACCCTATGTTATGAAGACGTAATGGAGGCACATTCCCAGGGCTGCAACTGGAGAACATCATGTACACAAAAACAAACCAGAACATCAATAGGCTATCTTTTTTTTCTTTCTTTCTTTGCGGATTCATCTTGTACTCTTCCTTGTGTCAACATGAACATCCTACACGTCAGAAGTTTTAAAAACAATACATAGGTCATCGGCTTTTAACTCATAACCCCACTACAACATACTCAAACGCATTTTGCAAAATATGAGGGGGGAAACATGTTAACATTTTCATGTTATAATTACGGATAGGCCTTTCTAATGTAGGCTATCAAATTCACAACATTGTCGGAAGGCTACATAAATTAAAAACATTAGTGTGAGGTATGAAAATAAATAGACAATAGGCCTATATTTCTGCTTTCTTGCTGACACAGTAAGCGGTTCAGAAAGTGATTTATAAGTTGATTCAGTAACTGCTGGGGGAGATTACTCAGTTAAGGATTCGTCAAACTGATATCTCCTGAGTTTGTGAGTCTTTTCGAACGATTCTTCAAAATAATCATCCATAAGATTCATTTGTTCGTACTACACGACACCCTGAAACTTATGTGTACGAGAGTAGCCGATGAAAATCAACGCAGGAAACACTCATGTCAAAAATAGGAAAGTATGATACTGACCTAACCAATGAACTTGTTAACTGAATTCAGATATTTTTCATTTCTGATTGTGACATGCCATAGGCTACAGCATTTTCACACGTTCGCAAAACCCCAATCCTGGATTGAGCAATTTTTACTTTCTTTCCCCATTCCTCAAATATGCCGAGGGCGTCAACATGCCTGTTATTTTCCCATGAAAAACACGGTTGGTAGGAAAGTGTGTTTGTGTAATCAGATTACAACCTGTCATCTTAACCCAATAAAAACTGCATAATCTGCATTATGCATGTAAAACTGCAGCAGCTGCTGTTATCTACTTTAATTACTCCGTTTATGTTATTCTGCTTCCTAGAAATTCCATGACCCAATTACATGTCTTTAACATCTCAACTGATTCTCCAATAGACAAAATAGAGCACAAATGAAGACTTCAATATTTCTATTCTAGGCCTATTATTATTTCTCCCAAGGAGTTTTAGAAGAAACATTTGAGACAAAGTTGATACTTAACTTCAAATGACTTCTGAGTTTTGAAAAAGCAATAATAAATTATTTTTTTAATTTAACCATGGCTATATCCAGTTGTGTATATTGACAACAAATAGGCCTAAAACTTCACACTTGCTGGAAACTATAACAGATGTAGATATAAATTTCCTTTAGAATGAAGCATTATAGAGTCATATGACATTTTATTGATCTGCCCAATAAAACACATAGGCTACTTTTTAACCAGTAAAATGTCGCACCAGTCGTTTTCATAATATTTCACTATATAAGGGCGGACAATTTGGACCTCACAAGTATAGCAAAACCACATGATCCTGGAATTTCCAACTTTGATAAGATACCTTGAAAAATATAGATATTCAATACCATTTTAAAAATGAAATACAGATTAATGCTTACAATTAAAGTTATTAAACAAGATCAGCCAGTTATTTTCTCTTTGTCTTTTGTTCTTTAACATGACAGACAGCAGCAGGTTTATTAGGCTGCTGTCACTTTAAGAGCATTAGGGCAGATCCATTATAGCCTACTGTTACACAACCTGCGTTTTCTCTCAACTATTTCCGTTCCAAAACTGACTGCATTTACCTGAATACTCGGCAAGACGGGCATTTTGACATAACTTTGTATGTATTTGACCATTAAGCGCAATAAGCCACGAAAAAGAAGTCAATTTGTTACACGTGAGCTGTTTGAGAGGCGGCTTTATAGATCAGTGCTGCGCTTGCTTTTGATGTGAGCGCGAAACATGCGGGAATTACTCAAATTATGCGCAATACAAACACTATTCGCCTTCGAAGAGAAGAGAGAGTGAGAACGAGCAGCTGGTATTGGTGTATCAATACTGCAGAAAATACTGCAGTAGGGCCTATTGGAACAGTTTCAGATATTTCAGTATCGAAACATATCAAAATAGCGTAATTTTTGACAACACACACACACACAAACTAATGCAAAATACATATATGCTGATTTTTGTGATGATCTGAAATGCAAGATCAGCAACTTATCTATAATAATATCTAGGCCTATATAGCTATATTATATACAATACACTCAAATCTTGGAAAATATGAGGTTTACAATACATCAGGCCAAAGAAACTAAAATTATCCCAAGCAGCCCAACAGGCTCATCCACATTTGCAAAGCATGTCTATATTTGTTACACACCCAGGCCAGAGGAAACATCGTGGTTGCCATATTTCAATGTTTTTGGCTTAGTTTTGATGACTATAAAGTTTACCATCTGTGAGACCGCACATTGTTTTTAATATTGCCTTATTGTTGTGTATTTTGATCGTGATTGAGCAGCTTTCGGTTACAAGCCACGTGTGGAAGCCCCGCCCTCTTCATCTAAATCACTTCAGCGTTCACCTTTCCCCTTCTCCTGCTCTCTCTCAATCCATTTATATGATCAACCTGATAACATCTGTGACTTGAAGTAGAACAAGAATGCTGCCAGTGAGAGAAATGAAAGGAGACATGCTCATCTGAGGAAGAGACCAACAGTTTTCAGAGAACTTTCCAGAGAGATCACAGTATAATAATGACCTTTATTCAAAAGAAGACTTACATTTCAACGTTCAGGCTTGAGCTAAAGCCTCCACTGGATGAGCCGAGGAGGACAGAGAATAGAGGCAAACTGAAGCACAGAGAGGAGAGAGCTCTGAAATCAGGTAAATCAGTCTTTTCTACAGAGATTTCTACACATACTTTAAACTGTTTAGGAGACATTTAAGAAATGTTTTCTTGTTTGAAGAAGATGTTTGGGGTTGGTATTTTTTTTAATGACGTTTCTTTTGCTTACTAAGGCTGCATTTATTTAATTAAAAAACAGTAATATTTTGAAATATGTAAAACAGCTGTTTTCTATTTGAATATGTTTTAAAATTGTACTTTCATCATTACTCCAGTCTTCAGTGTCACATGATCCTTCAGAAATCATTCTAATACGCTGATTTGCTGCTCAAGAAATAATTCCTTATTATTTCTTTTTTTTTTTTTGTGGAAACCATGATACATTTGTACAGGGTTTTTCAGGAACAGTATTTATTTGAAATAGAAAGCTTTTGTAACATTATTAAATGTCTTTACTGTACTTTACTTTTGATCAATTTAATGCGTCCTTGCTGAATAAAAGTATTGATATTACAGTTGTTGTTTTTGAAATTGCTTGCACACAATTTTTGAAACTATGGCTCCATTTCTCAAAACTCTACACACAAAACCACAAAACATGCACACAAGATGCAAAACCTCACACATCCCTTGCAAAAGCAAACACTTAGATAAAAAAAGAAGTGTTTTTGCGTAGTAAAGACACACAAAAATAAAATAAAAATCATTTAAATTGCAGTGATTTCAGAATGAAACAAGAGCTGAATGATGTCTACTGTAAAGAACTGTTAAAGTTTTGTCTGTTTTTACAATTGTAAATCAGATAATGTGCTTGCAGTTTTGCAGGTCTCAAGATTAGGTACATGAGTGAAATGTTTCACTGAGTGGGCCTCAAGTACCACTTTTAGTGTGTAAGCATTAAAAAAACTGTTTTATAATTCACCTGTAGCTTAAGGGTTAATGATATTTGGCAGTTAAAATAACATATCATTCTGACACTTTCAAACAGAAACTACTGATACAGAGAAAAATACCTTGGACAGAGTAAAGACGAGTACAGGTTTGTACCTTACAAACTATAGAGACCTATACAAGAATATTTCAAGATTTGAAATGGTGACAGATTAATAAAAAAAAAAGTGTTGATATATACACAGCTACAATGTACTAAAAAAACTGAAAAGTTTTTCCTTTGCAGTTTTCTTGTAGCCTAGACGACAACGATGTCAAACCGATCCCCGTTTACACGGATCTATGAAAACGACTAAAAACGCTGTATTCTGCTGCCGGGCCAGTAGACGGCGATGTCATTTTCTTGAGAAAACAAGCGCATGTAGACTGAAAATAATACGCATGCGCATGAAGTCCCTGTTTTCATCAATTCACTTTTTTATAGTTTACACAGAGACAATAACGATATTGTTTACACAACACCATTTTCAACTAAAAACTGAAAACTTTTTATGCGTTTTGGCCATTCATTTACACGACAATAGCAACGCAAACTTTTGAAAATGAGTTTTTAAAGTGCAAGTTTTTGAAAACAATACAGTTATTGTCTCCATGTAAACTACAAAAATGCAAATTTTGTGAAAACAGTGATGTCATGCGCATGAGTATTACGTGTTCAGTCTATAGGCGTGTAGTTTTTCTTTACAAAGTGACATCACGAACTACTGGCCTGGCAGCAGAATACAGCGTTTTTAGTCGTTTTCATGGATCTGTGTGAACTATGATCGTTTTGACAACGTGGTCATCTGTACAAGAAAAATTCAAAGGAAAAACGTTTCCATTTTTAGTACATCGTTGTCGTGTAAATGTACACTAAGGCTGCATCGGAAATCATATAATCTCTTGAGTAGGTACTTATTTTTAATAAATGCATTATGACCGCTAAAAAAGTATGTTCTATATAGTATGAATATAATCCAGACGTACTACATTCATCATTTTTTCATTATCATGTGACCTACCAGCGTCAGTTGCATCGCTTCACTGCCATTCATAAATCCTCTCCCGTGGCCTCTCGTGGGATAGTAAAGTGTCCATCATATGCACACTTCAGAATCTCTGCAGAAGTAGTAGGTCATCCGGGTACTTTTTACCTTCTCTTTTATGAGTACTGTGAATTCAGACATACTACTTTTGTCACATACGTTTTTTCGCCTACTATATAGTAGGGAAGTATGTGATTTCAGTTGCAGCCTAAATGCAGGGTAGAATGTGGATTTGGAAACATATTTCTTTAAATTGCATTCAGAGGACACTTGGATCTCGTTATGCCTGTAGCCAATCACAGAGGCCTTCTGTGTTTTCTAGGCAATTATATGCCACATTTAATTACCCGATTGCCTTGACCATAGCAAGTCACATGACTGATGAGTTCTCTATATGTACAAGTCTTATTCAAGTTCATGACTTTAGTGTGTGTTTCACTGCAGATGTTACACTGAATAAAACGGCCAGCAGGAGTTCAGGTGAGTGTGTGATTTCTGATAAAAGAGGTTTCAGTTTTACATTCACTAAGATGTTAATGTGCTACTTATTAATTTAGGTTGAAGGTGTTACTCTTGTTTCATGAGAATATTTTTTACAGTATTTATTAACCGTTGATGTTAGTTCAGTACATTAATGTTAATAGATGCAGCTGTTGATCTCAATGTATTGGTAAACTTTGAGATTACAATAAGGTTTAAACTTCTACAGCATTAATTAATCTTAGATAAACGTTAAAGTGTTACCAAAATAACACTGGGGCTACAAACTAATTCTGATCCTCAAAATGAGCTCAATACTATAACAGGAATTGATCTCATGAGAAAAGTAATGTAGCTGTGAAGGTGGAGCATCTCTATTGTGGTTTGAGAACCTGAACTACTTCAATCTTTGTGTCAGTAGTCGGCCTGTTTGTTGTAGTGATTCCGACTGTTTTGCAGGTGCAGTAGTTGAGTTTTTGGATCCCCAGCAGCCGGTTGTGGCTCGTGTCGGAGAAAGCGCTCGACTGCACTGCCGTTTCAGGAGCTCCGGGCCGGTGGCTTTCTGCTGGATTCGTGACAGAGAAAAGGTCTGACCCATTTGTGAAGCATTAGTGCTGGGTTCCTCGAATGGGTTCAGCTCAAACTCACCTGTTACTCCATAGACCTTGATCAGGTGTCTCTGAATAATGTGATTCTCTACACCTGTGGTTTCTCAGCTAGCTCACCTGTGAACTTAAGGTGATCTGACCTCATACCAGTTAATTAGAAGTCGCTGAAGTTTGTGTAGTAGCTCATCCGGGTACTTTTTACCTTCTCTTTTATACAGTACTGTGAATTCAGACATACTACTTTTGTCACATGCTGTTTTTTGCCTACTATATAGTTGGGAAGTATGTGATTTCAGTTGCAGCCTAAATGTCAATGCAGGGTAGAATGTGGATTTGGAAACAGATTTCTTCAAATTGCATTCAGAAGACACTTGGATCTCGTTATGTCTTAGCCAATCACAGAGGCCTTCTGTGTTTTCTAGCCAATTATATGCCACATTTAATTACCCCATTGTCTTAACCATAGCAAGTCACATGACTGATGAGTTTTCTATATGTACATGTCTTATTCAAGTTCATGACTTCACTGTGTTAATTAGAAGTCGCTGAGAAGAGAGGTGAGAAGCATAGAGAAATGCTGTTGGTTTGATATTTAGTGCAGTGATTGTGGCCACTGTGTTTAAGATCAAATCCCTAAAATCTCTCCGAGTCAGTTTGCATGTGTTCTGTTGCTCTGTTAGGTTGTGTTAGAAGGACCGCGAGCGAGTGTGGAGAGCAGCAGCAGTAGCAGCACACTGGTTCTCTCGAAGGTTCTTCCTGTAGACGCAGGAAGTTATTCTCTTTTTGTCCGTAACCGAGGTGGTACAGCTCACTGGACCGCAAGCCTCAGTGTCATTGGTAAGACTGTTCATTCTCTGAATAAAAGAAATGTAGGTCAACTTAAAGTATTCTCTGATGTATCAAATCATTCTATCTCCACACACCTACATCTGTGGTGAATACAACCAATCAGATTGCGTGTGTTTTTATAAAAAAAATATTTATATATATATGTTTAGTAATTGTGCTTTTGTAATTTTAATATTTCCATTTAGCTTTAATTTAATTAGCTTTTTTTACATTTTTATTTTGGATTAGGTTTTAGTAATTGTATATTCTCTTTTTTCCTATTTAGATTTGGTTTACTTTTTTTTTTTTTTTACCTTTTTTTTTCTTATTGTATGTGCTTGCCATTTTATTTTTTATTAGCTCGTTTTGCTGACTGATTGATGAATCGGCTGAGATAAGTGTGAATAGATGCTTGATGAACACAAAACGAGCTTGATGGTTAACCTTGATGTGGATCATACTTAAATTTTTTGCTTTTGTCATTTTTATTAAAGTTTTAATTTATATTTATCAGTTTTGGTCATTTTAGTACTGCAACTTAAACTTTATTTCAGATAGTTGCCCAGGCAATTACTGATTTTCATTTTATTTTTCTATTTATTTAACTTTAGTTAACTAACACTTTCTCCTCAACTTTGTTTCTCTCCAGATTGTCCCGACCCTCCAACCTCGTGTCCGTTCGTGTCCCAGCTGACCTGCAAGTCTCTGGTTCTGTCGTGGTCCGGGCCGAGCTTCGACGGAGGATCTGCCGTCACTGCATACGTGGTGGAGCGTCAGAGACTAGACCAACACGAGCCCGGGGACTGGACTGTACTCACTGACCGGTGTCAGAACACCTCGTATCGGGTCCGCTCTGGTCTCGACCCGCAGGGACAGTATCGCTTCAGAGTTCGTGCCTGCAACGCAGTGGGAGTCAGTGATCCCAGTGAGGAGTCGGACTGCATTAAGATGAACACTGCAGGTAGATGGGCTTCAGCACCCCTTAACTTCTGCCTGGCCTCCCTAAAAAAATTGTGATTAATGTAGGCTACACAAATTCGTGTTCGCTTCAGTCTTGTTATAATCAGATTCAGCGCGTTCTTCATCTTCAATCCGCAGCGGCGCCGAACACAGAGAGCACGTCAGAAACAGAGGACTGTGTGTGTGTTCATCTGAGCCTCATTGGTCTGTCACTGCTCGTCAATGTCAGAATATTTGAGATGACCAATCAAATCAAAGTAGGCGGGCTTTGTTCACAGACGCTGCTGAGCGCGAATTTTAACAGTGCGACTCGACGCGTACGGTCAAGTGCGAGATAAGATGTAAGTAAGTAGCTAAACTTAACATTTCTTATTTGACATTTTTTTTAAGTTATAAATGTTAAACGAATGACAAAAAAATAATCAGGAAAACTAATATAGTTTTGTCTAATTTCGCCATTTTGAACGGAAAATAGGCCGTTGCATAGGCCTATATTCAGTTCAAAAGTACGTGACTTATGTAACGTAATGTAGTAATTAGTTTACTGTCATTGTGAGGGGACAAGAACATTAACAAAGCCGTTTTCATCATGTTAGGCACAAGATTAATAATGAATGTGTACATATTGAGAATATAATACAAATTGTAGACTTTAGTAAATTAAAAAAGCTCAGCTTTAGGAGGGGAAGAGAAAGGGATGAGACTGAGAAAAAAAAAGAAAGTGATGGAGATGAGGAGAGAGCAGGTATTGACAAATAACCTACTGCCCACTGACATGGTTTTAAAGCTATTTCTTATCCTTTTTTTTTGGTCTTAAAAACGTCTTGAAATGCACATATCAGAGAAATAAAAAATTGAACCCCCTACCAACCTCAAATTTAGGACCTCTTTGATTATAAAGCCCTATCTACGGTCCTGTATTAGGCATACGATCAATAATGAATGTGTGCATTGTGAATGCATTTAATAAAATTAATTACCTAGCTTTAGTAGCTTTCAGTAAATAAACGCGTCTGAAAAAAAGATTTATAGGCAATATCAACCTATCTGTTGACCCTGTTTACTTTCTTTACTGACAGACAAAAATGAAAAGCCTATATCAGTCAAAGCTCAGCTTTAGGAGGGGAAGAGACAGGGCAAGATAAAAACAAAGAGAAAAAGAGTGTGATGCTGATGAGGAGAGAAAAATAATCAGCTGCCCACTGACATGGTTTTAAAGCTGTTATCCAATTTTTTTAGCCTTCAAAACATCTTAAAATATGTAGATCAGAGAAATCAAAATTTTCTCGGGGAAACCCTAACTGCCCTACCTCACATTTGGGACCACAGTGATTATAAAACCCTACCTAAAGCATTAGATCCTAAACTAAAGTGTTACCTTTTTTTTTATAATAATAATAAAAAAAAAATCATACCCTCAATGGGGGCTTAGCCCCCCTAAAATGAAAATCCTAGTGACGCCCCTGATGGACGCCCATCACCTCGAACTTTTAAACCATTATAAATTAACTTCTAAGTATGCTCTTCTTACACACACTCATAACATGCTGTATTAATTACTTTAAGAAGTCTGTGTTCCTCAAGCAAGAGTCTGAAGTAAGATCAATGTGTTACAGTTGAGCCACAACAGGAAGTGACCTCATATGTGGAGGTTGTGACTGACACCACACATAAAGCCAGGGATCATTATCATGTCCATGAAAAACTGGGAATGTGAGTATCAGCCTCTTTATAAAATGTAAAATTGGGATTTATGTTGGTCATCCCAAACATAAATATCTCTTCATATACCTCCACACAGGGGGAAGTTTGGGGAAGTGTTCAGGATGACCCATAAGCAGACGGGCCGTGTGTGTGCGGGTAAAATCTACCGAGCCCGTGTCTCCAGAGACAAAATGGCAGCGCGGCAAGAAATCAAGCTGATGAACGAACTACGCCATCCGAAGCTGGTGCAGTGTCTCGCAGCCTACGACACACCGTCCGAGATAGTCATGGTTCTGGAGTAGTGAGTTGAGAATTATTCAAAACTGAGAATTTACTTTTAAAAATTTCACATTAAATGGCGTTTGCTTCTACATGCATAACGAACAGTTCTACTTACAGGTCTTTAATACTTAAATGCATTTAAATCAATAGAATGATACTCGTAGGTAGAGCATGTTTTCAGTTTCTGTATTTAAAATTTAAAAAGGTTGTCATTCTTCAAATTTGTTATTTTTAAACTACAAAATGTTTGAAATTTTCTTTTGAAAGTTGAGTAAAATGCCTCTAATGTTTCTAATCCATGTCTCGAAGTATTGCAGGGGGTGAGCTGTTTGAACGGATTGTAGATGAGAATTTCGAGCACACCGAACCCAACAGTGTGAAATACATGCGTCAGATCCTGGAAGGAGTCCAGTATATGCATAGCAAATGCATCATTCACCTCGACCTGAAACCAGAGAACATCGTCTGTGTGAACGGCACTGGGACGCTCATCAAGATTATTGACTTTGGATTGGCCCGCAAACTGGGTGAGTTAAGGTTTTAGTTGTTCTTACTTTTGTATTTTATCTGGAGCAAAGTTAGGTCTTGAGGAAAACTCAAATTTTAGTCCCCACTCTTTCACAATACGCTGTTAGAGCTACACGATTCTAGATAAATGGTTTAAAATGGAGATCCCGATTCTCCCACGATTGTAAATGAATAACTAAAGTAATTTAAAGGATCTAACAAAATGTTAATCGCTAAAGTCGATTTAATTAAAAAAAAAAAATTGGTTTGAATGAACTTGCTCATTAACTTCACTTGTTTCATTACTGGATGAATCCGTGTTTTTGAACAAATCTCTCGAATGATTCAATGACATTCTTGTTTTGTTGATTTTCACTTGTTGCCACCTACTGGTGTAATGTAATTGATAAAATCTTTATTTACTTTTAAAAAGGTTCACATCTGTTTATATCCTGACTATAAAGTTAAGTTCTGTGATATTTTGAATTATTGTAAGCCAGAAATAATGATGCTGTGTGGTTTAATAAAAAAAAAAGTCTGAAGTGTACTTTTCAAAGGTTTAATAGACGTAGTTTAATCGCTGTCATTTAGACATAAGATCGTGTGGGTGTTTGAATCGAGATTTCAACCTTTTAAAGATTTATTGTGCAGCTCTACCCTCCGTTCCACCAAAGAAGAAAAATGTAACGTTCATTCCAAAAGTAAAAACTTTATTTGTTATTGACAATTTATAAAACCTAAATCTATTCTTTGCAGTCCATTCTTTCACGTCTGGTTTCAGTGTCTGTTACGTTGGATTGTAGTTTGGGAAAAGCCACATGAGATGTCCCTTTGCGCATTCCCACTGAATGCGGATGAGGCTCCCTGATGTTAACGTTTTAAACTCCAGAACTGGCTCTCCACACTGATGGCAGGTTCGAAAAAGTCCTGTCAAACTGGATTTGTTGACCACCCATTTTACTTCCTTCTGATCATCTTTTCCTATTGTCATTGAAATGGGTTCTAATGCTCCATCAGTTAAGGACCTCATGACATTTAAACGCTCTTCCAGTCGCTGTGCAGTCTGTGCCAGTTCATCCTAGAAGACCAAAAACAATTGGTGAGCTAACTGGATAGATTTTTCTTAATACATTTTTGTATTAAGAAGTTAAGCAGCCATGTGTCCAAATCTGTTTAAAAAGCATCCCAGGACGCAATTATTTTGGTTGAATATATAGAGCAGGTGTGCCCAACCCTGCTCCTGCTGATGGACTGTCCTGCAGTTCATCTCCAACCCTAATCAAACACACCTGAAGCAACCAATTAATGTCTTCAGGATCACTTGAAAATTAAAGGCAGGTGTGTTTAATTAGGGTTGGAGATAAACTGTGCAGGACAGTCCATCGGCAGGAGCAGGGTTGGGCACCCCTGATCTAGAGCAGTGGTGTCCAATCCTGCTCCTGTGGGGTCACCATCTTGCAAAGTTTGTTCCAACCCCATTAAACATCTGAAATGGCTAATCAAGGTATTACTAGGCATACAGGAAACTTCCAGGCAGGTGTGTTGAGGCAAGTTGGGAGGTAGGCCTGTAGCTAGGTCTGCACGATGTGTCATTTTAACATCGATATCGCGATGTGCACATCCACGATAGTCACATCGCAGGATGTTGCGATGTAAGCCTTAGGGATCGTAGTTGATCGTGATTCATGATCAGAACGGGCCAGCAGCTCCCCGGCCCGTAACGCTTGCGATTCGCGGATTAATTGCAAAGTTTAACCATCATATAGTGAAAGTTTATCATTTGTATGTGTTAAGTCCTGTTTAAACATCAAGCGTAAAAAGACTGGAACTTGCGCGTTGTTTTCTCTGAGCCGGGCAGACAAAAGATCAGTGGTCTTTCTCTTATTTCTGAGCTTGAACGAACATGAGAATTCAAAATAAAGTCAGATTGCCCTTCCTGCATTGAACATTTTTTGACGGCCGCCAAAGCGTATTTTTGTCCCGCCAAAGCCTTATTTGACCGGTGAGTGATAGATGACTGACTGCAGCGCTTGTTAAACAGAGAACGAGCAGAGAGCGAGAGAGCCCCGGTCGCGCGCGCGCTAGGGCTGCACGATATTGGGAAAAAATCACATTGCGATATTTTATTTTTCTGCGATATATATCGCGATATGATAACAATTTCCCCAGATGACTTTATTAGCTCTCTTTGGAAAGAATGAATCATCTGAATGACTGGGGTGATTTTGTAATGGAGTAAATCTGCATAGCAACTGTTATAGTTAACTAATGTAGTTAACTAGAGTTTAATAAATGGAACCTTATTGTAAAGTGTTACCGATTTGTTATGTCTCGTGAGTTCAGTGTTGGACAGATCAGTTGTTTTAACCATTCATTAAAGTGAATCGGTTCAAATGAGTCATTAGTTCGCGAATTGGAGGTGTAATTAACGGACCACGGCAGACGTTGTGTGATTATCCCGGCAGAACATATCACACAAGATTGGTCTCAACACAGAAAACATTTCACCACTGGATAGACTTTTTTTGTTTTGTTTATTGAAAGTATGGTTTATCTGAATGTGTGGAACGCTTTTCAGAGAATTTTTTTTTAGCACAATTCACAACCAGTAGTTCAGGAAAAAAATATATCCGAATGCTTCACGTGAAACTTCGTTCTTCCGACCTTTTACCATTGTGTATTCTCAAAGATATTCAGTCAACTCAATTCATTAATATGCGCGAGGGAGGGAGTGAGAGAGCAAGACAGTTTGAAAACGGTGAGAGTGCGCGCGCGCGACCGCGGCTCTCTCTCTCTGCTCGTTCTCTCAGTTTAACAAGCGCAGTCAGTCAGTCCACTCACCGGTCAAATAAGGCTTTGGCGGCCGCCAAAAAATGTTCAATGCAGGAAGGGCATTCTGACTTTATTTTGAATTCTCATGTTCGTTCAAGCTCAGAAGTAAGAGAAAGACCACTGATCTTTGTGTCTGCCCGGCTCACAGAAAACAACGCGCAAGTTCCAGTCTTTTTACGCTTGATGTTTAAACTGGACTTAAAAACACATGCAAATGATAAACTTTCACTATAATATGGTTAAACTTTGCAATTAATCCGCGAATCGCAAGCGTTACGGGCCGGGGACCTGCTGGCCCGTACTGATCATGAATCACGGATCAACTACGATCCCTAAGGCTTACATCGCAACATCCTGCGATGTGACTATCGTGGATGCGCACATCGCGATATCGATGTTAAAACGACACATCGTGCAGCCCTAGCGCGCGCGCTCTCACCGTCTTCAAACTGTCTTGCTCTCTCTCCCTCCCTCACGCATGTTAATGAATTGAGTTGACTGAATATCTTTGAGAATACACAATGGTAAAAGGTCGGAAGAACGAAGTTTCACGTGAAGCATTCGGATATATTTTTTTCCTGAGCTACTGGTTGTGAATTGTGCTGAAAAAAATCTTCTCTGAAAAGCGTTCCACACATTCAGATAAACCACACTTTCAATAAACAAAACAAAACAAAACAAAAATCTATCCAGTGATGAAATGTTTTCTGTGTTGAGACCAATCTTGTGCGATGTCCTAAACTGCCGGGATAATCACACAACGTGTGCCGTGGTCCGTTGATGACACGTCCGATTCGCGAACTGACTCATTTGAACCGATTCACTTTAATGAATGGTTAAAACAACTGATCTGTCCAACACTGAACTCACGAGACATAACAAATTGGTAACACTTTACAATAAGGTTCCATTTATTAAACTCTAGTTAACTACATTAGTTAACTATAATAGTTGCTATGCAGATTTACTCCATTACAAAATCACCCCAGTCATTCAGATGATTCATTCTTTCCAAAGAGAGCTAATAAAGTCATCTGGTGAAATTGTTTTCATATTGCAGAAAAATAAAATATCACAATGTGATATTTTTTCTTTTTTTTTTTTTTCCCCCAATATCGTGCAACCCTAGCTATGGATTATTTTAGTAATCGGGTATTCTACTGATTATTCCATTGATTAATCGAGTAATTGGATAAATTGTGGTAATAAAAATAGATCCAAGTGAACAACAGCCTTTAAAATGACTTAAATAGGTAACACTTTACAATATGGTTCATTAGTTAACTACCTTAGTATACTAAGAATAAACACTACTTGTACAGCATTTATTAATCTTAGTTAATATTAATTTTAACATTTACTAATACATTAATGTTAACAAATACAACCTTTGATTTTAATAATGTACTGTGAACTAACAAACAAAAAAAAAAGAAACTAACATTAACAAAGTATTGTTCATTGTTAGTTCTTATTCTAAAGTGTTACATAAATGTACAAGCAATAATTTGTTCAAATAAAGTATCAAAGTAATCATATGGGTTTTATTGAATGACGCTGTTAAATACACCATGTAAAATAAATGATATAAACAACTTATGTACATTACGTAAAAACATTTAATTCAAATGTCAACTTAATCTTTAATATTTGGTCACTTCTGTACGATAGAAATGCTACAGCCGCTGTAATTTCTTGAACGAGAACACGTGCACGTCAAAACATGCAAACTCAGTGCAAGGGTGCAACTTTTATTTTGAAATCGCGATGAACAATTCGTATACATTTCAGAAAGATATTTATGTATTCTCCTGTGTTGGCATAGATTTATAAATGAGTTGCGTTACGAATCTTGTGAAACGGCACACACTGCGTGCAGATGAACATTATAAGCAGACAAACTCACAGCAGGCAGAGATGGAGTTTGAGAAACCCGAGACGCTGACACGCATATTAATGATAACAGTGCAACTATGAAACACGCGTCAGAGGTTTTGTGTTCCAGCACATCCAGAGACTGAGTGTGTGTGGAGCAGCGTTTACTGTGAACGGAGCTGAGGTGCTTTAGCACATTCTGCACGCATGTAAATAATTAAACGTTTGTGCTTCTCTGTGGGGAAAAAAGGCGCATTTTTTTTTTAACTGATTCACAGCCTGTGTGATTTCATGATAGCACTATGCTATATTATGATAGCACTATGCTATATTATGATTGTAAATGGTTTTAAATTGATCGCGTAGCCTTAGAAAACGGTGTAATAATGCAGTTCATGGATTCTTGTCTGTGGAATGCGCCACTTCCGGTATTTTGCCGGTTACTCGACAGGGGTAAATTGAAATCTAGGATTTTCTTTTAATCGAGTACTCTACTTTAATCGAGGAATCATTACAGCCCTATTGGGAGGTTAACTCTGCAGGACAGTGGCCCTCCAGGACAGAGTTTGGACAACCCAGTCTAGAGTCTTAGTGAGTATTGATGATTTTACTAAAATATGGCAAACTAGTCCTGAAAAGTGTACATTTTTCACAGGAAAGACGATTTGTAGTACAGTTACCAACCTTTATTTCCTCCCAGTTCATTGCATTGTCTTCCTCTGTAGTTGTGCTTGAAGACGAACTAGCAAAGCTGTATGAACCAATCACGACATCTAGATCAGAGCCATCATTTTGTCTTTCAGGCTGTGCTTGTTTATCCTAAACAGAAAATAGTGACTTGGTACTAGTAAGAAGGGCAAAATTATAGTGCAGATTGCCCATTTTTGAAACTTGAATGTTAGACCCTATTTTTAACAATTTGCACAAAATGTGAGGGGAAATCTTAAGGTCAAATATATTAAAAACTGCTGGATAGCAAGCACTGTAATAGCATAAGCGGAACAAACTAGTGTTGAAGTAATTGAAGTAGGACTTACCGGTTTATATGGCCAATGGGAAGGAAGGTCATGGCATATGCCAAGGGGCTCAACGTTTGTGGGCTGGGGACCTGGACTAGGCTGAGATTCGGAGTCCGACTGGCGGTCTGAACTGGGCAGAGAGTCTGAGTTGGAGTCTTCGCTGGCCTGACATTTATCTATTGAGTAGGGGTCTGACTCTGGACTGGGCTGAGATGAATCCCAAGACAATCCATGTCTTAGATTAGTATGTTGTGTCGGATGCAGTGTAAACCAAATTCCTTTGCTACTGTTAAATACTGGTAGCTCTGTTCAGACTAGTAGACAAATAACCATTAAACAAATTTTTGGTTTAGGCTGACTGTGCTTGTGCAATAATAAACTATTTTCTTCCATACCTCAGTTTGCGATGCAGCTGTTGATTTACGCAGTCGTCCACTCTTTCTCGGAGATGCACTGGATTGGTCTTGTGAAAGATGTTCACCACACACCCTTAATGAACGAAAATTAGAGATTAATACTGCCGTTTGGTAATTCTGTACTGGAGTAACGTTGGCAATTGTTATACGCTATAAGTAATGAACGTAAATACTAAACCTCCCCAATCTACACTATGTAATTTGTGCTTTAGATCGACATTAGGGTTGCCACCTGTCCCGGTTTTACCGGGACTGTCCTTTTTAATAACCTGTCCCGGGAAATGTATCCACTCTCCCGGGACACTGAATGTCCCGGTTTTTGAAAGGCTACGTGAATATGTATGTTCAAACCGCGTAGCGCGTGCACGGCAGAGAGGGAGAGAGCGAGAGACCTTGCGTGTGTGTGCTAGTGTGCCTCATGACACCCCTTGTATTGAACTAAAAATAATATTTTGAAGAGTGTTGGTAACCAGACTGTAAATAGTCATCACATACCCTTCACCATACCTAGAGATTGGCATGGTGTTATTTCAGTTAGGCTAATAGCTGGTTTGATTTGCATTGAGAGATGATCTTATGGAAAGTACCCCATGCCAATCTCTAGGTATGGTGAAGGGTATGTGATGTGGGGCTTTTTTAATTCCAAAGGCCAAGGGAACTTTATCAGGACGCATAGTATCCTGGATCCATGAAATAACTGGCCTTTAAAAATAAAAATCTGCCTTTCTCTATAGGAATTTAACATGGGGGTGTCCTGAATTATGCACCTGGTATTTTAAGGGAGAACATTTATTTTATTTATTTATTTATGATGCATTATTCATTCTCAAAGAAAATTGGTGTCCTTAAAGTTTGGATTTTTCCCTCAATTTCCAAATTTTTTTCCTTTCCTCTTTTTAGTCAACTTTAGCATGGGTGTGTTCACTTATGCTAAGCACTGTACATGGCGAGCGTTAGTTCTGCTCTTCTTTGTACACTGTATGTAGAATAATGCACAAACCAATACTGCTATCTGTTGACGTGGATAAGCATGACATTTGTATGTATATTACACTGTTTAAACCGCTCAGAATCATTTAATCTGACCTGTAAAGAAAAGCAGAAAATTGGGCATTTTACTCAGGGTTTTCTTAGTAATAAAATCTTTCCACCTTGTGTATGCCGTACTTTCTATTTGTTATTTGTCGGTCTTTCTGTTTTCGTATTTCCTTTTTTTTTTATTTTTTTTTTTTTTATAAAATCTGTCAATTACGTATGCATTTGCAGTTTAACACGTTTAAATGACGGATTTGACCGCAGTCTTGAAGGCTTCTTCACACTGACAGCTATCGGCGTGGACGCAGCATTAAGCCTGTTTTATGCTTCTGCGTCGAATCGACGGCGTACCCCCGCAGACCCCTCTGCGTTGCCGCGAACCCCTCTCCGACCCCTACGCCGTAGCTCGACGTGCACCTTCAAAAAATTGTAACTACGCGTCGAGGCGACGCAGACCGCAAGGGCTGTGATTGGTCTGATGCACCGCGATGCAACGCAACCTGACGCAGAACCATAAAACGGCAACGACGCCGTAGGAGGGACGACGTAGCTATGCCGTGGAGTTGACGCAGAAGCATAATGAGGCCTTTACACTATATCCTACACGTACAGATTTATGATGACACGATACTCATTATTTTGAACAAATGTGTACATAATGTAATTCATTACCTGTCCAGCAGATAACGAGCAACTTCTGCGTCATTCTTCATGCCTTTTTCCACCTTAAGCGCTTTCCACCTGGAATAGGCCGCGCCGATGTTTACTCGGTTTTTCTGCCTCAGTCTATCTTTTTCTCTTTTCATCTGACCTCTTTCGCTTCCTCGGCAAAGTTTGTAATGTCCCTGCGGCTAATGCATAACAGTGGTCCATAATTTAATCTTCCGAACGGCATTTAATGTTAAAAGACTTTGGCAGAGAGAGATTGATTAGGTGGAGATTGCCAACTGTTTGATTGTTTTGCAACACGATCGTCATCTCTTGAAGTGCACTGTTTTACAAAGCTACAAAAACCAGTTACATAATTAAACCGTCTTTGTTACCTTCCCGTGGTGTTATCATAGAAATGTGGCCAGAACAACAGAAATAAGCTGTCGTTGGCGTTTTTACAAGTTTGACGTCTCCCTCGAGGAAAGGGTATCTGACCATAGACATGGTTCTAGTTGCAGCGTCAGCCAATGAGCAAGACTCGTTTGGTCATGTGATATCAACATGGAACCAAAATAGGAAGTGTTTCCAATATTAAAGGCACACTATGCAGGGATTCCGTTTTTGTCAAACAGCGACCCATAGAGTCGCTGTGGAGTACTTGTCTTTAATGTTACTGTCGTAAATCACACTCACGCAGAACTCACAGCCTGATACCCCACAATGTGCTATATCTGCCTGGATTATTAGGATAGAGCAGAAAAACATACCAATCACAGTCTGAATCCTCCACACTGGACACCGGTGGCTTTGGTGGTCTTTTGTGACCCTTGCTGGGTGTAGACATAACTACCTGATGCTGGTAACTAGAATGAAAGGGTAAGATCAGTATTTTCTCTGCAACAGTAGTACTGAAAGATACAATATGTAAGATTTTTCGCCGCAAGGGGGCGCAGTTTACAAACAATAATAAAGGCGAATCTTGATGAAGGAGAGTGGAACGATGGGAGATGTCGTTCTCACCATCCAGAGATGTATTGAATTAACAAATCATTATATTTTGTATTACCTGTACATGTGATAACACTGCATTTAATTCATTACGATGACATAAAATAATGAAAGTGAAATGTAATGCTATATTATCCTGTTACAGCTGTTTGTCAAATTATTTGGTGGGTTAAAGCAACACTATGCAGTTTTTGCTCTCGGGGTCCCCGTACAGTTGGGAAACAGCATTGTCTTCTACTACTGTCGTAAAATCTGTCATTGTTACACCAGGAGATACACGTGCATTTGTTGACAAGCCGATACCGTCTTGAGTTCTCACGTCTTGGGCAGACTGCCAGCGTTGCGTGTGAAATGTCTTCATCCCAGGTTCATTGGCATATATTTCAGCATGTCATGCGAGTATAATTTCATGGGGTTTCTTTTTTTTAAACCCCAAAAGATTGCGTAGCTCACGTTTACAAGCCAGCGTCATTATAGTAGCCTATTGGCTACTGTTTTACATAATGGATATGCTAATTCAATGTTTGTGTGGTAGGTAATTATGGAGGACCAAACCTGCAGAAATTAAAAATGAATAAATAAGTGAATAAATAAACAAATATGCAAATAAATGTAAAAATAGACTATTTATACTTTTATTTCCTTATGTATAATAACATTTTCCACATTTAATTTTTTTTTTTATTTATGCATTTATGTCTACATTTATTTATTTATACATTTATTGCTCTATGCTAATGAGGGGGGCGTGTTTTACCTAAGACAAAGCAATCGATCTCAGAGTGGCAGTGCTGAAGCATTGAGGCCACAGTGACACCTTGTGGTGTGACCAAACAATAGCAAGAGGTTTGTGGACGTGACTTTACAGGTCACGCAGGAAATAAATGATGGGCAATATGGCCAAAATCTTATATCACGGTTTATGTCCTTTAATATGCCCTAACTGTATGTAGTTATATAGGTTTACCATGCATAGGCCTACTCTTTATTCCGGACATGGCCGTAAAACATCAGCAGGTCGGGATTTCTAAAATGTCTGGACACACATGAACAGAATCCGTAGATAACAGACACTTTGACACGGAAGCGCGTCAAATTATCCACTATTAACCACATTTTATGACATGCATTGTAGATCCGTACACAGAAGCTAACTGCATTTTTAATGTAGCCTATCTTCCAAAAACAATGTTGACAGCAACAAACTTTTCCATAAAGAGGTAAATAAATTTATTAAAAATATTATAATTTAAATAATTGAAAGAACAACATTATATTACAACATTACAATTATAATATTGAATTCATTTATTTTCTCTTCCTTGCCTTTCATGGTTGTAAATATGATTTGAGACTTCATTGCTGTTATTTATTGTAATTTGCAACTACGCCTGCCTTTTGAGAATTGTAAAAATTTACAATTTTGTTAATAGCCTATTGTTTGTTCAGTGCCTATTTTGTATGTAAATTGGTTTTTCAAAAAAAAAAAAAACTTCTGCCACCTAGCAAACAACAAAATTAATAAATAAATGCCCCAATTAAAAATGGTGTAAAAAAAGCCTATGTATGTGATAATTTTATTATATAACAATGATATACTAGCATACGGGAAGAGTGTTGAAAAATAATTTCTTTTTTGCTGTTTCTTCAGAAAAAGAAAAAAGTTCCAAACTCCACAGAACCGCTGCGCCTCTAAGCAACATGTGGCGTTTTCTTACTGAACGAATCAGTAGCCTATTTGAAGGAATCAGTAGCCTATTTGAAGGAATCAGTAGCCTGAATCAGTAGCCTATTTGAAGGAATCAGTAGCCTGAATCAGTAGCCTATTTGAAGGAATCAGTAGCCTGAATCAGTAGCCTATTTGAAGGAATCAGTAGCCTATTTGAAGGAATCTCTGAATTACTGAACTCGCTCGTTAAGACGGTGGCTTGGCACCACCTACTGGCTGTTTTAGTTTCATACTTAAAAGTATAATTTCATTGACTCATTTCATATTTCAATATTCAAAATATTATATTAAATTAATCTCATAACGTTTACACAACTGTAATTGCAGTGTAAATGCATCCATGGCTCATCTGCATTAATAGTCTGTTAATAATATCTAATGCCATTCAGAGTCAGTGTCTGCACGTCCCACATCTGCAGTGCGAAGATGGATTTTGTTGAAACTGATTTTACTGGTGACTAAGAACTTATAGGCTACATGATGATGCATATAGCCTATAATAAGGTTTTAAAAAAATGCCCCAGGAAATCAATTTAGCGGAAATATCACCTCTTTATGGAAAAGTTTTTGGAAGATAGGCTACATTAAAAATGCAGTTAGCTTCTGTGTACGGATCTACAATGCATGTCATAAAATGTGGTTAATAGTGGATAATTTGACGCGCTTCCGTGTCAAAGTGTCTGTTATCTACGGATTGTTCATGTGTGCCCAGACATTTTAGAAATCCCGACCTGGTGATGTTTTACGGCCATGTCCAGAATAAAGAGTAGGCCTATGTATGGTAAACCTATATAGCTACATACAGTTAGGGCATATTAAAGGACATAAACCGTGATATAAGATTTTGGCCATATTGCCCATCATTTATTTCCTGCGTGACCTGTAAAGTCACGTCCACAAACCTCTTGCTATTGTTTGGTCACACCACAAGGTGTCACTGTGGCCTCAATGCTTCAGCACTGCCACTCTGAGATCGATTGCTTTGTCTTAGGTAAAACACGCCCCCCTTATTAGCATACAGAGAAATAAATGTATAAATAAATGTAGACATACAAATATACATAAATGAATGGGAAAATAAATAAAATTGAAAATAAATAAATGCATAAATGTGGAAAAAAATATAATTATACATAAGGAAATGAAAGTATGAATAGTAATTTATTTGTTTATTTATTCATTTTTAATTTCTGCAGGTTTGGTCCTCCATAGGTAATAGCCATATATCATCAATATTATAATATCAAGCTACCATAGGCTATAATGCAAATCGATTTTTCACATTTGCAGATTCATCTGAGGCAAGACACTTTCACCAGAAAAATAAACAAACAAACATGAGTATCATGAAGATGAATGGAGGACTAAATAAATTCCGTAACATGGCCAGGCAGACAACAAATTCGAAAAAATAGAGATGGTATGCAAGCAATATATTTACTTGTCCAACAGCATGACGGCCAGGTCAGCATCGGTCGGGAACCCCTCCTCCTCCTTTAGCTCACGCCAGCGAGCGAACGCTGGACCAATATTGATCCTCGTCCGACCTTTTATTTTGTCACTCTCCCTTTTTCTCTTTCTAGTCTCCTCCGACAAAACCTTTGGCTTCTTCGTCTTAGTTGTTGCTTCAGCCATGACAACAACATACAGACGACAAACAAACGCTAGTTGGGCTCTCACGTCTGAATTTGAGGAAGTGGTGGGGGAAGTGAGGTATGCCGTAAAGCAGTCGAATTTTGTAGTTCTTTTTGTGCTAAGGTTACTATCCGAACCCCGAAGTTACATGGTGCCAGTAAAAGCGATACAGACACAGGCTATGGCAGACGTGTCATTCAACCTATTGTAAGTCGATGTACCATCTCAAGGGTCTTGGAAATATATTATGAAGATTGAAAAACTAAATAGTGTTGCTTTAATGCTGCACAGTTTTAAGTGTTTATGGTTAATGCCGTGTTTTACGTGTTCAAAACAATCGTACTAAAAGTAAATTTGAACGAACCCACAGTATTTGCAAGTAATGGCTAAATATTTTTTAAAACGCAGCCTGTTGTATTTATTGCACTGCCATAATCTTGACCACCACACGTGATAAAATTTCAGTTATATTGCTCTTTGTACTTCGTTATGCTGATAAAAAGAATTACCGATCACTTGATAGTTTTTGAGGTAAATCAACATATGAATTATGATGTGTCACGTCATATGCATCTCACATTGTTTATAAGTGCTATTGACACGTGTTACGTTACTTGTACAAAAAAATACATGGATTTGCTTACCAGTCTATTAATATACACGCGAGAGCAGAGTCTCTGTAAATCCCAAGTTCCTCGCGAAGTTCTCTCCATCTCGAAAACGCCACGCCGATATTTATCCTTGTTTTATTCCTCCGGTTGTCAGCCATTCTGCGTGTCTCCTCATATCGACGCTTACGTTGTTTTGGAGTTTCAATACTCGCCAAACAGTAATCGTGATCCATGATGTACACAACAGTTATAACCACCACTTCCGCATTTGTCCACGTGACATTGCGGAAACCGAGGACAGCGCGGATATTGCGTCATTGACAGGCGACTTTTTTTTTTCCGGGACGGGCCATTATTTAAAATAGGAATTTCTCTGAAATTAAAAACCTTTGTGGACTTTTGGGACATTGTAAGTACACAACTGCAGGAAATGTATCTCACTGTGCAAGTGATTTTTGGATATTTTATTACAAAAATAGTACATTGTTGCTTGAACAAGGGTAATCAGGGTGTAGGGTGGCCATACGTCCGGATTTTGTCCGGACAGTCCGGATTTTAAGCCCCCTGTCCGGCGTCCGGCGCAGCCTCAAGCCAGACACTCATTTGTCCTCCTTTTTGGAGTTGTGCTGAATTGTTTAAAAAAATTAACCTATAAAAATCCAGCATATTGATAGCGGCTCTCTGATGCCCATAAATCAGTAAAAATCTCCCGGAATCTAGAGCTCGCGAGCTCCAAACCGTGTAGCGCGCACGACAGAGGGAGAGAGCAAGAAACCTTGCGTGTGTGTGCAAATGTGCGTGTGTGCCTCACGAAGCGCATGTAAACACCCACCCCCCCACCCCGTCAACAGAACCGATCACCCCTTCCCCTCCAAAATATATAGCCATGAAATGACTTCTTGCAGGTTGGGATGTCTGTGTCCTCCTTTTTGGTGTTATGGAAATGGCCACCCTATCAGGGTGGAAATTGGTATGAATTCCTGGGTTCCATAACTCGGCAAGATGTAATTGAGTCGTAAAAAGCACAATTTAAGGTACAGTCTGGAAGTTCACTGTTAGCCAGCTAAAGTTCGCATAAGCACAGTACACACACCGTACGAAATCGGAACCAGACAAAGGACTATGTGATAAATGCAACTCCCAACACCTGAGTTCAGCTGGCAAACTTGCTCGTGTGGCAAGGTAGGCAATAAAACACAACGCATAACGTCTGCTAACAGCTCTGCTGATCGAAAGCTAGCTAAACATGTGGAATTTAGTGGACTGGTCTTATCAACAATGGATGAATGAACAATCTCATAAAAAATGACATACAACAAGCAAGCGCAACAACATGGAACGCAAGCAAGTTTACAAATAAGAGATTTACTTGCTAGTCCGTCAACAAAGGCGCCAGGTCAGCATCGCTGTTGCATCCAGTGCTGCTTTTTAGCTCTCTCCAACGAGTGACAGCCTGACCGAGTGGGACTCTTGTCCGGTTCCTCACGCGGTCAGATTCTCGTTTCCTTTTCCTAGACTCTTTTGACCGTGCTTTTTTCGTTTTTTCCTTGATGTATGTGCCGTAAAGCAAGTCGTGATTCTCGCGAGATTTGGCGGGGCGCCAAATCTCAAACTAGCATGCTGGGTCTTAATTGCAATTTTCAACGGCACTGCCCAGAAATTGCTTATTGCACCTTTAATCAAGAAATATTTATCAAGGACAGATATGCAAACGTATAATAGGCTGGACTAATCATATGGGACGACTTTAACACTTAAAGGGGTAGTTCACCCAAAAATGAAAATTCTGTCAGTCATTACTCACCCTCATGTTGTTCCAACCCCGTAAGACCTTCATCTTCAGAACACAAATTAAGATATTTTTGATTAAATCTGAGAGCTGGATCACTCCTCCATAGGCTTCTTAAGGGATTGAAACGTGTTCCCCTCAAAGTTATTAAAGACATCTTTAAAATAGTCCAAGTGACTACAGTGGCTCAATCTTAAGTTTATCAAGCGACGAGAATACTTTTTGTGCGCAAAAAAAACACAAATAACGACTTTTTCAACTATTAATTTCCTTCTCTGTGGGCCAGTTCACGTAGTGTAATAGCGTACTGCTTCTGTATTGTATGTCACACGCATCGCACACATGACCAGCGTCGGCCAATAGTGAGCCTACGTGTGACGTAGTCAAGTCAAATATATTTATATAGCGCTTTTCACAATACAGATTGTATCAAAGCTGCTTCACAGTATCAATCAAAACAACTTAACAATGTTTGTTTATTACTGGAAAAAATACCATTGATCAGCTCTACCAAACTTGGATGTCTGATTGGTTAATTAATTTGAATATCCCAACTGAGCAAGCCAAAGGCAACAGTGGCAAGGAACCGAAAAACTCCATCTAGTTACCTAATGGTGTCCTAACACCCCATTAGATGACCCAATGGAGAAAAAAACCTTGGGAGAACCCAGGCTCAGTCAGGGGCCAGTTCTCCTCTGGCGTTTATGAACTAGAGGCCGAATTTACAGTAACTGTAAGATAAATTTATATGAATGCCTGGCTAAATAGATGCGTCTTCAGTCTAGTTTTAAACTGGGAAAGCGAGTCTGAGTTACGAACAATATCAGGAAGGCTATTCCAGAGCTTCGGAGCTAAATGTGAAAATACTCTGCCTCCTTTGGTGGATCTGGATATCCTAGGAATGACCAGAAGCCTCGAATTTAGTGATCTTAAAGAGCGCGATGGATTGTAAGGCGATAGAAGATCCGTTAAATAGACTGGAGCTAAACCATTTAGAGCTTTATAAGTCAAAAGCAATACCTTGTATTTAATACGGAACTTTATAGGTAACCAATGAAGTGATGATAAAATCAGTGTTATATGATCATATTTTCTTGATCTAGTAAGAACTCTAGCGGCTGCATTTTGGACTAACTGTAGCTTGTTTATTGAAGATGCAGGACAACCAGCTAATAAAGCATTACAGTAATCTAGTCTTGAGGTCATGAATGCATGAACTAACTTTTCTGCATCAGAGACTGATAGCATATTACGTAGCTTAGCAATGTTTCTAAGGTGGAAAAAGGCAGTTTTTGTAACATATGAAATGTGCTTTTCAAAAGACAGGTTGCAGTCTAATGTAACACCCAGGTCTTTTACTGTAGCGGATAAAGTAAGAGGGCATCCTACTATGTTAAAGTCGTGCTGTGAAAGGTTTTTGGACGGTTTTTAGAACTGATAAGTATCATAACAATGGAGTCAGCATAACAATGGAAACTAATTCCATGTTTCCTTAGAATATTACCAAGTGGCAGCATATATATTGAGAATAATAAAGGGCCTAACACAGATCCATGCGGCACTCCATAGTTTGCCGAAGTTATAATCAATTTTTCTCCATTTAAGTAGACGAAATGGTAGCGGTCAGATAAGTATGACCTGAACCAGCTTAATGCTTGTCCTTGAACACCAGTGTAATTTTGTAGTCGATCTAAGAGTATTGTGTGATCTATAGTATCGAACGCAGCACTAAGATCAAGTAAAACTAGTACTGAGATACAGCCTTGGTCCAAAGCTAAAAGTAAATAATTTTTGATTCTAACAAGCGCAGTTTCAGTGCTATGATGTGGCCTGAATCCAGACTGAAACTTTTCATAGATGTCGTTTTCTTGCAAGAAAGAGCCGAGTTGAGCGGACACAACTTTTTCTAATATTTTTGACATAAATGGAAGATTCGAAATGGGTCTGTAATTTGCTAGGTTATTTGGATCTAATTGTGGTTTCTTAATAAGAGGTTTTATAACTGCCAGCTTGAACGTTCTTGGAACATGACCTAAAGATAAAGATGAGTTAATAATATTGAGAAGAGGCTCTTCCACTATAGGTAACACTTCTTTCAGTAGTTCAGTTGGTATAGGATCTAATAAACATGTTGTTGTTTTAGATGAAGTGATAAGTTTATTTAACTCTTTTTGTTCTATGGTTGTAAAGCATTGTAATTGTTCTTGCGGGGTGATAATTGCGGCCGAATTATAAGGCGCGAGCAAAGATCGAACGTTTACGATTTTGATTCTGATGCTTTCAATTTTCTCGGTGAAGAAGTTCATGAAATCATTACTACTAAACTGTAACGAGGTATTTTGTTCAGACGACGTCTGTTTATTTGTTAGTCTAGCCACGGTATTAAATAAAAACCTTGGATTATTTCGGTTGTTTTCTATTAATTTGCTGAGGTGCTCAGCCCTGGCCGTTTTAAGTGCCTTTTTATAAAGTGACATACTGTCTTTCCACGCGATTCTAAAGACCTCTAAATTAGTTTTTTTCCATTTACGCTCTAAATTACGGGTTTCTCTCTTTAAAACATACGTAGTATTGTACCATGGTGCCATACTTTTTTCTCTGACCTTTTTTAATCTAATGGGTGCAACAATATCCAATTTTCTAGAGAGAATGGTGCTCATAGTGCTAGTTAGTTCGTCTAATTCATCTGTTTGTTTGGGTTCAGGCAGCAGCTGAGACAGATCAGATAAGCTATTTGAGAAATTATCTATGGTGGATGGACGAATTGTTCTACCTGGTCGATAACGTGGCGCAGCATGACATATTACAGCAGTGCGTAATATGCAAGTTACCAAGTAGTGGTCAGTGACATCATCACTTTGTGGAATGATATCTATATCGGTTGGATCGGTTCCATATAATATAATTAAATCGAGTGTATGATTAAGACGATGAGTTGGTCCGGTGACGTTTTGCTTGACCCTGAAGGAGTTTAATAAATCTGTAAACGCAGCCCCTAACGCATCATTTAAATTATCTACGTGTATGTTAAAATCTCCAACAATTAATGCTTTATCGACGTTGACCAAAAGATCTGATAGAAAGTAAGCAAACTCTTTTAGGAAATTGGCGTAAGGCCCTGGAGGGCTATATACGGTAGCCAATGCTAGAGATAATAGGGATTTTTTTTCTTACATCTAAGAGCGTAACATTTAGCACAAGCACTTCAAACGAATTAAACCTATGACGAGTTTTCTGAGTAACATTAAGGATATCTCTGTAGATTGTTGCAACACCGCCGCCACGACCAATCAGACGGGGCTCATGCTTATAACAGTATCCTGGCGGAGTAGACTCATTTAGACCGAAATAATCATTTGGTTTAAGCCAGGTTTCAGTAAGGCACAGAACATCGAAATTATTATCTGTGACCATTTCATTTACAATAACCGCCTTAGGTGTGAGCGATCTAATGTTTAGAAGACCTAGCTTTAGAAATTGTTTTGTTCACTAATAGCGAGATTTTTTGTTTTAATAACAATTAGATTTTTTTCTAGATCCCGCAGTAGATTTATTATTTGATCTTAGTAAACGAGGAATAGACACAGTTTCTGTGCAATGTTCTACACTAGTATTAATATCAATTAAATTGGTGCAGTAGAGACTGTGATTTGGATTTTTGGTTACTAGTCAAATGGTATTTAACATCTTGGAGATGTTATCCGACAGAAGATCTGCCCCGATTCTACTTGGGTGTAAGCCATCAGCGCGGAAGAGCCTTGGTTGCTCCCAAAACAGATTCCAATTATTTACAAAAATCAGTTTCTGCTCATTGCACCATGACAATAACCATTCATTTAGCGCGAATAATCTACTGAACTTTTCATGCCCTCATCGGTACGTAGGAAGCGGTCCAGACACAATAATCGATGTTTCAGGCGATGTGCTGCGTACCGTATCGATAAGGCTCCTGAAGTCTTTCTTCAGAACCTCCGTCTGTCGCAGCCTAATGTCGTTAGCTCCCGCGTGCAGCACAACAGCTCCGAAGCGCTCGCCACCGTTCAAGATCTCAGTTACCCGCGCAGTGATATCGACAACACGAGCACCAGGAAAGCAGTGACTGTGCACCTACTTTTACCTAACGTAGCGTGGACGTGTCGGACGGTGGAATCGCCGATGATCACAGCATCGCGTTCCGTTTCGCGAAGAGGGGAGAAGCGGTTCTGCGTGGAGATCTCAAAAACCGGGAGGGGCGAAAAGATTCTTGTCCTGGCTCGCGGCTTCCGCGGAACCACCCAGGCTTCGTGGTGGTGTGTTGGAGCTGGAGTGAATGAAATCATGGCTGATCGTGACCTGGACGCTCGGGACCAATGCTGAGAAACGCACGGAGTAGACGAGGTCAGCGTCAGCGGGTTACTAACGTTAATCACTGATCCGTGTGCATCAGCGCGTGATGTTTCAAGAGCTAGACGCCGGTCTCTCAGCTCAGCTTGTCTCTAGAAGGTCACGGATCTGCTTTTCTACAGCTTCTAATTCAGACTGCACCGCGAGCAATTCAGATTTGTTCTCATCTGCACCAAAAGGTAGATACTGTCCATCTGTTAAAATGGTGAATATATCAGGTGTATGTTAAGTTAGCAATGATGCAACCAGTGATGCTATATTTATACTAATTTATGACTCAAGTCTTGGGTAAAAACCGTCTTTTTAGTGGTATGAATGTAATTTAGACGCACGATAGACGGGAAAACAAACAAACTCACAGCAGGCAACGAGGCTGACAAAAGCAGTCGATCGCAGGGCGAACAGCAGTGAAGCGGTGTCTCGCTCTACGACCAACAACCAATGTTCAAACCGTATTTGCGCAAACAAACAAACGCAAACAAACAAACTCACAGCGGGCAACGAGGCTGACAAAAGCAGTCGATCGCAGGGCGAACAGCAGTGAAGCGGTGTCTCGCTCTACGACCAACAACCAATGTTCAAACCGTATTTGCGGTTCCAGCCGTATAATGGCTTGAGACGCGTCTGGCCAACAGTCCGAGTTGTAATTATGAGTTAAATGATGGTTCAGAACAGAATAAAGCGAGAAATACGTAGCACGTATTTACGTAGCGTATAATACATAGCACTGCGCAATCACACTACGTTAACGGACTAGAGGCCCACAGCTCTCAGATTTAATCAAAAATATCTTAAATGGATAGTTCACCCAAAAATGAAAATTCTGTCAGTAATTACTCACCCTCATGTTGTTCCAACCCCGTAAGACCTTCGTTCATTTTCAGAACACGAATTAAGATATTTTTGATGAAATCTGAGAGCTGGATCACTCCTCTATAGGCTTCTTAAGGGATTGAAACTTGCCAGCCCCGAAAAGTCATTAAACACATCGTTAAAATAGTCCAAGTGACTACTGTGGCTCAATCTTAAGTTTATCAAGCGACGAGAATACTTTTTGTGCGCAAAAACAAACAAAAATAACGACTTTATTTCAACTATTCTTTTCCTTCTCTTTGGGCCTCGAGTCAGTTAGCGTAGTGTGATTGCGTAGAGCTACGTCACACGTAGGCTCACTATTGGCCGACGCTGGTCATGTGGGTGATGCGTGTGACGTACAACAACAGAAGCTTACGGTATTACACTAGTGCACCCACTCGAGGCCCATAGAGAAGGAAATGAATAGTTGAAATAAAGCTGTTATTTTTGGGGGTTTTTGCGCACAAAGTATTCTCGTCGTTTGATAAACTTAAGATTGAGCCAATGTAGTCACTTGGACTATTTTAACGATGTCTTTAATGACTTTTCGGGGCTGGCAAGTTTCAATCCCTGAAGAAGCCTATGGACTAGTATGGAGGAGTGATCCAGCTCTCAGATTTCATCAAAAATATCTTAATTCGTGTTCCGAAGATGAACGAAGGTCTTACGGGCTGGCAAGTTTCAATCCCTGAAGAAGCCTATGGACTAGTATGGAGGAGTGATCCAGCTCTCAGATTTCATCAAAAATATCTTAATTCGTGTTCCGAAGATGAACGAAGGTCTTACGGGGTTGGAACAACATGAGGGTGAGTAAATACTGACAGAATTTTCATTTTTGGGTGAACTATCCCTTTAAGGCCATGTGGAAGTTATTTTGTATTTTTTTTATATATATATAAAATATAATTTTTTTTCTTTTTTTTGGGCCCTTGCAGAGCCTGGGAATCATCTGATGGTGTTTCATGGGACTCCAGAGTTTGTGGCCCCAGAGGTCATCAATTATGAACCTGTAGATCTGGCCACTGACTTGTGGAGCATCGGCGTCATCTGCTACATTCTGTAAGGACTACAAATGGAGCCATTTATGGCTGCAACCGGAACATGTTTATTGACTAATGTGTGAATTTTTGGTTTCCGTAATGCTTCTATTTCCACTTTTCCAGACTGAGTGGCGAGTCTCCATTCCAGGGAAACAGTGATGCAGAAACCTTGGCTCTGGTTACTGCAGCACAATGGGAGTTTGACCCTGAAAGTTTTGATGATATCACGGATGAGGCCAAGGATTTAATCAGTGGCCTATTGATGAAGGATACGAGGTGAATGATAGACGGTCACATCATGCATGTTTTACTATAATCTAACCTTTATTAAATCACCCATTTTCAGTCAACATTCAAAACGGAAGTGGTCTGAAAGTCACCTGTTTTATGGAAGTATGCGGTGTTTAACTTCAATTTACACTCCTAGAACAAGACTGTCCTGTGAGAAGGCTTTAGCTCATCCCTGGATAGCCTTATTTGACGACTCAAACTCAAGATCAACTAAAACCCTTAATAAAGACAAGATGAGAAGATTCCTGGCCCGACAGAAATGGAAGGTATGAAAATCATGAGGTTATTCGCTTGCAGTTGTTTTGGTATAAAACTCCCTGATGGCTATTACTTTTTACATCTACATACTACTTTTTACATCTTTGGTAAACTGTATGTATCATTTCTGTCTTGCAGAAAACCGGTAAAGCCCTGCTTGCACTGAAGAGGATGGCTCGATGCAGTAAATCTGATGGCACACACTCTCCCATTTCTGTAGATGGTAAGACGCATGGGAATATCTGCAACTAATGTGGCGTTCAGGAAACCATTTCTTTTGCGATTTTTATTTTTGGTTTGGCTAGTGACACGAAAATGACTTGACCTGCAACTACCTGAGGATGAATCATTTGTCCTCTCATGATGATGTCACTGTATTTCAGAGCAAGCTCTGGGAAAAGAGGCTGAACGAGCTGTAGCGTCACTGGAAAAACAGCTGCGGAGTGAACCATGTTTCCACCAAGCCCTGCGTGACCTAACCGAGAGCCGTGGAGCCACAGTCAACCTGGCCTGTACAATACATGGTACTGTTTCAGAAGTAATCATTTACTAGTAAAACTTTGTGGATAAATTAATACATAAAACGTATACTGCAGGAGGATATTGAAGAGATGCTCATAAGATGCATTAGGCTTTATAGGGTTAACAGACTTATTTGATGCACAAATTTAGAGGCCTTAAAAATTATCAACTTTTGTGTCTTTCTTGTGAAATGTTAACTGATTGGCAGAATTGTAATTCTTATATTGGTAGTAATATTTCAAAATGAACACTTACTGGACAGAAGCAAGTTTATTTATTTATTTTACATTTTATAAAATGTATCAATCAATATGATCCATCAGGCTTTTGAGGAATGGATACTGTTAAGTAATCTGCTCTACTCTTTATAAGATCTCATAGATTTACATTACAAGGTATCAGAATTTCATCTTAGTTCTTGGACATATATATCAGCAACTGCACCAAATTGCGCATATTTGTTCAGTTTTAAAATTTTAAAATATTAGATTTTCTGACTTTTATGTGTCAGGGTTCATTTAAGGTTTTTATTGAATCATAATTCCCTGGAATAACTTATGTTTTCGCAGGATATCCTGACCCTGAAGTGATCTGGCTGTTTGATGAGGTGCCGCTGGAGAAGTCCCGACGAGTTCAGATGAATTATGAAAATAACGGCATTTGCACGCTCACCCTTGATCACGTACAACCAGGGGATTCTGGGATCTACAAATGCTGTGCATCCAACAGCCTAGGACAGGCGCTGTGTTCAGCCAGACTCACTGTTGGACTCTAGAACATGAACCTCTGAAGTGGGACACAACTGAGAGAATGTTAGGAACCATGTGCAAAAAGTGTTGGAACAAAAGCACTTTTAAAAACATTTTATATGTCTGAGGTCACTAGATGCTGTTGAAATTCACAATTTCTGATTTGTTCTATTGTTGGTTTTTCAGTTACAGTTTTACCGCACACACCCTTAATATTATCCCTTATTATGGTTCACTGTCACTTCCTTGGTGTGAAAATAGTTTGGCATAATTTTCTAGTTTGAGCATTGTTTATCTACAGAAGTTGGACATGGTATTTAATACAGAGAAAAACATTTTAAAGTTACATTTGTTGTACATGCATGTGTATATATGAAGAATAAAGGCATTCATTTTATGAAATTAAGGTAACTTTTATTTTTAGTGGCTAATTTAAAACTATATTCACGTTAAGAATCTATCTGTTATATCAAAAATCATGTCTTATTATTTTTGCTTTGAATTGTCTATTATGGGTTAATCTGACAATCAGTTTTAACTTTGGTATTCAGGAGGCACAATATAGATTAACCATCTTCTCAGAATGCATAATCTACACCACAATCATATCAAAGCCTTTTTCAGTGAAAATAATTTAAGTAAAATGAGAAGGTGACAACCACATAAAAACTGACTATTTCTGACAATAGGCACAAGAATAAATGTTAAACTGTTAAAAGGGCTTATGATATTTTCTGTGAAAACTACTTCACAGCATTAAAAGAGCTATAACTGATACTGGCTCATTTGCTTACGAAGAATGCAGGCTTTTGATTCAACAAAAGATAAATGATAAAAAAAAAAAAAACGGTTTATGCTTCTGAAATGATCAATTAAGAAAAACCGTCGTTAACATATTTCACAAAATTCTGAAAGTGTTGAGATCTAGTTATGCTTTTCCAGTGAAGTCTGTCGAGCGCTCAGAGTGAAGATCGGGTTGTCTCTTGCCTCTTTTGAATCCGATGCTGTAAAAGATTCCAGGCTTTCAATACCTAGGGAGACATGCATACATTATTGATCAGCTGCATGTTTTGAGGTTAATAAAGCACATCCATTGTGTTTGGCGTATACCTGTCTCTGAGTAACGTCAGGTTCCCACAGTGTGCACAGCACTACGTTAGCACGTTCTATCAGCTTTGCATTCGGCCACTGACTCTTCAGTCTCCTCAAGGCGTCTTCCTCCTTCACACCGTCACGCTGGACTATACGCTTCACTGCCTGAGAGAGAGTTAACACATCTAGAATATTCCAATCATATAAACTCAATAGTTTTAGCATGTCAATGGATATGACAATGTATTTGGTTTGGGTGAACTATATACACACACATGCATACATACAGTGGGATGCAAAAAGTCTGATATTTTGCAAAAGTAACTTTTTTTTCTTAAAAAATATCAGCAGCATAATAATCTGTACAAAGGGTCACGTGATCAATGCCACTAGCACTTACAGTACTGTTAAAAAATTTGGGGTCAGCTATTTTTAAAATAAATGAATACTTTTATTCAGCAAGGATGCATTAAATTGATTAAATTTACATTTTTATTTATAAAAAGATTTCAAAAGAATGCTGTTCTTTCAAACTTTATGTCCATTAAAGAATCCTGAAAAAATGTATCACCATATACATCAAGAAAAATATTAAGCAGCACAACCTTAATAAATGTTTTATTAGAATGAATGAAAATTCAGCTTTGATCACAGGAATATTTATGAATTAATTATTAATAATTATTTTGAATTGTAAAAATATTTTACAATATTACTGATTTCTTTTTATTTTTGATCAAATGAATGCAACCTTGGTGAGCAGAAGAGACTTCTTTCAAAAACGTGCACAAAAGTGCACAATCTAAAATATTTTAATATTTCAGGTTGTTTGCATGCTGCTTTGTTTTTTTCATTTTTCAAAATATTGTGTTTATTTCCGGTTTTAAAAATGATTTTGAATCCCAGAAAGCGGTCTCAGACTTTTCAACCTTACAAAGTATTCAAAAACAAAAACTTGTGTTTGGTACCTCTTCCTCTGGGATGGTGGCCACCCAAACCTCATGCACCAAATATGTCCATCCCGCCTCGAGCAACACAGCTGCATCCACCACGCAAACACGCTTACCTGAAACCAGGAAGAGAGAGCTAATCAAACTCACCCACAAAAGATGTACAATTTAAAACAGAACAATTCTGAATGAAGTGGATCAGAGATAAAATGCCTCACCCTGTTCTTTTGCTTGTTTTATTCTTTTCTTCACCAGCAGAGCAATCTCAGGCCACACGATATCTGTCAGAGCTTTCAGACGCTCCTGGAAAACACATACAGAAACATACATACAAACACAATATGAACAAGATGAAAACTACGTGTTCTGAATTCAATTATATTTATCAGCAGTTAAATTACCTGGTTACCAAATACTTTTCCCCCCAGCACTCGTCTGTTAATGGTCTTATCCTCATTAACAATATCTGATGGCAAAGAGAAACAAAACATTGATTAACTGACATTTTTCATGTTTTCTGTGGGGGAAAATCTACCCCCAATATGTTGGGATTAGTAATTTTTTTCTATATCAAATTTTTTCAAGTTAAACAAGTAGAACTTTACATTTTGATTTTGTATTACACAAACAAGTTAATTTCAATTTAATTGAAACACTGATCAAACTTATACAATTTGATTGCATAAGTATACTATTAACTCAAACATTTGTTTGTTTTCAAACATTTCACTGTGCAAAATGTCCCCAATTAAAGTTCAGTAGCTGCCTTAAATTTTAAGTATAATCAAATTGGCTTTACAAGTAATTTCAACTCATTTTTTTTTTAAATTGCCAAGTTAAATCTTGTATAACTTAGAAAATGATGTTGACAATATTATAATGAGTTAAAGTAATGGGAAAACATATGTTGCTATGCTTACTCATTATATATCTTTTTTTACAGTGTTATTCTCCTTATACAGTCTGACGCAAAGCATGCTGGGAACTTGAAATCTACTGCAACTCATTCAGCTTATTCAGTTGAGCTCATGTTACCTTTTTTCCTACAAGTACAATGAACATTCAGTAATATATGAGTGAAGTGAACTCATTTCTTTTAGGTAATTTCGACATCTCCTCTCCCTACCTGGACCGAACTCCTGGGTGACGTTCTGGTAGGCGGATGTTCCCGGCAGGTACACCTCATGACCGAGCTGATCGCAGTCGATCCGCACGGCACCGAGACCCTCCAGTCTGTGTGCTATTGAGCTCTTGCCCGACCCGCTGCCGCCCGTCAGACCAATCACATACGGATCCAGAGACAGATCCGGCTGCGGCTGCAAACACAAGAACAGGAAATCAAACCAAGATCTACAAGAACTTTGTGGATAAAATGAAAGTAATAAATGATTACTTTTAAACTAGTCCAAGAATTAACATTTTTAAAAAAGTTAAATGCTAAAATATATCACATCTCATATGATCAAATGACCATTTTGTTTATAACAATTTAAAATGTCACGACACATTTTTTTTATATATATATATTAATATGTCTACACTTTAGTTATTTGAAGGAACCCATTTAGTTTTTCAAATATTTAATTTGATCTTTAAAAAGGTTACATGAATAATTGCTCATATTCACATAACAACATAAGAATACATATGAATGTAACCTATCGTTAAAATGTTTGGGGTTAGGAATTTTTTTTAAAGAAATCTTTCAGCATTGATGCATTAAATGGATCAAAAGTGACAGTAAAGAAATTTAATAATAGAAAAAGATTTATATTTCAAATAAACACTGTTCTTTTGAACTTTCTATTCAACAAAATAACCTGACAAAACAGTATCACGGTTTCCACAAAAATATTAAGCGGCACAACTGTTTTCAACATTGATAATAATAATAATAATAATAATGTTTCTTGAGCAGCAAATCAGCATATTAGAATGATTTCTAACGGATCATGTGACACTGAAGGCTGGAGTAATTATGCTGAAAATTCAGCTTTGATCACAGGAATAAATTACATTTTAAAATACAAATAATATTCTAAATTGTAATAATATTACTGTTTTACTGTATTTTTGATCAAATGAATGCAGTGAGCATTTGAAAACATTTTAATATCTCTCCAACCCAAAACATTTGAACTTTAGAGTATATGAGTAAATATATAATCTCAAAAGGGAAGGCAAAATAAAAAGCAGTAGCAGCTGAGCCAAATCAGTCATCACATGATTAACAAGATCCACATGACTGAATATCCTTCATTAAATGACACCAGCAGTCACACTGCAATGATTCTTTAAATGAATGTCTGGAGACCCCGTGATACAGAGGAGTCTGTCACTCTTTCTGCTAAACAAGCTTTATGTCCATAATACTGGACTGAAAAAACATCTCAGGGACACGAAACCACCTGATAGATAGTTCTCCTATATAACCATTCATCCTGATGAGGAACACACTCCTCATGCACACAGACCTTTTCCAATAATACATGCTATAGTTAAAATATACCAGTTTCAGATGATGCATAAATAGGACAGTTATTGATTAATGAATGATAGATGGATGTACAAATAAAGCACATTATGTCATTGTGGAATTTTTTAAGTACTAGTGAATCTGAATGAATGAAGTATTAACGAGAGACCGGGATGTTCATACAGATGGAGGTTTGAGAAGCGTTCCCAGCAATCGTGTTCTCAGGCTGGAAGAACTGATCTTCTCCTCCTCGATGTCAGCGTGATGGGCGTCTTTCAACAGCTGGATCTCGTACAGAACCAGTTCAGCCAATCCCTGCACAGACACCAACACTTAATCTCACACTGTAAATAAATGACCAAAAACGGGCCAAAAGCAGAACACAGCAAAGTCCAAATGCACTGTGGTCAACATAGTAAGTTCAAAGATCACAAACGTCTAGTTTATGACTTACTGAGGATTCAACATGTGAGTGGTGACAACAAATGCACATAAAACTTCCAGAGCAAAATACTTACGTTTATACATTATAATACTTATAAATTAAGTTCTTAATATTATATAAAACACTATTGTACAAAAGTTTGGGGTCTGTAAGATTTTTGAAAGAAGTCTCTTCTGCTCACCCAGGCTGCATTTATTTGAACAAAAATACAATAAAAATTGTGAAATATTGTTACAATTTGAAATAACTGTTTTCTATTTGAATATATTTTAAAATGTAATTTTTGCTTGGGATTAAAGCTGAATTTTCAGCATCATTACTCAGTCTTGAGTGTCACATGATCCTTCAGAAATCATCCTAATATGCTGATTGGCTGCTCGAGAAGTTCTTCTAGATTCTTTGATAAATAAAGTGCAAACGAACAACATTTATTGGAAATAGAAATCGTTTATAACATTATAAATGAGTTTACTGTCAATTATGATTGTATTATTTTCCTTCATAAAAAAATCTAACTAACCCCAAACTTTTGAACCATAGTGTATATTTGTTTTATTATTTAACTAACAAATAAATTTGAGCTACTGTATGTCACGAATTTGGTTTTCTGGTATGACGACAAAAGATTTTTTATAGGCACCAGAAAACAACCAACGTTCTCACATTTTCCACACGCTTCCTGTTGACAGCTTCACCCCCTTTCCTCGTCTCCTCGCTGACCACAATGCACTGCAGCTCAGGGTCGGTTATAGAGGGGCCGAAGGGGTCCGAGAGAGGAACGATTTCATACTTGAGCGATGGTTTCACGTCGTTCAAAAAGTCCTGGAGCTTCTGGACGCGCTGATCGTATGGCTCTATCAACTCCTTCAAGACCTTATCTAAATAAGAATAAATATACAAGATTAGACAGTTTTTCTGTGGTTCAAACTGTTTCGCCGCAGTTCCAAGTGGTTTATCAGTTGATGATAATGGAGGCATAACGTCTCGAATGCTAGTCAAGTCACATTTATTTATACACACTGCTGGGCAGAAAAAAAGCTTAGCACAGAATAGCCTTTAGCCATATTCTGCCAAAAAATTCGGAGAGAGCAATGGCTTTTTAAGTAGTGTATTTGCTTAAATTTGTCTAATTTCCTGACCAATAATTTAAAGTTAAGACAACTAAAAGCTTAGTGTTTAGCCATTTTGGGCTTGGCTCAGAAGCATACAATACAGATTCAGTTTCTAAGCAGCTTCACAGTCATAAACAGGGAAATTACAGAATCAATATATCAAATATGAGACAAATTCAAATTCTGCTGAAAAGCAGTTCTAAAAAGACAAAAGTGTAATTCAGATAAAGTCAGTTAGTTCAGTGTTGATTCAGTTCAGTTCAATAAACTGTGTAAAGTTCATCAATTATGAAATTAATTCAATTCAGCTACACACTTAAAGGCCCACTGAAGTGCCTAATAACGCGCAGTATTATTCAATGTGCTGACGTAATTTCCACTGAAATAGGAAGACAGGGTGGGGCATATCAAACAGCCCCTCCCCTTGTTAAAAATAGCCAATAGCGTTTAGTTTCTATCACAGTTCGGCCAGAGCCGTTGAGCTCTGTAAAGCAGTTTCCTACTAATCTTTAACCGTTTCTCATATAGCTTTAAAATACAGCATTCTGTGTAGAATTCAAATGGGTCCAATATGTTTTCTGCCCTGCGCCGACTCGATCATATGATCCGCTCTGTGCTGTCGTGTCTCTGGAGGACCGGAGTTGCGGCAGTTCACGTGACACTCACGTGAAACCAGACTTTATTCGCCCCAATGAAAATCATATTTGCATTGTCTGAATCGTTCCCTATCCCCTATATAGTGCACGATGTGCCATACACCATGTAGAAAATTGTAAATGTGTGAACAAGTAGCTGATTTTAGCCGCGGCTTCAGCGTCCATTTATAATGGAGCTTTAGATTCTAGAGAGCATTTGATTCGAAAGAAAATCTTTTTTTATTAAATGCCATGAGAAAAAGAGGTATTACATATTCACATTACATTAGCTGCCAGAAAATGAAAGAAAAAAATATACAATTGGACAGAAAATCTGATGAGACGCTGAGGTGCAGAGTGAATCAAAATTATTCATCCGTATTGGCGGGAATGAGAGACTAAGTTTTGAATGCTTATATCTTCTAAATCCAAATTGTGTCATTGTTTTGGAGTACACTAGATTATAGATAACCTTTAAGCTAGCATATTCATACTAAAAGCCAAAAAACTTCAATTTTGATTTCATGGGGACTTGACATTTTTTGAGAGTTTTTTCACAGCAATGCCTTAAAGAACCATTTTTGGTTCCCTAAAGAACCTTTCAGTGAACAGTTTTTTTCTTAGTGTGAACAACACTTTAATAATCTAAAGAACCTTTTTCCACTATAAAGAACATTTAGTGCAATGGAAAAGTTCTATGGATGTTAAAGGTTCTTCGTGGAACCATTAATGCCAATAAAGAACCTTTATTTTTAACAACGTATAAGCAGCTCATCAGAACACAATAGACAATTTATTAGACTGGTTATTAATCCAACAAAGCTTTCTAGAGGGGCTCCACTTACTTTTTAGGAGTTCCTGGTCACACACACCAATGACAAAACGTCTGTTGGCCAGCAGACAGGATATATTCAGCAGGGTCTTGTGGGCGCCATGTAGACGGTCAAAAGTGCCGCCAACAACCACATCACTGAACGTCTCTGAGGGTTTTAATTGTGCACCTCTTCCTCCTCTATCATCATCTTCCTCACCGCTAACCTCTTTTAGTCGCGGGTACAGAAGCACAGATGAGAGACTCGGGGTGCAGACGTAGCAGTGACCTGTGTACTTCTGCAAGCACTGGGTGACCAGCGAGGTCTGGCCTGAATCTTGGATGGGGAAGTCTGTCAGCACAACTTCTGGCGAGTGGGACAGCGTCTGTGGGGTGGGAAACGGGCCATTGTTTCCACTCAATGGTGTCGGTTGGCCACGGACATTAGTGAGCAGGACCCTGACGTCAAGGTGAGCGCAAATGTCAGCTGCGTTGCTGTAAAGGCGGGAGATGAGAGTGCAAAGATCCACCACGGGTGGGATGTGGACGGGCCGCACCTGCCCACCCGTGCCCAGGTTCAGGCCGGGGTGGAGATGGACGTAAAGCGTGCGCTCAACCACCTGGGCGGCAGATGTGAGTACAGGCGCTATGCGGAGAGGAAGAATGTGTAACGGAGATGTAAGGACCAGGATACCGGTGCTGAACATGGACATGATTGACAGCTGATGGTGACTTTCTCGTCTGAGACGCTGAAAGATATAATATAGATATAACACAGTTCACACAGTGATCATGGACAACTGCTTTATGTAGTCCTATAAGAATATGCTTATAGATACATGTGAAAATGCATATCTTAAATACTCACTTTGCAACTAATAAATACCACAAATACATGATTATGTAGTTATGTTTTAATCTATGTAATGTTATTATCTTTTGTTTTTGCCTACAACTGTTCATTGTCTATGTATTATTGTACTACTATTGTAAAGCGTATTTATTCTCTGAAAAGGAGCTAGAAAATAGAATCTATAGCTCTTTAATCTTGCCATTTTGATTCAATTAATTCAATAAAACATGATAAAAAATCATAATAATTAGAATAGAAATATTGCTGTTAGTCTTGGATCGTTTGATAAATTTCAATAAAAAATGACTAATATTTAGAATAAAACAAGAAAAAAACAGAATAGTGGAAATTTCATACACATACGTAAATACCTTCAATAACTAATTTACTGAATCGTAGCAACATTGAAAAATTGCTGAGCTCTATATTTCTTATATATCGATGAATGATTCCAGGTTAGTGCAAAAACAACACAGCTGATCCGGAAAAACACACAGTAACACCACACTACTTCAGCAAAACCTACCTTGTATATTCTGCCGATTACGAAATGCTAAATGCGGAATAATATTGCAGAAGACAATTGTCTAATATCAGCCTTCGTCATAATGACCATATAAAACACTAATGTTTTGCTCAGGAGAGCGAACTCATGTCCAGTTGACCTAGACGGCCATGTGCTGGAATACTGACTGCTGATTGGCTGTCAGAGAGAGTTCCTGCCCTTATGAATCATGGGAAATGTAGTTTATAAAGGCATTCAATTCCCCCAATGCTAACGAACTCATTTGTCACCAAATATGAACATATGTCTTCTTGTCATTTCAAATTATTTAGACAAATTATTATTTTTATAAAATAAAATAAAGTTAATAAAAACCAAGTTGCTTTAAATTAAAACAGCTCAATCATCCATTTTAGTCTGGGACTAGACATAAGAAATTGAACTTTCTTGTATCCTACAGAAATGAGAAAACAACAACAACAACAATAATAATAATAAATACTTAATTGGAGGGCCTATGACTGTATTTATGACAGACCACTAAAAAGTATTAAAAGTACAGATTTTATTTGATAAAAATACAAAAATAACTTTTCAATTCAGAAATTTCTAATGTACAAGGTCTTAGTGACTATCTTTCTGTGCAGGTTAACAAAAAAAAATTGCAGACTGAAAAAAATCTAAACAATCTCCTAAAACAATTAAACTCAATCTTAAGATAGTAATAAACTTCCAATGTTTCACAGGCTCATTTCAAAGATATTTGTGCATCCATTTTATAAAGTCAGCCAACTTCTGTAGCAGTATTTTGTCTGGCAGATGGGATCCAGACGGGAGGAATGACCCGGTTTCTTTTAATTTAACAAAGCAGCGAATTTACAATGCCTATAACCATGTATTGTCTATAATATTTTTTTCCCCCATTTCACACAATTTTTAGGGGTGGCAAAATAGATTAAGTATATACAGAATATTTGACAAACATAAAAAACCTGAAATGTCATCAAAACCTGAAACAAATGCACACTATTTTTCTGTACTAGCACAGTGTTAAGACTGAGGCCAGAAACAACACAAATACATATACACATCCTTGTCCAACTCATTGCAAGAATATTGACAACAGTACTCAAGGGGGCGATAGAAATAACTAATTTTCTCAGCAAGATTTTCTGCAATTTTTCTTCTTGCCATTGCTAATGCTCACTGAGAATGCAAAGTGTACTTGCATTGCATTAAGAAGATTGTGCAAAACTGAGCTTACTAGATCGCATACTTGGACATCATTTGTTTCAAGCCTAAAAATTCAACAATTAAAATGGTATTAAACAACAAGTAATTATCAGTGGCACTGTGCTTTTGCAAAAACACATTCATAATGCAATAAACCTCAGTATCCGATATATAAAGCAATCAGGAGTTTCTACAAGACTTCTAAACCTTCTTAGAATGTCATATTAGTCTCTCATAATAGTTTAGGCATCATTTTAAAAGAAAAGTAAAAAGATAAATAAAATGCAAGCTGTTGTTTTGACCTTTGTTGGCCACCATATCAGTTTGATACCTAAAAGTTTTATGGTGGATTTCTGTGGATCAAACTCATCAAGTTCTCTTTATTTTAGGCTTTTCAGCGCATAAGGGTAGTATTTGAGGAAGATCCGGCGTGCAATGTCATATGTGTTGCCTAGTGGTTTGGACGGATATTTTCTCTGGTTGTAGACGAACCCTTTCTCAACCTGGAACACGGCCTGGTTGAACACGTCCTGTTTGAAGGGTCTTCCTCTGTCCAGACACTCCACTAGCGTATTAACAAACAAGCCCCAGCGCTGTAAATAATAGTCTTCCACTAGACCACCCCACTCCTTGCTGGCGTAGTCCAGGATTTGCCCATCGGGTCCCCATAGGGTGATCTGATTTCGTGCGTTTATATCATACAGCTGCGCCTCGTGCTCGTCCACACCCTGAGACTGAGCCTGATCAAGCCACACCCCCAGAAGGAAGTGTTCGTTGCTGGAAAGGAGGCGGTCCAGTTCAGGTAAGAGATCGTAGATAAGCACACCACCAGCGGTCAGGAGGTCAGGAAGCTTTTGGGCCTGAGAATCGAAGAAAGAAAATAATATTTCAAAGCTGTAATTTTGTACGCACTACGGGGCTTTCACACTGGCAGACAGTGTAAGATTGAAACAGAGCACGTTTCACATGGAAAATTGGTAATGTGAAAGCAGACTGTGTATAAAAGCCTAAATTCAATCTGTTTATCATATAAAGCAATTGAGTCTCTTCAGAAAATTTTGACTAAATCGCTCAATTAAAATTTGGTCAAGGAAGCTCAGGCATGTTCGCTTGATTTGAAGGAACCAATGAGGTTCATTCTCGTGCGTCATGCAAGTACAGTTGAGCTTCTGTTTACGTTCGCTGATCAATGATTATATAAAAATAAAAGCCTAAATTAAATCTATTCATCATATAAAGTGATTGTGTCTCTTTAGAAGAATTTGGATTAAACCGCTCGATTCATATGGATTTATTTTACGATCTCTTCAAAGCGTCAAAGTGGTAGTTGTGTAGGGAAAGATCTTCATTTGTGTTCCGAAGATGAACGAAAGTCTTACGGGTTTGGAAAGACATGAGGGCGAGTAATTAATGACAGAATTTTCATTTTTGGGGAAACTATCCCTTTAAATGTTCAACTTGTAATCTAGTAGGATTGGTTTGCTAGTTCATCAGTATCAACCATAACTATTATGTTTGTGTTTACCTGGAAAGCATTCCGTATTTCCTTGTAGAATTCAGTTGTAAGAAGCTGAAGAGCTTGTCGCGTCACATCCGCAAGATCATACCGGAAGGTTTCCAGAGTGACTAACCCTGGTGATGCCTCGAACAGAAGCTTCCATGCCTTGTAGAAGTCAGCCGGTTTATACCAAATGTCTGTTTGCATGTGCAGGGACGGCCGATGTACCAAAGGACTCCGGTTGTGGTTCTTGTACTTTGGAACAGTGCAGTTGTAGACGCTATGAAACAAGAGTTGCCAGGCCACTGTCAGGTTCTCATCCATGGTACCGTAGCGCCGCAAGGCATACAGTGAGACCCACTTGGAAAGGTTGACAGGTTCTTTGCGCCAGGCCAGCTCAGTCATGAGTTCGTAAACAACTGGATTCTGTTCGATGCCTTCGGGAGTCAAACCCAAACCCACTAGGGTTGAATTCGGGAAGCGGATGGCATTGAAGGGGCTGGAGTTAATGCTCTCCACCGTTCCAAACAGACCGCTATTCCCTCCAAAATTGTGAAGCATGCACCAGATAAATGGCTGGCCGTAGAAGGAGTTTGTGGAAGAGTAAACAGGAATGGATTCAGCAAAGAGATCCAGGACAATCATGCGCCCCAGGGGGACGCCGTGTAACAAAGCCTTGACCTGGTCTGGTTTCCAGAACGAAGGGTCGCTGATAAATAGCCAGCCCTGCATCAGCCAAATTGCTTGAGGGTCCACTGCCAGAAAGAGAGAGAGTAAATAGGAGAGAATAAGTAATCAACGCATCTGTGTAAGCAGTTGTGAGGGCGCCATGCCTCAACCCATCATGGTGTTGGGAACTCCAACTGTGCCTCAGAAAAGAAACGGGTCAATTGTGGGTTTTTAAACTAGAGCAAATGCAATCCGATGTGCCAAAGAAAAACGAGCAACATCTAGGACAATACCACTTGTTATACCACAACACAAACTCTTGTTGGTGCAAAACGGAGTAACAATGGTATAGTTACCTGAAGTCATAGTACTGAAAACGGCACGGCTGATAGATGCCAGGTAAGTGGGGTCTGAGGAGGCTGGGATCATCTCATTAAAAGTGTCTGTGTTGTAAATGTGGTCTGTTCCAAACTCCTTAATGACCTGGGTCAAAAAGAGCGTTCCTATTCGCTGGAAGAGCGGGTCGCGTGGGTCCAGGACGTAGGCGCAGGAGTAGGTACAGTTAAAATGGCTCCAGGGGCTCAGCTTGGTCACGTTTGCTTGGGGAAACAACCTAGGGGACATTGCTAAATGTGATTATTTCACTATCCCACTATCTTCACATATCTGGTAAACAGAAGAAAACAAGTTATATGTTCTTTAGACATTTTTATTGCACTGACCAAATCCAAATAAATAATTATACTGTATATTATTTTTTTTTAACGCCACGTCAGCGACAAGGCTATTTTCATGGTAAATAACAAAAATCATACAATTAACAAAAAGCTATAATACAAGACATTTAATACAAGACAAAACTTAAACTTAAAATACATTAAATACATCAGTTAAACATATCTCTGAATAAAAATGTATATTAAAACAGGGCAGTTCAGTAAAATATATTTAACAGTCATTGGAGTTTGACAAGGAGCCTTTCTCGATTGACCTAAGCGGCACCTAGTAAAAAAAACTTTCATACTCCAACAATCATACCTTGATTTGAAATTACTAAAAAAAAGTCTTCTTATACTATGATTTATTTAATTTAACTTATTTTCATTATCCAAAGAAACATCTTACACAAGATTTGGGAAATCTAACAGTCGTAAAAATGTACTCAACAACAACCAAAAACACATGGAATCTCAAGATCTAAAATCTGCACTCCTGTAAAATGTGAGAAAGACATATTTGAGGAATATTACCTGGTAATACCTTCAGGGACTATTCCTGAAAAAGCAGGCAATACAGGTATCATCCCAAAAGATCTCATCCGGTCCAAGATTTTAAACTGCAGGAATAAAATGTACAATATTTAAAAGATTTTTAATAACAACATTTTAATGCATGACTATGTGCAACTAGATTTTTACATTTTCTGGTGGTGCTTGCCTATGCAAAAGTTGTCATAATGCTAGAGTGTTGTGGGTGCTTGGAATGTTTTTAGTAAGATAGGTTTTTAGCAACTTGATAAAGCTTGTTGTATGATTGCTACCCACAAGTCTCTATGACTGCCTCTCGATGTGGCTTAGATATTCTAGATTCTGGTCTAATCTGGCCTCTTAATATCAGTGTAAAGTAAAGTATTTGAGTAAATGTAATTAGTTACTATACTTAAGTATCTTAATGGTTACTTCGTAGCTTTATTAATTATCAAAGATATTAGCAATTTTGACTCTCTACTTGACAACATTTTGAATAAGTATATGCACTCTTAACTCCAATACATTTGTATGGAAGCTTGATTTCACCACAGAATAAAACATTTTAAAAGATAATTGCGACTTTTTATCTCACAATTGTGACATCTTGCTATTCTGACTTTATTTCTCAGAATTGCAAGATATAAAAAGTCAGAACTGTGCGATATAAAGTCAGAATTGCGAGAAAAAAAGTCAGAATTGCGAGTTTATATCTCGCAATTGCTATGTTCAAGCTTATTCCCAAATAGAAAATAATAAAAATAAAACCTGAAAAATAATACCACATCACTCCTCTCCTTTTTAATCAAAAGTCTGCTCAGTACCTGCAGGTAGAGCTGTTTGACATGCCAAGACTGAGGAAGTGGTCCTCCCCACTGAAACAGGTTTCCCATCCGGTTCCACGCTAGAAAAGCTGGACCTGTGAAGAAGCGATCCATCTCAGTCTGGTTCAAACCGAGAGACAGATAAACCTACAGTCCATCAGGAAAAGAAAACAGGCAGATATAAAACACAATACTCTGAAAAATATACATTTATAAAACTGAATTCACAAATACTCTCACCTCTTGCCATAGCACCTCCTGTCCAGTGAATGCCAATGGAAGATTTATGCCATTCAGTGCCATCCAATCAATCTCCCTTTGCCACCTCAGCCAATCCCACCACACGGAGGAGTAACTCTGGGTACACACGTTCTGATAGTACCTGAACCTTCAGTTACACAAACACTAAAATAGATGAATTTGCTGAAATAGGTTTGCTGGCACAGCTCAATTATTGTTATCTCCTACTTGTGACGTACTTGGCAATACTATTTACTGTTTTGGAGCTGTAAAGAACATGACCTCATTCATAACGTCATATTCACATTGTGTGGAAATCACAGTTCGCCGGCGTCTCTGAGAGTGACATAGTACAGGCCAGCTCATGCAGAACTAACAAGACAAACACACAATCAGACAACAAAAAAGGTCCGGCTACAACAAAACATCCGTATGAACAATAGCGGAGAGAATCAACAATGCTGCATTTTTTTTCATTGGCCTGCAAATCACCAAATCACACACACACACACACACACACACACACACACACACACACACACACACACACACACACACACACACACACACACACACACACACACACACACACACACACAGTGGGGGCTGTCCTGATTGGATCTACATGAGAAAATCTAGAAGAATGAAACAAAGATGCCTGTAGAAACATGCAAATAACAAAATGAACAAAGAAGACACATAGACAATCTTGCCTAGACAGCTAAAAACGTGTGCATTAGTCCATTAGTCTATAAAATGATGGTTTAGGTGCACAAATCTGAACTACATTACATTACAATAAACATTAAATAGTCCAGCTTAATCACATTGAGAAAACTAGTGATAGTTACTAGTATTTTGTTTGATATCTGTGCTACAACAGATATTAAATGTCACTCCTTTTGCAACTATTTTATAGAAATATACAGTATATCAATTGTGCTTGACCAATATGGATTTTTCAATACCTGATAATTTCTCAAATTAATTTTTTTTTTGCACAATATTTAAAATGAAAACATTTTGCACAAAATACACAAAAAATTAAAACAAAAAGTTATTATAACATACAGACAGTTTGTTTTGAACGGGCATAAAGAGGAATATGTTAATCGATATGATAATATCAAAATGGGCAAATATCACTAATATCTCATTTTTGTTTTAGTCCAAGTATGGAAGGTTGCAAGAAAAGAGGAGAAAAGTGAACGTGAAAGTCAATTTGGATTGGGATTGATGTGTAAAATAGGCTGCCCCATTGGCATAAAGAGGGATGTTAATCGATATAATAATATTGCAAATATAAAGCAAATATCACTAATATCTAATTTTTGTATAACAAAATATCTGTAAATTGTTGGAACAGGTATGAGCTTCAGTCCCTATGCGAATAAGAAATTTGCTGAACATATATTAGATTTAAGAATTAAAATGCATGCATATGATAAACGTGACAAATTATAAATATATAAATGCTATGAGCGCTTCATAGGAACATTTAAGTTTGAAACACTCTCCAGAGCTTCATTAACTTGAATCAAAATGTATCAAAAGTTATTAATCTATGATAGAAAACTGGAGAGTGTTTTCCCAAACGATTGTTCTCTTGTCAAACAATAAGATCACATCACAATAATAATCAATTCTACTGTGACATTATTTAGTTGCCCTGGAATGTCATTTATCTGTGTCATTTTTTTACATATGATGTCATGTATGGATCAGTGACAAATAAATAATAATTAAATAATAATAATAATAATACATAAAAATAACAATTCATTTTATATTGTGTTGTATATATTTTGAAACTTTCTTTTTTTATTTATGATTTATAGTCTCAATCTCGAATCACTTTTTTTTCAAAGCTATGGAGATTTTTTTTAATATGTATACCTGTGCGGTGTTTTGATGCGCAGGACGCCGGTGAGAGGAGGCAGGGGTCGGGGGAGATTTAACTGATCTCCAGACCAGGACACATGACAGTTGCAGAAGTATTTCAGATAGTTGTATATCCCGGTGGCCACCGCGACCCCCGTGCTGCCCACTGCTACGATCTTGTTGTTTTTCGCGGATCGCAGCTCACACACGTCTAAAGTTTCATTAGACAGAGTCCTGTTGACTGACACGATGAAATCCCGAGATCTGTTGCCCAGCAGTCTCCTGAGCAGGTCCACCACAGCTCTGGACTGAGTTTTATCGCTCGCCTTCGCTCTCAGATGCGCGAGAGTCTGAAAGTCGCTGCAGACCGACTGCAACAATGTAACAAACAAAAGCGCGAGCAATGCGCTGCGGTTACAATGTCTCATTTTGAGTTCTGTGACGTCAGTTGCATCGGTGCAACAGATGTAGGTTTTAAACTTTACACTTTTCTACTATTGATTTCCTTCGCGTGAGCAGGAAGCAATGTGTGTCAATGGGGAGGCAGACGACCAATCACGAGACTGTCTCAGGGCCTCTGAGGAGCTTGAACCAATGAGAATTCCGGATTGAAAGAAAACGAGGAAACTCTGTTGTATTCATCATGATTCAGTTCCATTGAATGTGTGTGATCCCTATAATGACATAAACAACTGATTTTATGAGGCTGTTTAACAGCATAAACATATAACGATGCTGTTTAGCTGGAATAAAATTATGAGGAAATAGAAAATTGTCAAAGAGTGGATGATTATTATTAAACTTTCCAGTTTACCATTTTTTATTACAATAAATCGAACAACTTTACAGAAAATAGTTATAAAGCTAAAGGCAACTGTGGCAAGGACAATAAGGAAAATTGTAAGGTAGATAAGGAAAAACCCTTGGATCGGGAACCAGACTCTAATTGGCACATATTTAAATAAATGCTAAATATACTAAATTGTGATAGTAATGAAATAATAATTATTATTATTCCTTATGTATAGTAATAATTATATTTACTTTAATAAACAATTATATAAACTACAGTAAAGCAACAGAATGCATGTATCAATTATTTTATTTTATTTTATTTTATGAAGAAGATACAGCAATGAGGAAGGCATTCGTTGGAATAAATCAGTGCATTTAAGTCAGTGTATGTCTGTCCAGACTTTTATTTTGAAGGGTGGCTTGACGGAAGTCAATGCACCGTCCTGTGTGTAAAAGTTACTGTTCAGAATTTGTTATTTCGCTATTTTCATGAAACTTCATGAAGGATGTGAGTATAATTAAATCTTTTTTTTTTTGTAGTTTTATAAACTATATATTTATGAAAAGATTAGGTAGCCCAGAAAGTTGATAGGAAGCAAGCACGTGGAGATTTGCACATTAAACACCTCCTCCTCTAGGTCTCTATTGACTTTATCTGTTTGAGAACAGCACTGATGATATGTGAAGCTCGCTCACTGTTAATTATTTCACAAACATCTGATTATTGTTAACATAAGCAAGAACTGCATTCGCTTACATGCACACGTTGTAGTGAAAAGCTGTCATATGAGCTCTCTATTATTTATTTCACAGATCTGTGTTTATTGTAAAGATGTCAGAAGAGGTCTTGCTGGCTCGTGTGAAGGCATTGGAAGAGGAGGTGGGGAGACTGAAAGCTCAGCTGAAAGTAGAGAGAGATGGAGCTGGGACAGAGGAGATAACTGAAGCATCAGACAGCTTCAAACACCAGAAAGGTGAAGAGAACAGATCCAAACAGAAGAAACGAGGAGCAGAAAGACCCTTTGACTTCTCTGCCCACCCTCGCAGACATGTGGCACTGAGGCTGGCATATCTCGGCTGGCAATATCAGGGCTTCGCTGTCCAAGAAAACACAGACAACACCGTTGAAGCACGGCTTTTTGAGGCCCTGCTGAAGACTAAACTGATTCAGGACAGACAGACCTCCAACTATCATCGCTGCGGCCGCACAGATAAAGGAGTCAGTGCTTTCTCTCAGGTACTGTGATCTGCTTTTACTGAATTTTGTAATAGCAACTTAGTTATGATATTCAATATCATCATGTTTTCCTATTTTCCAGGGTTCCTACAATCTTGGAAAATAGAGATTAAACAATAATGTTTTATACAGCTGATACAATATCATTTATTTTTCCATGTGTCTGATAACCAATATAATAACATCATTAAACTGTAACAACTAAAAGCATAACATGAATAATACAATTATTATAAATGATTATTTTATTAATTAGTAGTGTCATGAATTCTTGATTTTTTTCTCCTAGTTATACATCTAACTAATTTATATATATATATATATATAATGTGTGTGTGTGTGTGTATATATATATATATATATATATATATATATATGTATATTAGTACTGTCAAATTGATTAATCACAATTAATCGCATCTAACATAAAAGTTTGTGTTTATATTAAATATGTGTGTGTATATATATATATATATATATATATATATAATTAGTAAAGTTATGGATTCTTGATATTGACTTTTTCTCCAGATTATATCCAACCAATCTATGTATCTGTCAGTTTCTGATAACTTATATTCAGAACCAATTTTTTTTATTATTTAATTTTGACGCAATAATAATAACAATGAAAAACAAACATTCAATTATAACAACTAAAAGCATAACATGAATTGCAAATATCTTTAAAAAAAATGTATTTATGCCATTACATTTGTTTTTGTGAACTTTATAATAAATATATTTTCATATTTTGTAAAGTCATTGATTTTCTTCTCCAGGTTATATCCATTGATCTGCGCTCCACGCAGTACGGAGGAGGTTTAGGTGTGACTGTCCCGGCTGACGTGGAGGTCAAAGGCAAGGCTTCTGCAGAAGAATTACCCTATGTGAAGATGCTCAATCGAGTCCTGCCACAGGACATCAGGATACTGCAATGGGCTCCTGTAGAAAGCGGCTTCAGTGCTCGCTTCGACTGCCAGTCCAGAACATACAGATACTACTTTCCTCGTGGAGACTTGGATGTGGAACGCATGGCAGAGGCTGCTAAACGGTCAGTAGATGAAAACTTCAACACTATAACCGCATATACTATGAGTCTGTTTAAAGAATATTATGTACAGTCACTCAACTTAATTTAAACATTTGATTAAATAAAATAATGCCTCTGAACTGATGAAAATACTCCATGTCTTTATTCTGGAGTTGTTCTAGCTGCTGTTAATTTAATTGACACTGTGTTCAGGAGCTCGTTCACAATGGCTTCTTCTTTGTGTTTCCCTGGCCATGCAGGTATGAGGGAACACATGACTTCAGGAACCTGTGTAAGATGGACGTTGGTAATGGAGTCTTGCAGTTCCAAAGGACCATCTTGTCTGCCACGGTCCAGCCAGCCCAACTCAACCCCACCTGTCCTGACGACCCCCACCAACTCTACGTCTTCCAGGTCAAAGGTCTTGCTTTCCTCTATCACCAGGTAAGAAGCCCGCCTCATACAGGAGGCCTTCAATGCTAAAGCAGTGGTTCTTACCAAGGGGACCTTAAGATGACTTAAAGGACAATTCCGGCCAAAAATGAACCTAGGGGTAAATAACACATGGGTTCCGAGTCGACCGTTCTCTGGGATGCGTTTTCATGATAATCGAATGTACCCAGTTTTATCTTTAGTTTTAGTTTGACCACAGATGAGCTTATAACGCTAGGGTATGGGGCATAGAAAAAATCACTAGTTAATATCAATACCACACTAACACGGTAGCATAATTAGGGTCTCTACCTGCAAACCGAAGCATTGAGAACTTTGTAAGTGTACAGACAGTTTAATAAGGAAATACTTTATAAACACAGTACACTTCGCGTATATAGGCAAGAGCCATCTTTGTAAAACAGTCTCGACCAGTCAAACCACGAACGCCGTGCTACGTGAGCTGAACTGTGACTATCGACCAGCACGTAGCACGGCGTTCGTGGTTCGACTGGTCGAGACTGTTTTCCAAAGATGGTATGATTATCATGAAAACGCATCCCAGAGAGCGGGTGTTACCCATGTGTTTTTAACCTCTAGGTTCATTTTTGGCCGGAATTGTCCTTTAACATAAGTCAAAACAAGCTTTAGAATAAGCTAAATGACTAAAAATCAATATATATATTTATTTTTTAATTTTAATTAACCTCCTCAACAACTGTTTCCACTGTCTTCAAAAACCTGGATATAAAAGTTACCTCATTTTAAAAGTGTGAAACCATCTCAATGAGTTAAAGATCTTTGTTTTTGTTTTAAAAAAAACTAGTATGCAGGATTCAGTAGTAGCAGTAACTAGTATTCCATTCTGATCATAACTGATCTTTGCTTTTGCAGGTTCGCTGCATGATGGCTTTGCTGCTGCTGATTGGACAGAAACTCGAAGCTCCAGAAATCATTGATCAGCTGATGGATGTGGAGAAAAACCCAAGGAAACCTCAATACAGGTGGGTTTTATTTCAACAATTTAATGACCATTTAAAAAAAATTGACAATTACTTTTTTATTTAATATGCAGTTTTTATTATAAATGATTTATCTGTGCATATAATTTTTTTTTAATTCTTATACCCTCATAATTCTGAATCAAAATAAGTTAATATCCTTCTTGCAGCGACTTCTCTTCTCTGATGATGTGTTTACTGGCGTGAGGGCGGGGCAACCTGTCACTCACATGAGATTGACCAATAGCAAACCACAACCATCTACTATCATTTCATGCCTACTTTAATTCTAGTTCCTGTGTTCTGTAGCATGGCGGTGGATTACCCTTTGGTTCTGTATGACTGCCACTTCGAGGGTGTGAATTGGAGGAATGAAACGGAGGAGGAGAACCACGTCCTGAACTCACTGCACCAACACTGGGTTCAGAATGCAGTCAAGACGGAGGTTCTGCTCGGCATGATCCAAGGCCTTCAGAACACATCCACAGGTGTGTGTTCATCTTGAAACTATTGATGTCTGGAGTGACATACTAACATACTGCCTCCAATTTATCTTAAAATTAGCTTGTGAAACCATTATAAAAAGTAATTTTTCTGTTTTTGTATTTTAGAGATGACTTCTCTGCAGTGTTGGCTCATGGAGGGATCCAGGCAGAAGAAGTACCAGCCTCTTCTGGAGCGGCCGCGCTGCCAGAGTTTGGAGTCCAGGATCCAGCACTTTGTAAAGAGGGGAAGACTGGAGCAAGAAGAAGGAGAGAATGGGGAGGAGATGACCGTTTTCAGGGGGAAAAAATCTAAACATTCCCATCTGACGAACACAAACCAACTCCAGGAGCAGAACCACGGAGCAAAGACAGAGGAAAAAGTACAGTTCTGAACCTTTATGGTTTCTGCTGTGACTTTTAGTGTGTACAGAATGATTTGAAGGCAAAACAGGTCTTTTTTTTTTTTTTCCAATTGTCTACCTTGCCCAAAGTAACGCTTTTATTAAAGGATTGCTCCATGTGTTCTGATCATGTGTGGATTTGAAAATGAGACTATGTCCTTCATTTATACACAACATCAGGGTGGAGATGTGGATTTAAAGCTGGAAATCACCAATTATAGTCTCTTTATTGTCTTGGCTAAAGTTACTGACTTAAAGATATTAAATCCATGTGGTTGATTTATTAATGCCACATGTTGACCCAGAATATGTAGCTTTTTTATGTCCTTCTTTGTAAATATGTAACTTTATTATTATGTAACTGTGAAAAAATCAGTTCAATGAAATGAACTGATGCTAATTCAAATCTGTTTAGTTATTTCAATTATTCTTAAAAATCTTTAACTATTTATGCAGTTTCAAAAAAGCTTTTGAATCAATAAGATAATTTGCTTACACTTTACAATAAGGTTTCACTTGTTAACATTTAATGCATTAGCTAACATGCACAAAAATTTAGCAATATGATTTTTAGAGCATTTATGAATGTAAAAATACAATAATTTATTGTTTATGTTGACCCCATTAATCACTACTATCAATTATAACTTTAGAACTTTTTTAATTTGCTTATTCTATACATTTGTAAAACTTTAAATCACATGTTGGAGTTAACATGAATGAATGCAGTAGAAGTATTGTTCATTTTAACTAGTTAACTAAAGAGACTAATGTAATGTTACATATAATTTTCCTATAGATATATTGATGCTAACGGTGCCAACAGCCTGGAAAACAAACCATCTGAAAATCAGAGAGGAATAATGATGTTGAATATTTATTAAGAAAATGACAAACTGTACTATATAAAAAGGGATGTAGAACATAGGCAGTCTACAAATGAGTCATGTAATAATTACATTTCAACATCCCTGAGAAAATGAGTGACATTTGTGCTGGTTCTTGCAGGGTTTCTTGCATTTCTCCCATGCCGCCTAATAAGGGGCTATTCTTTATGCATTCTGCTGATATCTCTTCATCTGAGATTTCTTCATCCTCCTGACCAAATCGACTTCTCAGGTCATTTCCCCCCAGCATTATTAACCAGTGTGTCAGCCGCAGACCAGTGGAAATGATTGGAAGAACACTGGCAGAACAAAACACCACCTGCTCATCCTCATTCAAAGGCAAGTCAAGTTGAAGGCTCTTGTTTTACAGCTCGACTCTTCTGTTTAGGCTGGAGCCCGCGATCTAGATCCTGTCGGCTGTGAAGACATTCATTTTCAAGACAAAATATTTATATTTCCTCTGATAAAACATTTTCAGCATGCAAATTAATAAAAATTTAAGGAATAGTTCACTCAAAATGTAAATTCTTTATTCTGTTCTTTAGACTATACTGAAGTCACAGCATGAAAAAGGCTTTTCTTTTATGTTCCACAGAGGAAAGAGCAATAATGAAAAAAAGGGCAAAAAATTATATATACTTACAATGTGCATTGCCCAAGGGTAGCATTCTTTTCTTTTGTCTCTGAGATTTTTTTCGCTTTCAACTCTGAAATGACGGAGGACAGTGAAGTCACTTTTCTCTTTAACCTTCTAATCGTGGCGTTCTTCAATTTCATTCTTTTCTTGCAGGCCTCAATCTTGCCCAGGACCAAGCACAAACTTCGCCTCAGCTTCCTTGCGGATTCGTTGTCTTGCCTTTCTGCCATTGTTCCGGCGTCATCTATGGAACTACAAGCTGTGTTTGAAGACCGAGAACGGTAGCAGTGATCATGTCTAACTGCAATGACACATATTTCAGTGGGGTAAATCACTGGCGTCACACTGGTTTCAGCCATGTCCTGATCCGAAGCATCTTCCTCATCTCCCACAAACTCATCTAAAATTACCTCCTCTTCCACAAACTGTCTCTTGGAATCCCTTTTGAGACTGTATGTATGAAATTCATGATTTACATAATTTTCCACATTCCTTCGCCTTCTATATAATTTGGTGCACCATGCCATTTTAAATGAGTCAGGGAAGAAAAATTTGGTGGGGACAGCCGTTTTCTTAAGGCACACTTGACCTTTATTGTTCTCGAAGAAACAGCTGTCTTCAAAGTGGTGGGAACATATGCGAGAAGATGGAGATGGCTTGAAATCGTCACGTCTGATGTTCACCATCCACCGCTGCAGTCGAGCTTTGTCACCTAATGGGAAACTGTAAAATTAATGGATAGCTGGATTAGAGAATGGGAGAGAGTCAAATATGATTTTAAAAGAATACGAGCTCAGATATAGTCTTTGTTCAATAGTTGCAGATAAAAGTCATATCATAAAAGTAGGATTCTTGGAATAAAAATAATAATAACTTGTATTACAACAGAAAAGTGATTGGAACTGGAAATGGGATTCATTTTTGATTAACTTATTTTACCATCAAAACACTTTTTATAAGATTTTAAGAACCTACTGAAATAATATTTCTCTTATTAACTTTTGCATTTGTGAGTTATTAAATTGGCTTTTTTTATTTAAAAAAATAATCAACATACACAAAATATTAACGCCTATTATTCATTACTAGACAACGAATTCTTAATATTTATACATATAAAGTGCACGCGATTAATCTAAAGACAAACACAGCTTTGACAATGTGACAGGACGGTTAAATTAGACTAAATAAATTAAATAACCAACCGACCGATGAAAACTTATACTGGACCTTGGTGAGGAACGATTAGTACAATTCAAAGCTGCACACGACATGTTTTAATGTCAAACAACACTAGCGACACATCATGATGACAACAACGCAACTTCTGTTTTCCTTCAGCGGCGGCGCGCAAACGTAAGTAGCGCGTTACTGCCACCTACTGTTAGTATATATATGCTGTTTTATATACAGTGTATGGAGATATGTAATCTCAACTTTAAATCTCGTTATGTTGGTGGGGTGGAATACAGTATATAACCTCGACATTTTCTGACAATTTCTGTGAGATACAGAGTCATATAAGAGCGATATTTACTACATGATGTTGCTGTACGTTTTGGATGGTTAAAACAAAAAGGCTGTTCGTGCATTTAATATTATTTGTGTTTTATTTATATTATTATAATTGATGTGAAAATGTTCGACTATATTTATTAGTTATATATTAATATTAGATATATTTTTATACTTTGTTTTGTTACGTTTTATATTTTTTATTATAATATTATATTTTAATTTTTTATGTATATTGTTTGCATAATGTAAATCATATTGTCATTGTAAACTAAATGAACAGGTTAATATGGTTCATGAAAGACAAACAAGCATGACTCACGGTGTCATGTGACACTCGGTCACGTGATGGACAAACTCAAACTCGGCTGAGAACCTTTCTTTTACTGTCTATGCTGAGAACAGCGGTATATCTTCTTCACAGCGTCTAGTTTTACGGTGATTTTTCCTCTGGCCTCGTGAAAATACGGTACGTTAAGCTCTTTATACTTAAGACATGACATCTTGTTTTTTTAATAAATCAAGTCTTTGTTTAGGGTTTATTCCGGCCGAGCTCACGCGCTTCCGTTAGAAAAACAAAAAGAAACAACGTTAACGTTACATTGCAGCAGCAGTTTAGAATTATGCGTTTTTAATGACTGATTTAGTGTGTCTCAAAGACTAGTTTTAAAATTTAAACCTATACTAACTGGTTAACTGATACAAATTGAAGCTTTGGTGGATATACATTTGATAGTTTTCATAAACTAAAAATAAATATGGTCAATTAGTGTAACTTAGCAGTTGTTGTTAACCGATGCCACGAAGTGATTCAAAAGTGATGTATTTATTAAAGGGATAGTTCACCCGAAAATGGGTTCATGTTGTTCCAAACCTGAACATATTGTTTGCTGGTAACTACAGGTTGATGGACCCCATTGACTTGGAAAAAAACAAGTACTATGGAAGTCAATGGGGCCCATCAACTGTTTGGTTACCTGTATTCTTCAAAATATCTTTTGTGTTCAGCAAAACAAGTTTGTTTGGAACAACTTGAGGGCAAGTAAATGATGACAGAATTTCATTTTTGGGGAAACTATTCCTTTAAGACAGTGATCATATAATGTGATCAATGGTCTGAGATGAGATTATCTGATAAAAACAAAACAAAAAACAAACATAGGATAAGATAAACAAAAGTTTGCAAACACTTTGTTCTCGGTGTATTTGAAATCTGTAGTCGAGTAAGTATCAGAGGAATATACTCATGTATCCTGCAATTGTCGAATTTATTATATATATATATATATATATATATATATATATATATATATAGTGTGTGTGAAATGCAGTTTTTATATGGGTCATACTCCACAACGATTATAAACACTATAAATTACTAAGGAATTGATCTCTTTAGCGAAATCAATTCCTGTTGAAACAGCTGTGTGACAAACCCTGCATGAATGTACATTTTTATGTTTTGTGTTACAGCGCAAGAAAGTTGTTCATGGGTTTGCATCTGAACATTTGAAGAGCATTAGTTTTGGGGGTCAGCACAGTCACACATACACAATGGTGAGTATTTTGTTGTAGTTTTCTTAATATTTCTTATATTGAGATGTAAAGCTCTTATATCACTGCTACTATAAATAAAAGATGAAATCAAACTGAGCTTTTTCCATTTTGAAACCATATAGTCTTGTTTTGAATAAGCCGAAAGTCCACTGAAGCGATTTTACATCAACCAGACATGACCTGGTAATGTCATGAGACTGGCAGCAGTGTGTTTATCATTGTTGTATTGCTCACTAAATGGACACATTGGGAAATGCCTGTCTTTAAGAGACTCTTTCAAATGTTGTAATGTTTGTCGGTCAACTGACTTAAGACGCTCAGACATGTGGAATGTTTTAAATAAATTAAGAAAAAAAATCACTTTCCCCTAAGTTCATTCATCAATGATCCTTATGTATCAGAACTTTCATAATAAATATAGTGTGATAATAAAAACTGTTTTACAGTAAACACAGAATCAAATAATGTTCAGTTCATGGCCATTTCCTGTCTTTCAGGTGCGTGTGAGTGTCGTAGCGTTACTATGTGTGTGTCTGAACGTGTGTGTCGCTCTGATTTGTCCTGATGGAGGGATGTGTGAAGATGGAAACACCTGCTGTCAAACACCATCAGGAGGATATGGCTGTTGTCCGCTACCCAACGTAAGAGAGGCTTTTAGTTAAATGTGTTTTGGGGAGTTACTCTACTGTTTAAAAGTTTGGGGTTGGTAGGATTTAAATAAAAAATGTAATTTTTTTATGCTCAACAAGGCTGCATTTATTTGATCATAAATAAAGTAAAAACAGTAATATTCTATTTTAATTTATTTAAAATTTAAAGCAAATATGATTCTTTGATTTAATACATAAAAACAAGTCCTGTAATGGCAAAGCTGAATTCTCAGCAGCCCACCTTCTAACGTATCCTACTGTTCAAAAGATTTGTTAATGTTTATGAAAAAAGTCTCTCATGTTCACCAAAGTTGCATTTGAGTAAATTTGAGTAAAAACAGATTTGTATTGTAATATATTTTAAAATGTAATTTATTTCTGTGATCAAAGCTGAATTGTCAGCATTAATATTCCAGTCTTCAGTGTCACATGATCCTTCAGAAATCATTCTAATATGAAGATTTTATGCTCAAAAAACATTTCTGATTGTTTTCAATGATGTAAACAGTTATGCTGCTTCATATTTTTGTGGAAACTGTGATACTTTTTCTTTTCAGGATAATTTGATGACTAGAAAGTTCAAAAGAACAGCATTTTTTTATATAAATATTTTGTAACATTATAAATGTCTTAATGCATCACTGCTAAATAAAGTATATATATATTTTTAAAAGCAAAAATATTACTGAATCCAAACTTTTGAACAGTTTATTTTACACTACTTCTAAAGTGAATTTCTTTTCATTCTTTTAGTGTTTAAGACATTGTTAATGATTTACTTTGTTCCCTTTTGTTCCCTTATTTAATGTGTGCTTTATTAAAAGGAAATTTCAGCCAAAAAAGAACATTGTGTCATCATGTTCTCACCCTTGTGTTGTTGCATTCTTGTGACTTTCTTTCTCAATACAAACGTTACTTTAAAACTTCTCTTTTGTGTTCCGCAGTAGATAAAATTTTATTTCTTTGTTCACTATTCCAACACCAGTTAACTTTCCTGTAGCTCAAACAGTAGAGCGTTGGTGCTTGCAACGCCAAGGTCATGGGTTCGATTCCCAGGGAAAGCTGATAAGATTGTAAATGTGTACCTTGAAATGCAATGCAAGTCGCTTTGGATAAAAGCGTCTGCCAAATGTAAATAGAATTGAAAAATAGAATTAACAATAAATACACATTAATTTCTAATGACTCTTGTTTGTATGTGTGTTTACAGGCAGAGTGTTGCTCCGATCACTTGCATTGCTGTTACCAGGGCACTCTGTGTGACTTGGAACACTCTAAGTGTGTGAATAAGACGCACGTTTTAAACTGGGTGGAGAGAGTCGCTACAAAGCAGGTAATGCACACACCTGCACATCCACAAATTCAGATACGCCTTGAGTAAATACTCAGCATTGAAATGGATCTCTCTTTTTTATTTCTAGAAAGCAGTAGTTTGTCCAGATCAGGAGTCTGAGTGTCCCGATGACACCACTTGCTGCCAGATGCCTGATGGGAGCTGGGGCTGCTGTCCTATGAAGAATGTATAGCACCTGTTTGAACATATTTCTATTCTGGAATGTGGTTACATTTATATGGTGATGTTTACATTTGTCTTTCTTTCCCCATTTGTGTGTTTAGGCCGTGTGCTGTGAAGATAAGCAACACTGCTGTCCTCAGGGAACCAAATGTGACCTTGAGCATTCAATGTGTGTGTCGCCCACCTATGGACCCTCCCCCTTCTGGAGGAAATTCGCTGCTTCTCGTAGGAAACCATCAGAGAAAAAAGCAGGTATGACAGAGGGAAATATGACACTTTTACTTCATTTTTCATTTAATTGCATTATGCTTTTACTGGTATAATGGCTGACATAATACAGGAATTTAAGATTTACACCACTTTTCAAAAGTTTTGGGTTAAGTTTTTTTTCAGTCTTTTATGCTCCCTTAAGGCTGCATTTATTTGATAACAATACAGTAAAAGCAGTAATATTGTGAACATTAATATTTTAACAGTAATATTTTGTAACATTATAAATGTCTTTACTGTGACTTTCGAAGAATTAATGCGTCATTGCTAATTCACCTAATTCTTTAAAAAAAAAAATCATACTGACCCCAAACTTTTGAACGTTAGTTTATATATTAGTCACTGTTATAGTCGCATATGACGTGACAAAATCCTTGCCGATATGACAGTTTTTTTTTTTTATAAAAATGAAAAGCTGGGAATGGTTTAAGACTTCTTAAATACATTTTTTATATTTACAATAACAAAACATTAAGTATTGCTTTTCTGCTGTCAGCAATGTTAGTTTTGAGGACAAATAGCTTTCATTATTTATTAATGCACTAAAAGTTCTTATTGCACATTATTGAGGACAAATGGCTTTCATGATTTTGCTTTCATTATTTATTAATGTACTGTCATTTTAAGTTCTTATTGCACATGCACATTTTATGTCTTGTTCACTGGGGCATAAAAAGATATAAAAGTTATTTTAAGGAATTAGTAGAATATCCTTAAGTTTGCTTGTCAGTTTCACACCTGTTAATGAGTGTTTTTATATTGTATTCCTGTTATTGCAGTTGATCCGCCTGCAGACTTCAGTGATATCAGAGATGGTAAGACTAACTCTGGCACCTGCAGTTTTTTTTTAATATACAAGCAGTATTTGATGTATTATTTATTTCTTTTCATTATTCATCAATTGTCTTTGTTGGAAATGACACCTTGGCTTCTGTGTTTGTTTATGTGGGCAGTGATCTGTCCAGATAGGATTTCCACATGTCCAGAGGATACAACGTGCTGTGAAAATGGGACCGGCAGCTACGGATGCTGCCCGATGCCAAAGGTGCTTCATGTTCATCCTAATGTATAATTAAATGTATTTTATGGTTACCCTGTGGTTTGCATGTATTTTACTCAACGTAAGCTTGAATTAACAAATGTAATTGTGTTTTACTGTAGGCTGTGTGTTGTTCTGATCATTTGCACTGCTGCCCAGAGGGCACAACCTGTGACCTTGTCCATAGTATGTGTTTGTCAGCCAATGGCGTCACGGAAATGGCCACTAAGATCCCAGCTGTCACTGCCCTGAAGCCTAGAGGTGAAGTTTTATCTTTGTGCAATTTAAAGTTTTTCAGTTTGTGTTTGTAGCTGAACCCATTCTGGATTGGGAGTGTGGTGCAATGTAAAATTTTGCTTCCTTGGACCAATATAGAATATGCATCAATCCATCTATTTATCGCTCTTTCTGTCTTCAGAGAAACTAGTTCCCTGTAATGAAACAGTAGCGTGTGCTAGCGGAACCACCTGCTGTAAAACAGAAGAAAGCACCTGGGCCTGCTGTCCTTTACCAAAGGTATTCGGCACTATAGAAAGTTAAAGTGTGGAAACATTGGAGTGTGATTATGGCTTAGTAGTATCTTTTTAAAACCCAGCCCATAGCAAAAGTTCCTGAGATCGAAATATTGCAACAAATAGTTTCAAGTAATGCGAAGGCAGTCTATGATGTCTTCTGACCTCCAGGCAGTGTGTTGTGAGGACCATGCTCACTGCTGTCCTGAAGACACGGTGTGTAACCTCGCTGAGGACACCTGTGATGACCCTGCTGACCTTTCAGTGTCTGTTCCCTGGGTGACAAAGGTGCCTACCTTTACGATAGCTCCATCCAATCAGAAATGTGACGAGACTTCTTCGTGCCCGGATGATTCTACATGCTGCAAACTCCCAACTGGAAAATGGGGGTGCTGCCCATTGCCAAAAGTACTTTTCTCCTTTTCTAATTTTAAAATCTGAAGTACATATATATATATATATATATATATATATGTATGTATGTATATATATGTATAACTCTACAAAATAATTAGAAGTAAAATCAATTAAAATATAAAATGTTATATGTGTTTGTTACATGTGTATTTTTTATGTATTATAATACACATATATATTATATAAAATGTATTTGTTTTATTTATTTTAAAATAAATATAATGTTAAAATATAAATTCAATTAAAATAATAGATGATAAATAAAATGACAAATAAATATAAATTAAAAGGAAAATAAATAAAAATATAAAATGCATATATTTATTATTTAAATAAATAAATATTTATTCATTGTACATTTATTTATTTACCTAAACTTCTAGGCCGTGTGTTGTGAGGACCATCTCCACTGTTGTCCCCACGATACTGTGTGTAATCTGGCCGCCAGCTCTTGTGATAGTGCCAACGATCAGGGTCTCCGTTTTTCTGTGCCTTTGGTGAAGAAGATCGATGCAGTGACCCTGCCATCGCCGAACCAAAACTGTGACGAGACATCGCTGTGTCCAACAGGGACGACCTGCTGTAGACTAACCTCAGGGGCATGGGCCTGCTGTCCTATGCCACAGGTAAACACACAGTAATAAGGGTTTAGGTCTAAAGCTCTAAAGCACAGGTGTGCACACATGCTGGCACTTTTAATGGTATATAATGCTGTCTAGGTAGGCTGTTATGTTAATTATGACAGCATTGCATGCATCTTTAACAGAGAATGCAACCCATTACGCATTAATACATTATGAATAAATGGACATATTTCATGTGTACACTGAATATAAAGTATAGTATAGATAAAAATATATTTTTTATAAAATTATATTGCATAACATGCCAATTAATTTAAATGTAATGCATTTCAATCTTTTAACATTATATTTATTTGTAATAAATTTCACAGATTTAAACGTTAAATTGAAAGAAATATTTATGTTCTATTTGTTTTATACTTATTTGAGAATTCTTACACCAAACTCTATTGGAATCAATTATGAGTTGTATTACATTTCTGCCAATTTGGATAATTTAATTTTGTAGGCTGTGTGCTGTGCCGATCAGGAGCACTGCTGTCCACAGGGCTACAAGTGTGACTTAGCTCAAAAAACCTGTGTACAGCCTGGCCTTCCCAGCATGCCCTGGTTCAGGAAGGAGATTGCACTGAGCGTGAGCCAGCAGTCTGATGATAATACTCCAGAACTAGCAGATCCAGTGGACCGACACATGTGTGACGCTCACACCAGCTGTCCAAGAGACGACACCTGCTGCTTTATGGGGAATCTCGGCAAGTGGGGCTGCTGTCCACTTTCTAAGGTTAGATATGCTATATTAATCTATTCACTTATTCACCATTTAATACAATGTAAATGCCACATGTGAGCCTTAAATGACCATAAATGAGTCAACTCAGCTACAAATAGATAATTCACACATATAGTACACATATATTACAGTAGATAAATTATGTTCAAATAGCTTAAAATGTATATTTTCATATGCAATAAATACATGCACATACATCTATACTGTGGCAGATTATTGATGATATAGAAGGATATGTGCCGTTTTGGGTCAGTGTGGTCATTGTTCTCATATAGACACTATATAAATAGACAATAGAAAAGTTATTTATTTATTTTAGTTATTTAAAAAAATGTTTGTTGTCATTTTATTTCATTTTAGTTATTTTATAGTTATTATTAATTTTGATTTGTTTTTCATTGTTTATTTTTGTTTTATTTAATTTCTTCGCATTTATTTTTTATCTATATAATTTTTATATAGTTGTTAATTTATTTTGTGGTTTTCATTTTAAATTTGAGTCATTGGTTATTTGTATTTTTATTTTTTTATTTCTTATTTAATTTTATTTTATTTTAGTCATTTAATTTCTTTAATAGTTATTAGTAATTTTGTTTAGTTTGTGTTTATTTTACTTTGATTAAAATGCATGAATGTTTAATTTCAAGATAACTGCTGACGAACATGCAACATAATGAAGCATACTGCCATTAGAATTTTTTATTGTTGCCTATTTTGTACTGTTTTTCATACAAACCAATTGCATTCCATATAATACTCCATTATGAATGTAGTGAAGGAATTAATTCTCACACTATATCATCTCCTCTTTTTAAGGCGGTGTGTTGTAAGGATGGAGATCACTGTTGCCCTAGCGGCTACACGTGTAATGAGAAGAAAACGTCCTGCATTAAAGCCCACCATGAGATCCCCTGGTACACAAAACAAGAGGCCAGGGTCACAAAGGGGTCAGAGGTGTTGCTTGGACACAAAGATGTGAAGTGCGATTCAACGACGAGCTGTGCGTCTGGTTCTACCTGTTGTAAATTATCCACAGGGCAGTGGGGATGTTGTCCTCTTGTCAAGGTAAGTCTTTTTGGCCCGGTTTACACCTGGTATTAAGATGAGTTTTGCTCGATCCGATCACAAGTGGACGACCACTTCCAGAGGTAGTCGAAAGCGCATTCGACCGGATTGCTTTCGTAGTGTAAACGCTCATGCGGTCGAATATGTTTGACTGCTTTCGTAGTGTAAACGCTCATGCGTCGAATGTGTTTAAACACCCAAGTTTGGTTTGACAAACACTATGTTCTCTCATCATTCCTGATTTCTAACACACACTCGCAGCGTTCGGCTGGTCTTGCGGCTGTCGGAGCAGAAACTAAAGCTGATGATCTCTTGTGTTTTTCCGTCGTTTTCATATGTAAATTGCATGATCTTATTTCATCCATTAGATCGAAAGATCTGAAAAAACACATACATTTATCCACCCATAGACCCTCCCCTTGAAGAAATCAGGACAGAAGTGGTTAAAAGTGGACAAAATAGACTGATTAAACACAGGTGTCTTAATACCAGGTGTAAACGGTTTTTCTAGTATCCCTGCATATGTCATACAAAAGTTACAGGGTTAAATAGCTTTACATGTTTATTACAATAATTGACTTTATGGATTAAAATGCCTTTATTCTATTAGTTATATGTGTGTTTTTGAGACCTTTAGCAAGTTTATTTTTACACTTACAATGCTGTAAGTGTTTTGAGGATGTTTTTCCATCTGACTTTGAATTTAGTTTGAGTGCTCTGAGCACCACAGGGTTTGTTTTCATGTGTTTTGCATTCATTTGATGTTCTTTATGCAGGTGTGTTTGTGCTCTTCACTGATTGGGTGTATTGTGTCTCTGCAGGCTGTGTGCTGTGAGGACCATGAGCACTGCTGCCCACAGGGCTACACCTGCGACCTCGAATTTGGAACCTGCGTTAAAGCTTCCAGCGTGCGCAGTGTTCCTCTGACGGGCTCACAAACACACACCGACTCACATTTAGAAGAGGAGGTGTTGTGTGACGAATCAACGCGCTGCTCAAAGACACAGACCTGCTGTAGACTATCAGACTCCACATGGGCTTGCTGTCCATATAAAGAGGTATGAAGTCCAACGATTGTTTTTCTTTGATGTCTGATATTATTAGTGCTGCTTGCTAAAGGAAGCATCACTATCACTGTTACTTTAATATATTTTTGTTCATTTTGTTTACTGAAATAAATGTTTATCAATTAACTGTTTTTATTTGTATTTTATTCAATGATTTTTATTTTATGTTTACTGAAATTTCATTTATTTATTGTTATTTGTTCATTTTGCATTTATTTGTTTATTTATTTTGTTTGACATTAATTTATTTCTACTTTTATTTATTTGGTTATTAATTATGTTGTTTTGTTTTTTTTTTACTGAGATTTGTTCATTTGTTTTATTAATGTAATCATTTATTGTCTTTCCCGAATTTCATTTTTGTATTTATTTATTTATTGATTGATTGATTGATTAAACTTTTTTTATTGTTTACTGCAATTCGTTTATTATTTGTTTTATTTAATTATTTTTGTCTTTACTAAACCAAATTTGGTAAAGACCGTAAGCAATAAAAAAAATTATGTATGTATGTGTGTGTGTATATATATATATATAAATAATATTAAAACTCAAATTAATACTGAAATAAAATTTGGGAAAGGAAATAATGTATTATAAATTATGTATTGTTTACCAAAATGTATATATGTTTATTATTTGTTTTTATTGGTTAATTTTAAAAAAATGTAATTAGTTATTTATATTGTGGGGGTGGTTGAGGAGAGATTCCTTGATATGATTGTAAAGCTCTTTGGGTGTACAGTAGTACATATGAAAGCGCTATATAAATGCCTTCCTTCATTCATTCATTCATATTTTATTCAGTTATTTATATATATATATATATATTTGTTTGTTTTTGTTTGTTTGAAATGTATTTGTTTTTATTCATATTTTATTCATTTGGTTATTTATTTTTATTTATTGTGTTTACTGAAATTTGCATGCATGCATAAAGTAAAATCAGTACTACTGATAGCTATCTTCACTAAAGTATGCAAACATTGAACAGATGTTTCTCTCTCTTTTTGTAGGCAGTGTGCTGTAAAGACATGAAGCACTGTTGCCCTATGGGATACAAATGTGACTCGGAAGTGCAAAGTTGCACTAAACCATCCACAGCCACATGGTGGGATAATTCATTTTAAGTGAAAAAAAAACCCAAACTGACACTGGATCACACACACACACACACACACACACACACACACACACACACACAACACAGTACATGTTGCATAAAGCATTGCTTTCTAAGAAGCCCTCTTTATAGACAAGGGACTACGCATCATGGTTTTTCTTTAATATTTAGTTTTTACCAGAATAAAAACATACCAAGTCTTATGCTTAAGCAGGATACACAGAGACTTTTTAGTCTTTGATTTAAAGAAATTTGTTAAGGGAAACTGACAACAAAACCAATGCACATTTTCAATGTTATTTCACTTTTAAGCCTCAAGTTCTACATGTTTCCCAGTTCCAGTTAAGATATCAGAGTGGCTATAGAAGTGATTTTACAAGACGTTAGTAATAATTAGTGGCATATAAGCCAAGTAAATGATATCTGAAGTCAATTGTGTGCGTTGTTTGAGGATGTTGATTTCATGCAATTTAAATTGTATTGCTGATTACCACACAATCTAAGAACAGATATGACCGTCAAGTGACAGATGTGAAGTGAGAAAAGTTACTGAGAATCTAAACTGAATGTATCGGCAGTGAACTAAACCTAAAACTACAGTCCAATGCATCAACCACAAAAGAAACCTCGCAGTGATTTTAATCTGTAAAATTTGTTCCAGAATTGTAACTACAATTGGGCCGTGATAATGTCGCCAAGCATTTAACCGTATATTTTACTTGGAGGCTGTTACATGCTAGGGTTAACTCAACTTTGTCAAGTAGAATTATCAGCTTTTTCCATTATACATTTCATTTAAAATGTTCCAAGTTGTCCGTGTGGATTTTTAAATGTTTTACAAATGCTTGAAAACTTTTATTCAAATGCAAGTGTCATTCTCAACATTCACTATAGCTAATTTTGAGATTGTCTTTTTTATCTTATTTTAAAATTTACCGAAGGGTCAAATCAATTTGCTAACTGATTACCTGTGATACAATGAGGTTGATTGTTTTTTGAGATTGTTTTTTTTTCTCTCTCTCTCTGTTATTTGTTGAAGTGGATTTGATTTTGGTTAATTATACCAGAAAAAAGACAGAAATTAAAAACTTTTAAAATAGATTGCAAGTTGACTCATTCATGTCTCATCAGACTTGTTTTGATAAACTCTGTCTTGTTTCCATGGTGCATGTTGGCAGACCCATCTCGGCTATGTGATTGAATTTTTACCGGTATTGGAATAGGCATGTAAATGCCTTTAACCAATCAGAGAGGCTGACACGGTTATTCCAAATAGCTGTTGCTTGATGGACTCATGTTTCACAGCTTGCGTTCTGCATGTGTTTGAGGTCTCACACGGACCGGCTAAAACAATGTTACCATTCAGCTGAAGCCATACAAGAGCTGAAAACAATATTCATCGGCTAAGTGTGTTTGACGAAGGAAGAAAACTTAAGTTTGCTGATTTCCAGAACCCTGTCCTGGCTGATTCTTCTGGTATGTTGACATTTTTTTGTGTCACCCCTAGAGAACTTACACAACACTTGACCGGAACAACTTTAGTATACTGGTGTAAGCTGAATTAAAGCAAGTGAGTTTGTAAAAATAGATCACCACTAAATCAAAATGCATGTGCAGGACCATTCAAAAGTTGGGAGTTGGTAAGATTGTTTTCCTTAAATGACTCATGCTCACCAAGGCTCAATTTATTTAATTAAAAACAGATATATTGTAAAGTATTACAATTCAAAATAACTGTTTTTATTGTAATATATTTTAAAATGTAATTTATTCCTGTGATGCAAAGCTGAATTTTCAGCATTTAGGCTATTACTCCAGTCTTCAGTGTCACGTGACCATTCTAATATGCTGACTTGCTGCTCAAAAACATTTCTGAGAAAACAGTTGTGCTGCTTCGTATGTTTAATGCATTTTTCTTTCAGGATTCTTTGATTAATAGAAAGTTTAAATTTACTAATCTTTTTAATGTGTTCTTGCTGAATAAGTCTGAAAACAATCTTAACTCACCCCAAACTTTTAAACAGTAGTGTCTCTCGTAATTTTTGGATAACTCTCCTGGTTATGTGTGTTAATTATGGAGCTGATAGGTGTGAATGCTGTACGTAATGAAGGCATTCTGCGCATGTGTGATTATGTTGAGGTATCGAATGAACCAAATCACTGGATGAAAGTTTGACTATGCAGCAAACACTAAGTGGAAATAAAGAATTTAATGGAGATCGTAAAGAGACTGACATGAATTCCAAGAATGTTGGAATTTTGATAAATGATCCGGTATGAGAAAGTGTGAAAGGGAGAGACTGGGACAGCTGAAGGGAAGCGAGAGACTTCAAACGTGCCAAAATGTCAATGCTATTAATACACCTCAGCAACTGCTCTCCAATGAACACTCGATCTGAGAGAGTGTTTGTATATCAGGAAGTGTGAAGAAAGTGATTGGTAAAAACCTATCTTACTTTATTTTATTTTTTTTTTTTATTTTTTTTATTTGAGGCGACAGAGGAATGGCCATACCGAGCATGTCTCGCTCCAGCAGGCTTACAGAAGTTTCTACACTGCTTGATCTGGATGAAGGGACCTCGACGTCAGGCACAGAGTGTGGAGAGGAGTCTGATTTTCAGCCAAGAGCTTTAAAGGAGCCTCAGACAGTGTGTGTGGAAGACACTAGAATATCAAACATCATGCCGAAGGGTGAGAGAGGACTGTCACTTTAAAGGTTAATGGGTTCAAGAGCGGATGTCAACCATTTTTTAGAGCGAACGGGATCTTATATTCTTAGAAATAAACTTTCTTCCAAGAACCATCTAGTAGTGTTGTACAACGACAACGTTGTCAAAACGATCCTCCTACAAAGAGTTTTTTTCAGTGTTCTTGCAAATATACAGTACAAATTATTTGTACTTTAATATTTAAATTTGAAATTAAAAAACTGTTTTAGTATCATTTATGTACTATTTTAGTATTTAATAATATTTTAAATTAGCTTTTTTTATATATATTTATTGTTCATTTTATTTGAAGTTTTATTAATTTACTTTATTAATGTACTTTTTCATTTTTTATTCATTTTTAATTCTTGTAAGTATTTCTATTTTGCTTGAATTTATTTTTATTCCCATTTTAGTTGTATTAATTTTAGTACTTAAACTTATTTTATTTCAGTAAGTTGTTCGAAACTAAATTTCACTTAAGTTTTCTTCTAATATTTCAGTTTAATGAGAATGATTTAGTTTTTGTTTTTTATGAGATGGCTCACTTCAGAGGTTGATTTGGATGGGAAGTTGTTGATGTTCATCACATGTTTTAAGTGATATTTACATGTATTTACAGGTGAGGAATATCAAACATCTGGCTTTACAAGTACAGAAGACAACAATATCCAGTCGTGCATCAGCAACCGGTTTGCACAATGTGACTTCCAATTAAATTATAGGTTTATGGTTCCATTTATTGATTTAACTGGGATGTTTTCTGTGGTCATTCAAAGGTCAGATGACTCAAGTGAGCGAGAGGAGAAAGCTACATCCCACTGCTTCAGGAAATGTCACAGGAAACACAGAACAGAGATTGAAGACATGAAGAAAATAAGGGAAACATGTAGAAAAGGGAGAATGAGAAGAAATGCTCCTGTCGATTCTGACCACAAGAGCTTCTCAACACCGGAGCGTTTATCCCAAACTCGGCAGATCTCTCAAACTCAAGATTTCCATGTGTGGGAATGTCCTCAGGATGTAGGTGTTTCCCATTTACATCTTCACAGGCTGGAAGTTGACTCACCTTCTACCATTGAGTCTCGCAGCTCGATATCTGGCGGTGTGGAACCAAACTTTGACTCTGAGTTTGAGTTTATTTACGCTGAGAGCATCAAGGGATGCGACTCTTCTTGTTACACTACTCCAGTTGACTGTAATACTCCCAATACCCTTGTCAAAACTGATATATGCAATGAACAAGACCCTGTATCTGTCTGGAAATCCTTCGACGAAGAATCTGAAGACTCGGATTGTGATTTGTACGTCTCGAGTAACGTGCCTGGTTGCAGTGTAGAAGCTACAGGAGGTTCTGGATATTCTTGCTATACTTCCAGGTTGAAAGCTGAACGTTTTGGGTCTTTCATAGATGATTTTAACTTTAATTCGACTTGTATTTACACGGACTGGGATAGGAGAGCCGACAGCACAGAAACAGACCACCGTTACGGTTTAATCGAGGCGGAGTGGGGTTCAGCTTCATCTAGATCGAGCTACAGCTCTGAGAGTTCATGCTACACCACAGACTGTAACACGGACATACAAACAAGCAGCTCAGATTCAGACAGCTGTGGTTTAGAGGGTCTTGGTGACGTAAGATTCCCAGACGGATGCCCTGAAGTGTTTTTGCCAGGTTGTTTTGATGCTCTATGTGCCTTTAAAGACATCTGCAGTGACACAGAGAGCAATCCAGAGTCTTCCATTTCAAGGTTTTGCTCTAAACTGGAAACAGGGGAACTGTGGGGCGTTGTGACTCAAACGGACCGTTGGCATTTCTCTGAATTCTTCGGTAAAATGGTTAAAGAAGTAACACAGGAGAAAGACACAGAGAAAGTGAATGTAAACAAGGGGTTTCTGTTTCACCCTAAGCAGGTGTGTGACTAAAGACATAAACACAGCTTGACAATAGACATGATACAAATGTGAATTTTTATACTGTATATGTACAAAAAGTGTGCAAAATAATAAGGTATTGCCTGATATTGGATATTTAATTGTCCATTCTCATTTAGATCTCATTCCCGTTGCCATATAAAACTCACTTAAAGTTAATCTTTAATTGATGTTTTTTTTTTAGACAATCAAAGCAAAAAAATAAATTTACAGATATTTCAAACTATACAAAAAATATATTGTAGTGCTGTCAAATCAATTTATTGCAGTTAATCACATCTAACATAAAAGTTTGTTTATATATACATGTGTTTGTGTATGTACATATATATACACACACATATATATATACTGTACACACACACATATTATATAAACAAACTTTTATGTTAGATGCGATAAACTGATTTGATTATATATATATAAACTTTTGTTAGATGCGATTAATTGATTTTACAGCCCTAATAAATCGCTAATATACATTTTTAAATATATTTACATAAAAATATTTTTTAATCAGTTTTAGTTATGTTCTCATCTTTTGGGGCAATTTTTTATTTACTGTCAATCTAAATATATTTATATTGTCCAAAATATATTTAAACAAAAAAACATTTTGCACTTACTCAGTGTATTTTAGGACTGGAAATTTATTTTCTTACCCATTGTTGTACATTTTGTACATACAACATATATTTAGCAAATATTTGAAATATATTTTGGCTAGGAAAAAAATATATCTAATTATATAGATGTATACATTATACAGGTCCTTCTCAAAAAATTTGCATATTGTGATAAAGTTCATTATTTTCCATAATGTAATGATAAAAATTATAATTTCATATATTTTAGATTCATTGCACACCAACTGAAATATTTCAGGTCTTTTATTGTTTTAATACTGATGATTTTGGCATACAGCTCATGAAAACCCAAAATTCCTATCTCAAAAAATTAGCATATTTCATCCGACCAATAAAAGAAGTGTTTTTAATACAAAAAAAGTCAACCTTCAAATAATTATGTTCAGTTATGCACTCAATACTTGGTCGGGAATCCTTTTGCAGAAATGACTGCTTCAATGCGGCGTGGCATGGAGGCAATCAGCCTGTGGCACTGCTGAGGTGTTATGGAGGCCCAGGATGCTTCGATAGTGGCCTTAAGCTCATCCAGAGTGTTGGGTCTTGCGTCTCTCAACTTTCTCTTCACAATATCCCACAGATTCTCTATGGGGTTCAGGTCAGGAGAGTTGGCAGGCCAATTGAGCACAGTAATACCATGGTCAGTAAACCATTTACCAGTGGTTTTGGCACTGTGAGCAGGTGCCAGGTCGTGCTGAAAAATGAAATCAGATGGAAGCATGAAGATCCAAAATCTCCTGATAGCTAGCTGCATTGACCCTGCCCTTGATAAAACACAGTGGACCAACACCAGCAGCTGACATGGCACCCCAGACCATCACTGACTGTGGATACTTGACACTGGACTTCAGGCATTTTCTTCTCCCCAGTCTTCCTCCAGACTCTGGCACCTTGATTTCCGAATGACATGCAAAATTTGCTTTCATCCGAAAAAAGTACTTTGGACCACTGAGCAACAGTCCAGTGCTGCTTCTCTGTAGCCCAGGTCAGGCGCTTCTGCCGCTGTTTCTGGTTCAAAAGTGGCTTGACCTGGGGAATGCGGCACCTGTAGGCCATTTCCTGCACACGCCTGTGCACGGTGGCTCTGGATGTTTCTACTCCAGACTCAGTCCACTGCTTCCGCAGGTCCCCAAGGTCTGGAATCGGTCCTTCTCCACAATCTTCCTCAGGGTTCGGTCACCTCTTCTCGTTGTGCAGCGTTTTTTGCCACACTTTTTCCTTCCCACAGACTTCCCACTGAGGTGCCTTGATACAGCACTCTGGGAACAGCCTATTTGTTCAGAAATTTCTTTCTGTGTCTTACCCTCTTGCTTGAGGGTGTCAATGATGGCCTTCTGGACAGCAGTCAGGTCGGCAGTCTTACCCATGATTGCGGTTTTGAGTAATGAAACAGGCTGGGAGTTTTTAAAAGCCTCAGGAATCTTTTGCAGGTGTTTAGAGTTAAAGGTATTGTAGGTAGAAATCCACAAAAATACTTTTTGTCCAAATTTGTTTAAACTGTCTTTATATATCAATGCATGATTAAAATGTAAGTACTCTGGAAAAAAAATTATAAAAATCGAGTGTCTGTAGTCCTCTCAGGACTGCAATAAACACAGCTCATTATTCCATTAACTCCCACCCCCTCCCTTCTCGGCTCCTTCCAAAGCCACGCCCCCAAAACACATGAACGCGCGATCCCGGCCGTTCGCTCAGCTGGAAGAATCGGACGCGTTTACCAGCTTTACCAGATGTAGTGACATCATGTCAGAATCACAAGTAATAAAATAACTAACTTTATCAGTATGAATATAAACAATAAACATGGCTGTTAGTACTCACTATCAAGCTCGCATATCGATACTGGTAAAGTTGAAAATATTTTACTAGCTCGTAACGGAATCAAACTCAATATAAGGCAAAGCTATAAATAGCTTCATTGATACACGTTTGCCGTTACTATCAGTTACACTGTGGTGAAGGTGAATTTGTAAGATTTATAACATAAGATTGTTTACAGATAAACTGAGTAACATACACTCAAACACCTTCTCATAACTGCATTGCAGAAACAAGATAATATAACACACACACACAACATATATTGTATAGCACATACAGATACAACATAAAGGCATAGGTAAACATATGTAGAGTATTATAACAACAAACCAAACGTGAAAAAACGGAGCAGGAAGAGTTCACGTGAACATAGGAACAAAGTTTAGGCAGAGGGTAAAGCTAGGTATAAAAATAGATCCCCTAAACTTTTTAACCTAGTTAGATTTGGCGAAATTAAACAAAACAGCTTTAAAAACGTAACGTTAGGTAGCTATATTAGGTAGTTACGTGTGCTAGTGATACATGCTTCATGAAAAAATAAATGCCATCAAAATGAAAACAGCAAGATTACCTGTCCAGCTGAAATAAAGCCATCATGGAGTCACTTTTCAGCCCCTTGAGATCCCTCAGTTGTCGCCACCGCTGGAAAGCCACACCGATATTGACTCTCGTATGATTTCTTTATTTATCCAAAGACTTTTTGTTCATAGCCTTTTCAAATACTGTCTTTCTTTTTTAACTTGTTTGACTTCGCTGCCTCTATATGCAGGTAACGTTACTGAGAATTTTGACTTCTTTCTCTGCCATAATTGTTATTACTAGCTTCCGTGCCTCTTCAAACGGGTGCGCGCATTTGGGCTGCTCCTGTATCAGCAGAGGTGGTATCCATGGTAGCGAGGGAGAGTGACAGTCGCCCCAGCCAATCATTTCTTTCGTCCCGAATGGAATAATGAGCTGTGTTTATTACAGTCCTGAGAGAACTACAGACACTCGATTTTTATAATTTCTTTTCCAGAGTACTTACATTTTAATTATGCATTGATATATAAAGACAGTTTGAAAAAAAATGGAAAAAAGTTTTTTTGGGGATTTCTACCTACAATACCTTTAATTAGTTATTCAGATGATTAGGTTAATAGCTCGTTTAGAGAACCTTTTCATGATTTGAAAATTTTTTGAGATAGGAATTTTGGGTTTTTCATGAGCTGAATGCCAAAATCATCAGTATTAAAACAATAAAAGACCTGAAATATTTCAGTTGGTGTGCAATGAATCTAAAATATATGAAAGTTTAATTTTTATCATTACATTATGGAAAATAATTAACTTTATCACAATATGCTAATTTTTTTAGAAGGACCTGTATATATCATATTTTGAGATATATATATATTTTAAATAATTTTAATATCGGCCATTTATTGATTATCGGTCATAACGTAAATATTTTATACAGCAGTTTTCATGATGCTCATTATTTCTTAGTTCCTCCAGGTGAAAAACTCAGAATATCGAGAGGGTTGTGAATATTCACTTCTCCGCCACATTCAAAACGGGTCTTATGGAGACGTCTTCAGCATTCGGGACAAACAAACAGGATTTACATGTGCCGCCAAGAGGGTGAATAACATTCCTGCCTCATATATTAAAAAACACTCTCAGAGGTTCTTTATTAGCATTGATGGTTCCATGAAGAACCTTAAACATCCATAGAACCTTTGTATTCCACAGAAGGTTCTTTAGAATTTTCCAGTGTTCTTTAAACTAAGATTTAAAAAAAAAAAAAAAAACTGTTCACTGGAAGGTTCTTTGGGGAACCAAAAATGGTTCTTCTATATCATTTCTGTGAAAATCCATTTTGGAACCTTTATTTTTAAGAGTGTTACCCTAAATATCTCTAAATATTATTGATTACATAAACTATTTTTCGACCAAGTTTCTTTTGAATTGCATGAAATCCATTTCCTGTGACTTATTTCCTTACTGATCCAATGCATTGCTCTCTTGTGAAGATTCCCCTTTGTAGTTTTAGGTGGGAGGAAGTAGAAACATGGAGCAGGATGGAGTCTCCTCGTGTCCTCCAGCTGTATGGAGCCGTGAGAGAAGGACCCAATGTGATTCTCTTCATGGACTTGAAAAGAGGTGAGCACTTTTACCAGTGGAAGCCTCTAAAAAGCAAGTCAAGTCACATTTGAGCCAATCAAATCTCTCTCTCTCTCTAGGTTCTTTAGCTCAGCTGCTGAGAGTGAGGGGTCGTCTCTCTGAAGAACTGGCTCTGTATTATCATGCTCAGGTTCTGCAGGCTCTCGAGCACCTGCACAGCAGACGCGTCGTACACCTTGATGTGAAAGGTTTGTGGCACGGTCATGGTTATGGATTTTCAGTAAAGAAATTCACTGATTGGTGCACTGATATTATTCTTGTACGTAGTTGACAACGTGTTGCTGTCTGAGGATGGCAGAGAGTGTTTTCTGTGTGATTTCGGGCTCTCTGAGACACTCAATCAGGGCGGATACAGCATTAAAACCTTCAGAGGTGACTACATACTCAAACACACACACCAGCATGCATCCATGGCTACTGATAAAGAATAATAGATATAGTGTGTGTGGTGTGTGCAGGAAACATTCTGCGTGGCACTGAGTCTCATATGCCCCCAGAGGTGGCGAGGGGCGACCCTCGCTCTGCTAAAGCTGACGTCTGGAGCAGCTGCTGTATGTTACTGCACATGCTCAGTGGACATCAGCCCTGGACACGGTACTATCCGCATCCACTCTATCTGAAGGTGAAGTGAGCATGCAGTCTGTGTGTGTGTGTTGCCTAGAAAGCAAGTCACCTAATTAGACAATACCAGTCAAAAGTGACACTCCTCCTTATTCTTAATTATGACCATTTTCTACATTTTAGAATAATAGTAAAGTCACCAAAACCAAAAAATAACAAATGTACTTATTATTTATTAACACATATAAATATGCATTATATATATATATATATATATATATATATATATATATATATATATATATATATATATAATATTTGTACACAAACGCACAAACCTAATTTCACACATTTAAAAAAAGACGAAAAACAAACATATATTATAACAAAAATTCTGTCCAAATTTGAGTATACATTATACAGGTCCTTCTCAAAAAATTAGCATATTGTGATAAAGTTAATTATTTTCCATAATGTAATGATAAAAATTAAACTTTCATATATTTTAGATTCATTGCACACCAACTGAAATATTTCAAGCAGTGGACTGAGTCTGGAGTAGAAACATCCAGAGCCACCGTGCACAGGCGTGTGCAGGAAATGGCCTACAGGTGCCGCATTCCCCAGGTCAAGCCACTTTTGAACCAGAAACAGCGGCAGAAGCGCCTGACCTGGGCTACAGAGAAGCAGCACTGGACTGTTGCTCAGTTTTGCATGTCATTCGGAAATCAAGATGCCAGAGTCTGGATGAAGACTGGTGAGAAGGAAATGCCAAAATGCCTGAAGTCCAGTGTCAACTACCCACAGTCAGTGATGGTCTGGGGTGCCATGTCAGCTGCTGGTGTTGGTCCACTGTGTTTTATCAACGGCAGGGTCCATGCAGCTAGCTATCAGGAGATTTTGGAGCACTTCATGCTTCCATCTGCTGAAAAGCTTTATGGAGATGAAGATTTCATTTTTCAGCACGACCTGGCACCTGCTCACAGTGCCAAAACCACTGGTAAATGGTTTACTGACCATGGTATTACTGTGCTCAATTGGCCTGCCAACTCTCCTGACCTGAACCCCATAGAGAATCTGTGGGATATTGTGAAGAGAAAGTTGAGAGACGCAAGACCCAACACTCTGGATGAGCTTAAGGCCACTATCGAAGCATCCTGGGCCTCCATAACACCTCAGCAGTGCCACAGGCTGATTGCCTCCATGCCACGCCGCAATTTCTTTCTGTGTCTTACCCTCTTGCTTGAGGGTGTCAATGATGGCCTTCTGGACAGCAGTCAGGTCGGCAGTCTTACCCATGATTGCGGTTTTGAGTAATGAAACAGGCTGGGAGTTTTTAAAAGCCTCAGGAATCTTTTGCAGGTGTTTAGAGTTATTTAGTTGATTCAGATGATTAGGTTAATAGCTCGTTTAGAGAACCTTTTCATGATATGCAAATTTTTTGAGATAGGAATTTTGGGTTTTTATGAGCTGTATGCCAAAATCATCAGTATTAAAACAATCAAAGACCTGAATTATTTCAGTTGGTGTGCAATGAATCTAAAATATATGAAAGTTTAATTTTTATCATTACATTATGGAAAATAATGAACTTTATCACAATATGCTAATTTTTTGAGAAGGACCTGTACATATTTTCAGATATTTTTATTATTATATTATTATATTTATTATATTAAAATATATTTATTATATTTAAAACCAACATATTTTAAAATATGTTTACAAAAATATATTTTGGCACGAAAACAAATTTCAATTTGAAAAAGCTGCAATGTTTACAACATATATTTAGCATTTATGTGAAATACATTTTGGCCAAAAATATATATTTAAAATTGTAATGCATTTAATAAAAAAAAAAAAAAATTCACACATTTAAGCATAAGATTTAGATCGAGATATGTTTAAGATTGTGATGAACATAAATTCAGTCAAAACTCAAACTGACTAGTGCAATATATACATAGGTAATGTCTGTGTGTTTTCTTGACTTTTGGTGTTTTGACATGCTGTCTGTGTAACTATACTGAAATGTGCTATGATTCTCAGATCGTCAGTGAGCCCCCTCCTTTATGTGAGATTCCACCTGACTGTGACCCCCTGACCTGTGATGTCATCAGAGGGGGACTGGTTAAGGAGCCGGGGGAGAGAGACTCAGCATCCCAACTGCTGCACAAAACTGTTAAAGCACTCAGAACAGGTTCAAAATGTTTTGTGGTGATGAAATATGTATAATATAAATGTCATGTCAACCTACTAACGTGCACTACTGTTCAAAATTTTGAGGTTGGAAAGATTTTTTTTAATGTTTATAAAATAAGTTTCTTACATGCACCAAGGCTGAATTTATTTGATCAAAAATACAGTGATAACAGTAATACTGTGAAATATTATTTCAATTTAAAATAAGTTTTTTTATATATACCTTAAAGGTGCATTTTATGATTTTAGCGGCATTTAGTGGTGAGGTTACGAATTGCAACCATCAATAGTTACGGTGGCCGACAGATGTCTTCGTCTGAGACGGCAGAGAGTAGCTAGTTAAGCAATGAGGTTTCTTTACAAAGATAAATTAAGAAATTATGTTTACTTTATTATTCAGTTAAACGATGTTATTGCGAATATTATTGTTACTTGTTCATCATTGTGTCAGTGTTTTATTCGCTGACTTTAGCTAGCTTCTTTGCATGAAGATCAACATAGTGACGAAACGCGTTTGTCCGTTTAGGGCCACTGTAGAAATATGTCGGCGCAAAATAATGCATTTCAATGTAAGGGGACCTGTGGTGTGTGTAGATAGAAATGGCTCATTCTGAGGTGATAAAAACATAACGGTTCATTAAGTAAGCTCTTTATACACCACTGAAAACATAGTTATGTATACTATATTGCATTTCTGTCTACAGGTCCTCCTTAATATTACACTATGCACATTTAAAATGTAACTTATGATCAAAGCTGAATTTTCAGCATCATTAGTCCAGTCTTCAGTGTCACATGATCCTTCATAAATCATTCTAATATAATTATTTGCTGCTCAAGAAACATTTATCAATCTTGAAAACAGTTGTTCTGCTTAATATTTTTGTGTAAACTGTGATGCATTTTTTCAGGATTTTTTGATAAATAGAAAGTTCAAAAGGACAGCATTTATTTGATATAGAAATTGTTCGTAACATTATAAATGTCTTTACTTTCACTTTTGATCAATTTAATGTGTCCTTGCTGAATAAAAGTATTAATTTAAAAATATTACCATCTTACCAACACCAAACTACATTAAGCCCTTTATTTTCTGCACATTTAGTATGTGGGATCTCTGGGCCTGGAGCATCATCTGAACAACATTCAGCCCCTCTATCCGAAGACTGTCTGAATGTCAGCTTGCATGAGTCTTCTGTCCCATCCATCCCGAAAACCCCTGAATCTACCATGACAACAAGGCCTGCTAGCTTCCCAGAAGACCTCTCAGCACCCACAATCCACTGGGTGAGCACATGGAGACAGACGGCACTGAACGAGGATGATTCTGACTTGGAGGAAAGCCAGTGGGATGAGGATGCAGAAATGAGCAAACTAACAAGCGACAAGACGAGGTCCTGGATGGACAGATACTGGGGGGAGGAGGAAAATACTGAGGAACAAAACTATTCAGATGATGATGGAGAACTTGAGTCTGATGAAGAGGTTTGTGATAAAGATGCATCACAGATCAACGAAAATCTGACAGAGAATCAAACAGATGCTGAAGAAAGCAAAACTGATTATTTCATGGAAAAGAGAGTTGTAATTGGAGGATGTGGTGAATATGACAGAAGTCTTTTAGAGGAATCAGAGAGCTGGGATGGAGAGATCCGAAGCTTTGTGGATGATGAAGAGGTGGAGAGTGATTTGGGGAGTCTTCGAGATCTAGGAAGCGATTGGACAAAAGAGTGGGAACCGTTTCTACAGCTCCAGACACTTTATCGCCCGAAAGAAGCTCAACTTCTTAGCGAAGACAGCTACTCTGAGTCTGAAGAAGAGTCGGTCATGCTGAGGAAGAGTGGTGAGTGTGTGTGTACTGGTTGTGTGTGTGTGAGCTTGATTTGATTCATTGTTTCCAGTTTGTACATACTTTTATAGAGTCAATTCTGTTCTATTAACTTTTGTTTCAGTTGTTCGCCTTTAAAGGGACAGTTCACACAAAAATGACAATTCTGTCATCATTTACTCACCCTCATGTTGTTCCAAACCTGTATGACTTTCTTATTTGGAACAAAAAAGAGGTTTAATGCTGCTTTTCTTTGCCGTACATTGAAAGTTAATATGGACAGGGGCTGTCAAGCTCCAAAAATGATAAAATGTAGTAGTGCAAATGACTTTTGCACTATATTTTAAAGGCCCATTCACACCAAGGTCAATAACTGTAATGATAAAGATATAGTTTTAAAAATCTTTCTAAATTTAAAAGAATAGCAGAGTACACACCACAACTATAATAATAACGGCATGGAACGATATTGTTGGAATCACTTTCAGAACGATTTTACAGCTGATGAACGATAAAAACATCGACAACCAATCAGAATCCATCCGGATCCATCCATTCCGTAAAGTGCTTGAGCATTTAAAGCTGCAGCGCACTCGCTAATATAGGTATCGTTATAGCTATCTTTATAGTTATCGTTCTTGGTTTGAACATGTGATAGTATTGTCGCAATGAAACAAAAGCTTTTATTCCGTATTATGACGCACAGCCGAGTGAAATGGATTATTGAATAAGAGATAAATTGTTGGATGGGTCTTGGTTCTTTGCATCAGTTGTTGATGGATTTTGAGATGTGGTCAATTGTGGAGGGGCGGGGTTTAAGCAGACTAAATGAAGTCTGGCACACGTCACCAAAGTCTGTTGTTACACCAGAAGATCGAGTAATAACATTTTGATTAAAAATTATGAGCTCAAAATAAAATAAAAACAATATGCAATAACATGCATTTAGAAAATAGTGAGGCCAACTTTAAGTGTCTTTCATTTAAAATAGTTTGTTCTCCATACAGTACGTAATTCCAAAGGTGGTCACATTTACCATTGTTCTGCAAACTTTCGAGGCAAAATCCAGTTTTATTATTGGAGTTTGTTTTACAAGAAAATAAGGTTTAATTTTTCTACTTCAAAATTTCCAGGTCATACAAAATGTTTCTTGCCGTTTCCTTTATTGTTTTTGATATTTAGTAGTAATTTCTGAGTAAAAATGTATTGTTTTTTCAGTATACCAATATGATTTTAAGGATAAGGAAAAGAGTAGTTTTGGGGTTAGTTCTTCATTTTCATCTGATTCCCAAGATCTTGCTTGTGTTTTACATACACCTTTGGAGCGTATCTGTGTCTCAAACACAGTGCATCAAACAACAAATGTAGCTCAAATGTTCTGATGCAAAGTTCTGTGAATCTCAACCGCTTTCTATGCAATGTTGATGAGTTCGCTTTTGTTCTCGACAGAACAAAAAAGCCCAAGTTTACCTGCTTCTCATGGACTGCAACCTCTCACCTGCACCAGCCGCTGTGACTGTGAGCAAGATCTTAGTGAGGAGGTAAACATTGCAGAGATAATAATGTGTTTTATGAAGGTTATAGTGCCAGAACATCAAGTGAACCCCTTGTTCTTGTTTTTAAGGACTCTGATGATTTTAGCTCAGGGGTTTTCTCCTCCTGCAGCACCACAGAGGATCAAAGCTTCAACGTGGATTGGTCGGTGTCAACTGATCAGACGCCTTCTTGCTACTTTGAAGGTAAGACTTATTAGTATAGGGCATTTTTAGGTGCTTATGTATGTCATGTTAGTGTGTATTAATTTGTGCGTGTGCAGGTCTTGGCGTGGATATATGGGTGGAAGACGTAAATGGAGAAAGTTTAAAGATCAGAGAGAGGCCACAAGTGAAAATCGGACACATTGCTGTGGGAATCAGTGAACAGGTGAGATTTTTATGTAATGTATGTCTTTTAGATTCCATCACAAGTTGTCTTTTGTAGTATTTATCATGTTTTTATGAGCAATTTATTTTTTAATAATTAATGAATCTGAGCATTGATCTGCATTTATGTCTGTGTCTCAGATATCTTTGAGGACCTTCAGTTTGGCCACCCTGGATGGGCGGCTGGTGTCTCAGGACACAGAAGTGTGTGTATCGGGCATGTGGCTGCAGTGTGTCCCAGCTCCTGATGGCAGTCCCAGCTGGGATTGGAGGGTCAGAGATGGAAAATTAGAGATGCAAGAATATGATGAACATTCAGACACCTGCTCAACATTGGCACTTTAGCAAAAGTGACCACTATAAACAATCAGAACTGGAGTTGTATACATCTCATTCTCTTCATTTGTAGCATTATGATGCTGACTTCATTTGTCACTTATGCATTTGTGTATTAACTTGTGTTGGATTGAATTCAGTCCTAGTGTGTCAAATGATACAATTCATTTGGTGCAATTGTACAGGTACATTGTAAATTTGTTGTATTTATAGTTATTGTTATGAAGACAATCACTGTTTAACTATGTTATAAACAATATTAAAATATACACAACCACACCGTTTAAGAAAATACTCAATACTTTTATATACAATACATATATTTTGTGTTTGAAAACAAACGCTATTGCAGTGCTATGAAATGTAAACTAAGGCGTGTACTCTCACTGTAGATCGGAAGTTCTTACTTCCTCATTTCCCAAATCCCAACCGGATCTGTCTGTCTTTTTGATTGGAGCTCACTTCTAGAGGGCGGGATTCTGCATTGTTCTCCTTACCTGATTGGACCGTTTTATGGGGTGGGCGGTACCCGTCTAGCCGGTGCGTTGAGTTGCAACATACGCCATTTTGCATTGACAGCGGTGCGCTACAGCAGTGGAGACATAAAGCTCGAGAAGCCCCGGTTTAGAGGTGATTTTATTTCGCTGTCTTCACGATAAACATGTTCATTCATTGACGATTAGGTTAAGCTCATTAGTCATACATTAATCAGTTTTCAAATGATTCAATTCGTAATTTGAAGTACCAGCTGGTTGCTCTTATCTTGTATGTAGCTAGTCGGCTAATCTGCTAAAGATGATTGGTCCATAAAATCAGTTTGAGAAAAACACGCCTCAAATATTATGTATTATAACTTAAAACTGTCTATAAAATCATCTTTAAATTGTTCGTGGTTAACAGTGTAGACGAAGCTAGCTATACTGCTATTATAAAAGGGTTGTCGCAATTATAATTTTTTAAATATTATTACATTAATCTTAGTTTTAAGCCTTAAAGTAATTGAATAAACCTCTGGATTAAATATGTACGCCTTGACAGTCTGCCACACAATCTCTGGTTGTCCATTTTATTAGACATTTATTCACAAAATGCAGCCTTTTAAATGACAGGCATATTTGAAATGTTATTGGAAATAATTCGCATTGCTTGGAAGCCCAGAGACTGTCTATCCCAGTTTCCAAGATAGATGATGTTTGTCCTTGTATACTTTGATTCATTAAAAAATAAAAATCTGTCGTATATTATCCGACAAGATTTTTTTCCTGTGAACTTTTATGAAAATGTATGACTGTTTGTTTGTTTATCATAAGATATACTTGCATGAACATTACAGTGTATTGCTTTAAAATAGGGCTTTTGAATTAAAGTCAAAGCACTGAAATGCATATAGTTCATGTATCTTGTGTGCTGTATAACCTCTCTTTTAAATAAAAAAAAAATTATCTCTTAATTTTGCAGTGTAAAGTATGGGGAATGTCTTTGCAAACCTGTTTAAGGGTTTATTCGGGAAGAAGGAGATGAGAATTCTCATGGTTGGTCTTGATGCCGCCGGTAAAACCACCATCCTGTACAAACTCAAGCTGGGAGAAATAGTTACCACCATTCCCACTATCGGTACGTCATCTGTTTTTACATCTGTTATTTGTTTTTGGCAGTGTTTGATGTCCTGATTTCTCACATTTTTCTCACAGTTTGACCTTGACTTGTGCATCATGTTGCACAAAACTCTTTTGTTCTCATCTCAACGTTGCTACTTTCACTCACATTATCTGCTGTGTACCTGAATGCGTGTTGAATTTGTGTCTGAAATGCCCAAGCTTTATAGTGATTTTTTCATCTTTTCTCCTGCAGGTTTTAATGTAGAAACGGTAGAGTATAAGAATATCAGTTTCACGGTTTGGGATGTTGGTGGCCAAGATAAAATCAGGCCACTTTGGAGGCACTACTTCCAGAACACTCAAGGTATGAGAGCTAAAAACAATCAAAAAGAGTGTATTTTGCTGTAAAAATGTGCCTGAGAATTTACAATGTTATAAAATCATGTTCAACAATTATTATTGTAATGATTTTCCTGATATTCCTGTTGGCAGGTCTGATCTTCGTAGTTGATAGTAATGACAGGGAACGAGTTAATGAAGCCAGGGAGGAGTTGACAAGAATGTTAGCTGAAGACGAGTTGCGTGATGCTGTTCTTCTCGTTTTTGCAAACAAACAGGTGAGCATCACTTATCTGAAGTATTGCCCATCTCTCCAGGGCTCTTTGAAACAATATTACATGCAAATAATAAAAGCAACTAACCATATTGTCATGCATAGTCATGATGCTGAGACACATTGACTTTTCTGTTTTAAAAGAGTGAAGAAAATGATACCCTTTTTGTTGTTGGCATCAAAACCATTATGTGCAATCAAACGCTACAGAATTTTGGCACAAATTTAACTGGTCAAATTCAGAAGCTTGTCAATTTGGACAGATGCCAACATGGGCAGGTTGCATGATATCCTCATCTTAAAACATTACATGTAGTAAAAAATACAATCCAAACTACATTAAAAACAGGTTAATCCTCAGAGACCCAGCATACATTTGTATAACGCAATTAAATATAGTAGCAAATTAAACAATACCTAACTTAAACTAAATATGGGTAAAAAAAATAAATAAAACACATCAGTAGCTGAAACAATTCTTAACACTTTTGGAACAAATTTGTCGGTTTACAAAGTAAATATTTGACATCTATTTTTTTTTTATTTTATTTCTATACATCTAGTGATCTAGTTTCATATGTGTATATGAAATTTTGAACATACATAAATTTGAGACCATTTTTTGCCAGTGCGATAGGGGTGAAACTTTTCTATAGTTTTCAGTGAATGATACAAAAAATTATTCACATTTTGTCAGTTTTTTTCTGAGCTTTTTCATCATCATTAGTTTTTGATAGAACATGTTTGTTTTTGTTTTTTTAAATGCGATATCAAGATTATTACATTATATTTAGAATATGCTTTGATGCTTTGACAGTATTTATATTTTCCATGACTGTATCTTTACTGGATGCCAAAAGTGTTGTCCGGAGGGGATAATAATAATTGTTTTTAAATGACCCTACAATTTCGATCAAACGATCAAAATATGAGGAAAATATTTTCTGTTCTTTTTTATATTTTAGTCACACTTTACAAAAGGTTCCATTAGTTAAGGTTAGTTAATGCGTTAACTAGCAATGAGCAATATTTTTTCCAGTACTTATTAATCTTTGTTAACATTAATTAATAAAAATACAACTGTTCATTGTTAGTTCATTAACTAACGTTAACAGATACAACTTTTGATTTTAATTGTTTTATGAAATGTTGAGATTAACTGAGATTAATAAATGCTTTAGAAATATTTTTCATTGTTAAGTTCATGTTATCTGACGTAGTTACCTAAAGTTAAGAAATTAAACCTTATTAATAAAGTGTTACCGATATTTGTATATGAGGGAAGAACAAAACACTAAACTTGGTTAAGGTATTTATCAGATAAAATTATTTGGCAATAGTCAAAATACAGCTACAGGTTTTATTTGACTATTTTATACTTTTACTAAAAAAAAATTTATTATCATATGCATAGGAAAAAAAAAAGCTCACAGGAAAAAGCATACCTACATTGACAATAACATAATCAGTTATTAATATTTTGTTGGTTCTCTTTTGTTTTTGCATGTTCATAATTTCTTTGTACGATAGTCTGGCCAAAAATTATTTTGGGACAATTTGGTTTCATTGTGCTATCACAAATAAAACAATTGACTCCAAGCACAACTACACAATATGCTTACAAAATCTTTAACACATTTTTTATAATATTTAAATAAAGCTTGATGTACATTTTCCTAGGCTGGACATCACCTTTGACTTTTACTGTATTATTTTCAAACACATTTGTGCACTGAATTGTGGACACTTAGTGTTTATAAAAAAAAAAAAGATTGAATTTTGCAACCCTAAGTGCCCAGCGTGGCAATTTGGCAACATTTATCAAAATTATACCCTGATGCAAACAAAAAAAAAGTCACAATATGGGGCTGCTTTTCACAGTCTTGTGAATATATCACATATACATAGGTCAAATAGGTTGTGAAAGCCATTTCATGTTGATTTAGCATGATTGATGCGTCTGTTGTGTGGTGGGCTTTGAATCTCTGATTGGATTTGTCTCCTCTCCAACACAGGATCTTCCCAATGCCATGAACGCAGCTGAGATTACAGATAAACTGGGCCTTCACGCCCTCCGTCATCGTAACTGGTACATCCAGGCCACCTGCGCCACCAGTGGAGACGGGCTCTACGAGGGGCTGGACTGGCTCTCCAATCAGTTGAAAAATCAGAAATGAGCTAGTCTACAGCCTCCAAATCTGTGTGTGTGTTTGTTTGTTGTTGTGTGAATGGGTGTGTGGATGTTTGTGTGTATGAGATAGCGAGACACACACAGCTACAGTACTGACCTAGACTTTGACTGAACTCAGTATCCCATGTCCTCCCTCTCATTCGTTTAGGTTTGGGCATTACCGATTCAGACTGTGTTTGTGTGTGTGTGTGTGTGTGTGTGTGTGTGTGTGTGTGTGTGTGCGTGCATAATGAAGCGTCTATCTTTAGTATGCACGTTAGCAAGAATGTATTGTTTCATGTGTGTATGAAGGCTTTTCTGTCTGTTTGCTTGGTTTGGGAATGACCCCTGGTGTGCCTTTTATACACACATCTCCTCTTCTCGTTTCACCTCACAAACTGTAATACGACTCTTGTTGTTTTTGCTCCATACTGCACCACGCGTGGTTTTCACATGGCGAAGAAAGAACCAAGGTTGTCGGTAATGAACCGTTCACTGCGATAACCAGATAACCTCTCCTCCGCCAGTATTACAGGCCCGCTGATATACAACACGTACACTTTAGACATAGAGCTTTAAATTGAGATTAAAAACCTGCCCTGTATCTTTAGGAAAAAATGCATTGTAACCTGTATCAGGTGAGGATCGATTCGCTCAGATTCCCCCACCACCATCCTTGATCGTTCTTTTTGAGTCATTTGAAAATCAGGCTTGTTTTATTTTCGGCTCTTCAGGTCCATGTTTTAATTTGTGAATGTGTCCGAATGTGCGTAGTGGAGTTGTGGGCAGATCTCTGGTTTCCTACTGTACACTACCTGTTTCCAGCCGCCACTCAAACCCCGAGCACAATCACAGACTGCTGAACATTCCCCCTACCGCCAAATTGTTGGATTTGATTTGAATTAAAAAACATCATATATTATATGCTTCGTTATGTTTATTACGTGCATCCTGGTGACTCTTGTGTGGTGTAAAGATGTCAGGTTTCAGACTAAATCTTAGTATCTAGAGTTGATCAAATTAAATTGTTGCTTGAATTGTGTTTTGTAGGTCAGAGGTTTCTTCTAAATCTAGGGTCTACAATAATGGTGTCCACCAATTTGTTTGATCTTTTATAGGCTAAGCTAGAGGAAAGCTAGACTCTACAAAGCTAGAGTTTAGCTAAACATTTATTGTAATGATTATTTTAATGGCTTTGCAGCATTGTAACAAAAGTTTGGGGTCAGTAAGAAAAAAGTAGCAGTAAAGACATTTTTATAATTTTACAAAGTTTGGAGTCTGTAAGATTTAAGTTTCTTATGCCCACCACGACTGTTTATTTGATCAGAAAAACATTAATATTGTGAAACATTATTACAATTTAAAATAACTGTTCTCTATTTAAATATGTTTTAATATGTAATTTATTCCTGTGATCAAAGCTGAATTTCTCCAGTCTTCAGTGTCACATGATCCTTCAGAAATCATTACAATATGCTGATTTCATTTCTTCTTATTAATGTTATTAAAATTATTAATGGTATTAAAAATAGTTATTGAAAAATGTACCATGGTTTTTACCAAAATGCTTAATGCAATTATTAAAGTTGTGCTTGGCATTAGCCACAGCCATCTAAATGGCTTGACAGAATTCGAGAGCTTTTTATATTGTTTAAATGAGATCTCATATTAAATTAATAGTAACAATAGCTGTAGTAACTCTGGTAATTTGCTGGAAAATATGGTTACCATGGTACATTTTTCTAAGAGGGTTTTTGTTTATAACAGATAGATAGATTTGTCCTTTTATTTTGTAAATGAATTATTTTTATGACATATATTTAGAACGAGCTCATGATATACAGCTGCCCATGAGAAAGGTAAGCATTTATTTATGATAAAACAGGTTTTGCACAGTATTATTATTTTGTAATTTATATTATATTTTCTTCATGACAGGTAAAAATAATTTTGCCAACTAATCTATCCAGGTATAGAAATATTTTGTTAACTACAAATATCAATGTTCACTACAATTACATATTCTGCATTTAAAATATTTTCATGGCTTGTTTGGAATGGAATTGTAATGAGTAATTTTTTCCTCATATATTCTATTTTGAATTTGAAATGATTGCTCAATGATTCAACTTTCCTATGACATGGCACTTAATGTGGGTCAAGGTGTGTCACTGAACATGTTTATGGCTTTAGAGATGTTTTCTTCTAATTTCTGTAGATGACAGACATAATTTAAAATAATTATTATTAATTTACCAAAAGGACAACTTTCAAGGGATAGGCTAGTTCACTCAAAATTGAAACACCCTCGTGTCGTTCCAAACATGTATGACTTTATTTTGTCGAACACAGAAGATATTTTACAGCATGTTTAATTTTGTCCATACAATAAAGCCCTTTTCGTTGCTCGCGCGCTGTGTGGAAAGTTATGTGTGCGCGTGCCCATAAAGCTAAGCTCAACTGAGCTCTGTTTCACGTCGTCTTGCACATGAGTGGACAAATTCACACTAAATAATGTAAAGAAAAAAGTTGCGTATCCTAGTAAACATAGTAGGTTATGTCTAAGTGACCGTAAACGATAAATTAAATGTGTGTCAGTATCAGTCTACTAGATCTGTGCATTTGTTCTTAAAGTGACAGCAGATATTCCTGCTGCTGTCTGTTCCCTTTTGAGAACGTTCACTTTGTATTGCGTAGCTATACGCAGTGGGAAAACTCCTTTTCTTGACAATATTGAAGTCATTATTTTAAAACGCAGTGCAGCTGAACAGCGAGCACAGAGCCGAGCACCTAGCTCGCTCATTGGCTGTGCTGCAGCAACTGCACAAACCTATGGCGAGGCAGCTGAGACGCGCGAACCAATCAGGGCGCGTCAGAACCCGCCAGGCTTATGCCTATATTAGCAGACCATTTCGCCATAGAATCAGATTTAATCTCCTTCAGCGAACAACTTCTTTGCTGATCTCCGAGCCGTCGACGAGCGCCTGCAGCGGAACGAGCAACCTGATCAGCGGACGCGGCGCCGCCTTCCCCTGAATCTCTGTTAACCTGCGGCCATCCGAAGAGAGAGAAGCCTTATATCCTTTTCGGCTACTTCTATGTGTTCGCCGTCGCAACACTCTAGAAAGAGCAACTCTACGTCACACGTAGGCTCACTATTGGCCGACGCTGGTCATGTGTGTGATGCTTATGACGTACAACACAGAAGCTTACTTTATTACACTAGTGAACTGACTCGAGGCCCACAGAGAAGGAAATGAATAGTTGAAATAAAGTTGTGTATTTTAGTTTTTTGCGCACAAAAAGTATTCTCGTCGTTTGATAAACTTAGGATTGAGCCACTGTAGTCACTTGGACTATTTTAACGATGTCTTTAATAACTTTTCGGGGAACAAGTGTCAATCCCTTAAGAAACCTATGGAGGAGTGATCCAGTTCTCAGATTTAATCAAAAATATCTTAATTCGTGTTCCGAAGATGAACGAAGGTCTTACGGGGTTGGAACAACATGAGGGTGAGGGTCATTTTTGGGTGAACTATCCCTTTAATAAAGGGCCCGAACTTTGTCTGGTCCTTGGGTGAATTGTGACTTTCAAACTTTACTGTTGACCCCAGGCTACTAAGCTTCAGGTAATGGTTCAGGGCGAAGTAGCTAGCTAATAGCACAGCGTTTTAAAATGGGTTCCCACTGCATATAGCTACGCAATACGAAGTGAACGTTCTCGAAAGGGAACGTACTCGGTTACTAACGTAACCTCGGTTTCCTGAGAGTAGGGAACAAGTATTGCGTAGCCTGCCGTGCTATTATGCTTGGCTCAGGTGCTGTCACTTCAGTCGATTGAACCTGATTCTATGGCGAAATGGTCTGCTTATATAGGCATAAGCCACGCATATTCTGGCGGGTTCTGACGCGCCCTGGGCGCAAAGCAACCCGCTTGGTTCGCGCGTCTCAGCCGCCTCGCCATAGGTTCGTGCAGTTGCTGCAGCACAGCCAATGAGCTAGCTAGGCGCTCTGCTCCGTGCTGCTGCACTGCGTTTTAAAATAATGGCTTCAATATTCTCGAGAAAAGGAGTTTTCCCACTGCATATAGCTACGCAATACTCGTTCCCTACACTCAGGGAACCGAGGTTACGTAAGTAACCGAGTACGTTTTTAATGTTAATCAAACAACAAAGGACAAAGTAAAAAAGAATGTTGGTAACCACAGATAGTTGATGGCAGCCATTGACTTCCATACGAAAAAAAATACTATGGAAGTCAATGGCTACGGTCAAGTGTTTGTGGTTACCAACATTCTTCAAAATATCTTCTTTTGTGTCCAACAGAAGAAAGAAACTCATATAGGTTCGGAACAACATAAGGGAATAAATTATGACAGACTTTTAATTTTTGGGTGAATTATCCCTTTAAGTCACTGGCCATTAGCAGGTGTGGCAAAAAGTTAGTTTTAGGCCCTGTACACAGGTTTGGATTGACATGAAGGTGAGTAAATGATATTAGAATGATAATTTTGGGTGAACTCTCTCTTTAAAAAAAATCTAAAAGGAAATGAAAAGAATCAAGTTGAAGCACCCTGTTACAAATGAGTAAGTAGAAGGACCAGCATGACCTCATCACCAACCTGTCTGTTAAGTGAGTGTAGGCAGTGCATGAACTTTACCTGCCCTTCCTGCAGCTGTGTGTTCATGAGCTCCGCCCACGTGTGAGGTGTTTTCTGTTTTCACACGAAACTCGACGAGAGTAAAGAGGATGTTACTCATGCCGGCTGGACTGCATGAAATACTCTACAAACACTACAACTCCTGCTTGTGTCGCCGTAAACTGATACCAGAGTTCAATAACAACAACAAGTGGACAGTGTACATGTAGGTGAGCCTTTTACACTTGTATTATTACACTGTTTTGTATTACACTATGACTCTGCATGTCAACATCTCAGAACAGAAACCAAACTGTTAACCGTATAATTCTCCGATTCATGATCTAAATTGTGACCCTGAGCTGTTCATAAATACGTGTACTAATTGTATATTCAAAGGTTAGTGAGAATAATTATGTTTTGCTTGAGTTCTGATTACACAACTGCTATAATACGCTTCAACGGTAGGCTACTTTAATATAGTCCATGTCAAAGAGTGAAAGGGTTAATTCAATAAAAAACAATTTCATTGTCAAACTGTGGTCCAATTATGGTACTTTAGGGTGCATGGTAATACCATGGTACTTTTTAGTTAGTACGAATGCCATAAATGTTGACGACATACTACTCTTTTTGACCACTGTATGCCTACATTTAGAACAGTGAAAAGAATAGAGAAGACATAAAACAGATAAAATTGCTAATGAAAATTGACAATTACTAAAGATTACAGTGTGTGCAAGCTGCTTGTTCGCATTATTTTTATTACATAATATAGTAATAATTGGTCTTTAAAAAATACTATTAGCGACTTTAATACCCTAATATTAATGATAATGTTCAATAATATCCAATATGACATATATTAGTGGCCAAACGAGATGTCTAGAGAGGATTGGTTTGGGGATTTGTTTTAAAGTTTCAAAATATGAGGAAAATATTTTATATTTTTTAAATATAAGGGAAGAACAAAACACTTGGTTAAGGTATTTATCTGATAATTTTTTTTTGGCAAAAAAGGGGTAAACTACAGCTTCAGGTTTTATTACATTGATTACAACAAAATCAGTTTCGTAGGTTCTCTCTTGTTTTTTGCATGTGTTCTTAACTTCTTTGTATGACAGCCCGGATAAAAATGATGCGTTATCGCAAAAATAAAACATTGACTCCAAGCATAACTACACAATATGTTTACAAAATCTTAAACAAATTTTTAATAATTTGAATAAATGGTAAAGATGTCAATTTTCTCTTTGGCCATTACCGTAAATTAAAGAGAGAGAAAAAAAAGTTATGGAAAACTGCTTTAGAATATTGAGTATTATTTTTTTCAGGGATGTTACACTGAATAATTGGATTGAGTAGTAATAATATTGATGATTTAATTTTGTTTACTTTTTATTGATGGAAGCCAGTTGTTCTCATCCTTTGTCGAGCAATGCTACATTAAACGATATTATAGTCCTACTATAGGCTATATTATACTTTTGAAACATAATTTTAGGTGACAAAACAACAGTTCAAAGCAGAATAAACAAGAGCTTTGTTTGTCAGCGCATCATGCAGCGACAGGTGTGTAACTTGCTTTCATTTCTCCAACCTGCTTGTTTGTGTGCCACATTGACTTTGTTCAACATGCAACCTCTCTGAACTGCTAGTCTCCTGGTTTCTGATGCACGTTTAAGAGAAATCCACAAATCCTCTTTTCTCTATGAGCGTGAAAATGGGGTCTGTGTGGTTTACCACCTTTGTTTTTTGATGTAAGTAGAGCCTGCAGCTTTGTTCATAAACAATTGAGCCTCATTTGCCTGAGAGTGACATCATCCTTTTAATTTGACAGGTGCAAGATAGTGTTCGAGTGTGTCAGCTACAGAAAAGAAAGAAATTGTGTGTAATTTCTTTGTGTAGTTGCATGAATATTAGAACGTGTGATCGGTTGATTTGCTTTTCTACGTCAGAGCACTTTGCCTTGCTGAGAAGTGTTGACACGCATTTGTTTATTATGGAGTGTGTGTTTGCTGGTTTAAGAGGTGAATGGTTGAGTTTCAGTGCCAGATTCCTGGTTCACAAGTTCTTGTGTGATCAGACACAGTCAACAATTCTGTCTCCTTTAGCAACAGCCAATAAAAGATTAGTAAGAAACAATTGTGAAAAGTGTAACTTAAACACTCGCTTACACATCATTGTTCTCTTAGTGTTCTTGGCTGAAAATCAGGTTCTGCCATGTTGAGTTAAGATCTATTTTGGGAAGAGAAACTTAGTGCTTAGGAAAACATTTTCGAATGTTTTGCCAGTCTTGCAACACGTGGTTGGTGTAGAGTAGCAGTAGTACATGAATCACACCTGGAAGTGGTGAAGTGATTGTTCACTTGTGTTTGTGTTGTCTCTCTCTGCAGTGATGGAGAAAGACTGTAGCACAGAGGGGGAAGAGTTTATTAAGAGGTCAACGGCTGAGACGACGTCCAGTGATGCAGGATCTCCATCATCCCCAAACCTTCAGATGTCAACAGCTCGATCGATCCCTCTGAACATGAGAAACACCCACAGGTGACTTGTGGCACTTTGTGCTGATTGTATTGGTTTAAAATCTTCTTAAAAATAAAAAACTGACCTACAGTAATAAAAATCAAAAAACAGCAATGATGTAATTCTTATTTTTATAAATAATTTTATTTATATTTTACATATATAATTTTATTTCATTGAATATAAATGCCTTTTTTTAATATTATTAATTTGATTAAATATTATTTTAATAAATTCACATTTGTCAACTATTGCAATAGTTTATAAACCGTTCCAAGTTTAATTTAAAGTTTAGATTGTGTCTAATTTATTAGTACATATTTTTGTATTTTTCTTATCTTTTTTTTTCTTTTCTTTTAAACTTGCAATAGTTTATAAGCAGTTTCAAGTCAAATTTAAAGTCAACATAAAATCAATATTGACTTAATTACATATCTACTTGAGTATGTGTACACATTGCTGGTTTTGTTTTGTATTTTATTTTATTACTGTAGAAATAGTGTCTATAAGAAAACTGTTTCCGACAGTTCATTTGCTTTTAAATGTGTAATTCTGTTGATTTAATTTAATTTTACATAAATTATTTCATTTAGTAATTGTTTCATCTATTTTATATTATTAAATTAAATTAATTTTAAACTATAGTAATAGTTTATAAGAAGTTCCAAGTTGAATTTAATATCAACATGGAATCAACTTACTTTTAGAAAACATTCCTGGTCTTATTGTGAATATTTGTTGTTATGTTATGTTATGTTATGTTATAACTAGCAGTAGTGTCTAAGCAGTTTCAAACAGTTCCAATTTGATTTAAGATGTAATTTGGTTGATTTAATTATTTGTTTTTACACAAATAATGTTATTTCATTTAATATATATATATATATATATATTTACTTTTGTAATAGCTTATAAGCATTCCAAGGTAAATTGAAAGTCATCATGAAAGCAAGATTGACCCTGTTTACTTTATTTGTACACCTTTCTGGTCTTTTAATGACTTGCCTGATATGAAAAAAAAAAGAAAACAATCCTGTTTCAGTGGTACTGTATATATGTCAGATCACGGAACTAAAATGTGTTGACATGTTCGTGATGCTTTCTAATTCTTCTTCTTCCTGGTCTTGTGATTCTAGTTTTTCATCAAAAGCAGAATTTCGAGCTTCATCTGCACCTTTGATTCCCAATCCGTTCCCGGAGCTGTGCAGTCCGAAGCACTCCCCGGTACTGACCGGATCTCTCGGCTCTAAAAGCCTCACACATGTAAGCATGCCTGGATGCTTTAATCGGTGAAGCCTGTGGCATGAATTATACATATATGTAGCCTTCTCAAGAAAAATTCAATCACTTTCTTTGGAACTCAAAAACGTGAATGACAAAATAGTAAAAAGTGATGACAAATTGAAACATGGAATGTCATATGCATTTGTTTGCATCTTAGTTCCTGACAGATTAATGATGAGCTGCTTGTGTATGTGTATTCGTAGGTGATTCGGATTTTTGGGGACGACAAAAACAGTCGTTCGCTCTTGGTGTCGTCTGGAGTGACTGCACGTGTTGTTTGTCAGAAGTTAGCGCAGAGCATCCACTGTATGGATGAGGAGAGCTGGGCCCTCATAGAACATCACTCTGCTTTGGGCCTGGGTAAGATATGAGGATGGTACTAAACAACAATGCTATTACTGATACACTTTCACTACTCTTCTGTGATCTTCCATAATTTAACTTAACACAAATACTTTCATAATGCAATGTAAAATGGCATAATTCACCTAGAAATGTTTGAATTGTAAAACAGTGGGTTGCTCCTTTGCATGCACTCTGTTGTTTGCATTCACTTGATTTTTCACTGCAAAATAAATTACATTTTGATAAATCCACATATATTCATTGACCATTCATGACTCATTGTTTGGACAAAATCCACTAAAGGCCATCTCAAATGCCAGCTTGTTTCTAAAGTAAAATACTGACATGTGTAATTGTGTTTTTAAATTGATTGATTCTTTGCTGAGAGAAATCAGGCAAAGGGCTGTTGTGTGGAAAACAGCACTGAAAGCAACCCGACCAACATGTTATACCGGCTTTCATAATAGCTTTAGTTATGCTTTTGACAGGTGTTGGGTTTGATAAACCTTTGGTTTCAGAAATTACATTTTTTTTAATGTCTGATATCAATAAAGTTTATGTATGACAGTTTAATTGGTAAAAAAATTGTTTAATAATAAAAGATTTTAATGATTTTAGTAGATTTTAGATAATAGTATTTAAATATTTTAATTTAATACAATTAACCATTTAACCATGTTTCTTAACATTTTATATAATTTGTTTAAATTTAATGTAATTTGTTTTAATTTAAGAAATGTATTGAATTTTTAAAAATCAACCATTTGTTTCTTAATATTTATATAATTTTTGAATTCAGTTGAATTAGTTTCAATTCAATTAGTTTAAATTTCATTTGAACCATTTATTAATATTTTATATACTTAATAAATTTTTTTAAACTTAATTCAGGAAATGTATTGATTAATTTGAAAAATTAACCATTTGTTTTTCTCACACTAAAAGCTTAAATCGTGTCCTCCTTTATGAACTATTGTGTTCAAGGACCGTAGGTAATAGACAGACATAAATAAGTGCTCTATGTTATTGTGAGTGTGTTGGAGTCTTTACATTCACACTTGCGTTGCTTGGATGTTTTTTTCAGATCGCTGTCTGGAAGACCATGAGCTTGTGGTGCAGGTGCAGTCATCCTGGCCTGAAGACAGCGACACTAAGCTGATCTTCCGCAAAAACTACGCCAAGTACGAGTTCTTCAAAAAACCTGTGGTATGAAGCCTCTTCATCATCACCCAGAAATTTGTCTAAAAAATACTCAACATTTAGCATGATGCCATTTTAATGAAAGTACAATCACAATCCATTTTACTTCTAAGATGTGACACATTTCTGAGTGATGTGTTTGTTTCTTCCCCCCCTGTTATGCAGTCATTTTTCCCAAAACACATGATTTCTGATAGCGCTGATGTCACTAAAGGCACGACACCATCAGAGCTGGTGCAGGTATGAGGATCTAGAGCTTTTAAAAACGTCAAATTTATTGTCTTATTGTCTTCATAAAACCTGTAAATGTCTGTCTCTCTTAAAGAATTTGTTGAAGTGTGGTTCCTGTCCAGAGATTCAAGACTTTCTCCATGTGAGAGAGGGTTTGAAAAAGTCCTGGAAGAAAATGTTTTATGTTTTACGACGGTCTGGACTGTACTGCTCCAGCAAAGGGCAATCAAAGGTGCCACACAAACACAAACGCAGCGCTCTACTGAAAAATGACTAAACACATAAACATACATATCAAATTTGGATGCATATGTATGTTTGCAGGAACCTCGACACCTGCAGTTTGTCGGAGACCTGCAAGATCTGGATGTGTTTACAGTCTTCAATGGCCGTAAACTTTACGGCGCTCCAGAACCATACGTCTTCTGCATTAAAGTGAGCAACATGAACAGAGAATCAGTGTTAGTTATATAGAAGTATAGTATTTATTCATGTCAAGTTTTTTTTAGCTTTAAATTTGTGATTTTTAGTATTTGAACTTAAGCTCATTTTATTTCAGTTAGTTTATTTTGTGTAAGTTTTTCATCTTATGTTATATTATTTATTTCAATTAGCAAAAATGTTGATGTAATGAAAATGTTGTTAATTTTAGGTAATTCATAGTGACCAATAAGATCATTAATCACTGTAATTCATGCTAAAACACTTATGACAGAATTTATGAAAGCGATTCATAAATAAAGAAATTTGTTTATAGTTGCCCCTATTATGCTTATTTAAATATTCCTAATTTTGTTTTGGAGTCTCCTACAATAAGTTTACATGCATCCAAGGTAAAAAAACGCTTGAATTTTCTCATAATATACATTGCAGCATCAGCTCTTTTCTCAAAGTGTCTGAAACGATCCAATAAAGGTTTCAGTCTCTCTAAACTCCTCCTTTCCATGACTCTGCTCTGATTGGTCAGAGCTATAATAATTATAATTAGCTTTACATAACTGCAATAGAATTCTATGGTATTTCCTCATGTAGACACTTGAATGAACATGTAAATGTGCATGTATTTGAATGCTAGGCCACAAAAGACAGGTTTCGCTGTCAGGATTTGAAGCTGATGTGTGTCGACAGCGAGCAGAGTCGGACGTGCTGGATCACAGCCTTCAGATTGTTTAAGGTACATGAACATTGAACACACACAGACTCGCTAAGAATGTTCCATCTCCAACCTGTAATGAAAGAAAGACGTGTATGTATTTTAGCATGGGAAACAGCTCCAGTGTAATTACCGGCTCGTCCAGTCCAGCACCAGATTTCACCGATTTCAAGACTCTAAGGTACAGTAAACATCTCTCAATCTCCAAAAAAGTCTAGCCCTAAAAGTAATCCATACAATTTGTGCACCATATTCTGATATTATATGTTAGCTTGCCCTTGTGTGAGGAACAGACTGAAAGTGTTCCAATCTTCCCTTCCAATCTTCATCACACGTGTTGTCTTCCTCCACTGTGTCATCATCAGTTTACAGACAGGGAGTCGTCGATGGTTGCCATGGATTTTTCAGGGAAGAGCGGCGGACGAGTGATTCTGAACCCACACGAGGCCCAGAATGCAGAGCAGGAGGAAGGACACAACTGGCGGGTGTGTATGTGTATGTGCTCGAGGGATACTATGAAAATCCATTTTGTAAACAGAATTCATGCTACACAGTGCTGAAACATGCTGTGAATACCTCCCAGATCAGTTATGCATTTATAATAAGCAAGAGTTTGCATAATATTAGTGTAAGCTCAGTTTTCTGTCCTGTGACTGTTTAAATGATAGAAAATATATATAATAGATTCTATTATATACAGTATGTTCAGTAAATAATAGAATATATGCATATAAAATACTGTTTTTGGTAAGCATAATACTTAAAATATTTGAATGTTTGAACGATAAAATATATCTTTCTAATGTTTAGGGTATGTGAAATATTTTAATGTTTTTGAAAGAAGTCTCTTCTGCTCACCAATGCTGCATTGATTTGATCAAAAATACAGTAAAAACAGTAATATTGTGAAATATTACAATTTAAAATAACTATTTTATATTTGCATATATGTTAAAATGTAATTTATTCCTGTGATCAAAGCTACATTTTTAGCATCATTACTCCAGGCAGAAATCATTCTGCACAATTCATGCGGATTTGCTGCTCAAGAAACATTTCTGATTATTATTTTTGTTGAAAAAAGTTGTACTGCTTCGTAATTTTGTGGAAACTGTGATATTTTTTTTTTCAGGATTCTTTGATGTATAGAAAAAAAACATTTATATAATATAAATCTTTTGTAACATTTAAAATGTCTTTGCTGTCCCTTTTGATCGATTTAACCTTTAAGTTAAAATGAGATAAAAAAATAATATATACAATAAAAAATCAAACTGAGTTATTTAAATTCCAATAAATTATGAAAATTAAATGAATGTAGACATTTCTCTTTAATGGTGTGTTTTTGTACTTCAGAAGAGAGAAGCGTTACGCCACAATTTACCCACCAACGGTCACGCGCCACATCTCCCCGGTGCGTCTCACATCAACATCGACATCATACAACATTTAAACAACACGAAAGAATCTCTCATAAGTCAAATCTTTCTGTAAATGTGTGTGTGTATCTACAGAGGTTAATCGGGTTCAGCCTTGGTTTCATGGGGGCTTGTCTCGTGCTGAAGCTGAAAAGCTATTGGAGGAGCAGGGTCAGGTGGACGGGTGAGAATCATCTCGAGTTTTTTCCTTATGTATGTTTGCACTGTAAAGTTGTATTCATATGTTTTTCTCCGTTCTCTGCAGGATGTTTTTGATTCGTGACAGTAAGCTGCACATGAAGTGCTTTGTGTTGTCCTTGTGTTATAAAATGAAGACCAAACACTACATCATCATTCCCGTAAGTCATTATTTCTCATTGTGCATCAGGTTTGCAAACATCTCTGTTTGGACAGTTAAAACTGTAGTTGCATGCATGAGACCTCTTCATCTTGGTGTGTTTTTCTCTGTGTGTCTGTAGTTAGAGGTGGAGGAGGGAATCTTCTGCACGATGGATGATGGCCTCACACTGTTTACAGATCTGCTGCAGTTGGTGGAGTTTCACCAGATCAACCGCGGCATCTTGCCTGTTTGTCTCAAACACCCCTGCACTTGCGTGGCACTCTAAACCTTGAACTTTGACTTCTTCCCTAAAACTGAGACCTATCAGACCCAGAACCAGTTTCTGGACCATTAAAGTTTTCAGTTTATGACTCACAGTGGATGTCAGGAGTCAGGACACTCCGCAGTGTTAATATTTATATTTTATATACTAATCACCTGTAGCGCACTTTTGGGTTTATACAGGTCTTTAATATCAGTTATTCAACCAAAAATACTCTAATATTTTTTTGTACTGTTTTTTTTTACAAGCTATTTTGTATGCATCCTTTTATCCAGATCCTGTTTTTTTTTCTAAACTGGAAAGTGCACAAGCACGTGGGAATTTCCTGCTCTTCCTTCCTTCAACACTAGGTGGCGCACTGGCACTTTGAGTAGCTGCACATGACGATGCTTGTCCAGGAGTTCTCAAATGTTAATTTATGCCATGGACATGCAGGGATATATCAATGCATCTTAGAAGTTGCAGAAGAAGAAAGTGTCACTGTAGCAGATTTATTATTATTATTCATATTTTCTGTTTGTTTGTTTTTTTCTCAACACTGTGTGTAATTTATGGGTTCTTATTTTATAATACAGATATTTGAGATAATAGATGCCAGTTAATATTTGCTTTATTCTGTATTTTCTATTTGTTTATTGTTGTTTGGTACTTTTTCCGATGGTTGACAGACAGTTGTGCTTATTTGTATGTAGTTTAATTATGATCATGACCCCAAATTGAAGTAAATATAATTAAGTAAATTGAGTGTTTGTGTTATTTAAGTAGTTTTAAGTGTGTGTGTGTGTGGTCCTAGTAAACCCTATGTGTTGGGGATTAAATGGACATATTTTGGTCCCCATGAGGATAACAGCTTATAAATCATATTAAACTATTATACAGTTGTACTGTATAAAAATCATTGTCTATGGAAAGTCCCCATAAAACATGGAAACCCAATGTGTGTGTGTGTGAGTGTCTGTGTTTTTTTTTCTGTATGCTTCAGTTAACTTGACATCACCAATACATCAGTTGTCAGGTCTCCACTGTGTTGTTGCCATGGAGATTATTCCTTTCATATTCAAGTGAGGTCAACAGTCCAGGCTAAAGTATAGGCTATATATGCGGTGAGTGATTTGCATGACTCGCTTACAATCAGACTATTCAATGAGATGGTAATTTATTCAAATGTAAATAGGGTGATCACCTCACTGCAGTTGTTGATGAATCATATATGAATGCCATATTATAAGGGTAAATAAAGAAGACAGTGATCAATCGGTCAGTCAGAGAAGGGCACATTATTCATCCTGACAATATTAAATATCAATATAGGGTGAAAATGAATTGTAGAGTGTAATGCATTAAGTCAGTGCTAGTAAAAATGGAAGAAAGTTATCTTATAATATATTATAATCTTCATTCCAAAATCTAATTTAATAGCACGAAAATTGAATTGCTATTATTTATGATAAATGTCTTAATAAAATGATTTATTATATAATTTATTAATCCATTATAAAATGATGCCAAACAAACTGTTGCATGTAGGGATGTATTTATGGAAAACAATTCAAGAGTTTTCCACATTGCTGATTTTAAACAGCCATTATATTTTTTGGCTTGTGACGTTTGTGTCCTCTCTGTATTTTGTCTTCCCCATCTTGCCGTAGCTCCACCTTACCTACCGCACTCAACCGGTCAGTCACCTCTTTTACTTATTTATGAGGTATGATTTATTTAAGATTGAACAATGTCCCCAAACTTGCATAAAAGCTTAATCTCCAGCTTTTTACAATACACACCCACAAACACACACTTTTATCATACACGCACATTAACCGTAACACACTGCAGACTCTACCTTACCGTGGTGTTTACAAGGTGAAGCACTTCTGAAACTAGGCCACAGACTGAGAACAACACATGAAGCTCCTTGGAGTTTTAACTCCCTGCACTAAATGGGTTCAAATCAATTTCATTCGAGGAAGATCAGGAGTTAGATTAATTATTCCAATTAATTCTGAGATCTTATGATCATCCTTACCTTTCAAATTAAATTAAGCCTTAACTGAAATGGAACTGCTGGTCTCAGCTCTGATCTGTAATGCTTTATCAGCATTAAATATTTCCTGTTTGTTTTAAGGATAAAATCAAGTGTATTTTAGGAGGTTGATAGGCTATTATATGTAAATGGAATAGTTTGTCTCTCTTCTGAAGCTCATGATGACACATGACTCTGAGAGTTTAGAGTGACAGAAGTGGATTGAATTTCAGCTTCTGTTACGGACGTCTGTCCTGTCCAAAGTGCCTTTGGCTGATCAGTTCATTTTTACCTGATGACCTGCATAATTACAGCAAATCAAATTTATTACCATCTGTTATTACCATCTTAAAGCAGTTTCATTTTTGATTTTTTAAAATGCATTTATTTTGTTTGAGTATTTTACATGCATGCTACTATAAACTATTTTATATATTTTTATATAAAGTATTTAATATATTAACAAAAGATTTATTTTGCATAGCTAAAATATTAGTATTAATATATAATTCTATAATGTTTTAAACAATTTAAAGATATATTATAGATTGTGTATCATTCATTTAATATAATTATTTCATTTTTATTAGAATATATTTATTTTAATCTATTTATTTAATCTTTAAAATATTAGTACTATTATATAATTATATAATATATAATTAAATAAATAATAAATTAATTAAAAATATTGTTTATATAAATATTACTTTTATTTATGCAAGTATTTATGTTAAAATCTTGATAAATAAAGATGAATAAACTGATACAGCTAATTTTTTTATATATTATATATTTTAGATAAATTATACTTCATTATATGCACTTGTTTAGATTCTGTTTTATTATAATTACTTATTTTTTGTGCAGTGTGTCATTAATCATCTTTCTTTCAATTCCTCTCTCTATTTTTCTGTAGCTCTTCAGTATGATGAACAGTGTAGTGTATGTAGTGTAGCTATCCCGCAATTATCCCTCATTTTCCCCCTCTTCCTCCCATCCAACCCTCCCCCTTCTTTCCTTGTGATGGTTCAATCCATGAACCTGCTCAGCCTATATGTGTAGTGTATTGGTTCACTGTACCTTTAAGAGGAGGAGGGGGTGCTAGTGGTGGTGTGGGGGTTTATATGAATATCAGATGAGCTCGGTTTGTGCCATGCGGACCTGCACACACACACACACACACACACTCACACACACCACGAAGACTAGTGCAGACAATTCCAACTGAAGACACGGATTTGAGAGAGAGAGAGAGAGAGAGAGAGAGAGAGAGAGAGAGAGAGAGAGAGAGAGATCAGGATGGGTGTTACAGAAGAAATGAAGGAGGTCTGCGTAAGACAGCTGAGAGACACTGAAAGATAAACGGAGCGTGGAGAGGACAGACAGCACAGCAGGTATGTGGCGTTGCATCACCGTTCTCCTCTAGGCTTGAAGATGCCCATCTATTCCCATCATGAAGCAGTTCATGCACAATTTACCTCCTTTAATAAACAGCAAACTGTTCTGGCTTCACACTGACTGAGAGGTTTGTGTCCATGTTTATTTCCCCCTAAAGGCTGAAGCTCCAGTTTTGATTGTATTTAAACAATCAATATTCATCAGGCACTTTTTGTTCTAGTGTTCACAGAGTCGGAAGGACAGACAGGCAGAGAGAGAGAGAGAGAGAGAGAGACAGATAGATGCATGTCTTGATGCATGGCTGCTGTGGATTTTAATGCACTGTAATGGACTCGAGCTATGTGAACTCCTGTAAGTGTGTGAGCGAATGCCGTCTCTCCACCATTTCACGGACTGCAGAGAGAGTGAGACCGCTGGAGAGACAGACGGGGAGAAAGACCCTCTTAAAGTGATCCGAGAGGGAAAAGTCCGTCCTCTGCAGGAAAATTAGATTTACGGGTCTGGGAATGATAGCTGAGGAAACGGAGAAGCTTTTGAGGTGGAAGTAGATCTCTGGAAGTGTACAGTAGTTTGATTTGAGAGGTCAACATGGAAACATGATAGACATTAACCAATGAGATGGGAGGGGAAAACATATGATAGACTGATTAAAAATCGGGACAGGGAAAGGATATCGAGGAAGGCGATGACAGCAAAAGAGGTGGTGTGTAGAGAGAATTGAGCCGTGGAGAAAGGGATGAATGGATGAAGAGACACATTGGAAGAGACCTACGCATCAATCCATGATACATCGCCAAATAATGTCAGGTTGCATAATCGCACAACTGATCATATATTGGCTTTCCTGCTCCCTTTGCTGAATAGATTATACACTGATCGTTGCACATCACAGTGACAGTTAAAGGGTTAGTTGAACTAGTTCACCCAAAAATAACAAATTAGCCTTTGACTTTAGTTGACTTTTGTTGTTTACTGTAGTTATTTTGGAGAAACTACATTGCACCCTCTTGGCTTTCATTGCTTGGAAAAAAATAAACACTAAGACATTTTTCAAAATATCTTTTGTGTTCCACAGAAGAAAGACATACAGGTTTGGAACTACAGTGAGTATATGATAGAATTTATATTTTTTGGTAAACGATCCCTTTAAATCCATGAGGAAGGAATGTTTTATCCGACTACACCATTATTGAGATTTCAAAAGATCTGATTTGAATCATAGATAAATGACACATCGGACTAGCAGACGTTTATTGGTAAGGATGAGTAGGAAGGATAGAATCAATTCAGCCCTATATAGTGGTTGTATCTCACTCTCATTTTTACTTAAAGGGATATTTCACCCAAAAATGAAAATTCTGTCATTAATTACTCACACTCATGTCTTTCCAAACTCGTAAGACAAACGTGCTCAAACGTGATGCGTAACACGAGAATGAACCTCATTGGTTCTTACTGAAGCTCAAACGTAATGCGTAACATGAGAATGAACCTTATTGGTTCTTGCACGTCTAGCGACATGCTTGAGCTTCCGTTTACCACAACTGATGTGTGAGTTGATGAATGTTTATATGTGAATAAAAGCCTAAATTAAATCTGTTCATCATATAAAGCGATCGAGTCAGTTTGAAGCGGTAGTTGCGTTGCTGTCAATGGAGGGACAGAAAATTCTCAGATTTCATCAAAAAGATCTTCATTTGTGTTCCGAAGATGAACGAATGTCTTACGGGTTTGGAAAGACATGAGGGCGAGTGATTAATGACAGAATTTTCCTTTCCGGGTGAACTAACACTTTAATGTTTTTCTGTTTGAAGACTTTTTTTAAGCTAAAGTGGTCTGAGATTTTAATGAATGTGAAGGTGATTTTATACAAAGTCAACACACACACACACACACACACACACACACACATGAAATGGAAATTTACGCTATATTTTATAAAGGAATTTTAATGATCTTATTGTGAACGATTCATATATATATATATATATATATATATATACAGGTCCTTCTAAAAAAATTAGCATATTGTGATAAAGTTCATTATTTTCCATAATGTAATGATAAAAATTAAACTTTTATATATTTTAGATTCATTGCACACCAACTAAAATATTTCAGGTCTTTTATTGTTTTAATATTGATGATTTTGGCATACAGCTCATGAAAACCCAAAATTCCTATCTCAAAAAATTAGCATATCATGAGAAGGTTCTCTAAACGAGCTATTAACCTAATCATCTGAATCAACTAATTAACTCTAAACACCTGCAAAAGATTCCTGAGGCTTTTAAAAACTCCCAGCCTGTTTCATTATTTAAAACCGCAATCATGGGTAAGACTGCCGACCTGACTGCTGTCCAGAAGGCCATCATTGACACCCTCAAGCAAGAGGGTAAGACACAGAAAGAAATTGCGGCGTGGCATGGAGGCAATCAGCCTGTGGCACTGCTGAGGTGTTATGGAGGCCCAGGATGCTTCGATAGCGGCCTTAAGCTCATCCAGAGGGTTGGGTCTTGCGTCTCTCAACTTTCTCTTCACAATATCCCACAGATTCTCTATGGGGTTCAGGTCAGGAGAGTTGGCAGGCCAATTGAGCACAGTAATACCATGGTCAGTAAACCATTTACCAGTGGTTTTGGCACTGTGAGCAGGTGCCAGGTCGTGCTGAAAAATGAAATCTTCATCTCCATAAAGCTTTTCAGCAGATGGAAGCATGAAGTGCTCCAAAATCTCCTGATAGCTAGCTGCATGGACCCTGCCCTTGATAAAACACAGTGGACCAACACCAGCAGCTGACATGGCACCCCAGACCATCACTGACTGTAGATACTCCAGTGCTGCTTCTCTGTAGCCCAGGTCAGGCGCTTCTGCCGCTGTTTCTGGTTCAAAAGTGGCTTGACCTGGGGAATGCGGCACCTGTAGGCCATTTCCTGCACACGCCTGTGCACGGTGGCTCTGGATGTTTCTACTCCAGACTCAGTCCACTGCTTCCGCAGGTCCCCAAGGTCTGGAATCGGTCCTTCTCCACAATCTTCCTCAGGGTCCGGTCACCTCTTCTCATTGTGCAGCGTTTTTTGCCACACTTTTTCCTTCCCACAGACTTCCCACTGAGGTGCCTTGATACAGCACTCTGGGAACAGCCTATTTGTGCAGAAATTTCTTTCTGTGTCTTACCCTCTTGCTTGAGGTTGTCAATGATGGCCTTCTGGACAGCAGTCAGGTCGGCAGTCTTACCCATGATTGCGGTTTTGAGTAATGAAACAGGCTGGGAGTTTTTAAAAGCCTCAGGAATCTTTTGCAGGTGTTTAGAGTTAATTAGTTGATTCAGATGATTAGGTTAATAGCTCGTTTAGAGAACCTTTTCATGATATGCAAATTTTTTGAGATAGGAATTTTGGGTTTTCATGAGCTGTATGCCAAAATCATCAGTATTAAAACAATAAAAGACCTGAAATATTTCAGTTGGTGTGCAATGAATATAAAATATATGAAAGTTTAATTTTTATCATTACATTATGGAAAATAATGAACTTTATCACAATATGCTAACTTTTTGAGAAGGACCTGTATATATGACATTATTATATATTAAAATGTCATAACTGGATCTTCCAGTGAAATGACAGACTTCTCTCTGGTGACGTATTAGTACTCAAACCTCGGCCCTTTCTTACAATCGACCTCCATCCAATCAACAACCAATTCATAGAACCAAGCAAGTCTCCACCTTACATTCTTTTCTTTTCCGATAACTCGTTTCGCCCGGATGTTACAATATGACAAAAATGATCTGTTACTCACTATCCTTTATTATATGTCACCTTTAACACCCTATGCAAGCTCTATGAAAGCAAAGAGCTTTATCAAAGCAAGCTCGATTTTATTCGTTGTGTTCTGAAATGTTTCAGCTGATTTCATAAAGCAACATAAGTATGTGTTGCATTCTCAGTGTTGCCACAAGGGGTGCATTAGTGTAAAATGATTGTCTTCTAACTGTATCTATTCTCTTTTAGGTCAAACGTTATGAAGAGAATCTTGTTAAGCAGGTTAGTCAAAACTTAGTTGAACTGCTGAAATGTTTATAGCAAAATTGATCTGAACTGAGAATGCCCTTTCCTGAGTTTAAATTAAATTTGAGTTAAGCTTGCAAACAGGATAGAGAATTTGAAATTAGGCTGCAGTTTGTTTGAAGGTTTATGGCCTATAAAATAAGATAGACAGATAAAAATCTGATGGATGGATGGATAGAAAGATAGATAGATAGATAGATAGATAGATAGATAGATAGATAGATAGATAGATAGATAGATAGATAGTTTGAAATGCCACCAATTAAAAAATTTGTCTTGAAGTAGGCTACACGTAATTTCCCAGAATGCATTACCTGTCTTGAAATGTTTCACTCCCCCCCCCCCCATCTTTCTTGCACAGAGTAGCCTATATGTTTCTGGCCTAATATTAACAACTCAAAGCCTTTCTGGTCCATCCAGACCATTTATTGAAACCATGCAGCAAAAAGTAACAGTATAAAGAGTGAACTATATTAGAAAAATACAGCCTGTTTAATTGTGCAAGTAATCTTGATCAACATTATTTCTGTGAAGTTGACTGCAGAAATAATATTAGTCAAACAATAAACACTACAAGTTCAGTATAAGGTGAAGAGTGTCATTGCTGCACGAGTGGCACCAAACTGAATTGCGAAAATAGTGATTATTTCCAAACAGGTTTCTTTAAATTGCACAGTCATGTTCACACACTGTGGGAAAAACCGACCTACAAATGGCTTACTTGTTTTTGCATGTTAAAATTGGGATATGAGAAACGGTTTCACACTGCACATTGATCTTCCAATACAAACCATTAAGATACAGATACGTGGCAGAGGCCGATGATGGAAGTCTTGGTCGACTGCCATCATTAACATCTGTCTGAGTGTTTGCACTGTAATATTAGATCCTTAAATGCATCAAAATCCCTGAAGACTTTGCAGCTCAATCTGTGTATTTATACACGACGGATACCCATCACAACATGGGACTGTAACACACGAAACACATGTATTTTCAGTGGCCGCTCCGCTGAGCCAGGCAAGTGTTTTCTTGCTTGATTTGTATGGTTTGTTGATTGTACATCTCGTACCTCTGAGAGTCGTGTGGCGTCTGATGGTAACGCTTCACTCATCACAACAGCGTTTGCGTCTCGATGGGATGGTGTGCGTTTGGTCTTTGAGATAAAGAGAGAAAGAAAAGTTGCGTGTGCATGACGGAGCAAAAAAGAGGAATAAGGAGCAGGCGGATGTTGGGATGTCATGAACATCTGTCTCTCTCAGTGAAGCTTCAAAAGCTGATGTTAGAAGAACATTTAGATGAGACCCAGAGGAGAAGGGTTGAGTGTGTTAGAGAGAGAGAGAGAGAGAGAGAGATAAAAGTGGATAAGAAAAGACTTGGAAGCTAAGAATGTAGTTGTCTTTTGGAAAATGGATATAAGGTCTTTAGCCTACATACTGTACTCCATGTAAAATAGGGTGACCAGATGTCCCTGTTTTTGGTGTCCTGTCCCTGGAAATGTCCCCATTTTTAGCATGTTCAAAAGAGCCTGCAGATACATCCGACCAACCTCAAAAAGCACAAACATAAAACAGCATTTGAAAAATATTATTTTTGTAATAACTGTATACAGTATATACACTGTTTGTGAAAATATTAAAGACACGGTAGGTGATTTATTCAATTTTTTGATATGCTGGTTAAAAGTCTCTTCACATCCTGATAGCAATCACTAAGTTAAGTGGTCTAAATGTATTTTTATACATATATATATGTCATCTGTGGAAGGCGTAGGACCATAAAATGTTCATCCAATCATTGCATTCGGTCCGATACGATGTCCTACCTGCCTGTCAACATAGGTATAAATGATCTTTGTGAACTGATGAGGATGTTTTGAGATCTGAAAGTACAGTATGTTTTCTTAGTATGATGAAAAATATGATCCCTTTATGTACTAGAAATGTATGTCTTTAGTCTGTGGTTTGTTGATACATTTATCTTCATGTATTTGGCTGATGCTTTTATTCAAAGCGAGTTCAACCTATATATCGCATCAGTGTTTGC